>JACCHX010000001.1:36424931-37644514 GCA_018907135.1 Kradibia gibbosae
TTTATATTTTGAAAGGTTTTTCATTAATAAACTTTTTTTTCCTTTTTTTTCATAATTTTTACATATTAGACACTTTTGTCGAAATTGTTTTTAAATTTTTTTAAACTTTTTTAAATATATACAAATTGGGTTTTTTTTTTCATATTTTTACATTTTTTTCATATTTTTACATTTTTTTCATATTTTTACATTTTTTTCATATTTTTACATTTTTTTTTCATATTTTTCTTTTTTTCATTTTTTTATTTTTACATTTTTTTTTTTTTTTTTTTTACTTTTTTTTTTTTTTTTTTTTTTTTTTTTTTTTTTTTTTTTTTTTTTTTTTTTTTTTTTTTTTTTTTTTTTTTTTTTTTTTTTTTTTTTTTTTTTTTTTTTTTTTTTTTTTTTTTTTTTTTTTTTTTTTTTTTTCATTTTTTTACT
Source organism: Kradibia gibbosae (assembly GCA_018907135.1). NCBI lineage: Eukaryota > Metazoa > Arthropoda > Insecta > Hymenoptera > Agaonidae > Kradibia > Kradibia gibbosae. Next base: position 36,425,352 of record JACCHX010000001.1, read on the forward strand.
TTTTTTTACATTTTTTTCATATTTTTACATTTTTTTCATTTTTTACATTTTTTAATTTTTTATTTTTTATTTTTTTACTTTTTTTACTTTTTTTACTTTTTTAATTTTTTTTTTTTTTCATTTTTTTTTTTTTTTTTTTTTTATTTTTTTTTTTTTTTTTTTTTTTTTTTTTTTTTTTTTTTTTTTATTTTTTTTATTTTTTTTTTATAAGATTTATTTTAAGATTTTTAACTTTATTTTTTTTATTTTTTTTTTTTTTTTTGCTTTTTTTGCTTTTTTTGCATTTATTAAATATTTTTGCATTTTTTAACTTTTTTTACATTTTTTTATCATTTTTAAATTTTTTCCTTTTTTTTACTTTTTTTCTTTTTTTACCTTTTATTGTATTTTTTTAACTTGTTTATGATATAATTTTTTTATTTTTTTTTCTTTTTTTTAATTTTTTTTTTTTTTTTTTTTTATTTTTTTTTTTTTTTTTATTTTTTTTTTTTTTTTTTTTTTTTTTTTTTTTTTTTTTTTTTTTTTTTTTTTTTTTTTTTTTTTATTTTTTTTTTTTTTTTTTTTTTTTTTTTTTTTTTTTTTTTTTTTTTTTTTTTTTTTTTTTTTTTTTTTTTTTTTTTTTTTTTTTTTTTTTTTTTTTTTTTTTTTTTTTTTTTTTTTTTTTTTTTTTTTTTTTTTTTTTTTCTTTTTTTTTTTTTTTTTTTTTTTTTATTTTTTATTTTTTTCATTTTTTAATTTTTTTTACATTTTTTTATATTTTTTAACTTTTTTTTTTTTTTTTTTTTTATTTTTTTTTTTTTATTTTTTTTACATTTTTTTAATTTTTTATTTTTTTTTTTTTCATTTTTTTTTTTTTTTTTTTTTTTTTTTTTTTTTTTTTTTTTTTTTTTTTTTTTTTTTTTTTTTTTTTTTTTTTTTTTTTTTTTTTTTTTTTTTTTTTTTTTTTTTTTTTTTTTTTTTTTTTTTTTTTTTTTTTTTTTTTTTTTTTTTTTTTTTTTTTTTTTTTTTTTTTTTTTTTTTTTTTTTTTTTTTTTTTTTTTTTTTTTTTTTTTTTTTTTTTTTTTTTTTTTTTTTTTTTTTTTTTTTTTTTTTTTTTTTTTTTTTTTTTCTTTTTTTTTTTTTTTTTTTTTTTTTTTCTTTTTTTTCATTTTTTTCATTTTTTTTACATTTTTTTCATTTTTTTACATTTTTTCATTTTTTACATTTTTTTCATTTTTTACATTTTTTTCATTTTTTTTCATTTTTTTTACATTTTTTTCATTTTTTTACATTTTTTTACATTTTTCATTTTTTTACATTTTACATTTTTTACATTTTTTTCATTTTTAAACTTTTTTTCATTTTTTAATTTTTTTTTTTTTTTATTTTTTTTTTTTTTTTTTTTTTTTTTTTTTTTTTTTTTTTTTTTTTTTTTTTTTTTTTTTTTTTTTTTTTTTTTTTTTTTTTTTTTTTTTTTTTTTTTTTTTTTTTTTTTTTTTTCCCACTTGTTTTTGTTCGTTTTTTCTCACCCACCCCTTTTTCGCTTTTTTTCCTTTTTTTTTTCCCATCTTGTTCGCTGTTTCCTTTTTTTCCCACCAGGTTTTCGCTTTTTTTCCCTTGTTTTACCATTTTTTTCCCCTTTTTTTTTTGCCTTCCCCCTTTTTTTTCTCTTTTTTTTTTTCCTTCCTTGCCTCCTTTTTTCTTTTGTTTTTTGCCTTTTTTGGCATTTCGTCTCGTTTTTGAGCATAGCCCATGTTTTGCCCTTTTTGCCCCTTTTTTTGGACTTTTTTTCCCTGTTTTCCCCCCCTTTGTTTTCCCTTTTATTTCCGCTAACCTTTTTGTCTGTTTGTACATTGTTTCACGTTTTCTCCTGACGTAACACCACCTTTCCCTTCCGTCTCCCTCCGACTGCTGTCCACACCCACTACCCTCCCCCGCCCCACCCTTCACCATCCGCCCCCCCCCTAATGCCCCTACTACCTCTCCACCCCACGTAACACACCCCCCCCCTGCCGTTAACCCTTAAGCACACCCGTAAAATGCCGTCACCATGCCTTTTACCCCCCGTCCCCCCCCTTCCCTGCCGTACCCATCTCCCCCCCCCAGCCCCACCCCGACAACCGCCGTTTCCTTACGGTCGACCAACCTCCCCCGCCGTCCCCAACCGTACCCCTCGTCCTCTTTCACTGTTTACCACGTTGTTCCCTCTTTTTTTCCCTTTTTTCCCCTTTCGTCCCTTCTTTCCTTTTTTTCTCCCATTTTTTAATTTGTTTCCCTTTGTGTCGCCACCTGGTTTCCCTGTTTTCCCTTTTACTCCTGCCGGCCCCCCCTCCCATGCCCGTCCCCCACCTCCCATGACTAACAACTCTCCCCCCCATGTCAACCACCCCTCCAATTGGGTTGGTCCCCCCCCCCCCCCCCTCCCCCACAACCCCTGCCGCCCACCCCCTCCCATGGCCGCCCCCCCCCCCCCACCCCCCCCGTCCCCCCGCTCAATGGCCGGACTCGCCCCTCCCCTGCTCCAACCCCACCTACCCTGCCCCCCCACCCCTCCCCCCCCGCCCACCCTCACCTGCCCGAATACCCCCATCCTTGACGACGGAAACCCTCCCATGCCGTTTCCACCTAACCCCCTCGTAACCCCCTACCATCGGCTTCCCCCACCCTCCATCACCCCTACCTGCCGTAACCCCCCCCCCCCACCGTCCCCCCCCTTCACCCTCACACCCCTCCCTTCCGAAAAGACACCTAAAAAAAGAAAAAACCTAAAAAACAACTAAAATGACCAAAAGACCGGAAATAACGGAAAAAACATAAGAAAATGTAGAAAACCTAAAAAAATCGTAAAAAACCTAAAATGACGTAAATAACATACAATGACGTAAAAACTCTAAAATGACGTAAATAACATAAAATAACAAAAAAAACCTAAAATGACGAAAAAACCTAAAAAAAAAGGTAAAAAATCCTTAAATGACGTAAAAAACCAAAAATGACGAAAAAAACGTTTAAAACCTTTTTTGACGAAAAAACCTAAAAAAATCGTAAAAAACCTAAATTGACGTAATAAACCTAAAATGACTTTAATAACCTTAAGAAACCTAAATTGACGTAAAAAAACTTGATATGACAAAAAATATCTAAAAAAACGAAAAAACCTAAAATGACGAAGAAAACCTAAAAAGAGTTTAAAAACCTTTTAAAAAAACCTAAAATTACGTAAAAAACTGAAAAAAACGTAAATTACCTTAAAAACCTATAATGACGTAAAAAACCTAAAAAAACGTGAACACCTATGAAAACGTAAAAATCTTACAATGACGAAAACCTTAATAATCGTAAAAACCTAAAAAATAACTAAAATGACCGAAAAACCTAAAATAAAGAAAATAACAAAATATGACGTAAGAAATCTAAAATGATGTAAAAACCTATAAAAACCAAAAATGACGTAAAAAACCTAAAATGAAGAAAAAACCCAAATAATACCTAAAAACTTTAAAAAATTAGAATGACGTAAAAAACCATTAAAAATCTAAAATGTCAAAAAAACGTAAAATACCTTTAAAAGGTTAAAAAAAACTTAAAATTACGTAAAAAACCTCTAAATACCTAAAATGACGTACAAAAAACCTAAAAAACGTAATAAACCTAATAAATCTCAAAAACCCATAAAAACCTAAAAAAACCAAAAGAAACCAAAGAATATAATTAATCTTTTAAACTTAAAACTCTATAAAACCTTAAAAAACGCAAAAAAATATAGAAAAAATGAAAAAAAAACCTAAAAATTAAAACCCCCTAAAAAACCTAAAAAAACTTTAAAAAAACGTAAAAAATCTAAAAAAACATTAAAAAAAAAAAAGCTTTTTTAAACCTTATAAAAAAGAAAAGATTCAAAAAACTTAATAAACCTAAAAAACTTAAAAAAAAACCTATAAAAATTGAAAAAATAACCTATAAATCTAAGAAAAACCGAAAAACCCCAAAAAATGTAATTCTAAAAAACCTATTCAATCTAAAAACCTGAAAAAAAAACCAAAAATACCTAAATTATGTAAATAAACCTCAAATCCCAAAAACAAATAAAAAACCTATAAAAACCTAAAAAAGGAAAAAACCAAAAAAACCTAAAAAAACCTAAAAACCTAAAAAACCTTTAAAAACCCAAAAAGTCTAAAAAAAAAACCAAAAATTTTTAAATCTAAAATCCAAAAAATCTAATAGAACCTAAAAAAACTTACAAAACCCTAAAAAAACATAAGAAAAACCCCAAAAACCTAAAAAAAACCCAGTTAACAGAAAATAACCTAATTTACTTAAAAAAACCTAATTAACCCTAAAAAAACCCAATAAACCTAAAAAACCCCAATAAACTTAAAAATCTTAAAAAAAAGACAAAAAAATAAAAAAAACCTAAAAAACCTTTAAAAAGTGCAATAAGTATTGTAATTTTTAAAATAATAAACACACAAATTTTGGACAGTTTTAACACGAACAAAAGTTTTTTTTGAGAAGTTGATGTACTAGGCTACAAAATTTGAAAAAATTGAAACAAGTGTATAAAAGTCGAAATTGATGATATTTCTTTTTTTTTACAGTTTTTAACAAAAAAAATTTTTATTCGGAATTTTTGTACAAGACAATAAAAAAAGCAAAAAACATGCAACAAGTGTTTTGATGTCGAAAATGATGTACATATATGTTTTTTAGAATTTTTAACAAAAAAAGTTTTCTCTAGTAATATTTGCACAAGACAAGATTAGCAATAAAAGAGCAACAAGTGTTTTAATGTTTGGATGATGTACGTTCATGTTTTTTTTATACTACTTATCATAGAAATAATATTTTTTCAGGAGATGTTGCACCAGACGACAAAATTAGCAAATAAATATACAGCAAGTGTTTAAGTTGTGGTTTGTTGTATGTACATGTTATTTCATTTATTATCATGCACTATTACATTTAAAAATAAATAAACTATTCTTAATACAGTTAATGCAGTTTTAACTTAATACAGTTTTCTTAGGTTTTTTTTATTTTGTTTAATATTTAGAATAAAATGAAGCAATATTTTTCTATTACAGATAGAGTATATGGATCAATTTTTCTTCATTAATTGGGTTAATTCAAGTAAAATCATTTTTCATGAAATATTGGTTTTTAAAAGCAATTTGATATTGACATTTTGATGATGTCGTTTTTTTAGTATCTTTATTAGTATATTTTTTAATCATAGGATTGATTTTTAATTATATTTTTTTTCATGTATTATAGTTCAATTAAAGTATTTCGTCTCCTTTGTATAACCACATATTATTCAAAACTTTTTTGTTTTGTTTTTACATTTTAAATTACGTATATTACAATTATATTTAAAGTAAAGTTTCTCTATCGTCTGTAGTCGCAATAAAAAATGCATAATTTACAAATACTTTAAAATTAAAATTTCTTAACTTTGTATTATGTAAAGTAATACATATATATATATATATATATATATTAAAAATAAATTTGAGGATTTTTGTAATATTTTGTGAATACTTTTTTATTAAGGATACTGCTATTATTCCATATTGATCACTTTTTAATAAATTTGTTAAAATTTTTATAAAATTTTCAGATATGAATAATAATCTGCTTTAACTAAATGCGATTTAAGGTTAAAACGAAAAATAAAATATATATTCGATTCAGATTTTTGATGTTTTTATGGAGTAACAAAATTGTTGAGAAAAATGTATAAAATGCTTTCGTTTTCATAGTATCCTAGAACAATAGAACTAGTGACTTTGGTACATGTGAAAATACTTGACACATGCCAAAAACGAATCAATAACTTTTTTTTTAAATAGTTTTTTTATCTTTTTCGATTACAAATTTTTTAGTTATAATTTTTTAAAGTTTTTTTTAATCATATTTCATTATTGCAGACAATCTATCATAAAATATTCATTTTTTTAAATTTTTTTTTAATTTTTTCGATTTAGAAGAATTAAACCTGACAGCTTTTGATTTTGTTAAAGAAGAAACATAATTAATTTCATGTTTTAATATTGAATATATAGGAATAATTATTGTTATATTTTTTATAGCAGAATATTGTATAATTTTTTTGTTAAAAAATTTATATAGAATTTTTTTAGAAGGAAATGTATTAATATTTAATAATATATTATTTAATATTTTTAAATATAGCAATAATTTTTTGAGTAGGTGTAATAATTCCACGAATTTAATAGGATCAAATCATAATGATACTATGAAAAAATTTTTTTTATTTTATTTATTATTTTAGTAATGATTTAAATAATAATATTACAGATAATTATTAATTTGTTAGTAGATTTTACATCTAATATGTAACTTCAAGTTACATGGTACTATAGCCTAATAATTTTTTGTAGATACGAAATGTATAATGCAATATCGTTATTAAGATCATAATAAGTATTATTCGAAAAGTATTTTTTTAATGAACTGTTAAAAATAACTTTCAATGTAGTAATTAATCAAATTTGCGCCTTAAATGTATAAATTTTTAAAATTCTTGTTTGAAAATTGTAAAACAAATTTATATATTTCGTAAAAAAGAAATCATTTGATTTATAGAAGATATAAATAAAATAGCATTGATTGAACAATTTAAATTTGATGACATTGATATAGAAGTACAGTGATCAATTGTGAACAATCAACAAGTGATCAATAAATCAAAAATTGAAACTTTATTTATATAATAATAATGAATAAATTTATTTTTTTTAATTATTAAATCAAAAACTAAGAAAATTAAAATATTATTTAAAAAATTAATAAATATCATTTTTTTGTAATATAATATTTTGTTTTCAATATATACCCTTAATATTTTAAAAGTTTTCAGAAATTATATTAATTTATTATAATTTAAATATTATGTTATAAATTATTGTGTAAATTGTATTAATATAAATTTACGAAATTGATTATATGGCTACGACTTATTAAATTCAATATATATGTAACGAGCGATTCGTATATATTCAAAATACAATTTCAATTATTTAATATTATAATATTTACAAAATTTACTCAACTTGAAATATTTAACGGAGTTGGAACATAGATTTATTATATTAATAATATAAATTTGTATAATTATTAATTATAAAAACTAGAATTGTTAGTATGAGTAGAATAGTTAAATAGTTATATAGATAGATATATAGTTAGATAGTAAAAAAGTTAGTATAAGTTAGAATAGTAGAAATTAAAAATGTTAAAAAATGTAAAACACATGTATTTACATCATCCTTGAATTTAAAACACTTGCTCTTTTATTGCTAATCTTGTCTTGTGCAAATATTACTAGAGAAAACTTTTTTTGTTAAAAATTCATTTACACAAACCGAATACATACACTCAATGTCTGAACCGGAGTGTAGAAATTTGCATCGGTTTGGATCGATGTAAATTGCAAATCGCGTAATCCTCAAACGGTAAATACAACAGAGGCGCATATAGCAATCCTTACGGAGATTGGGAGTCAGTGAAAATTGAATATTTGAAGTATTTTTATCATGTTAAGTTTAATAAATCACTTTAAAATTTAGAAATTTATTTAATAACATTTATTGAAAGTATTTGTGATGAATAAAATAAAATGTTTTTATTGGCAAATATCTTCGCCTTTAAAAAATTAATGCTACACAAATCGTTTTTCAAACTTTCAGTTAGTACAAATATTTGTACAATCCTTTTCTTGAATGCATGTACGTGTAAGCATAAAAGGAAGAACCAAAAGACACATTGCTTCGACGTAACTTAAGCTTCTACTTAATTATCTAACAGTTAGATATACATTCTTATATTATCATATAAACAAGAAATTTCGAAAAAAAATTTTTTTGTCTGTTTATTGCTAATTTTACAGTGAAGTAAAAATTTCAATTCATTATACTTTTACATTACTGGAATATTATTAGGAAAGGTAAGATAAATGCTTTTGATTTTTTCAATAAATGAGATTTAGGCATTCGTATAATCATTACAAATGTTATCAGAATTTAGAATACAATTTAATATTAAATAATGACTTTGTATAACCTTAATTTTTAATTAAACCTCTAAAAACTTTTCATATATATCTGTGTCATTTATTATATTCTAAGTATTATTTCGTGCTGGTATTGGTGGTCTTCCAATGGATCTTGCTGGTACCGGTGGAGGTGATTGTATTGATAGTACAGGTGGGGGAATTTGTGGCGGTGGCAACGGATTTTGCCGCAACGGTAATGGTGGAGGTTTTCTACACTCTGTATTTAATGTAATAGATTTGTGGTCTGAAATTATATCAATTGAAATATCTTTTGGGATTTCTTCATAAATTACACTGGCTGGTAACTCTTCAGATTTAACTAATTTTTTACTAGACTTTTTTTTTACATTTTGCATCAAAGGTTGCGGTGGTCTCGCAGGAGGCGTTGGTCTGAAAGGTACCATTAATGTAGACTGTCTTTTTTCTTGATCTTGACCAAATATACCAGATATTCCAGTAGCTATACTTGGATACGGTTTAATCTCTTTATCTTCAATATCATCAAAAATTTCAATTTCAGTTGTTATATTAGATATCCAATTAGGAGATTTTAATTTTATTTCTAATTTCTGACCGCAAACATTTGTAAATCCTTTTTGAACAGCAGTTAAAGCACTTTGGCCATTCCGAAATGTAATCCATATCGTATCATTAACAAAACGTACAAGTATTATTTCACCGATTTCAGAAAGATCTTGCAATAAGGAAGTTATAAGATTATCCTCAGCAGTATTTGCAACATCAGTGTTTTCATCAACATGTACAATTATTGTTCCATCTGGAGGACCTAAATCTCTATTAACATTTTCAAATATAATACTTCGTTTTTTTTCATCCACGCATTGAATATCAACATCAATAATAGCAATTACTGGTCTATGGTCACTTTGTTTTAATTCACTTCTAGTATAACATATTAATTGTCCAGAATTCCAATCAGCGTCACAATCTTAAAACAATTTTTGCATTAGCTTAAGGCACAAAGTTTTTTAAAAAACATAAAAGTAATGTAGCTCACCAATGTCGTATACCAATTTTCGTCGTTTCCATAATATTCTATCAGTCCAAGCAGGTTGGCGGCATTTCTCACTAGTATCATAATCGTCAGAAAAAAGATCGTATTTATAAGTTGGAAGAAAATCTATAGTTCCTTCTAAAAAGTTTTTAAACACATTACCCAATTGCTGTTGAACCTATTAAAAGTAAAAATATAGTATAATAAATTATAGTATTAATAACTAAAGTTATAGTTATAGTATTAAAAAACGTTATCAAATTACTCTAGATAGTACAAAAAAACTGTTACTATAAATTGCTTTATACATTTATATTTTATAGAGTTTACGTAAACTATGGTAAAAAAAATTATGACGCACTTTTGCATATTTTTAGAATTTAGTAAATCTCACTAATGCTTGATATTATCAATGTTCTAATAATTTTTATACAGATTTCAACAAAATCATATTTTTATAAACGTATACATTTATAAAAGTTGAATGACAACAATTATATAATTGAAAAATTACGTCTGTTACGTTGCAGTCCGTAACTATGATTTGCGAAGTAAAATCATTAAAATTTTATATGTAATTTCCACAGCTGTATACAATTTCACTGATCAATGGATATTCTCTAACTTTAAAAGTTAAATAATATGTAGACATCTTCTGTTGCGTATGACATTTATCTTAAAATTATTTATCGTCAGCTTCGGGCTAGCCCTTAAAACAATAACTGAATTCTTTGTACAGTAACTGATATATATATATATGCTCCTATTCATTTTTTGTCTTGTAATGAAAATGCTACAATTTAGTTGATTGTCTCGTAATTTATTTGATGTTGTTATTGATTTTAAATTTCGCGAAGTAAATATTCTATCGATCGAGGTGGACTCATGAATTATTTATGCAGTTATTTTTCACGTAAGTTGTTCCCGCCCAAATAACTAGAGGTTAGATCAGGATTGATCGAGAAGGGAAAGCAAGAATCAAGATAAATTAATAAAAAAACTAGAGATTTAAGTTAAAACATATTATTATTTTTTCCAACTAATTATAAATGCAAGAAAATACATATTATGTTAGGCATGTTTCAATACAATTTTAATAAAACAGGGTAGGTTAATGATATAAAAAGGGTCGTTAAGCACTACAAGATATAATAGTTACAATATTACAAACATTTTCTTTACTCGTTGAGCTTATTTTAATAATAAAAAATGCATAAAGAAAACAATATAAGATTAAAATGATAATACTCTTATGAAACCTTACGCTACCCATTATGAAATATAAGTATATATTTGTGACAAGCCATGCTCATTCCTTCGTAATTCCGAACCGAGTCGGTTAAATGTAATTTATTTCGCGTATTTAATGCGTTAATATTTTGAATCACGGGTAACAGACATATTACAGAAACTAGAAGAGACCACAAAAACGCATCCCGTCACGGGATTGTTCATTTCCTCGGTATTACCAGCATCGTCCTGACCGACGACTAATGGGCAAAAATCGAGAGTTAATAGGAACTTCCAATAAGGCAAAAAGGGCGTAACCCAAGGATGACAAAAGCCCAGTCTAACGGAGGTCAAAGCGTGCGCTGATTAGATTGCGTCAAGATCCTACAGGAGCTGGAGGCTTTGGACAAATGGGTCGGCGAGCTTATCCCGTACCTCCACCACTTGCGTCGTAGTGGAGACGAAGGCAACCGCAGTAGGAATTAGCCACGAGTAAGAAAATGGCGAGGTACCAAGATTATGAACACCGGCCGCAAAAGCAGCGAGACGCCTTCAGGAAGAAGCGAGTCCCCCCCCCCGTCATATTTATAATCCATATCAACGTGTGAGTATATTTTTTTCTCGTGCCTCTCGCCCCAACCTAGCTAAATTCCGGGTAGTGTAGTGCAATTTTTGTTTTTAAAAAACGACCCATTAGTTGATACCAAGGCCATCTCACACATCAATTCATACCTCTTCCTCTCTACTAAAAAAAAAATTATTATAAAGTAAAACTATAACATTTCTTTTGCTTGTAAATGTGTAAAATAATCAAATTAATGACTCTTTATGAAGTTATCTTTTTTTGTTTTTTGAAAATTCGTTATTGTTTATAATTTCAAATTATATATTTTTTTTAGAAAAAAAACCATATTTCCCGCCTCGCGCCGACGATCGCAGGAATATAAAATTCGGAAATAACATTTATATATTTTGCCATCTTATCTTACTCCCTTCCCTCCACTACCACTCATCTCACTAAATCATGAAAACGCGGAGCTTCATTCTATCAACTACCTCTCTTACTGCACCAATAAATATATAGTTATAGGAATCGGTAACGCATACGGAATAATGTCAAATGAGAAGATAAAATGGTTTTTTTATTCAGTAACGTTGGTTTTAATTTCACACGGATACGAATGATAAATATACACAACTAGTGCTTCACAAATTCTAATTTTTATTCAAATAATACTATACAAAAATTTGGAAAATATTACGTCACATCTATGCAAATTTGTAGGGAATCTAATTTACAGCTATGCGGGATAATTCTTTTAAATCTTTTGAATATTAATTCAACGTTACAACGAAATGATTCTCTAAAATCATTAAAATCATAATAATCTAGGGCGAATCTTAACAAACATCAAAACCTTCAAAAGGTAAGGGAAAGAGACTGGGCAAACTATTTCTCTTCGGATAGGAAAGAGGGTTGGTACAGGCTTGTCGAACGGCTTCATAGGAAGGATTTTAATAAGAAAAGTCTTGTATCACGTAGAGCGCTTTCATAAATATTATAAAATAGCAGCGAGCCCACGGCATCCTGAGTTTGCAACCTTTTCGTGACTGTGTAATAACTTAATCTACCGAACAATTTTTCTTCGATCAATAATTCATTATCTCAATCTCTAATTCCTCTTCTTACTTAGTAGTAACGTAGATTATACCAAAATTTCGTATTTGATTTTCTACATTCGATAATGTATAAAGCTCATTATAATAAAACACAAAAAATTAATATGCAAAGGTCTTATATCAATATAGTACATTAAAAAATAACAGTAGATAAAAAAAGGAAAAAAATAATTTGTAAATAAGTAAAAAGGTTTATTAAGTTTTGTGTATCATTTTTCAATTCATGCAAAATTTACAAAATGCAATTTATCTTTATTCTTTCTTTAAAGATTAAAATTTTTATTTTTTCGAGTATCTATAATCATGTTTAAATCTGTAAAAAAAATTTTTTACATCTTCATGACAAAAAATTTTACAACAATAATATACGTCAATCAAAAGCTAAAATATGCATTACATGTATTTTTCATAACTACATCTAATTTTAACCATTGATTGTGGTATGGTAAGAAGTGCCGACAAATCTTCAAGGCGTATTAGGTACCATACTAAATAAAATATGTACACAAAATATGGAATAACCTAGAGATTTTATGTTAAATAAAGTCGCGTATGTTACTCAATCAAGTTTTCCTATTTGAAATTAGTTCAATTTAATTAGATTCAAAAAGAAAAATAAAACTATTGCATGTCAAAAATTTAATTGCAGTTTAATTATAAATTTTAATCAGAAAACTTTACAAACAAGGTATTTTATAAAAATTTAATTCAATCAATATTTTTATATTAAGTACTTAATAAATAAATTAATATTGTAATGATAGACAACATCCGGGAAGACAAAAGGGGGTCACATCAGGACTAACCATAAATAATAGGCCTGTTTATTTCGTAATATTGCACTTAAATATAACAAGAAGACTTAATTACGTGTTTTAATGACTGAAAATTGAAAAGGTAGATAACACAAAAAAATAACCATACACAAGATAAAATTCATTAAAATCTTCAAAAACTTAATTTATAGCTATTTTTAACACAGATATAATGTACATAATAGTTCCTTGAGCCTTTTCTTATAACAATTCATAAATATTAAATATGGGAGTTGACCATAAACGTTATCTTATGGTAAGTAACTTGTACGTTCACAATTTAGATATTTTTTTTCATTTGTTATTTATAATTTATAAAACTACATTTTATTTATAACAAATTTACTCCAAAATAAATTTTTTGTATTAAATATATTTTTTTTCAGTATAAATGGTTTGAAACATTTCTCTCCATAAACAGTTTCGATATTTGCGTACCATTAATTTTTAATTTTTTTTTTTTATTTTACTTTATTACTATTGTATTTTTACATATTATTTTGTCTATATATTGTTATTTCCTTCTGTCTAAAAAAATACAATCTGTTTTAGACTAATTTTTTTTCCTCACTGATACGACAATTTACTAGTTCGAGTCTTTCAAGCGATTCTTCTCATCTATATAGAATTTTTGTGGATCTACGATCTTCTTTCAACCCGTGAACTTCTAGATACCTTCCACTGTATTTGTTGCGTACAAGTCGAACTTTTAATAATGAACACAAATATATAATTTTTTAATACTATTTTTCTTTAAAAAAAAGCTTTAATATAAGATCGACATATATACCTTTGCCAACTTTACATGTTCTGTCTATTAACCATGAAAGAGATGAATAACTACTGACAATTTGCAATCCTACGCCATATACTAAATGAACGAACTATTTTTATTTTTATCACTACGTATTAACGAATCACATTAAAATCGTCTAACAATCATTGAAGTCAAGATTAACCTTCGGCTTTTTAGTTTTACACTACCTAGCATTTATTTAGCAACTTACCACGTTGCTTTTCGGTCATAATCACTTAAACCTACTTTTATGATCTCTCTTAATTCTTATTATCACATCATCATAAACTTTTCCTAACTTACTCTGAGTTAATAATACTTAATAAAGCTGTTATATATCTTTTTTATGTTACCTCAATTTCCAGAACTATCGCAACCTATACACTTTTATATTTATCCAGGTATATTAGCAAATACTTCACTGTAACTTAAAAAAATATTTTTCACTTAACATATAACAGGCACCTAATGAAAAAAGTATTATTTTAAAAAATGTACTATATAATAATTATTATCTTTATCTTTAGTTACTATTGACAAATATAATCAATGTTATGTATTATAAATATAGTTTATTAAAAAAATATTCTAAAACTTCCTGATTTACAATATTTTAATCCAAAGAAAATTCTCAAACATTGTTGTATTAAAGATTAAAAAAATATTTTCATAATTATCTTATGCTAAATTCGATGTTCAAAATTTTTTTATAAAAATTCATTTTATTCACACTTACTTTAAGTTGATCATGTAGTAACAGTTTAGCAATCTCGTTACGCTTTAGTAATTCCTTCATCTTTTCTTTATCTATATCAACCCTATAATTAAAATCTCCACACCAAAACACATAATCATGTGTGTTTAAAGTTCGTCCCATTGGAAATAGAATTTTTCTAGTAATTTCTGCATAATCTGCATTTCTTTCACTTACTTGTGACTGACCGGCAGCAAAATGTGCACAAACAAAACAAAACGATGTAGAAAATAGCACAAAACGAATTGCAACTGCCCCTTTATTTCCAGTTGCACCTCCAAGACCAGTTTTTACGCAATCCGCTGCTACATCTCTCAAAAAATTAGCATATATTGGTCTTATGAATACGTACAAGCAGACACCAACTAATTGTTGATATGTTAAAAGAACATATTTATGATCTCTGGACAAAACTTTTTGAAGCTCTTCAGCCCAAGCTTTGGTATTCTCGTTACTTGCAGTCATAATGTTTGTAGCGTTCAGATCTATAATTTCCTCAAAACCAATAACAAAAATGTCAACTGGACGTTCTTCAAACTCTTGTTCAACTGTTACAATAAATTAAAAATTAATGTTTAAAAATCATATTTAAAAAATTAAAAAAAAAAAAACTTACTGGGAGATTTTTTAAAAGCATCGAGTAGCCAATCTGATAATGCAACATTTTTATAAACAATACTACGAAAATGCTTTCCACCATTTACATTATAAGTTCCAATACTAATCCTTAATTTTTTTGTGTTTGCATATTCTTTATATCGTTTACACATTTCTCGCAACACATTAGATGGAGAATGTAACATATTAGAAGATAAAAGTAATCTAGCTCTTTCTGCTAATTCAGTATTCAATGGTGAACCAAGTAATAATATATCAATAGCTTCTTGTTTACTAGAGTCTAATAAATTGTTTTGAATTGTTCTAGCTGCAGACCGGGCACCATCAATAAATTTTGAATTACCTTGAATAGCTCCTGTTCCAGCATAAATTTTGCTAATTTCGTTTCCATTATTAACCCACATTTGACGAAATACTTCCTCAAATCTAGACATAATTTGTTGTTTAGTATTTAATTGTAATAAATACAATTGTTTTTTTAAAATTTCTAAACCAATAAATGTTTGTACACTGTTAGTTCTATCAAGACAATCTAGACAATTTGTACGAATTGTACCTTTTTGAGAAATTAAACATTCTTCTCCTGTTGCATAAAACACGTTAAATTGCTCAAAATACTTTAATAAATTTTCTTTTAATTTTAAAAGATTCTTCGAATTTCCGCTACGACATTCTTGATGATAATCAAAAATAATATGAGGTATGTGCGAATGATTAGAATTAATTTGATGAGTTTGAAAAAGTTGACTTAACATTGCTTCACCTTCTTTGCTTCCAACTAAACTTGAACTTAAAAGATTTAAAATTAATTGATGCCCATAACGTTTTTTTAATACATTAAAATGTTTTTCAAAAGCTGGCATTGAAGCCTCAAAGCCTCTTGATATTTTTATTTTATGAGAACCAACTTGAATACCCGGCTGTTCCCAAAAAAGAGGCACAGATCCACGCGTTTGAACATAAGAAGATACTTCATTATCTACATAAATAATTTGTTCCGTTTCAACAAAGTTAGCCACATGTCCGTCATCATTTGTTCCGCGTACGTTGAATCTAAGATAACATAAAACGGTTATACCAAAAAATATTTAAAAAAAAATTTACATTTATTTTCATAAGAAATAGACTTGAAAAACATTGTAATACAAAAATATTTATATATTTTTATTATTAAAATATATGTAGTAAAATTTTAATGAAATATAAAATATAAAATAAAAAAATGTATGAGAGAAATTTAAAATAAGCATTCAATAAATAATATAAATTTTCCAGATAAAACAGTATCGCATTAAAATATTAATGTTAATGATGACAAAGTGCATACTTAAGATTAGAAATATTACAACTGTCAACAATGCTATTAAAGTTATTTCAGAAAAGAAATTGTTTTTGAGCTTATTTAAAAACAAAGAATCTTTAAATTTAGTTAATAATAGAAATAGATATAAATATTAATGCAAGAAACGATAGTTATTATTTTTAATTGTTAAATATAATAAAAAAATAAACTATCGTACTCGTATAATCATATTTACACCACTTTTTATTAACTTATCAAATACATTAGGTTGAGTAAGTCAGGATAAGGTTTTCTGTTTTATAATAATGCTGATTAGACTCGACGTTGATTTCCTGCAGATGTCAACCTATCAAAAATCGAGGCTCGTGTGAAAGGACAGCTTTCCTCTTTGTAAGGAGATAATTGTCAGTTGATCGTCCTTGTAAATGTCCTAATGAATCGTCTTCATTATAATTCTGATTATCTAACATCTGCCCTAATTTACTGGCTTTTAGGATTGGTCTTAATAAGTGACGATAAATGTGAAGAAGAGGCCGTTTTCCAAAACGCCGTCCAAGATGCGGTTTATCTATCTAGAAGAGGATGTCCTGATTGAAATTAGCTCCGAGATCACATTAATAAGACGTCTCTTATAAGCTGTTTCATGTTAAAGTTTTCTTGATTGTTGAAAGGTAAAACTTTTTTAATTTGGACGTAGTCTAGACTTTTTCAGTGGAAATTGGAAGCCATAACTGACGAAAGCACTATTAACTAGGTTTGTAATGACAAAAAAAGTTTAAAAGAGTAACATTCATACACTTATGAACGTAAGTCTAATATTTTATCGCTCACAGGCCTTTTTAATTTAAATATTTTCTTCAATTCAAAAAAGAAGTATGTACAACGATACGGGTGTCCTTGAATTTCTATTCAATTATAATAATCTAAATGCGTAAGGGCAATCTGCCCCCATAACTTGAGCCTAAAGTTCTGTAGGTTTTGATCACAGAAGCAGGCATAAGGGAAGACCGCTATTTATATCACTCTTCCGACAGTTTTTTAAATTGTTTTGAACAAATCAGAGGTGTATCGGTTCAGGTTTTTCGGAAAGCTTTGGTGGTACTTTCCAAAGGTGCAGATCAGGATGTCATATCACGCGTTATTTAAAAGTGAAACCGTGTATTCCAATTATTCGTCGCTAATCACTGCACAGTGTTTCGACGATCATAATTATATATATATAGGTACACTGCTGAATGAATTGGTTGTAGAGCGTGATCGTTTACGGTTTAACAACGTTATTTGGTCAACATGTATCACGCAAACTAGTAATAAACCATAGAACATTATTTCTATAAAAAAAAATAACCTGTAAATTAAACAGTTTAATATTTAAAAAATCACAGTTAAAAATGTTATAAAACATTATTTGTGAACACATAAGTAAAAAATTTGTTTAAATTTTTAAAGTGAAATGGATATCTCATAGATACGTCATTTTTATTAGTTTTATTCCGTCTAGTAATTAGTCATTATAAAGTCATGTATTTAATCGTGTTAGATTAGTCTACTATGAGTGTGATTAGCCTATTCCTACATAGTGACAATTTATTTACATATCTGAAATAGAATAAGCTATCCACTAGGAGAGAGCGACTAACCCCCTGTTGATGTTTTATCAACCTTAAAACAAAAAAACTACTCTTACCAGCTTAAATAACGGAACACAATCATTTATTTTGAAGTCTGGCATATTGTTTGGGTCAAGTAACGTAAAAATCGTCAGGGAAAGAAACAAAATACTTTTTTTCTACTTAAAAATAATTCTTAAGTTGCCAAATATTCGTTAAATATTCTTGTCAAATACTGATAAATTTTAATGAACGTCACTAACCCAAAAAAGACCCACCACACCTTGACGAAACCCGTATTTTTTAAAGTACAGAACCAGAGTGACGCCCTAACAGTTAAGCATAAACCGGGAGTATTCTTTAAAAAATGCCCACATCGTTGGGGATTTGGTGATGGAATGAGACCTGTAACTTATGATACTGAAGTTGTGAAATGCTTCCTGAAAGAATTTCTTACCTAAAACGTGACATTGTATCGTAATTTTGATTTAGACCTGATTTCGTAATGTTAATAAATCATCATTACCACAAAATTCTTTCAAGTTTGTATATTTTAAGCTTTTTGTACGTTAGCTTCACAAATCGGCTATTTTTGTTTGTTTATAGATGTATAATTGTAATTCTATTAATTTACTTATATATTATTTTAAAAAGCATTTAACTTTTTTTAAATTAATAATCTATATTAAATAACAACTAACAAGATTTGTGGCTTAAAATAATATAATTATAATATGAAGGTAGAAATAATAAAACAAAACAAAAAATTTTTCATTTATTTTAATAAAAAAAAGGTATCTTTTATACCATTTTAATATCACCTCGAGTGTACATATTCTTTTACTAAAGTTCTCTCCGTTACTCAATTCTTCTCATCAACTCGACTACCGATCCTTTTACATTTATCATTCGTATTTATTCCCTATTCTTCGATTCTCCATAAGCAATAATCGCATACTTTATTACAGAAATTTTACACTTACTCTGCATTACAAGCACTTTATTACATCCAGACCTCTACTTTATTATTTATTTCTTCCTGCCTTTTTTAACTTTTTTTTCTTAATTTTTCCCACTTTCCCTTCTTGTTCAATTTTATCCTTCACCCAGATCTTTCCGTTTTTCCTATAATACTTATTTTACCAGCATTTTTGTCTTGTCTGAAACTTATCTTTAAACTTATTGCACGTTTTAAGCAGATTTAGCAGATCTTTCCCCCTAAATCTCCATTGAAAGAGCTGTAATCTCCACCAGCAACAAAAATAAAACATCTTTTCTTACTCACCAATTTTAAAAAATCCTTTTTCCGATATTTCAGATATATCCTTTCCACTCCACTTCCAATCCTTTCTGTTTAACTTATTAGCTGTATTTTTAAAAACTATAGTTTTTATCTTATTTACGTTTAATGTCATCTTTTTTTCTTCTCATGTATTTTTCCACCCCTGGTCTTAGCTTGTCTTTTAATTTCTCCTCAGAAACCTTGAATATAACAATATCACCGACACTACTCCTTCTATCTACTATGTGATATTAGTTGGCATTCGAGTGGAATCTTGAGTCGGGTAAGGGAAGAAAAAGATTTGCTTTCGACAGTTCAAAAGCTCCAATATTCTGGAATAAGGAGAGCTGAGGATCGGAGGGATTTCAGATTGCAATTTTCTAAACTAATTAAGTATAAAAATTTAGCTACTATGCAAATTAGGACGCGCTTCTGCTTCACTTCGTTAGAGAAGTGGATGAGGACGGCGCTATATAGGGGGCTATATCGAAGGGAGAATCGCTGTCCACAACATCCTGTGTCCCTTATCATAACTTCTTGTTTTGTTCCAAACGTCGTTCTCTTCGACTCCAACCTTTCAAAGTTGGTACTTTCTCCACTGCTCACCTTTGTAGAACTACCTCGGGAAAAAGGTTCTCTCTTGGCTATGTGCAATAGGATCCATTTGAGCGAATCCTTATATATCCGAGCCTTAACCTCGTTGCATTCGCGAAAACCTGAGTTGCTCCTTATTACGGGTTGTTACTTCCGATTTCTCGGAAACGACGTGGACGTTGAGCTGCCACGCAAACGGTTATCATAATGCAAACTTACAATTATCCACTTGACATCCAGACTCTGCACGAGAAAAGCTTTCTCATGTTGACGTGTTTTTATGTTTGTTCTCAGCAGCCTCTACTTTGGCTATTGGGGATTATTTTCCTTTGTTCAAATATATTTATTTATATGATGCATCGTGGAAGGGGATACATCGAAACGTTACAGCCCTTACTCTATTTCTATTTTATACCTGCCAAACAAAACAAAAAAAGTGAGCTCCTGGAACATTTTTTTCTAAATTCTTATTCATATCCTAATAAGTTACACGTACTCAAATTCCTCTGTACTTATCTCAATTTTTATTATCTACTCATCCGAAATATTTTGTATTCTATCGAACAACCCGTTCATGTCCATAAAGCATGCATATATATTTCCTCCTTTACAAGTTAATTATATATCCACAACATAATTCAATGCATACATGACGTCTAATATACATCTTTCTTGCCTGAATCCAAACAGTTTCAATTAGTTTTTATTCATTGGCACCACAAGCCTATAATTTTGTTTTCTATTTATCTTTTTATATATGGCACCTATAAAACCCATGCCTTCAAGATCTCATCCCATTATCCTTTTCCAAATTAATTGAATCAACTTGACTTTTGTTCTTTTCTTTCCTTTGACATGTAAACAAATTTCGTTCTTCAGTCTATCCCATACTGCTGATTTTGACCCTCCACTTTAAATCTACTTTTTTATCACTCCTATCCTATTTATTTTACTTTTAAATATTAATTTTTTTCTTTTCCTTCAAAAATTTCTCCGAAAAAATATTCCATTCTCCAGTTTCTATCGTAAACACATCTAACTTTTCCTAAATCTTATTGAGTAAAGAAAGCTTTATTTTTTTGGGGATAGCATAAAATTTAGAGGCTGAATTGTGCAACTGTAACTTTTGTACCAAGAATGCCTCGAGTCAAATTACTAATTTTTACGTTTACCTCAGGTGAGGTACTCCTAGAGCGAATTGACAGCCACTACCTAGTAATAAAAATACTTCTTTTTATATTTATTTTTGCACTTTGTTCTTTACTGACTTTTTATTACTATTATCCAATTCTTCTCTATTATTTATTATGTTTTTTTTTTATATATATGCTCACGTTCATTTATATCTTATAATATAAAAATTCTTCTCAAAAACTGCTTTTTTTCGCAAACTGTACCTTCTTTTCTTCATTTCTCTCTATAACCTTCTGTCTTCTTTTTAAATTTTGTTATTATTCATTTTTACGAACAGACCTTTGATCGTTGCTTTAAAATACTTTCGTAAACTCGCTTCTTTTGTATAGCCTCTTAACTTCGTTTACTGTCTTTTCTGTTAAGTTTTCTTTTTTGTATTTACTTTAAGCTGTGTAATAATGTTGTGTAATAAGCTGTGTAATGTTTAACTTTAAGCTTTTGTAATCCTTTAAGCTGGTTAGTTCTTGTTAACCTACAGGTTGTTTTTATAGCTTTTTATTACAGCTCTGTTAATTATACCTCTTTCGTTTTTTCACCAATTACTTCACTATTACTTTGTTTAAAATAAATTTCTGAGGTCGCTTTTGTCGCGGCCCTTTTCCTCTTTTTTCTAATTATTACAATACTCTATTTTCTTGTTTTATATTTATTTATACTTCAGGATTATTTTTAAGGCAGCATCTATATAATTTAGTACATCTCTTCACGTACAATACGTGAATTCTATATTCAATGTTTTCTCGTTCAGTAAATTTTCTGTTGTCCACAATTAATTTAATTTTACCTACCATATGAAACTCACTGAAAGTCTGGCTGATGTACTATAGTTTGCATAATTATAATCTAATTTTACTAATCGATAAAGTTGTAAATTAAAAAACTTTACTTATGTTATTAATTCTACTTGAGTAATTATAATTTTTATTATAATGTTTAATTATAATGTCTTCTTTGTGATTTTTATTTAACATTCATAATTATTCTAAAGAAAATTGTAGTTAAATAACACTTCGTACAGAGATGAATATAAAACATTACGAATTCAGCATCCCATCACAACTCAAACTGTATTAAAAGACAATCATTTACCGTTAATCGGTTCAATTTTATCTTTACATGTGGCATATGTAGACGCAAAGGTATAAACAAATCATTAGTCGTTAACTTTTGTAAAACAATTTCAATGTTTTATTTTTTTTAAATTATTCTTATTTTGTAATTATTTATAATTTGATACTTAATTATGCTTTGGTGCTATTCTCAATTCATTGTTCAATTCTAGCCATGTTCAAAAAATCTAATTTTCCTAACAAAAAAATTACAAGCATTTAATCTTACCTTTTCTCTAGTCATTTTATTTTAAAAAATTGTTTTCACCTATCTGCTAGAATATGGTTATACGTTTAGTAGCATTTTTCAAAACATTATACAATAAAAATCAGTATATTCGAAATATTTTATAGAAAATATTTGTAATAATACTTTATTTTTTTAAAAAGAATTTCTGTCTCCATTGTACATAATTCCCTTCAACAATCGTAATTAAGACATAACTCCCGCCTCCCCCCACAACGCGATTCAAAATACCTACAAAACAAACCATTTAATAAAGACTACCAGATTTTGTATTGCATAATTCTCCTTTTGCTCTACTACAATGTAATTACGTTTTTTTTTAATAACATCTAAAGCTTTAGAAATTGTAATTCCTGTTATTATATTAATACATAGATTTTTATACAGTAAATAGATTTTTACTGTATAAAAATCTATACTGAATTAATTATTCTTCTATAATTTATTTATAAATTATACAAATTTTTTGTAATTTTTTTTAATAAAGTTTATTTGTTTGCATGTATTTTACCTTGTCCCAGCTCTCTCACAGCTTAACCTAGAAATTACAACAGCTCTAGCTTGTCTATGCCCAACATATACTGTGCGTATTTCAACACTACCACACACAGCTTTTAGTAACCAATCATCTACATTAACACCGAATCTTAACAAGTACACGTACAGCATACGATTCCTAAAATAAATAAAAAATAAATATTTTTAAAATAGATGTGTAATTAAATTGCATTTTTACAAACTAAAAACGATTTATTTATTCCATCTTCTATTCAATTAATGACTGGGAATTGAATTCTATTCAATTAGACATGACTATATAAAAACGCTCAATTGGAGCATATTAACTGATACAATAAAAATCCGAATACAATTTATATCAAGGATTATATATATATATCAAAAACTTTTTACATGAACTACTAAAAATTTCTAATAAATAGCTATATTGATATTTAGATATTTTGGGTACAGAGTAGAATGATTTGTACAATACATATAACTTTTATTTTTCTAATTATAACATTTAATATGAAAACAAATAATAAATAATTGTTTATATCAATATACACGTTAGTATTGGTATGTAAAATAAAAATTAAATAAAATTTAAACTAAATAAATAAACTAGATAAAAGTAGATTGAACTAAAAGTTTGACTAGCTCTTAAACCATTTAACCATTCATTGCTTATTAAATTATATAACATTTGAAAATATTTTTCTCTTTCATAAGAAGCTTAATAGAAGTATTTGAATATACGATTCATTATTACTACTTCCGAAAAATTCGTTATTTAGTCCAATTGTAATATAAGTACTCATTTCAAAATAAATACATAATAAATGTCATTTATTATTAGTAGCTAGCAAAAAATATCTACAAAAATCATACCTAAATGCTCAATAAATATTATCATTATCATTAATTATATTGAATAACATAGGTGTTATGTATAATTAATTAATAAAAAAGACAATTTCATTATATTTCATTAATTTTATTAAAAGAATTCTATTTATTAGTAACTCTTTTAATACAAAAAAGCTTGTATTTAATTTCAAATTAAAAATGTAGTATTAGAAAAAATCAATTCCTACTGTAATTATATTACGTTACTACTATTTTTTATTACGAGATTTATAATATTAACTTTTTTATTTTATAATAAAAATTATTTCTAAAAAAAAATAAAAATTCTTTTTTTTAGAATTCTAAATATATTTTTTGTTTCTATAAAAATTATTAAAACTTAAAAAAAATTTCTTTAAAGTTGCCAAAATTTCGGTTATTAAATATATTAATATAAGAATGTCATTTAAAAAAAAAATTTAATGTTTCTTACTGAAATCATATATGTGTAACGTTTTTTTCTAATTCTACATTTTTATTGATACGTACCACACTTTTCTTACTAAATATATTTCCTTAATACTAACTTAATGAGGAAACTAACATTTTAACTTATTAATAAATACAACGCCCATTAATATTTCTACCCTAAATTAACTGTAACATTTCGTCAGTCCATTAAATAACCTCCTAACCTTACGACATATTGCTAAGCGTTCGTTAGCTGATGGTGGGAATATTATCGACTGCTACTTCTTCCGCTTGGCTGGACATTTTTTCGCTGGGCTAAAGTGGTAAGAAGGGGTAAAAGGGAACGACATCAATCTCCTACCCCGAATCGGAAATGATCAGTAGTAATAGAAACAAGTTAGTTCTTCGGTGGTCCAAAGATACAGCTAGCGATGTCTGGCTGCCGAGAATCATGACGTTGGCCTGCTTGGTCTGGATAGAAATTACGGCAACGACACACTGAGATCGCTGTATTCTATTCAGCATCACAAGCTTATATAAGATCGGCTTCTAAATAACGACCGCGATCAAGGTACACCGCTAGCCAATGACAGAAACCAGGAGAGAATAGTCACTAGTGAGGATATATATGAATATACATCACCAAGACATGACTTACCTTTTGATTGACCGTTTTTCACAATTTAAAGAGAGCGTTACAAGGGAATTTATAACGGGTAGTCCAAGTGGCGTACCATAATACAAGGCGCAGGTGATAAACCACTCTAAGTATAGTTGTTTGGTGGAAGGTTACGCAGAGTACGATGGAGTTCGACACAGATGAGGTATCTTGGTACAAAAAAATAATGATAGGGTGTTTGCGAAAAACGGTAAGAATGCTTACTTTATTAATAGCTTCTACTTTTATCTGTTTGAAGCATTCCTGGATTGATTTGACGACTCTGACTCATATTGAGTAATATTACGTGGTGTAAAGATTTGACAATAGATCGCATTTCACCACCTACTGTTCAAACTATGAACTATTGCAAGGTGACAGGGAAAACAGAAGCGAGATAAGGAAACTATTACAAATTTTCATAAAACAAACTGTGGATATAGTGGCAAAGATGAACAAAACAGGATTACTATCAAGATAAAAATTGAGCAAGTAATCGTGTTTACAAAGAAGAAATAGAAGAAAAAATTGTGGAAAATACAAAAAATCTAAAAAAGCTTATATAAATGATTGCTTTTTAGTAAATGAGAAAAATTATTCACTTTATTAGGACTTAAATTTATTTAGAAGTAATTTGTACTTCTACGATGTCCGTTGTACGGACGATTTGTAATTAATTTAATAGTTTCCAAAAATATTCCAATTTTAAAAAATTTGTAGAATAAAGTTCATCTATCTTATTCACTATTACATATTAATCTAAATTATTATTTAATTTTAAGATAAGGATTATTAATAGTTTCAACTATAACATTATTAATTTATAACTATAATAAATAACAATAACATAGATTTAAATAAAAATAAATAAATTCGTAGAAAAGATTTCTAATTTGTTTTTTAAAATACCGCCATAATTTTTGTTTCTAATAATTTTACTTATTTAACTTTTAAATAATAGTGAATCTAATTCTAGTTATCTAATATATTTAATTAATAAGTAATTAGATTGAAAATTTGTTTTGAAAAAATTATATATAAATTGTTAGATATTAATTAGATATATTCATTATCAATCAGCTAATTCCAAACTAATACTCTTTGTTAACATAGCAGCAATCAGACGATGTCAATTGTCTTATTTTAATACATTTAACCATTCAAACCCTTTGCCTCATCTTATAAATCTACAGAATCTAATCTAAATGCCTAGATTTATAACCAAAGATCCTTTTCATGATAGAATTGTTGTCAATTAATTATTATCTTTCCTCAAAGGAAATTGAAAAAATGAATACACTGCTTTTTGAATGTCTCTTTCTGTTAAACTATTGATGTATTAGGAATTCAAGTTTACTTTCAATAATTGAATATTTTAACTCAATTTGTATTATTATAGTGAAAAAAATAATCTTTCATTTATTTTACATAAATTTACAGTTTGAGGAATTACATCTAAAGTATTTTTTTTCTTATTCACTGTCTCTTTGTTTTACTTTTTCAATGTCTCTCACATTATCCGTTCACTTATTGTATAATAATTTTTTGATCACATTAATCCTAATATTCTCAACTTAAAGAAGGCTTCATTTTCTAAATGTGGTTTAAAAAGAAACAAAGCACCATAATATTAGCCTGAATTAAAAGAAAACTATTAAAGAAGTAGTAAAATGTGTAGTGTTAAATTATTTTTGTAAAAAAGTTATTAAATTTCAATTTTTAATTATGTATTCTGAGTCATGATTGATTAGTAGTCTTATCAGTTCACAATTTCCCTTAATGTTAAAAAAAATTTTTTTACTATTTAGATTAAATCATTTAATGGTTAAAGTAAAAAAAATTTTTAATTCATTATAGACTTGAAATCTAATCATTTACTTTGTAATTTTTTAACCATTTCAGAAACATTATGATAAATGAAAATTCTTAAACAAAACAAGCTAGTTTATGCTATTTACATTTTTTAAATCTGAAATACTCGTCATGAACATATGTTATATCACATTTTTTTAATTTTATGATGAATTATAATTACCATCAACTCACCAAAAAAATCGGTTATCAGTATAATTTGTTGCATATCGTTGTTGAGCATTTAAAGTTATATCAAGACGATAAGATCCTGATGACCATGCAAAATAAAATGTGCCTGAGTTTAACACTTTTCTTACTTCAGAAATCCGTTCTTCATTAGTACTTTGTGTATAATGTAATGGAATCAAAGTAGTTTGTGTAACTCTAAATACTTCAGAATCATAAATTTTTCCAACTGAAAAGCACCCTGTTATCATAACTAAATATAACAGTGTATTTTCACCATAATTAAATGGTAACACACCAAGACATCCATATGCTTCTAATAGTTTGGTATAATGGACTTTTAATGAATCTGTTTCATATGGAGCTAAAATAAAAAAAAAGACTTTAAACAAAGTTAGAAGTTTAAAAGAAATAGACAAAAATTCTGTTAAATATATATAATAGTCTATATATTAATAAATATAAGATAAATAATTATCTTAATTAATGTTAGAAATTTAAAAACAATATAATATATATAATATATTATTTAATAAAAAACCATGTAAATAATAATCAAATAATTCATCAATCAAATAAAATCTTAGTTGTAAATATAAGTCCTGAAATAATATAAATTTGGAAATATTAATTATGGAATAGAATTTTTTAGATGATAATTTATATATATATACACTAAACATATGAATCGATTCAATTTTTAAAATTTTAACAATCATCTTTTTTTATAAAACAATGAATTTTTTAATTGTTAATAAGTATTCAAAAATATATATCAGAATGATTAGAAAAAAGTTTTCAGAATTATAATATGAATGCATTCTTTTAAAACTTTATATTATTTGTTTATAAAAATGTAAATTTATAGACTTGAAATGTGCTGTAATAGTTTTAATTAATGGAATATGCATAATAATTAAAATACTAAGATATATTAATATTATTGAAAAAAAACCTTACTTAAAACAGCTACTGCTTGAGATTCAAAAAGAAGTGTTTCAGCATGATTACGTTGCTCCAAAATAATTGAATGTGGATGTGGTGGCCTTAGTTTCTCATAAATACGAAAAGCTTTACCCATAGCCATATTATATTGTCTTCAATGATACATTTATTTATTTACTTATGCTTACGTATACATTTGTGTATATATTTGTACATAAATATGTAGACATATACATCTTTTTTTTTTTATTCTAACTATATTTTATACGACTGTGTTGAAAAAGTTGTATAATAAACTCCATAGATTCACTGTTGTACCGATCATTATTATACAGCCTCTTGACTACAAATTGATAATCAATTGTAACTTGCGTAAATTCAACAGAAAAATTATTGATTATAATATAAAAAAATGTACTAGTAAAAACTATATTCTGCTAGTAGATTCTCAATAAAAGCATCCATTATATTTAACAACTTATTAGAAAAATACGTTTAGTCAACAATTATACAATAGATTCGATGTGATACATTGACATCAGCGTTGCGATATCAAACTGCTATCCAACAGTATTGTTAGGATAAGACGTAATGCAAGAATTCAGGACGGATTTCTCGCTTCTGCGCAAAGCTACTGCTGCGCGCTGGACATATGTACCTTTCAAATAGTTCAGAAGTATGGATATAGAGATCGAATAAAAAAAATAAATTAGAAAAGCAATAAATTATACAGTAATGGAATAACAAACCTACTCGACTACAAATTAAAGCTATTACAAGCTTGTCCATTCGTCTCTCTCAAACACACTTTTTTGTTCACTCATTCTCGTTGGGGAAATAATTTTCGTTCTTTGAGGTTAATATAAGCAAAGCATTAAAAATTATAAATATAAAAAGTGAGGGTCAGTTGTATTTCAAAAACTGACATAAAAAGACAATATAGACATTCATGCTTAGAAATTGTAAATAAAATTTAAAACAAATAAACTAAATAATACGCATTATTGACAACATGAATTATAAAAAGTAATAAAGTAAATTCAAAAGTAATGCAGCTATTTGTGAAATAATAAACAGTAAACGGGCTATTATAATACATTATGTATAATTAATGTAGATAAATTAATAAATATTATTCTTAAATGACTAAAAAAGTACATAATTACAAACAAATTGATTGTTTGAAAAAATTTTATTTACCAAAATCTCCTAAACAAAAATTCATTTTTTATATTAAAAGAAAAAGTTTTACTTAAAAAGGCTAAAATATAGCAGGAACTCAATTTTTCTTTAACTTTATACATGTGATTATTTTAAAGCAATATTTTTTATTTGTCCATCATAGCACTATCATAATTATATATATATATAAAGGTTATAAAATCTCATATGTGTATATATATATATATTGTTATATATACATAATATTATATATACATAATAATATATATAATATTATGTATTTATACTTAACAAATTACAAGTATTATACTTTAGGCTCACATAATTTTTTTTTAATATATTGTTTTGAAAGACTAAAATTTAAACATAAAATACACGTAATAAATTCTACAAGTTTTATTTTAAAATCAAAATCTTTTTTACTTTTTTTTACTTTCTAAAATACCAATTATCTTGCGAAGTAACTTTTTTTCACATAATCTCATTTGTAATACAAGTTTCCTGCAATTTTGTGAAGCTTCTTCAATTAATTTAATGTCGTCCTAAAAAATGAATATATAAACTAATTTAATGAGTAATTTACATTTACATAATGTATTAAAAAATTTTTTCGTAGATGTACTGATTTTTAAATATAAATACAATAATGAAAAGAATATGTTGATGAAATACCTCTTCTGTCGTAGCATAATTCGATAATAAGAGTTTGAGTCTAGTTAAAATAAACTTTATAACTCTCTTATCAATTATTTCACAAAGTACGCATTCGCGTTCCTTAATATTATATATTACATCAGATTGTAACCAAAATTCAAGTTCAGTTTTATTCATATTAAGTATTCGAAGAAAGCCGAGTAGTGAAGTAGATATTGGTTGAGATTCTGGTTTCAATAAGTAATCATTGGCTGATGGTAGACCAACTTTCTGAAGTAAAGCTATACGTTCTTTTAGCAATACATCTACTTTACTTATACCCAGATGAAGTTTATAACTATCCTTTACAATTACAAAAAAAATTTTCATGATTAGACTTATTTGTAACAAGGAATGTGCTCTTAAAATATTAATAAATAAATTTTAAATTATTCTATCCATTTGAATTACATTTTAAAAATTCATTATTTAATGACATTTATTTTTTTTCTAAATACTACGAATTCTAAAAATAGTGAAAGATTAGATCACATACAGCACAAGGTCACAAATATAACAACACATGTGAAAATTAAAAAAAAATTTTTAAACTTTCCATAGATTCTGCCTATAAAAATATACATTTTCGCCACGCAACAAATCTGTTTTTATAATTGAAAAGGTTTAAAAATAAAACTTTGTTTATAAAATATGTACATACAATTAGTTCTTTAATTTGGACAAATTCTAGTATTGACACGGTTGACAGTCACTAGGTGAACAATGAAAAGCGCGCGAGTTAACATGTCGAGTGCATAAGAACACAGGCTCAAAGTGAACGGTTACGATAAGCGCACTAGTTTTTCCTCACTAGTTTTCCCCTTACATAGTAAAGCATAGCGAGTGAACCGGAACGATTCTCCATCGGCGTGAAATTTTTAGCTATGCCCCAGCAGGACGCTATGATGCGCTAGACTATGTAGACTCGTCATCACAGGCCGCAATCAACACCATAGTTCATAACCACACCGCAGTTAGATACAGAGTAACTCTCAACTTCGTAAGCAGGCTGTTACTATATTAACATGAACGTACAAATCATTGGAGGTGCTTTTTTCCAAACGCTTTGCATAATCGAATCTGACGGGTGACTGAGGACTTTTCCTGAAAGGAAAACTCACTTTTCGAGGTCTATCAATTATTTCATGACCAAAGCGCTTGACAAGTTACCCTCTACTCGGTGAAGTTGTTCGGATAACTGAATCTAAGTATTTTCCAGGGTAAATTTGTTCAACTAACCAGGTAGCTGTTACTATAAATCTTTCTCTACTATCTATTATATCCATTATCTAAAAAGACCCATCCCTAATTAATAAAGATTCCTGTAATATTCTCTCATCATTAAACGAATTCAAATACTTATTGTAAAAAAGATCTTTGTAAAAACTGTATCTCCGCCTGATAAAGTTTGTTAGTGAGCATTATTAGATAAAATTGAGCACTGATCTGATCCGAATCAGAGCTGTCAGAGCCAATCGAATATCGCGAATATTTAAGAGAATATTTGGTTCACAAAATAGCGTAAATAGCTCTGATCCGATGGGGTATATTCCAGTTGATTAAGGTCCAAAACTATGGCGAATCCGTATTAGTATGATCCTCAAATTATAATTAAGGAAAAAAGAAAAAGAACAATTTTTCAATAATAACATATTAACGACATTAAACGAAATATCTTATAATAAAAAAATTTTAAACATTTTTTATTAAGTAATATTTTTAGAATATATTGTAAGTAATAAACACGGTGATATCGTTTATAAATGATGTGTCGTTTGGGAAACCACATTTCGTGATCGTCATCTAAGCGGAAAGGTTGAAACGATGGAGAGAGAACCAATCTGAAAGAGTGGTGGGCTATAAAATTCTTTTTCGTTGACGGTTCTTTGAGTTCCCCTCTACGACCTAAACGTGCACCCTTTTATCTGTGGTAACAGGCGATACCATCTCCTGCTTTCTCACTCCTTATTCAGCAGCCAATTAAGGGACCGCAAGAAGGCCCCAAAGTTTCTCCTCTCTAATCAGGTCTCTCTCCAGCTTGCTCCGTATGTACACAAACACGCGTTCACAAGGAAGCACGGCACGGTATAAGAGTACGGCGCATATCAAGTTTTAGTATAAAAAAGTAAATGAAATTAAAGTATGTGAAGCAAGGAAGGCAAAGAAGATAAAAGGAAATAAGAAGGATAAGCACATAGAAACAAAAATTGAAGAAAAAAATTGTCCTGAATAGATAAGGTATACAGAGAAAGACACAGAGAAGCAATAAAGAAAATAACGTAACGGCTGGGTGCGTGACGATCCCCAGCGGTCGGGTCACGGACAGTAAGGCTCGGTGCATGACGATCCGCAGAGGTCGGGTCACGGCGAGAACACTCTTCCATATAGCGGCGTTGGCCAACCAACGACACGTAGGGGGATACATAGGTACGAGGACGGAGGTGTAAAGGGTTGGAAGACATGAATATGTGTGCGTGTATGAATGAATGTGTAAGAAGGCGGCGATTAAAAAAACCTTTTTCCCCCTAATCAAAGAAGGTTTTTCGTGGCGATTGCATCGCGCGTGGGCGAATAAACAAATGTTATTAAGCCCAAAACGTGTCATTATTATTTCGCACCCGATCCTTCGTCCCTTCACCTAATCGCGAACTCGCGGCCTGAAATCGCGCGAACTAATGGTGCCTCGGGTGAGGACGCGGAAGATTCTTGATGAGGACAATGCGGC
Source organism: Kradibia gibbosae (assembly GCA_018907135.1). Lineage (NCBI taxonomy): Eukaryota > Metazoa > Arthropoda > Insecta > Hymenoptera > Agaonidae > Kradibia > Kradibia gibbosae. Next base: position 36,457,722 of record JACCHX010000001.1, read on the forward strand.
GTAGTTAAACATGGCATTATCACGTGCCGGAAAGCGGAAAAGGCGATGACATGATAGGGGTAAGCCGACGCTAGAAGCTTTCTAGTAGTAACGTAGTAGAAAATGCATACTGTGAAGGGACGATATCTCAGTCTCTCTCCCATGTTAGCTTCCTTCTCACCTACCCCCTTTTCTAAATGAATTTTTAATTATGTGCGATGGCGTACACGGTGGAGGATTTGTATTGTAATTGAGGTGGTCAGGTTGGATTCTCCTAGAAGTATCACACCTGGGGTAAGGGAGAGCTTAGTTAGGAGTTAGTTCACGGAATAACCGTTCCCTTTAGAACGCATAGGAGTGTAAGGGCTACCGAGGGAGGAGCTTCATGAAGCGGAGGATAATAAGCGATATCAGCATGGCCAGTAAGGCTGTAACAACTCTGGTGCTCGCAAAGGTGTCACCTAAGGCCATTTGCCCGAATTCAGGATGGGCTACGAGAAACAACCAGCGAGACCTTGCCAGCCGTGAACCTACATGCACGGCTATCAGATGTGCAAAATATCTGGAGGAAGTTCATAGAAAATTATCTCCAAATCGCGGTGAGAATTGGCAATAAAGCCAAGGACTATCTATAGGAGCGTCTAATGGAGCAGCTACAGTGACACTACGATGCAGCCCAGGACCGAATCCTGCACTTATTAAGGAATTATGAGGAAGTCGGAAGCAGCAACTCCGCCGCAAGCTCCGGTAGCTAACCTCCTGGCCCAACCAAGTTGCCAAGGTTCGCATTGCCAACCTTCGCTGGACATTACGAGGAGTGGGAAGGGTTCAGAGACCTGTTCCACTCGCTTGTGCACAAATCCCCTTAACTGGATGAGGTCACTAAGTTTAAATACTTGAAGACCTGTTTGACAGGAATAGCTGCGGGGGTTATAAGAAGCATGAAGCTCAAAGCTGCCAATTATAGGGCAGCGTGGAAGGCGCTAGAAATTCGATTCCATGACCCAGTAGCCAGAGTTAATGGCTACATGATAAGAGTCATGGAGTACTCGTGCCAACACGGGGAGTTATCCAGCAGGCTGCAGCGCTACCTGGATGATATGATTAAAATCCTTCGAGGGATGGGCAGCCTGATATTGCTGGAAAATCGAGAGGCGTTCCTTCTCTATTACTGGATCTAGAGACACGTAACGCTTGGGAGGCGAAGCAGAAGTCGAAGGAGCGCCCGGTGATGGAGTCAACATCCGGGAATAGTTCGAGCCCGAACACTATGAAAGAGGTAGAAAGAGTAAAATTAGTTATGCATATAGTCTGCAAGGAAGATAAAATTAATAGAAATGATAAAATTACATTAGTCAAGTTATTAAATATGATATGACAATAAGGAAAGATTTCGAAATGTATGAAACAAGGGATGGTTGTACCATTTACGAAATAGGAAAAAAAGATAAAAAGGAAAGCTACAGACCAGTGCTAGTATCCCACATTGTTTATAAAATATATGCTTCGCTCTTCAAAAAAAAAAGAAAGATTGAAGTAAAGCTAATAGAAAGCTAGTTCGGACTTTGAAAAGAGGGGTAGACATATTTTTTAACCATGTGGAAGATACGAAATTAAACTGTAAAGAATGAGAAATTTGATAAAACAGACAGCGGATATTGGAGGCCTGTTAATTAAAATAATATGAGTTATGACCTAAGGAGGACAGTATTGGCTATAAACATATATCGTAAAAATCCTGAACTGATAAGAGGTCTCAGGTAGGGGAAAAAATGAAAAAGCACAGAAACACATAAACCAACAAATGAAGAAAGCAATGAACAAAATGAAAATTACATAAGTATACGTAAAAGTATTTTTAAGATAACTGGACAAAAATAGTAGTTTTTATAAAACACGTAATAATAAAAATAAAAAAAAAAACAGTTTTCTAGGATGAAAAATTTATGCTTAAAATTGAAACTCCATTACTTACATCTTTGTTTGTACTGTAAACAAATCCAGAATGTATGAAAAATTCAGAATTAGTTCGAGATCCATAATGTATAAAAATTTGGTCACCTACATTAAAATTTTTCATTGCATAACATTCGCAACATTCTGAGATTGTGTTGAAATTTGTTGTAATCTAAAATTGAAACAAAAAAAATTAAATAGTACATAAATTATACATGTTCATTGCTCTTTCTTTACTCATATGGTTTTTAACCATTTAGGATTACAATCTTTTCTTAATTTCTTCTATACCTTAACCTTACTAAAGATTCAGTGTTTGCCTTTTATAGAGAATTTTTTGATTTTTTGGGTTTTCGGGTTTAATAGAAATGCTATATTCATGCTCATTCAGCTTTTTAGTTGAAAAGTCTATGTAGTAACTCGCCCCTTCTCCCTGACCTCTTACTTTTTAGTCACCTAACTATGGCTCAAAGATATTCTCCATAATATCTCGAAACATTTGGTCCTTCGAACCGGGTAGTTTTCTAAACGAAGCAGTAATAATTGTGGAGCAGATAAAGGCTATCGGTTTTATGTCTTATTTCTTCACTAATATAAAGAAAAAGAACGAACTCGAGAAAGAAGCATTTGATTATCTTCTAAAGCTCCTCGAACTCAATTATTTGATCGAGGATGTCATTTCGAAATCCGATTAGGTTTTTACAGAACAGGACGTATATATTGAGGCGCTTTAAAAGATTTAGTAAGGATCGAAAATGCTTCCGACCCTTCTCCATCTAGTCCAGAATGAACCTGGAATTCATTTCCCTCCATTTCTCTTCCTACCTTTTCTATAAAAATTGACAATTGACCGCTTTTCGAAATATTTTCAGCAGTCTATACTGGAAAATAACGATCTGATCAACACACAGATGTTGCACTACTTTAAGGATAATTTATCTAGGGATGTTGTTGAATGAATCAAGTCGCAGTAACGACGGCTGACAACTTTGAGCATTCTTAGAAATGCATTTTTTGTCGGAATAAGAATAATTAGGTACTGCTTTACACAAGCATTGAAGGCTTTATCTCATTCCCAAAGGCCAAGATGAAATCAGCATTCTATCTGACTCTTCTCCGATTCAGTGCCTTGATTGAGAAAAAGATGCTTAGGTAATTAAGGCTATTGTTGTTATGAGTTTATAGTTTATCATGAATGAGCAATTAGACAAATTTTGCATCCAAAAAGACATCAGTTTCCTATCCACTCAAGAACGAAATCCTTTTAGTCGTTATGTGCTATGACTTTTCTTAAAGATTCCTCTTAACCGTTTAGATGATTCTTACATTCCTATTCTTGCCGCTCTTTCTCGCATAAAGAAATAATTTATATCTGACCCTTTTTTATAAGCAATATATTTACATTATGCGTGATTACGTTTTTGAAAGGCACAAGGAGCATGGGCCACAAAGGCACATGGGGTCGAACTCGTCTTCGACTTCAAAACACTTTTTTCTTCCACATCATGGAGATACCAATAATTAAACATCTTTTTTAATGAATCCTGTGTTTCAAAAGAAAGGGTATCTATTAATTATTTTCTATATATTTAGGGCTAAAATTGCAAGGTTATCTGTTTGATTTCTTGATTAGGTGGTAGATGTTCGGAATAGTTTTCTCGTCAAACATAAAGAAAATGTCTCATCAAATACGCACCCTTCCAAACAATGGATTTATAAGATTTATTGGCGCGATTGTATAGACAGTTGTTTTTAAAACATTTCATCTGACTACCGTAACTTATGGATTTTCATCAGTTACCCAATGACGAAAAGACAATTTCTACTCTCCGATTCAGTTCTGCGGTACAACATGTTTGTCGAACCACGTATTTACAGGTGCGGATACCATTGATGAGGTATTACCAATAAGAGAACAGCTAATTAATGTTCTACTTGCCGGTGGATTTCCCTTACGCAAATGCCCTTTACCAAAACGTTTTTGCTGATTTATACCCGAACCACCTTGCTCCCATTTCCAGTTTACCTTAGTCTCAAGAATCAGTTCTCAAAATCTCACGGAGTTGTATAAGCTCCTCGAGCCAATTCTTTTTAATTTTAACTATCTCTTTTCAATCCCCTCAACCGTTTAGCCAATTGTTTCTCAATTTTTCCGATTATTTGACCATCTTGGGTTTCTCTCTTATATTAATATCTTAATTAAAATCTTATTACTAAGTCTATGGTTTACAAAATTAAATGAAATGAGCCGCTTTCTAAATATTGGATGAATAAGTGAAATTGAGTTTTCTTAGTTACCTATCTTGTCTGAGTTCACTATACCGAGATGATCATGTTATGGGTCAAACCATTGTTTCGTGTAATTCAAGGATTTCAAGATGCTTTAAGTTAACTTATGCTGTCTATGTTTACGATTTCAACTGTTCATGTACAATCACTTATGGTTTGTTAGCCTCCGAGATGAAACAGTTTTCTTATATAGTTTGATGAAAAAGGTACTCAAGATGCAGGAGGGTATAACACGAATTGTCACGAATGGTCAAGTTTTTTTACCACTATTGCTTGAATTAAGGAGTTGCCTACGACATAGAAAACATTCGTGGCCAACCGAGGTTTTTTTCATCCACCGTTGCTCACCGATTAATGGCACATCTTTTCTCGGCCTAATCCTACCGATCACCCATGTAGATTAGTCACTGCTAGAAAAGTTTTCTCATCACATCTAATCCTTGTTCCACTGAACCTGATAAATCTTCATGTATTACAAGCCCTGATGACGCACCATGTCTTGTTTTCATCAAATCCAATAACCCTTCCTTGAACCGTACCTTATACACTAATTCAATTTTCTTTACAAACTTCTCGGAGCTACAGTTCGTTACTTAGAGTTTGTTCAATATGTAACCCATCTGCGCTCATCTCTGATTCTTCTTTTAATCCCGTCAGCCATTATTGGTACCATTGACTGTTAAGTCTTTTTAGTACAAAGAAATGTTTTCTCTTCTGAAGCTAAACTCTCTTTAAGTAGACATTTGCTCAGTACTAAAAGCCCTATACTTCGTTTGCTTTCATTCATAGATGATGACAGTCTACTCGAGGTTGAAGGTCGGCTTTGACACTATTTTCATCTAAATGAATACTTGCGTACTCTGCACGGTGTTACTCAACAAACGTTTCAATTGTTGGGTAAGACTTTATGGTTGTTTAATTCTTCTTGTAATTTATGATCAGATGCAACATCTAAACTCTCTTAGATCAACACCTCACAACCTGCAAAACATTTTTGGTCAATCAAGTCTCTGCCATTAAATTGAAGATACCTGCTGGTCATTAGCATCATATTTTTTTTCAACTTATCCCTGTGATCCCTGTGATTTTTCATCTAGGGGATTTGATGCAAAGGAGCTGATCAATTGTACACTTTGGATCTAACATCCAGAGTTCTTGACCTCTTATATAGATATTTGGTCGGAAGCCTTTGATACAAAATTCAAGTAGTTCAAATCCTGAAAGCCGCACCATTTCTTTTTTCATCAAACCTTTTCTTGCATGTCCGAACCTGAACTCCTTAGAAGATAAAGTTCTCAAAGTCGTTTAAGTCACGACTTAATTGTTAGAATTTGGCTCGAGTATTTATAATTTTGATGTGAGCTCATCCTTGTATCTCCGTCTAATGTCATCTGTTGTTACTTCAACAGTAGGCATTAATTACACAACAAGATTATTTTGCTTATGAGATCAAGTCCATTCGCAGAAAAGCGTTGATTTAGCTGCTCCTATTTACCTTAGATTATCTAAGGAACGTCAGGAATAGCCGCTCAGTAAAAAATTATATAATCGGGTTTGTATGTCTTTATACTCGTGTTATACACCTGGAAGTCCTTCCGTATATTCAACAAAGGACTTATTTGTTGTTAGCAATATTTCGTGACCAGACGAATGTACTGTAATGCACAGTGACTGTGTTACCTATTTTGTTAGTCGAACTCTTGTTCGACTCAGTGTCCAGAGAAAGTAGAGATAGAGTAGGTATTACTAATGAAGACAAAAATGACGTTTCAATTCTCCCACCGCTCCCCACTTTGGAGGGTTGTAGGAAGCAGTAGCGAAATTAGTTAAACACTACTTTAGTTCTTGAGGAAAAAATTGCTTTTCATCGTAGAACTGTTTATCCTATTTGCCCAAATAGAAGCGTGCTTAAATTTTCAGACATTTTGCCCCCTCAACAATGAGCCTTTGGACATTTTTGCTTTGACTCCTCAAATTTTCTCGAAATCATCGTCTGCTTTGATACCTGAGTCTTCCTTCAAAGACTTTAACAGTCCAAAATTAAACGGTTGGCAACTTAGGCGACAAATGTTGCACAATTTCTGAAGTCGTTGCCTCATAAGTAAGCTATATCTTTTTATAAGATTTTACAAACCTTTTCAAATTCAGATATGGACCAGCAGTCATGACGGAATGTTCAAATATTTAATTGAATTTTATACATAGGCATGGTCTACGAGTTCCTTCAGCTAATTCGTAGGTAGTAAAAGTAATTCATCTACCAATTTCTCGCCTGTCTCCATATCGATGAGCAAACGAGTTACTGTGATTAGTCTCTATTTCAAACTGTAGGTGATGACTATCAATATATCATTAGACCGCCTCATTTAGAATAAAAGTAAAGGCTTTTCGCGTAGTTCGGGGCTGCTTCCTGCCATTTAAGTGCCAGAAAAAGTCTATTTCGTAATTGATCTACTATAAAAAAACTTTTTTGATCTATTATATTCTGTGTTACGTCGCGAAGGTGCATTCAGCACTTCTAAAGAAATTATCTTTCTTGGCGGGGTGATAAGCAGCAAGATATACAGGTACTGCATAATTGCTACGTATTGACCTCCTTACTTAAGCAAGGAGATCCAAGTTTTAGGGATAAATGAATAGACTACAAGTTGTGTTATAAGTGCTTTATTCGGATGTCGCGGTGAAACTGCTAGAGTCTTACAGATTCTTTTGTTTAAGGACTCGGTCTTGCTTTACTCTTATCTTCTGATTACAAATTTGGCGGCTTAGGAGTAGGTGAATTCTATGGAAAGGAAAAATAACAAAGGAAAAACTGAGCGTCGCTACAATGCTTCTTTTCGGGTTACATTGACTCGTGCCGTTGCAAATATCACGTTATATCTTCGGAAAATGCCCGCTAACACCGACGTCTAATTCTTTCGTCGCATAACTCGACATGAGCGAAACGCGCACCAGGCGTCAAACACGACGCGGGCGTTCAGCTATACACAGCTTCTTTATCTCGGAAAATGATATTTCTCCGAACCTAATTGAACTTACTTAGTTAATGCTAAATAAGACCTCCAATACGGTTTATTGACACAAGCAACGCGAGCATTCAAAATGAACGGCTCTTATACTTTGGGGAAACGGCATTTTTTTCTTAACATCCTGTACTTCTAATCTTCCTGCTTTTTTTCTTATGTACACCCCATATTTATCGCTGAACAATCATCTCAATCGTTATTTCGCTTTAATTACTATCGAGTATACTCAACTATCTCAAAATTAAAAAATTAAAATTTTATCCTTTATCAACAATGCTAATAATAATGTATAAAGGAAATTTACTAACGCTAACTTTAATATTTAATATTATCCTTATACTTGTGCTCAAACTTTAAAAAATTATACTTTCAAGTGATAATGGAATCTTTACAAAATAAACAATTTATAAATCCTACTTTCTAAAAAAACTTACATACATTAGAAAATTCAAAAGGCTGGACTATAAAGAACAAACAAGATAGTTTGATTTATAATGTATATATGAGTACGCGATAGCGTATTGGTATAAATTGTATAAAATAAATAAAGTTTTATAGTTGCATTTCAGTTTATGTTTAAGATAAAGATAAATCTTGTTAGGTTTAAATAAGGTAATTTAGATTGTAAACTGCTGACTGTTCAAAGAATGTATGATTGAGTTAATTTATTAGGCAAAGAAGTATCAATAAAATTTAGACTTGGTTTGTTGCTAATTTTGATCTCTGTTAGGATCAAAATAAATCAAAATATCAAACTATTCTTATTTTTCGAAAATACTTAAAAAATTTTATTTTTTCGTTTATAATAAGTAAATCTGATAATCCTGAAGCATTGAAAATCTAGCTATTAGGTCGATTTTAGACCTAGTGTTTACAAAGAGTTAACGAAATGTTCTGTTGTATTATTTAATAAGGTTTTAAAGCTCGATAAATTATTGTCTATTTTTATAGTTCACGTCAGTGTTTATTTTAATTTTATTGAACTGTGGAACTTTAATATAAGAATTCGCAGACTTATGAATGTTTTGTATGATACACTTAATAGGTTGTACTTTTTTTGTCTATCGTACCATTACATTATTATCATTATTCCAAAGTTCATTCGGCATGTGACCACTAACGAACTTGTAACAAAGCAACAAATTAAAATTAAAATTACTAGTGGGTGTTATCCAATTTGCGCTTAAATTGATTCGTCAAGAATATAAATAAAAAAGGCTAGTCGATCAACGGATTTAAATTTAGAATATGATATTTAGAATTAAATCAGAAACTTTGTCATCGGCTTTTATATTATCACCACAAAATTATATGCATAAAATTTTATTACTTTCATTTGATTTTCACTGACACGGTAAAACTTTATTCGGCTGTGTTTGCAGCTGTCTATGTTCATTCTCGCCTGATGGACCCGTTAACCATTTACACTAAATGACCTATTGTAAAAAGTATTTTTTTAAAAACATATAGTATTTGTATTTGAAGGTAATCTCAACGATAATTAAGCTATCTAACGAAGTAATAGTTTTACTTCATACAATATAATATGGCAAGTAAGAAACTAAGGATTTGTACGATTTTTCATGGTTTTATGATATTTGTCTATGCTTGTTCGCAATCCATTAAACTGTTATATAACTATAACTTATTTTTATAGTTTGATGATTGATTAATTATTGTATTCTGTCTTGTCTGGTCATTTTATATATCCATGGTCATATCTATGTTATGGTTATTTTATATTATATATATTTTATATATCTGGTCAATTCATATATACGTAGTAGTTATTTGATTACTATTATACGGCCAGCGTCATTAACACAATTATTAAATACCTACTTAGTTTATATTATTAAACTAAATATTTTAAATATAATTTAACTTATATTTTCTCCCCTGTGGGTTGCATGACCGTGACGATGGTAGGAGGGGTTATGCGCAAGTGAGAATAGGCCTTGCCATGAATGTGCAGTCTGCATGAAAGTGAATGAATGGGAGAACACCTATAAACGGGTTTCTCCATGAATGTTGTGATCCCTCTTAAGTGGAGGCTTTCACATGAATAAGTGAATGAATGTGGTATGAGTGAAGGGTGATTGAACCCTAATAAACCAGGTGGGTCGGGACCCGGCCCTTTCATCCGGCTTCTCCGAGTGGCCTGTCGGTGCCATCGAAAAAGCAAAGGCAGCTTCTTGCTTTCGCAACCAAGAAGCAACCCACCATTGCGTACGGGAGTAGGCGCAATGGTTAATTCATCCAACCCCTAATCCCAAGGTCCCTAATCTAGAGCCTAGAGAATTTCGAGAATTTTTTTTTAATCGCAACGACATTGAGATTACGGGCAGATATCAAGGCCAACACACGCGTTGCCCCATCGTCACATTCCACGCGCTACGTTACACAAAGCCCGAATATAAGGCCATTGAAAATCCGCGTACTTATATTCTTATTTTTGTCATTATTATTTTTCATTATATTAATTATGTATTTTTTTTAGAAAAATATTTTCCACCGAGCGCTAGCATAGCATAATTAAGTAGTATTTTTTTTTGTTTTTTACTACCCTTTTAACACATCCTTCTCGAGCTGCCTTCCATTCCCTTATCTCGTTTCTCCGATTCTAGAACCGATGAGCCTCCTAGCCAAATCCCTCCTCACACGACGCTACTACATTACAGCTTTACATGTTATAATTTTATATTATATGAACCTGAAATAAATAGTGTATGTACTAAATTGTAAAATTTCAGAAGATGTGTGAATAACTACAAGTGCTAATTTATCGGGAAATTCAATTCATCAATGATAACGTATAAGAGAAATGGTACGAAGTCAAGTATAATAAAAGTGATAGTTACTTAGATAAAGTTCAACATTAAAAGTGAAAGTTAAATATTTAATTATTAAATAAACAATATTGCATTATATATGGATTGTATTTATTAATCTTAGGCCATTTTTAATATTTTATAGTAATTTAAGGCCTTGAAATCTGAAAGGCACAAAACAAAGTTCAATAAAACGAAAACATAAATAAACCCCAGCTAAAGAATATATTTATTAAATAAAAATTAGATTAGTTTAGTTTTAAATCGATTCGTATTACAATATATAAAAAGTAAAAAATTATAATACTTCACCTTTCCATTTTCATGATTGCACAAATCCCACATTGGTATCAAACTATGAAGAAATTGTGAATTATCTGCATTTGGAATAATGTTTTGTCTTGTCATAACAGTCGATACTGCCCATCTGTAAAAATAAGAAATAAGAAAAATAGAAATATGTTTTATGGAAAGATCAGTTTTTTTTAAAGTTTAAATATATGTAATATTTATACACAAGATATAACGCGGTATTTGTAATACCTATATTGGCATAGTATAATTTTAATAAATTTGTAGCGTTCCCAAAAAATTAGAGTAATTAATTATCCAATAATGTTTCATATAAATATCAAATATCAATAAATAATGGTATTGTTTTTTAACTGATTGATGAGTAAGTTTACTTTTGATATAATTGTTGTTTCTTTTATATGTTAAATCTTATCTAGAATGTTATTTTGATAAATATTTGTTTTATATTCCATAAAAGGAGATATTTTTGAGCTCTTTAAAATTTAATAGTTTTCAAATTGAAAGTAGTTCAATTGTAACTTTTCAAAATAATGTTTTTCCATTATGTTATAAACTGTTAATTAACATTTTTTTACCAACGTACCTATATTCTTCGTATGTAAATGTATCCCTTAATAAGTCTGATAAGGAGTTCTTAGTATTTTGAAACATGTTATTAAAATAGGAATACTGTCGTGCTATGTTTATAAATTGTTTCAGCGCAAATTCTGTAAAAAAAATTTGTAATATAAAAAATATTATAAATTAATTTTAAATGTTTCATTAAAAAGAAAAATTTTAACATTTTAATTAGAAAATGATATCTGCTAAGCACAAAAATTCATTTTTTTGGAAAAAAATCTTAAAATTTTCAAATTTACCCGTTTCACTCATTGTCTAACTGCTTTTTTATTTTTCCTTAATTATTCTGTTTTTTTAACTATTTAAAATAATATTTTAAATAGTTAATAATATATTTTAAATATATTTAATAATATATTTAAATAATACTATTTAAAGTAATTTTAATTTCTCATTACGTATTACAGCTTCTACTAATGCTTTCAATAACATATAATTAACTTAAACAAATAATGTTACGAATTTCCATTTATCTTCAGAACATTATTTAATGTATTTTTGTTATTATATTCTACTTTTTCCTTTTTCCACCTTTACATTTCTGCAATTGAATAGATTTTTCTAATACCCTGGCGGTTTTTAGAAATAAAAAACCTTTTATACTTTTGATGATTTATTTTAAAATGATAGTCTCTTATCGTAACCACGCTATTCCTTTGATTTTTATATTGTGTTGTGTTCTATCATGTCTGGTCGTTTTATATTTATATATATATATATATACGTGATACAGCTATCTAATTTATACGAACATCGTCATTAATATAGCTATATAGTTTACCTGATCAGTTGAAATCTAGTCTTTAAATACAAATAAATGTGTAAAACTAATCAAAGAAAGTTTTTTCAAGTAAGACCTTACATATTTATAATAAATAGTATTAATTCTGATTATATACAATTGCGTACTTAGTAATTATTATAAATACGAAACATCGAAATTAAACATGTCATTACTTGGTGCTCATCGTCAACGACGTGATTGAATATAGATAGTATACTGTTTGGAATTTGTATCCAAACTTAAACTATGATATTTTTATTTAAATAGCCATTTGTAATATTATTATTGTAAATTCTAAATAAATCCCTATTTCTTTTCTTTATCTTTTCTTTTGTTCGTTACAACATTCATACAATGCTTACTAATTTATCAAAATTCACTGTTATCTATTTTATATTTACATCCATCTGTAAAATGGAATCCTATTATTTTTTTTTTATAATTGACCAACTTTTTTTCATTTTCTTTCGCATTTTAGTAAAAAAGAATTGAATAGAATTCTAAGTTTTTCTAAGGATTTCTGTTTTTCACACTGCAAAAATTTTTTTTGCATTTAATTTAACGTGTAATCTTTTACGTTTTTAATGATAATTTTTATCATCTTAAATATTACATATTTATCTACACAGTTTGTCAAAATGACTATGAAAAACTTTTACATTTAAGTACATTTACAACAGTTTCATAAATTTTCTATCATGCATAAAATTGAGATATGTTTCTAAATTTTTTTTTTTATAAAATCATAAGAAACTGTTCATTTAGGTTCAACATTTTATTATCACGTTTATTAATATTGATTACCGAAATTCACACATTCTTGTTTCCTAAAACATTATAATCTACCTTCTGTTTTATCCTCTGTTTCAAGTTTCTAAACGTAACTTTCCTGTCATTTTTTACTCACCAGGTTCACAAGATTTGCTTGATTATCTTTAACAAACTTAAATTTTTCTTGAGTATTTTAAAGCGTTATCTTATTATTTTTTCTTTCTTTTTCATCCAAAGTAATTTTTTTTAAATACTTATAGTTAGATTTTCAATTATATGTGTTCAATTATTGCTGATATTTCAGCAAGTAAAGCTCATTAATGTTTTTCAATTTTTTGTTTATATCTTTTTTATATATATAGATATTATTAAAAGATATCAACTAAGTTTCTATGCTAACTCTTATTCCAAAAATTTTTATAGCAGATAAAAAAATGATACAATATAATAAAAGAAAATTAATAAAGAAGTAATAAAGGAAGAAAAAAATTAAAATGAAAAAACAGTGCTAAATTTAAGACAAAGGATGGCAATACTAAAAAATGTGGTACTACAATCACCATTTAATTAGTTAAAGAAAACAAAAACAATTAGAAAACAGAAGGAAAAAAACAATAAAAATGAAAAAAGAATTTTGAAAACTCATTAATAATTAAAGATTGTTATAAAGGAAAATTATAAGGACTCTTTGAATTCTAAACCACATAGATGATTACGACGGTGTTGCAGAAAAAAAGGCGAATGAAAAAATAAAGATAATGATGTGAAATATAAGATGAATAATGAAGAAGGTTAAGTATTTTAGAAACATATAGAAAGCGATGATATTATGAATGATAAAACCGTAGCTGAAACAGTATATAAAAAAAAATTGTTAAATTTGCCAAAGAAGTTCACATGAAAATTTAAATCTACATTGAAGGGAAACAAAAATGATGGGAAAAAAGTGAAGCAATGATTAGGCTTAAAAATAACATAAAAGAAGAAATTTATAAAGAGTTAATTTTAATTTATGCCAAAACACTAATATGTTCAAAACCAAAAACTTCCTGAACTCTGAACTTGGAGCTATATTTATTTATTAATACTGCTACTGCAAATTTATATAAGATCTTTATAGAAGAAAATATTATATTCTCATTCAGAAACATACACTATTAAATAAAGTAGCATGAGAATTACGTGGATGTGATTTACCTCAATAGAAAGTATTTTAAATAAAGAACAGAAAACTTTTAAACAAAGAATAACTTTTAACAATAGCTAAGACTACTTAGAATAGATTGTCACTAAGTCTTTTACATTCAGCAACGTTAGAGAGGGTCAATTAGCAATTTTTTTTTTCAAATCAATAAAATACATATTAGAAACAGTAATAAATGGAGTAGAACTACATCAGACTTTTCAGACTTTTGATATACCTACTCGGTGTAGTATTGTCACCCCTTACAAACATGTTCATACAAAATAGTGAACGACAAAGCCTAGTAAAAAAGTAAAATAAAAAAAAGTATACAATAAATACTTCTGACTAGAATAAAATTTTAATAAAATTCTAATTCGGATGTGACAAGTAGACTACTAAAGTAAAAAATAAACCAAAAAATAGATCTAGATGCAAGTGTATAGAATCTAGGAGTGATAAAAATTATGAAAAAAAAATACAGAAAATAAGTCTAAAAATTTTTTATATTGCAATGATTTATAGTTAATTAATATTAGTTGAATTAGTTTTTATCAATAATTTTTTTTTTTAATTTAAAAAGTTTTTAATGTGATTTTGTAAATCTAATTTTTAGTTAAAATTAAAATAAAATTCTTAATTTTTTTATCTGATATTACTAGACCATGAAAGAATCAAATAAATTAATTTTTTTTTACCAAATGTGGGGCTTCCTTTCAACTCTATCATGTCATTAACATCCATATATAATACTGTGTTATAATTTTTTGGAAGTATATTTAAGTAAGGTTTCCATTTGGATTTGTCTTTTTTTTTTTCTATTAAAAGAGCAATTGCTAGTCCTATATAAGGCATATGTTGAATTAAAATATCACTCTGCAAATCTCTTATTTCTGATCCTGCGGTACACACATTAAACATTAAGTTTCTTGGTATTTCTAAGAGAAGATCATTTTCTTTGACATTAATTTCAGCTTTCAATCCTAAATCGTAATCTGGAAACTTATAGATGCTTACACCATGAATCTTGGCATTATTATGTTCTAGCCAATTAATAAATTCATCAATTGCATTCAACCTTTCAACAGATTTTATATTTACCTCCTCTAATTTCTTAATTTTATCTAAGATATTTGATATTTCTAAATAGTTTTCCCATAATTTATTTAAATAAGATGGATCACTGCAAACTAAAATATATAAATTAACAATTTAGAAAAGTATAACTTAAATAAAAATAAATTGCAATAAAAATATAATTTAAAAAAAACTGTTTAAGATTTTTAATTAGATATACTTATAATGTTACATTTCATCTTTGTGCATCAAAAATACTACAGTGAAAATGCATACTCATTTGCATAAAATTGTGGACCATAAAGTTTATTGCTCAGTCAGTTGTATGTTCATCTTTCAATAGGTTTATAAATAGTTTAATAAAGTACAAAATAATGAAACAACTCCTATTTATTACATTTGTAAAAAATTTGTAGAATGGTCTTGTGATATAAGAACAAACTGCCTGTCTATTTCTCTTTTAATGACAGTAATTTTCGTTGTATTTGTTTTTATTCAATAAAAACACATACCCATTTTTCAAACAATAAGCATCCCAACTTTTGTCAACCAATCCACCTTTTTGAGGGCAAAATTAGACGAATTACCTTAAAAATCTTTAAAAATCTGAACATATATAAGCTTTAGAAGACTAATTACATACAAAGGTTTCAAATATAGGAAACACTTTTACTAACTACAAAAAAAGGAATTTTTAAAAATTATTATAAATTAATTTTAACATTTCTTAATTATTATATTTAAAAAGAAAGAAAGAAAGAAAGAAAGAGAAATATTCAGGCAGAAGCAACAGTTTTATGTATTAATAATTCTGATCATTTTATTAGAAGCAAAAATTAATTTATTTTTTAGAAAAAAAACATTCTAAATTTGTTTCATGATTCATTAATTATAAATTCTTAAATAATTCTTATTCTTCAAAGATGCTGTTGGTCAAAATACTATTTTTGTTCTTGTTTTATTTTTGTAATATATTCTATAATTAAAATCAATAAAATAATTTTAATTAATTTTACTCAATTAAAATCTTATGTGCCAAAATAAAAATAAAAACAGTTGCCATGAAATTACTACTTATAAATTTCTATGAGAACTTTACTCAATGTAAGTAACAATACAATATTTTAGCAAAACTATAAATCGAAGAATATATCAAATAAAAAAAAATATGTATTACAATATAATAATATAATTATAAGATATACTCAATAAAATCTGTGTTTTAGATAAAATATTTAATATATATTGAAGAATTGTATTACTTTACCAAATTTTAATTAAATAAAACAAAATTAAAAAGTTACATAAAAAAAATAATATAAATAATAAAATATGTTTTATACATACTTTGAAACAATTTCTCGCATTCACTGTTAATTTCATTTCTCTTCAATGAATGTATCTGCTTAGAGAAATTACAATTACTTCGTGTATGGAATCTTTTTCTTTCCATTTCAAATTTAATATAAGAATATAATTTACTAAATAATATGGATACACAAGAATGTTAAATAAACGTAGTGAACAATTTTTAATAAAATAAAAACGAGCAATTTATTGAATTTTCCGTTATCATAAATTTTATAACTTTCATCAAGTAGATTCTATATAAATAAAATCTACATAATATGTAATTCTAAAAATAAACCACTTTACGCGGTGATATTCAATTTTTTTATTAATACGATTATTTATATCACATTTTTAAATTTATTAGATGAAATTTTACTACTATACATTCTGAAAATTATTTTTGTATTAAAAAAAAATTTATTAATTTTTAATTATTGTTAATTATTACAAAATGATCGTTTTCATGAATGTAACAATTCACTGTTATGTATACGACAAACTATTGATTTCTATCAAATATTTAAGAGGTTATTTCTATTTGCGAAATCAGCTAATAATAAAATGTTGTGTACTATCTTATATAAAAAATTACGGTAAATTTTTCGAAAGCGCCAAAAACTTATTGTATTTATTAAAAATTTTTAATCTTATGTTACGTTTATATTTAAGAAATAGCTAAAAGAATTTTTCATCTTTAAAAATTTCAAAAAGTGATACTTTTTTAAAGGATTTACTAATATAAATTCTGCAAAAATGTTTTCAGTAGTTCATGGATTATAAAATATTATATACTAATACACTCCGTGATGTAACGTTTATGTAAAGTTCAACAGAACATCAAACAAATTCTTTTTATAGTAATTATAATCTTAATTTAAAAATTACCTATTGAATTATATACTTTTTCTTTGAAATATTTTCTTTAACATTTAGGAATATAATTTTTTGTAAAACTTCATTTTGTACTAAAAAATTAAAAGTGACAGTTAACTGAAAATGATTTAATATAACAATTTTGATATTTATTCTTTTACATTCCCATCTGTTTTTATAATAATTATTTTACGAACCGGCTTATTAGATCCTAAGAAAATCCAGATGAAAATTCCAAATTATTCTTTCAATAAAATATTTCTAGTTATTTTTTAATACATTCCAATTAGTTTCCAAACTTAAAACTTAATCATCGAACTCAAAACTTCTTAATTAAATGTAAGCTACTAAAATTAAAAATTTTCTATTTTTCTGATAATTTATTAAATTTTCTAATAATTGATATAGCTATATTGACAATCTAAATTTTCAAAATATTTTAATGCCCAAAAATTAGTAAAAATTAATATCACTATAATCTCGTACCAATAATTATAACAAGACTTTAAATTCTTATGTTATGAGATATATAATAAAATCATATTGATGAATTATAATATATTTTTAATATCGATTTATCTTTTTTCCATGACTGAGATTCATGCTTAGTGAACCTTGAACATTCTCATATATTTCTTAATAATAAAAAAAATCTTATTGCTTTTTGCATTTGATAAAATAAATAGCTATAATTCGGTTAAAATGGATTAATTAGATTTCCTAATAAAAATCAGAGGTCCCAAATATCAACTTTTAAATGAAAAGTTCGTATGTATACGTACCCACAAACTGTTTATATAGTAAAGATAAAAAAAAACAGGATGAACTTTTCCACAAAAAAGGATAAAAAGTATTATTATTACTAACCACTATTTTATTCAATATTTATTTAGTTGAGCTTAAACTGACTAAAATTGAAAAAAGACATTTTAAAAGAGTGATTATTAAAAAAGAAAATTTCGAACGTAATCAAAAGAACAAGATAAATATTATTACTGTATTGAGTTTGATCGGTAAAAAAGAAGAAATTTGTTTTATAAGAAAAATAATTTAGGATATAAAATATAGCAACAGTGGCAAAAAAGAGCCACGCATTAGAATAATTATTCAATATATTATTGGTTCTAATATTTAAATATCACTTGTCTAAATTATAATACCCACAATAATAGATTGAAGGATGGTAGAAAAGAATTATTGACGCGATCAAGAAATGAAATTTTTTAAGATTTTAACTACTGTTCGCGCGAATGTAATTTCGGAGATCGCGAGTATTGGATAGGGAAGCGGGGTCGGGTTGCAAATAAGATACACACAATTGGGCTGAATCACGGAAAACATTTATTGCCCAAGATGCATACACTATGGCATAAAAAACCCCCTCGGTTGGGGGAAAAAGCCTTTCACGCCGCGCGCCATTTACACACTAGCGCTCGCCCTATACACTTATTTCTCGCTCGCAATATTTCGCCGCTCTTAGCCTACCTGGTCTTGCTGCCTTCTTCCTTCTCCTCCCGCGACTCGCTGTGGCCGACCGTGTCGAATCGCCACACGCCGAGCAGTCCGCCTGCCGTGGCGAGACGTCGGCGTCCCCACGCGCCAAGCCGATGTCCAGGCCTTATACACTCTCTTTCAAGTGTGCCTGGGTGCGTTGATCACGGGGATCAACGGCTTCTCATCGTAGTTTGAATCTTCCTCTGTCTCTACCTTCTCCACTTTCTTCCTCCGGCAGGCTCTTCTCTGACTCCTTCACTCGGCAGAACTTCACGGCACCTGTTATTCACTAGCTCCTTTGATTATTGTTCACTCACGCTGCAAACACTTCCGTCCGTTGCACTTCCGCGATGATTTTGCACTGCTCTTCCGATCTCGCCCTTCCCTTCTTCCGTTTCCTCCCACGCACTGTCCTTTCGTTGGAACGCCTTTTCTCCCTGTCCCTTTCCCCCCGCCATTCACGCTTCCTCTTCCGGACCCTTCGACGCGCGGCCGCCCGCCGTTCCGACGGCAGTCGGGCCTTTTGCCCGAACAACTACAATGAAAGATATAACATTGAAAAATACGATATATGAAGAATTTGACTTTTATCTTCTGAATCTTAAAGCTAAATTTAAAAAATTTTTTTGAAAAAGTCAAATTTATAGGATTGTAATTTAAAATGATATACATGAGAAAAACAGTTCTACGAAAAATTAATAAACAAGAAAAAATTATTAGGATATCAAATAAAGTAATATGTTAAAAATAATAAACAATGATTTTTAAAGAAATAATACCCTTTTAAAGACATTGTTAGCGCCAAAATGGCCCGATATACGCGTGTGTGTGAGTGTGTATGATATTGTAAGGGTTGAGACGCCATTTATACATTAGCGAGGCTTTTTCCCCCTACACCAAGGGAGTTTTTATGCCATTTGTAAATCGTATTGGTCAATAAATAACTTTTAATGAGCCCACATTGCATCTTAATTTATTTCGTACTCGTCCTCCGCTCCTTTACCTCCTCGCGAACTCGCGGCTTGACGTAGCCTGAAATCGCGCGAATAGACATCATTTCAAAAATATCGCAAAAGAGCTGAGAAACCAGGAGAAAAAAGTACTTCACAAAGTAAAAAATTAGTAATAAAAAGTATAAATAGATAACAAAGGAAGCTAAAGGTAGTGTAAACATGATAAAAATATAATTAGGAGATCAAAAATATACTATAACTTAATATAATAAAATGTTTTGTAATGACAAAAGTCCTAAAGTCATTGGCTTTATACATAAATATATAAATGTAAAGGGAAAATATGTATTTTTTATTAGCCTGTGCATTCTAAACGTTAATTTATTGAGAGAAAACGTGTGATGCGTGTGTCTCCACCTGCTGTACAGTGTGGGGAGGTATTACTGGAATGGAGTTAAGTAAAGTGATCGGGTGAAGTAGCGAAATAAAATTAAAAAAAATAAGCATGTAATGTATTTTAAATAGCTTTTTTATATAAATATAAAAAGGCAAAAAAAATTTACAATAAATACATAATTAATAAAAATTACTAACGAAAAAAACTCTCTTCAGTTAACGCTAGTAACGAAATATTTACAAATACGCAAGTATAGTTCTCGCCTCCAGTGAGGACGAGAAGACGCAACAGAAAAAAAAAAAGATTTGATTAAATTTGATTTCATTTAATTAAATCTTTCGTTATTTACGATGGCAATACAATATTATTGTCGAGCCGTTCGCGGCTCTAACTTTTTCACTTGTTGACTCGCAAAGTAGAAGAACGGACTGATGTTCGGCCTTGGTGTCAGCTGGAACCTCGTGACCGAGTTTCAAAGTAAGTTAAAGATTTTTTTAATTAGCCCTCGCTGGGCTTCATGAAAAAGTGTTTGAGTATTTACGCACTGGTACGCTTCACCTTCGGGACGAAGATCTTCGAGACGAGGACTTCCAGGGTAGAAAAAATCTCTTCCCGAAGACCCTCAGCTTCTTTCCCAATGGCTACTCTTTCGCAATAAACTTACGATGGTCCGAGTCGCCTTTTCCCTCACTTTATAGCCAGTGATTCCTTCTCATATAAGAAGGACGAGTATACAGTGTTTCACCTCAACTTCAGTTTTTGACTCGATTTTGCTACCTTTCGCATCACAATTCCATTTCAGACAGTCCTCCGAAGCCTTTACGACCATAGTACGCCCTTGTACTCATTATTGGAAGTTTATTTAAAATTTTATCAAAGTAACTCCCTATTAACACCTTTAGACTTAGTGCGGCCTCCTGGTTTCCCGAATCTGAATTTCGCTGGTTATGTCAAGAAGGCTCTTCCTTGACGTCCAGCTGGATGTTTGAGTCGAGTTGTTCACGCCGATTATCAGTAGGCGGTTCGATCTCGCTTCCCCGAACTCCTGCCCCGTTCACCATCTGTTGCTCCGAGTGCTGCAAATTTTCGCTAAATAGACGCAATAATATATTTAAAATAATTTTGGCGTACCCGAAATAATACAGGGAAAAGGAGAACCGAGGGACGAACAGGGCTTGTCGAAAACAAAAAGATGCAAAAATAAAAAAGCGACTTTGTTATGCATAATTGTTAAAGACTGTTATGGCCTAACAAACAGATTCTTCTAACTATTATTTCATTTCTGTAATTAGACGAAGGCAATAGCGAAGCATCGCACGAAGCATCGGTAGTATTGCTTACACAGGTAAGACGATATCCTGGGAGTTTAAAATATATGAATAGTAATATTAACTTTTTTATAATCAAATAAATTAAACATAAAGGAAGAAACGTCAATTAAGAAGCGATCTAACATACATTACTCTAATTAGCAAACAGTTTAGAAATAAAAAAAATTGGCTGTAATATTTGTACGTAACAAAATGACTCACTTTTTTATTTTTACATATTACTCTGAATGTTATTATTGAATAGTAATATATAGTTATACGTACATAATATTAAAATGCTGCTTCTACTATAAAAATTTTGAAAAAAAAAATATTAATATGCATCAAATTCTTATTGTTCAAAATTCATAAATCCTATTTCTCGCATAAATAAACTAGACTGAAACAATTTGAATGTAATTAAAATTTTTATTAAAAAAAATGTACATTAGTTTCTTAGAAATAATAAATATTTATTAGTATGTTTTATTATATAATTAATCTGAAGTATCTACTGCATAGTACATAGTTTTATGATTTTTTTATCAGTATCATTATAATTTTTATATAACTGTAAATAAAGAGAATTAAGAAATAATAGGCCTTTAAAGAAAACTAATCAATAGCTTTAACACACAAAAAAATACTGAAGTTTTGTAAAGAACTTTAAATATTTCTGTATGATAAATACGATTTTTGGATTTTTTATGTTTCCTCTTTTTTACCTCATTTATCTTTTGCCTTATATAATTTTAAATAAAGCGGAAAAGCAAAGCTTATTACCGGTTTCTACTGCGCAAAATCCAGAAAACCATTTCTCTTATCCCAATTACAATAAAAATCAAAATGAAAATGGCGGCTGAGGTGAGGTGGCTAATATATTTATTCTTCTTTCTACAAAGTATTTATACTACTAAAGCGGAATTGCCGCATCGCAAATTTGAATACAAATATTCTTTTAAACCACCATATTTAGCACAAAAAGATGGAAGTGTACCATTTTGGGATTATGGTGGCAGTAAGTATTGTATAAATAACCTACAATGATAATAAAAATAATCTTGTACAATACTGTCAACTATTATTGTTTGAATTAAAAAAAAATTAATAGTTTTACTAAGGATATTACGTATTTTCAATGTATATTTAATTGTATAATTAAATGTGTTCTGTTAGTTTGAAAAATGAATACCGTAATTTAAATTTATGTGAAGTAGTATTTAATTTTAGTAAATATTCCATTTTTTAACTTTAATTTTCATAAAAAACTTTTAAAAAATCAATTTTTTTTATTATTAACTCAAATTTTGTATTATGAACAAATATTTTTTTAACTGTAAACTACGTTGTTAATACAAAAAATTTTAATTTATAAATTAAATTGATAAATAATTACATAATGGTATAAATACATATAGGATACGATTCCTGAATAGTTCCATACAAAGTAAAATTTTACACCATGAAGACTACAATAGTATACAGGAAATTGAATACATTATGTCCTTGATAACCTAGAATGTAATAGCATTTAATATAATATACATTAATTACATATGATCTATTAAGATGTGTAAGGCAATAAGTAAAATAAATAATCTAAAATTTACTTGCATATACTTATTATGATCATAAGTTGAAGATATTTTATAGAAATATAATTATTAAAATTATATAATATTATTTATACATCACAACAACAAAATTTGTGTTTACATTGTAATTATTGCAAAGAATATTTAAAAAGTATAAATATTAATATAACACAATATATATTTTGTCATATAATTTACATTTATTAATATTACAGTTAATTATAAATTAATATAAAATTTATGAAATACATAATATTTAATATATAACTTAATATATTTAATATTTAAATTTGAAATAATTGTACTGTCTTCTTATCTCTTCCAATAAGTGGTTAATTTTTCATTTATATTTTATAAAATTTTAGAATCTAAAAAGACATTATTTATTTTTTATCATTGATATTTTCATTTTTGTAGATTTTATCTTTTAGAATTTTTAATAATTTTTTCTTATAAAACATTTTTTTATCTTGCTTAAAGTTTATTTTTAAATTATAAATATGTGTATGATTTTTTTACTCATACATAAATATGTTGATGTAAATATAGTAATTATATATAGTTATACAGTATATAGTAAATATATTATAATAAATATAATTATATCTGAAAAATTAATTATAAAATATATCCCAATTAAGATTATAAAATAGACATCTCAAACTTGTACTTACTGCTATTAAGATAAATTAAAACCATCAACCATTAGTGATATGTAAAAATTTGCTTGTACCTTGCAAAAAACAACATATTTTATAATAAATTTCTATTATTTTTTAAAATTTCTTAATTTACTGATTATAACATTTTCAAAACCTAAATTCTGTTTACTGTTCATATATAGATGATGAATTTTTTAATTATCATCTGGTTTTTCTAATATTTTATTTCAACCATAGCATTTTTATGAATATGTACAAAGTTGAATATGTACAATATGAATAAAGTTTTCTCAAATTAATTCAAAATAATAAGTGTATTATAAAAATTACAATATAATAATATAATAATTTAATAATAAAAATATATAATAAATTGTTAAAATAAGTCTTTAAAAAATGCAGAGATAAATCTATAATATGCCTATTTTCCTATGAGAATGTATATAAAGTGCTTATTTTACAACCGAAATAGTTACATTGGTTAATTTGATAAATAAATGAACATTTATACTTATTTTAGAAATATACTATATATTCTTAATAAAATAAGATTAATAAAAATACAATGCATCTAAAGAGTTATTATAGTATATTTAACTATTATTATAATCATACTCAGTAATATAAGTTGAAATTTTGATGCATTAAAAAACTTGTTGTTTTGTATGTTTACTTTAATACTTTAAAATGATTTGTTATGTAGCTTCCATAAAATCCTTCAATTTAATTAATATTTTTTTTTTCTTCCTGCCCCTTATGTTGTTTAATGATCTTGTATTGAACTTACTTTGTAGTATCGGTATGATATCACTTTTCCCGTACTTTGTTAAATGAGATTTCCCTACTCAATAATGTTCTTTCACTAACTTTACTAATTTTTTATAAGATTCTTTTAAATGAGGAAAAGCAAAAATTTAGCAGCATTTGTTAAGTAAAATTAGTAGTTCATTTTAAAATTCGTTTATTCATGACCATATGTATTTATTAATTATTAAAAAAAAATTATTTTTATTTTTCTTAAAAATTCTTTTTCAGAGAATTTTTTTCCTAAATATGATAATAGTGATTAAATATTTGATCATCCCAATAATTTATTATAAATCAAACGTTATAAATAACAATAGGTGCAACAATATTAATAAGTGAAAATATACATATTATTATTGAAAATTTAAACCATTCAGTATTAAAAACGTTTTTATTTGATAATAATAATTAAATAAAATTACCTGTAGTTTGTACAAAATATAATTGCTTATATTATTTTTAGATGCAATTGCTAGTTCTGAGAATGTTAGAATTGCTCCTTCTTTAAGAAGTCAAAAGGGTATGATTTTATTAAAAGTTCAATTGAACATTGTCTCAATATGTATATATTAGATTTTAAAAATTTTTAGGTGCAATATGGTCTAAAGAGGCAGTAAACTTTGATTGGTGGGAAGTTGACATTGTTTTTCGTGTAACTGGACGAGGAAGAGTTGGAGCAGATGGCTTAGCTTTGTGGTATACAAGTACTAAAGGATTTTATAATGGTTCTGTTTTTGGAAGTTCTGATAAATGGATTGGGCTTGGTATTTTTTTTGATTCGTTTGATAATGATAATAAGGGCAATAATCCTTTCATTATGGCTGTTTTTAACGATGGATCGAAAATATTTGATCATGCAAAGTAGGAAGAAGTTTTAATTTTAAATCCATTAGAGATAATAAAAACTTTAATAAATTTATAAAACTAATTCTGATATTTTTTATTTTAGTGATGGAGGTTCTCAAGTTTCAGCTGGTTGCTTGAGAGATTTTAGAAATAAACCTTTTGCTACTAGAGCAAAAATTGAATACTATCAAAATTCTCTAACAGTTTGTATTAGATATTTAAGATTAAATTATGTATTATACATGTTTAATATTAATTATATACTTCGCAGTTGTGGTTTCATGGTGGCATGACAAATAGTGATCTTAATTATGAAATATGTTTTCGGTTGGACAATATTTTCTTACCCAAATATGGATATTTTGGAATTTCTGCAGCTACTGGTAAGATAATCTTAATGTAAATATTTATTTATTATTTGATAAAATGTATTTTTTTTAATTAAAATTACATGGAATGAGCTTCAATAATTTCGGTTTTTTTATTTATTTATTTATTAATGGAAATTCTGAATATTTCATTTATATTTATATCATAGTTTTCTATTATAATCTTTAAAAAAAATCTTATAAATTATCTAATAAAAAATCTAATAAATCTAATAAAAAAAATTAATTTTAATACTACACAACAAATAGTCCCTTGATTTTTTCTAATAAGAACAATGACAAAAAATATGAGCACATTTTACAGTGCGTGTAAGAGTCCTTCCAGGACAGAAGCTAGAGTATTCTTTAGGAAATTTGTTACCATATATTTGAGGAGAAATAGAAATTATATTCATAGTAAGCAATAGAATGTACGAAAACTATATGAGCCAAAGATTGTTAGGTAAATTTATTTCACCTTGTGTAGTCTATCTCATTCTCGTTTTATTTTTTAAGCACCTTTATCAAAATAGTTTTTGGATAGTTGGTTTTATAAAGATGATCTTGGGTACGTATCATGAAAAGTAATATGTACATAAAATGAACATAAAAATTTTATTGAGGAATACTCTCTTCAAACTGTATGTTGTATAAAACTTATTCATTTTAATCAAAATAGTTAATATACTTTTTGAATTCGGTATATATTATATTATCATAACAAAAATTATGCTTGTTTACATAATACTTACAAACTTACTCGGGTTTTAAAATTAAAAAAAATTTATCGCTAACTACACAACTAGATTAAATCTTGATCTATTTTGATCTATTGACTGTATCAAAATTGAACACGATTATAAAATTTTAGTTCACATTTTTTGACCGAATGACTTTTATATTTACATTTTAATTATCACGAAATCTATTAATCGATATTCTTAAATTCTAAAATATTTTATAATTTTAAATATGCGAAATTAAATTGTTTAAATTTATTAATTATTTACCAATCATTTAGAATTTTAATTATTTATAATATTGTATATACAGAACATGCCTTAATAATTTTACTTCGAAAAAAAAATTAATTTTAAAAAGCAAATTTTTATCTCAGTATATCCGTGTATTAAAATCCGTAGAATATCTCTTTTAGACTAATTTATACAATTACTGGTATATATTATCAGATGTTAATAATAGTTAAGCAGCTGCATTGTTAAAACGGAAACCAGTGTGATTATTTATTATGCGTTTGAACCTGTTTTTAACAGTGCCATTAAATATTTTTATTGAAGATCTATTTATATTAAAAAGTGATACATAAATACAATATAATCAAACAGTGAAACAGCAAATAAAATTTTAATTTTTAGTAGTATATATGTTTACTATTAATTTTTTTATTAAATTTGTAAATATTGAATATTTTTTCGACTTTTCAAATGCATATTAAGTTTAACAATTGATTATAAACAAATTTTATAATTATGTACATAAGCTTTTTTTGTAGTTATTAATTTACAAATTTAATTGCGGTAAAAAAATGTTATTACACATTATAGTGATTGTACTTTTTTAAAATATTTACTTTATTGAAAGAATTTCATGAAAAATTGTAAAAAAAAAAAAAATTTTTAATTAATTATACTTACAATTATAGGTGGTCTTGCCGATGATCATGATATTTTACATTTCTTAACTACATCTTTATACCAATCTGGTCAAACTGTCAATAATGAAAAACAAATTTCTAGTGAAGAGGAACTTAAAATTAGTCAAGAATATCATGACTATCAAAAAAAACTTGAACAAAAAAAAGAAGATTATCGTAGGTAATAAGAAAGTTTTATATCTTATACCTTTGAAAAATTAGGTCGTTTAAGACTGTTTCTATATCTATAGACAATCTGGAAAGTATATGAATTTTTAAGCAAAAATATAATATTATTTATTATAAAGTTCAGTATATTTTCTTTTCAATGAATACAGTAATAGATTTTCATATTTTTTTTATAGTTTGCATTTATAATGTAGACTGTTCTGAATTCAACTTTTTAAAAATTGAAGCATTTATTGCCAGACTAAAAATTAGAATCCTTACTATCGATCCTACCAACAAACATTTGAATATTGTTCTGTATTCCATACTTATAAAAAAAGAAACTTAATTTTTTATTTTAAATCGTATAGCAGAATTTTTTTGAAATAGACAAAATTATAAAAAATTAATTTCTCTGTATAAATTTTTAATCACAATAAATGCCCTAATATGATTTTAAATGCATTTCTAATAATTGTTTTAATTAATTATGGTCTACTTCAAGTTTTGTGTACATTGATAAAAATAAATATCTTCTTTTTTTTCTAATAATTAAAACCTTTTTATAGAGAACATCCAAGTGAACAGCATGAAAAGGAAGAATTTCAAGAATGGTTTGAAAGCGATAACCAAAGAGAACTAAGACAAATTTTTTCAGGACAAATCCAAATCTCTGATGCCATTCAAACTATTAAAAACAAAATAAGTGATTTAATTGAAAAACAAGAAAGGATAATGAACCTTGTTTTAGAAATTCAAACAGGAGGTATATCAATATTGTATTTTAAAAAATGCATAAATGATAAGTAAATGATAAATATCACTAGATAAAATAATCAACTAGTCCTCTGAAGAATATAGTTTATTCCTAATCGTTTTGTAAATATTAGCTTTAGATTTGTGTAAATTATAAAATTAATAATCCTTCAATGCTTTTTTAAAAATAATATCTATTTTAAGACAAAAAAAATCTATATTATCAATTTTGTATAGGTGGAACTTTATTTTCATGATTTATAAGCAAGTTACATAATAATTGCTTGAGTTATTTAATTTTTTCCTCAAATATTTACAAAATATTTTAATTATATTTTTTGTAAGCTATTAATATTAGGATATCGTAAACTGGTAACACTAATAATTTTGAGCTTTTTATTTGATAAACAAAATATTTTGTTTATGTTTTGGTCATGTAAAATCTTTGTAAATACTTTCGAAATATAGAAAAAAATTAAAAATCATGTCAACTCATATTAACTAAAAAATGTTATTGAATGGGAAAGATACTAAAATATTTGTGTATTAATAAAATAGGATTTTCCCTGAAAAATGTTGTAAAATAATTAAGATTGCACAAGTAGACACTATTAATCAACAAATAAGACCACTATAATCAGGATTTGATATATATAGAGGTACAATGCCAATTAAACTGCAATAATTGAATACATATGTGGGTGATACACAATATTACTTTGTTGAAAAATTTATATTTTTAATAACATTGTGTAATAAGTAGTATAGAGCTTGGAAAGGCATTGAATTTCTCATGTAGTGCTAATTCCATTCAAATATTTTAACTATATAGAATCTATTTAACATATTTTTTAAGAAATTATTCCTAGAGATTTTAAGAATAAAGCACTTAGAATCTGATCTATAATTCAATATTAAATGATTATTGACGAAAACCTTTTTTTGTAATTATGGAATTTTTTATATTTTTTACAATATTCATCTTTTTTATAATAATTGACAATTTTGAATTCATAATATAGTATTTAACTGTATTTAAAAATTAAAAAATAATAAAATAAAATATAATTAACAAAAAAAATAGTAATTAAAATAAAAGAAAACAAATTTTCTGTTTTATTTTTTTATAACAGTAAAATCAGCTGAACCAAACATTCAATCAAGTGAATCATTTAAAATTATTGACAAAATTCATAGACAAGAAGTGGATATTTTATTAAATGCACAAAATAATATATTAAATGCAATATATGAAATAAAATCTTTCATAAAGGAAATTCAATCAAAAGCAGATATTATTTTAAATAATCAAGTTCGAAATCCAACAGCTCAGGTAATCAAATAAATATTAAATACTTTAAAAAGTTTAAAATGAAAATTATGCTATATGTAATTGTTTATTTCAGGTTGAATCTATGACTTATGATCATCAAACATTTATAGCAGAAATGCGAGATAGCCTTAATATTCTTAAACGAGATTCTTTGCAAACTGCTAATAAAATTAGCATTCTGAATTCAAACTGCCCTGGAAATTGTCTTACCACAACAATATTTCTAATGTTAACAATTATTCAAATAATAATTGTATTGGGATATATTATATACAGGTATGTTGCAAGTATTATTCAACTATGATTATTTTTTAATTTAATAATAAATGGATACGCTGATTCTTTTCTAGGGACAGTAAAGAAGCTCAAGCAAAAAAGTTCTATTAATACAATTGTATTATAAATAAACAAAAAGACATAATATTTATATTGTTCATATTGAATTATTGAATATTTACTCTATAATTGAGTTGCTATCTTTACATATATTTTTAATTAAAAAATCACCATATAATATCGTTTGTAACAATGTTAAAAAGTAAACATTAGAAATATAATTGTTGTAAGATTTTTTAATGTAATAAAAAATTTTTACATTCATGTGTTCCACATGAAAACCAAATACTTTATGCAACAAAAAAAGTGTATTATTAGTTTTTTATAAATTAATATTACATTAAAATAATTTATCTTCTATTTTACATTTTTAATTAAAAATTTTAATCATTTAATTATAAAAATCTTTATGGAGTTTAATTCACTTTCAACGTTAATTGGTAATTTTCTTAAAAATTATAAAATCTTCGTAAAAAATGGTAAAATTTTGTATGAATGCTTGATTTTTTAAAAGTTGTAACTAATTCATAGCATATGTCAATATTAAATTTTTATCTTGTAAATATTGTAGTAATTATATTATAAATATAGTTTAATAGTCATGATTTTAAATTGAAACATCAAATTTTTCTTTTTCTTTTATAAAAGTCAAAGCTAAAATGGATCAAATATACTGTTTAAAATTACATTTGTGTATTCATAATTTAAGATTTAATTTACAAATATAATAAACTGATGAAACAAAATAAGTAAGTTGCATGGTTCTACTTTTTTTAGTATTGTGTACAAATTTGTTTATAGATATGACTAATCGTCTATTCTTCATAGCTACAACTTCATAATGAACTGATACCATTTAATAAAATCTCATAAAATGTTTTATATAATTTCACAATTGTTTTTAATTGTCTACATCTTTAAAAAAGGGATTTTTAATTTTCGATCAGTATAAATATAATTTTAAAAAAGTGAAATATTAATTAAATAGGCTGTTACGTTGCGAAGGTGCATTCCGCACTTTTAAAGAATTTTTTTTCTTCACGGGGTGATACGGAGCAAGATATATAGAGACTGTATACTTGCTACGTATTACGGTATGTAAGGAGATCCAAATTGAAGGATAAATGAGTGGACTACGAAGTGGTGTTATGCAAGTACTTTATTGAGATGTCTCGGTGGATTTCACACGATGGAAATTGTGGGTGGAACATTTGTATGCAACTCGTCGATGGAACTACCCGAATCTTACAAAATTCCGCTATTTAAGGATTCATAGTTCGTTTTCATGTTTTAGTTAATACAGGGTGGGAGGCCCACGCATAGGCGAAAACTCTGGAAAGCGGGGTTATACAATTAATGAAAAACTGTATGTAATATTTTGTAATTTGTCGCGAGCATGGAAGGCGGAGTCTTGCTTAACTGTTGACCAAAAATCGTCTTGTAGTCTCTTTTAAGAATGAGTTCATTATCACGAAAAATCGATACGAAACCCGAAGCTGAAAATGGTCGATCTCGCGTGAATCGTATGTTCAGAAAAAGGATACTTTTCTCGAACATAATTCTCTCTTGTTCGCGTAAACTAGACGCGACGGCAAAAAATCCTTTCTGGTCGAACCCAACGCGGTCAATACAAACTGACCCTTTCATTGAAGAAAACGGTTTTTTTCTCAAGATGCCATAACTCATTTTTCGTATCACCTCGATGTGACAAGTTACCTTCGAACGGTCGGTCCCACGCGAACCGTATGCCATAAAAAGGGTCCTTTTCCCGAACCTTATCGTTTTCCTCGCATAAGCTCGATGAAACAAATAAACTTCGATCGATCGAAGACAGTATGTGCGTTTAAACATAATGAATTTATTCATCGCGAAAAAGGTTTTCTTAAATCAACATCGTTATTGTTTTTGCAGATAAATTTACTTTTTAAAAATGGATGCTTTGTCGCGACTCGTATGTTCGGAAAAAGGTATTTTATTCCTTTATTCTATTAAATTTAACGCAAAATAAAACACATTCGCCAGTTAAAATGAATGCGGACATTCAAAACTCGCGTAACCGTCATTTTAGTTAAAACATGCCTTTTTTACCTAACATAGGTAATAAAAAAAGTACATATAATATCAATCAACCTATAAATATCTCCAAAATTTTTTTAAAACTTTTAGACTTCTAGACATTAAAAACGTTTATTTTTAAAATCTACAATATAAAACAAATTTTAATTAAATAAATATCCCATATTAATGTTTCATTTTTTTTATTTATTTAAATCTGATAAAAACAAAATCCATAAAATTATGCTTTATTAATAAGATTTTGAAGATCAGTAATACATCTAGAAAGAACTATTTTTTCTTGCTCAGGTGTGATTGCTTTTCTCACATTCTCTACAATCCATTGAATCATGTATTTCTGAGCCAGTTTTCGTTCAATATTTTGTATTTGTACTTGATAATCTAAACGCTGTTTAACTTCTTGATATACAGAAGATAAACGTTCTCTATAAACTGCCTCTAATTGCATATTAATATTATCTTTTTTAATATCAATAACCATTTTTTGACCTTCAGTTTGCCATTGCTCTTTTTTTTCATAATCAATCAATTCTTTCAAATCTTTAATTTGAGTATTTCTTGATGATTCAAAGCTATTTTCATATGCATCAATTTGTTTGTCAAGGAATTTTGAAAAAACACTTCCATATTTTTTAATTAAAAAAATACAAAATCCAGTAAAACCAAGAACTTCATTAAAACTGTGATCCATTATATATATTTCCTTTGACAATAAATAAGTAGAAACTCCAGTAGCAAAAATGTAAGGACCTAGAACAAATAAAAATTATATTAAAAACAAATATTCCTTCCAATTATTCAAATATATTTCGTTTTTAATATTTAATTGTGAGTTGAAAATATTCTTCTTCAAACCAATTCAAAATATTAAACTAATTTATTGTATAAGAAAAAAAACTTTTTTTTTCTTTAGTAATTTGTAAACAATAACCCATAGCATACGCTTCATTATATTATTCATAATACATTATTTACTTACAAAAATATGTACAGCTCATAAAATATTATTTGAAAGTAAATCGCTTTAAAAGTTTAAAATTTAATAATAGAACTTGGAAATCTTACTAATACAGAAGTAATAATATAAAATATAAAGATCCAAGCATTAAATAAAATTAAAAAAGTTCATCCAAATTATTAATATTGACCTCAATTCTTGTATGACCAACACGCTATTAAACATTTATTTTTATCTTATGTTTTTTAATAAATAAAATAGACAAGCTTTGAGAAAAGACAGTATGTTTTATTTTTACAACTATGAATATCAATATATCAAATGATGCAAAAGCTCCTATTTGTTTAATATCGAAACAACGGCTATAAAATCAGGCATTTTTTAAATTAAAATATCATATAACATATATGCTGTTCTGGATTTTTAAAAAAATCCGGATGGCACCACGAAATAGCTCGAGTCGTCCCTTGTAGGTGGTGATCTTTAAGCTGCAACGTTAGTCGACGCGACGAAGATCGCTAGATCGACGAAGATTACGCTAAACCTCCCACTCGAACTACTGTTATGTCTCCCAGCCACTAGGTGGCTATCCTATTACTAAACTGCCTCACCGAGTATATAAGTAAAGATTCAGTACTTAGTTCCAATGTTCAATATATAAATTTGTGATTAAGTGATTTAGAAGTATTCCCATTATACATATGACTTTTATTGCTTATACGAGTCTACCTCAAGACTTGTCTTCTATATAAAGCTTCTTTGCTCACTTGATTTCGATGCCAGAAGAAATCTACTCGTGACTTGTCTAAAATATAATCTTCCTGGAGACAACCTGGCCGACAACTTTTTATTCAATATACAACCATCGATGCCCTGACCGATGGTCTACTTTCATTAACCAAAAACGTTTAATCCTGAACGTCTTTTGCATTATAGTAACCTTTCCAAGCTCCTTCGAGTGACTGTTTGATGTCATGAATTCGAGATTCGAACTAGGTACCATCCACTTCGCTTGTTCTTACCTCGTAAACTATTTCCCTCAGTCATTCTCGATTTTATGAATGTTTGGATATCCATAATTCAACGTCAGCACTTCTACAATGAGTTTAAAACCTTAGAGATGAAGCAGAAAATTTATAAAAGAAATCTTTGTCAGTTAAATTTGCTTATTGATACTAATGGGTTACTTATAGTGGGAAGAAGATTGAAGTATTCCATTTCTTAATATCCATTATCCATTAATACTTCCTAAATTATTGGATTTGACTCTGCCAATCATTCGAGATGGTCATCTGCGTATCGTATGTAGAGATCTACAATCCTTCTACTTCTCCGGCAGTGCTTTCTATAATTCTCGGTCACATATTGATCAAATTTGTAATACATGATTGCTTTAAGTTTTGAAAACAGCAACTCACGCCTAAAAGCCAATTGATATCTGATCCACGTCTTTTTTCATTCTGGTGTTGATCTTGCCAGTCCCATTAGTTTAAGGGTTTTTAAAGGGCAAGGGACTCGATCTATGTAAAGGCACATATCATTGTCTTTATGTACTTCTCCATGCGTGTTGTGCAGTTACAAGTAGTTTCCGGTTATTAAGCTCAGGATTTCCTTCAAGTATTTTGATGTTTCATCGTTAGGAGAGGACCTTGCAAGATCTTGCAGCGATTGTGGAACGAATTTAACTGGCGTGGACTGAGAGTTGTGTTGACTGTTCAAATCGGGATCCCATCAGTCACTGAAGAAGGTAAATAAAATCACTGATAACGGTACGGAATTATTCAACCCGCTGGAGGCACCTTACTTCGGTGGTCTCTGAGAGGCAGCGGTAAAGTCCGTTAAACATTATCTAAGTGTAGTAAGACACTTCTCATCTTTGAGAAGATGAATATGGTCCTGTCAGATCCAGGCATTTATTAGTTCTAGAGTGTTATTTTCGCTCAAAGATCTAGACGACCTCCGTGGACTCACATTCGCCCATTTTCTTACTAGTACCTCTTCCAATCAACGAACGTTCCCTATCATTTCGAGCCCGTTTTAGTTTGAGCAACAAATAACCAATCGTTTCTAAAGACGTTAGTCAAGGAAATACCTTCACTTATTATGAAATAGGGATAAATGACGACAGCGAACGATTAACCCAAACCTGTGAACTTTGTGTTTTCACCTGTATACATGCCCCCTAGCAAGTGGCCCCTAGCGAGTCTTATTAATGTCTTAAAAATATCCATACTGACTCTGATGGACTTGTGCGTGTTGTCGACATTAAGTCTAGCTCTTTCCATCTCAAACGCCCAATCATCAAAATCATCGTCATAACCCACAATGTTAACCAATATTCATCAATTCTTTCCTAGCTCTGCTAGTATCCTGTTAGAAGGGAATCTATCTAGCGACTTGACCCATAGTCTCCCTGTTTC
The DNA here is from genome assembly GCA_018907135.1 of Kradibia gibbosae. Lineage (NCBI taxonomy): Eukaryota > Metazoa > Arthropoda > Insecta > Hymenoptera > Agaonidae > Kradibia > Kradibia gibbosae. The sequence continues at coordinate 36,492,913 of JACCHX010000001.1, forward strand.
TTCGGCTTTTGTGAGTTGAGATTTCTTCCTCCGATATCACTACACTCTGACGTCTTCCCTTATTAGACAATCCTTTATTGAAAGATGTACATGTTATAGTGTAATTTCATAACATATATACATTTAAAGGTATTATTAGACTTATAAAGTGATGTAATAGTATAAATTGCTTTTATATCCATTTTGTTTATAAATTGCCTTTATATCCATTTGTAGCACTATTTTCTTCACATGCCTCAAATATTATTACCCTTCACAATAAATATCCTATTTCTCTTTTTAAACGTCTAAAAAATTTTCACAGCTTTTCCTCCCATTTTCATACACCTTAATTTTTGATAATGTTTTTCATATTACGAAAGACTTAATTCAGATATTGCGAGCGATTTCTCATGTTGTTCAAAAAAAAGATATTTTAATCATTATTTAATTTATATTTCATTATTACTGGATCGTAAAATCTAATAATTTTAAAATGATAAACAACGAATTAAAATTTTTAATATAATGTTTTTAATAGATGTAAATCTAACCGTAAATAAAGATTGGTTTTAATACTTGTGAAGTTACACAACCTACAAATATTATCATTAAAAATAAAAAATTACTGCACCGTTAAAGTATTTAGTAACAATGTATTCAATGTTTTTCATAAAAATACCACGATGATAAAAAATTAAAACAAAAAACTGGATAAAAATTAAAAAATCGAATGTTCGAGACTCTATTTTACACTTACGAACAAGAATCGATGCGTTATTATGGTAATGAGATGAACCTTATGTTTAGATTATATTAACAAATCATAATTTTTTAATGTTGTATTCAGTTCTGTCATAACATGAAAAACAGGCCGAGAATAATAATTATGAATAACTTTATTATATTTAATACATAACTATACAACACAACTATAAATGTTGATATGAAAAAAATTAATAGTATATTAACAGTCATTATTTTTGTAATTTCTACAATTTACCACAATTCTTTATAATCTCTATGAATACATTCATAGATAGTGACCTAAGCTATGGGTATAAGTTTTTTTAAGATTAGGGATGGGTTTATAAAATAATTACCTGAAACTCCCGTTTTCCGGTAAAAAAATGCAAACCATTCTTCTGGTATAAACCCATGGCGAACTGGCGCTGGATATTCTGGGCGAATAGGTTTTTTAATATCCGTTGTAGTCGTTGAAAATGTATGAGATCGAAAACATGAAAAAACTACACGTTGCTGACCTAAAAGTACAATTTTTGATAAATTTGCGTTTTAATTTAATCATATCTTTAAACATAAAGCAAATAATATAAGCATCGAACAAGTTAATTTTATTAGTTGCATAATATTACCATATATCGTTAATACAAGGGAAACAACATACACTTTTAAATTTTCTATGTATTTATAAATGCCTTTTTAAAAATTAATTTCATGATCAGTTTAACAAACTATTATAATTGTGTAAGACAGCTGTATCTCAGTATAGAAAATGTATTTTAACAATTTATAAATTATCCAAGATGCTTAATAAATGTGCACATATTTAAAGAAATACGATATTATCATTATCAAAATATTAATACAAAAAAATTTATTTTGTATCTATCAATATCAAATATTCACACAAGAAAATCGATTACAAATTGGGCTATATAACCATTTTAATATTAATACAAATAGCTGTGTAATGTGTAATTATTTGAACTTCGAAAGATGAACGTGTGGAAAAAACATTTTATTGTGCATAAAATTATATTCTTCTTATAATTCGTATTTTATGCAAAAATTGTAACATTCATTATGATACCCGAAAGTATACACTAATTTTTAGTTCTAAAAAAAACGGAATGTATAAGACAAGTGAAACATGCGTACCACAAAACGCTCATCAAGAATCATTGAAAACTCTGTTAACAAAATTTATCCATTCTTATTCTTCAGTTACGATTTATCTAAATTCAAAATTTTTCTATTATTCAGCAAGCAGCTATATATATATATATATTAATATATATTACAAAAAGTAATTTATACAATTGAATTTTTCACAAATTCCAAATAGACAATCACATATTAATAAACATACTGTAAGTTTCTAATTATGTGTATAAATGGCACTCAAACTCAAACTCAAATATACTTCATCTTGAAGACTGTATTTGATGTACCCTGTACTAATAGTTATATTTAAGGTTTCTAAATCTATTTGAATTTACATAAATTTTTTCCCTATAAAATACTGTCATTATCTTTTCATTTGCAAGTATCTTTGAGCAATATTAAAATATAATATGAATTTACAAAACATTAACAGTAGAATAAATTGGTTCAATATTGTATGCTCGTCTATTACTTTTACTTCTTATATAGATTTATAAAAAAATCAAAAATAAATATACATAAAATTTATTATATTTATACATTTTTTTTTAAACCATAAAATTCATCTATTTCTTAAATAGTCATTACTTTAAAATTTATTAGATACAAACTGAAAATTTTATACTTTTTTTAGATGAAAATATTCTATATAAAAATATAAAAAAAACACCTAGTAAACAGCAAAAACATAAGTTAAATATCATGATTATACAACTTTTTTTTAATGAAATACTTTCATAAATTGGTTACTTATGTAATTGTTATGAATGACTATTTTTTTTACTATATTTATGATTGAAAAAATATTACATTTAAAAAAATAAAAGAAAATTTTTTAGATCAGTTTTACTAAGAACAATATTTATCCATAAACAAATGTATAAGACTAAAAAAGATAAATTTAAAAAAATAGATATATTATGTGCAATATATAGCATATTAATTGAAATTTAGGCTTAATAAAAATGGATTTGACAATTTAAAAAAATATAAGAAAATATGTTTGTGCATAGTATAAAATGTTATAGTATAAAAGTATATGAAATACTGAAATGTACAACTTCTTTAGTCACAATAAATTAAAAATTAATCTTCAATTTATTTGAATTGAAAGCATCAAGTACATCGTTAAATTTTACATTTCAAAATTGTATTTTAAAATCATTGTTTCAATTAATTTGTAATTAAGCAGCATAATCTTGATTAAATTATTGTCTATTTCGTATTGTTTAATTTACAAATAAAGTATTAAAAAAAGAATTTTTTAATTAATATATTTTATTTATATTAAATTTATTTACGTTCTTTCACAAGACAAGAATTTTTATTTAGGGTGATTATTTAAAATGATAAAATAAAAAGAAAAAGATTATGAAAAAACATTTTAAATATATTTGTAAAAGATTAAATTTTGTTTATAATTCTAAAGAAGATAAATTAATTTCATTCATACTGTACACCCTCAAAACTATTATTTACATTTTGTTTAATTAAAATTAGTTATATAAATTTTCAAATACTATTTATAAAAAGGTTAATTGTTTAGTAAATTTTATTACTTATGTAATATTCAAATGCTCACAATTCAAGTTAAAAAGAAGTTGAAATTTTATTTGTAAAAAATTGATTAATATTATAAACTAATAACCAAATTACCTGTATTACAAATAAATCGTAGCATTTTTTGTTATACGAATGTAATAATTGAAAACTGAACCCTTTAACCTCTTTGAGTCAACTAATGCTGAACTAATAATTTATAATAGTATGTATTGAAATGTGTATGATAGTAGCTGACTAACCGAAGCTGATTGGACACTGTAAGTAGTTAAGTAACCGCAATTATAAATAATGTACATTTGATGGAACAAGAAAAGGATTTTGGATTTTGCGCAATGAAGACTATTTTTTCTTTGCAAAGGTTAAAAGTTTAAATCAAATTTGGTAATTGTAGAGACTGCTATTCTGAAATAATGACTATATATAGTCATTATAATATGATATTTTATAAGTTGCTACTATATATAAAATTGCATTATTATAGAATGGTACAAAAAAATTCACATATTTCTTATAAATAAATATATTTTTTTTTATAAAAATTAATCTATTAAAATTTAAATTAAAAGTAAATAAATGTATCAAGTATTTACAATTTAAAGTAATAAATTGTATATATAGTGATTTAGTTACACTACTTTTTTTTACATTTTGTAATTAATAACATTTCGTATTAGCTTTCGATGTATTAATAAAAAATATTAAATTTTATACCGTAGTATTGTCGAAAAAACAGTGGTAGAAATCGTGTCAATTTTTTATTATAGAGATACAATATTACAGATTAAGCAACTTCATTGACTGTTTTTTACTCTCCTATAAAAACATAAATCATATGGTTTGCTTTCTTAAAACAATTAGTAAAATATTATATATAACGATCGTTTAAATCGTAATGAAATACGCATAAATTTATGTGCAAAAGCACAATTTTTAATTTGCTTGTATTTATTGGTTGGTCCAAATTATTTGAGTCATTTTTAATTAGCTATCCTCAAGAAGTTCATTTATTTTAAAATTTTTAATACAACTATCCAATAAATTGTAAGTATACTACAATACACAATAAAGATACGAAATCATGAAAAATAATTTTCTCATGTTCATTGCCTTATTGCATTCAAAATTTGTTTAACGAAGAAGGGGGATGAAGAGCTAAAAAAGCAACAAGGCCTTGTTATATTACATACTTTTATAAGCTTTCAATCAATGAAATCCATGAGTAAGATGTGATTCTGTGCAATAAAGTTCATTTCTTAAGTTGCTGATGTAATATTAAGTCTGATTGTTAACAATAAAAAATGAAATGTAATATAGATGCAAAATATTTTTAAGCAAAAATTTAATAAAAATATATTGGGTTTTAGAACATAGAATAATTACATATTTACAAATGCATTTGAGAATAAATTAAACTCATACTGTATTCAGAGTTATTCTTTTTTGGTAATTAATACAACCACAGAAATTAGATTTCAGGATTTAAATTGATGTAAATTATCAATATCAATTTATTATTTCTAAAGAGAAATTATTTTCATTGAATATTTTTTAACTTTGTCATTTGAGGAAAGTGCTGATGAATATAATGAAAAATAATTTTTAGAATTACTTGTTAATTATTTTAAAGAATAGAAATTTCCATAACATTTAAGACAATAATTTAGTTATAAATTTCACTCATATGAAGGAATCATTAATAATTACTAAGACTACTAATACAAAGCTGAAAGGGCCGTACACACAGATTATTAATATTTTTTTATTGTTATACATGTATAATAGCCATTTTATATTCTTTAAATAGAGTTGATTAATTTATTTATTTAAAAAGTTTTATCGCCTATTTTTGCTTTTCTACAAATATTATAACTGCTCGCTCCAACTGTCCAATGATATAGAATATATTAAAATTGAAATTACAAAATAGAGTACTGTACAGCTATAACAAGAGATACAAGGATAGATGTCTAGACTATGTTTACTTAGCTTGCAATAGTATTGTGTAAACAAATCCAAAACATATTTGCATGACAAACGAAATATTATAATTAAGAGTATTTGAATATAATGAACATATTTACTATGTATACAACATTTTCTTAAAAGTTATTTCCTTTTATGAAATGAAATCCTACCCAAGACTTCTGATTGCCAATTAGCTCATATTAAAAGACCAATTTTAATATAAAATACATATTTAATTAACATTATTAATAAACAATATTAAAAAAAAAAATAGTATCTGATCAATATATATATTATGTAACTAATATAGCTGAATAAATATCCAAATGATTCTGAGCATGAGATTATACATTAATAAGGCATGTTTTTGATACAATCAATGTTATGAATTTTCTATAATATGAATCTAATACAATGATATATCTTTATCCCATCAAAATAGAACTTGAAGTTTATTAAAAATTAAAAACCTATTTTTGCATAAGTATTATCGAAAGTCTTATCATGCAATTTTTAATACAATATTTTATGATCTTATTAAAATCTAAATCAATATACATATATATATATATATATTATATCATGATTCAGATTTTTTTATATATATATTAACTTTTGTAATGTTAAAAATTTTTTTTAATAAGTAACAAATTAAAAATGATAATTAAAAATATATCTTAGGTAAATGCTAAAGTACATAACTTTGTCTTATATATAATATAACATCGAAGAGTTTTTAATACATTTCCATTGTTAGGTTAAATAATGAAAAATTGATATAATAATTTATTTTATATTTAATTATGTAAAAGTTTTTTAATTGTTATGAGCTAATACATGTCTACCCTTGAGTATTCTTCTCATAAGAATCTTACGTCCATTGGGTGTTTGTAAGCGTGTAAAATATCCTTGTTCAATTTTCTTTCTTATATTTGGACGTGGAAAGTAATTTTTTGTATTTGTACGAATTGGTAAAACATTGTATATTTTGCCTTTGAACCTATAAAAATGTATTTAATATTTAAATGACTTATTGTTGAGACAATCTATATAATGTAGATAAATCAAACAGGGTCGGTTTGTTATAATTATTAAGTTTTCAATAAATTATAATAATGAATTATTCATTGAATTAGTGATATAGATGTAAAGCAAATGATCTCTATAATTTTATATCTACAAAAAAGATTTACAAATTGAGTATAAAATTATTCCTTTTGATATAAATAATTGTGCTATTTTTATATCAAATGTTTAGACAAATTTTTAAGAAGGTATTTGCCGTCTTATTTTAAATTATCGTTATTATTATTATAAATGAATCACTTACGCTAAAATACCTTGCATTATTATAAACTTTATCAACATTTTTTAAATAATATTTTAATTCTGTTATTTACTATGATGCAATGAATGTTTTATTATAAAATGAACTTGTAATGCATGAAAAATATATTTTGTGCGCAATATCTTCATTCATATTAGCCCGCTAAATTCAAAATTTTAGTGCAGAGAAATTAGCTAAAAATAAGAAAAGAAGGAACTAGAGCAACAAATCGGTATAAAAGTAAGTGGAATATTGCAGTATTGTAGAAAATAAAAAGTAATTGTTTTCAAAGTTAAAATAATAAACATACAATTCATTATATTTTGTTAATTTTTCTTTATATAATGAAACAAAAAAAAGGCGTATATTCAAACGTATAAATTTTTTCTTTATACAAAGTTAATTTTTTTTAATATATTTTGTATTAGAAAATATCAAAGTAACTACACTATCAGGAAATACAAATTTCCTGATTTAAAAAAATAAATATTTTAACATAGTGAAACTTCTTAAATAACTTAATCTTTCATAATTAATATTAATATGTATAATCTCCAAAAATGTCAATTAACAGTAAAATATTGCCATTAATTTATTATTAGCTATAAAAACCGAGTATTTGGTGCAGGGGTACAAGATGCAAGAATTTTGTATAATTTGTTTTTTACAGATTTATAAATCGCACAAATATAATAAATTGCAGAACAACATTATTAATGGTAGGCTTATTCTGGCCACGTATTTACTTAATGAATTTCTTTTAATCAATTTCACTTCAAAAAGTTGTCTTCCAAAACAGGGTGTTTTTAGCTTTAACTATGTCACAAGCAGATTACTACAAACTCTTACGCCCGCTATTTGCTGTTAAACTTATATTAGTATACGTATGTCTTATATATACATTTCAAATTATCTTGGTCAGTTCTTGTCGTATCGTCACGCACTAAGAAAACTTTTTAGATGCTACACATTTTTTTAAACTACACAACTTATTATCTAAACATATAATCTTAATAACTAACTTAATACTAATACTTCATTTATATACAAAATTATGTCATAATCCTAACGTTTAAAATTATTCTCTAAATGTTTTTCTAACCTAGCGATACGAGTCAAGATGTGATGTTAGGGTTGTGCCATATGCTTCGTTGCTGATCGAGTGTGTAGTGGGTGATGGCGACGCTATCGGCTACTGATCCTTCCCTCGTTACGCTGGGTCGGAGTCGTTGAAAGGGGGGGGGGTGGGATAACGGTGCAAGTTACTTCCTCGGATTCTGGGGATGATCAAAGTCTCAGCACTGTGATTGTTGCTAAATATAGTAGTAGGAGACTATTTCTTCCTTCATAGTTCCTATAATTCGTCCGTGAAATGAGCTCTTGGGCCAGTCTACGTGGACTGAGTTCCACTTTTATATCTACGCTCTGAAAAGTAATTATACGGTGGGGAGGAGACGAAACGTCATTTTGTACTATTTAAAATTTAATATAAAATTTGGATAATTATTAAGTTTTGATATATAAAATGGTTGGTTAAAAAAATTATCTTTAAAATTGATATATAGTTAATATTACTATAATTAATATATAAAATTAAAATAAAAGTTAATGTCAGTGATTGTCAATTGTAAGGTTTGATTTTAAATTTAGAAATGGCATATTCGTAGGACATGTGACCCTTTAAAATGTATCAGTAATTTTTAAATGAAATTCCGTTCAGCTACCATTGTAATTTCTCCAGAAATTGAAATAACTAATTTTTTTTACTAAGAGTATAATGAATTTTTGGATGGCCAGACTAGTGTACTTGATTATCTGTAAAATCTAATCTATTCCTGATTCTGTACCTGATTTATTTTCTGATTTTTTTAACTGATTTTTACAGTATCCTATATGCCTTTTATTCATATGAAAAAAATTCTTCACTATGCCTAAACTTTTGGCCAAAATAGTTTTTAGTGTGCTAATAAAGGTTTGAATACATATTTAATATTTTTGTCAATGTATATGTTAATATCAATGGCCACATTATAACATTTTAATTTGAGACATTCATCTATTATTTTAACTAAACTGTTTTGGTATAATCTAATAATATCAAAAAGTTACAAAATTAATTGTATACGCAAATTTTTATATTTATGTAATTTTGAATATAGCTATTTTAGTCACTGACATTCATTGTTCGTTCTGTTTCAGAGATTCATAATCGAAGGAAATGCAATATTTGCGGAAAAAATAATTTAAGAGTTATATCTTATTACACGTTGCCTGAATTATTGATGCGCTATTATTTTAACTTACGAAAAATGTTTTAGAGTAGTTTAAAATTCTTTGTAGTCAAAAGATATGCGCAAATTTTTACAGTCTATGTTGGTCATATAGAATGAATTATTATTAATTTTATTTGTCTATATAATATGTTCGGTAATTTAAAATTGTGTCAACAAATTTATTATAACAGTCAATCTTTGGTTGTATATTCCATTTGACCTTGTCGTTTGTTAAATTTATTTTTTAATATAAAAACATTGTGGATATATTTTTGGTAGTTTGAATTGTAGAGGGTTGCAACTTTCTAAATATTACGATATTGCCTTATTTGACGGTGCACGGGTATTTTATTAATTATAGTCAGCATTGATGACTGTGCGGGATTGATCTATTTCACGAACTTGACATTTTTATTTTAATACGTAACATATTTATTTAGAACATTCTCCTACAACATAGTGTCATCACACATATTTCTTTAAGTAAATGATACAACTATTCCCAACCTTAGTATTAGAATAAACATTGAAGAAATAATGATTATTACACCGTTAACTATAATCCTTAGTATAGGTGCATAGAATTTAAAAGTAATATAAAATAATCAAAATGAGTACTAAGATACGTTTTGATAAAAGAAAATTTTTTTTTTGTTGTTTTTCAATTTTTGGTCATTTATATTAAAAGTTAATAAATATGATTTTATTTACCTCGGAACGTTAGGTCCTTTTTTAAATAAAGAGAGTACATAATGCAGCATTTATCATGTTCATTATCATCAACGAAAGTAAAAAATGTTAAAATATCCTTAAAACAACAATGGATAGATTCAACAATGACAAAAATGACAACAGATTTGACAATGATATCAAGGAAAAAACAATTTTGTTCTAAATTTAAGAGGTAACATTTATTAAAGTCCTTTTTTTATAATAGAAAATTTATGATATCTGCATACTAAATCGTTTAATACTACAATGAGATTGTAAATTGCCCTTCATTAAAATTGTACATATATCGGAAATCGGTTTATAAAGTAGATAATTTTTAATAATATAATATGTACTTATTTATGTACAGAATCATTCAATTACCTTTAGTATTAAAAATACATTGCAAAATAATATCTTACCTCATTTTTTAAAATTAAAAATCCTTTACAATAATATTCGATCTAGCTACATTTACAAATTTAGAATTAGTTATATAATAAATTTCAATTAAATACTTCTGAGTAAACAACTATAATATTATTTTTTATTTTAGTCATCAGATGGATACTACATTTATATCAAAAAGTAACGATCGACAATCATACATTGTTTTAGGTAAAAATTTTGATTCTAATAAAGCATAATAACTGGGTAAATACATAAATTGTATTAAGATTTAAGATGAATTATCAATTAAAAAAAGGAAAAATATGAATATATTATATTATTGCATAATACGAATTGCTGTAACTATATTATCTTTGAGTCTTACGAAATAAAGGTCCTATGAGCTATTGAATTTTTGTCAATAACTTATGTATATACGTAGAATGCCGGAAATCGTGTCTGCTACGGTGAGTGCTTATTTCCTCGTTCTATATCAGTGTTGCGGATTTCAGGATCTCTCGCTTTGGCGCAGTACTATTTTGAATTACGTGGGCCTCTTAACGACCCTCTCCACCAAAAATAGTTGAGTAGCAGGGCAGACAGGATAAGCTAGAGGATATTTTCTAGTATTAAGAAACAGCGTTGCAGCTTATAAAATAGCCTCTTTTACTAGAAAACTATGAAAACGTTCTTAGTCGATTTAAACGCTGTACAGGCAGGACGATGGAAAAGTGAGAGATAGGGAGAAAATGTATACACTGCATGAAAGAACAAGAGGGAGAGGCAGTGGGCTTGTAGTGCAAGAGCGAAAGAGAGCGAGAGAGAGGGGGTGAAAGAGAGCGTACAGTATGAGACCGAAAACATAATAAATAGTATCAAATAGAAAAAGAATATGATAAATAAATTATACAATAATATAATAAATAATAATATAATATAATAAAGATTAAATAATACAAATTAAACATTAAATGAATAATATAACAAATAGCATAAAACAATAGTAAGAAAAGAATAATAATATAATCGAACCTTTTAATACAAGTTTTTTTTTTTAAAATGCCTATTTATGTTTTATTGTATAGCATCTTAGTAATCTATACGATCTTTATTTTATGAAACAATTTTCCATAATGCATTTTTTCTATAGTTTATTTTAAAAAATAGATTTTCTTTATTATTAGAAAGGTTAAAGGGTAGCGAGTCTTTAAATTTGTAAATAGTCGATAAAGTAGAGCGTTTAAATCACCTATTCGTATTTATAGTTTTCTAGTAAAGGAGGCTACTTTATAAGCTGTGACGCCGTTGCTTAATACTAAAAAATATCCTCTAGCTCATCCTGGCTGCCCTGCTCTTCGACTATTTTTGGTGGAGAGGGTCATTCAGAGGCCCACGTAATCCAAAATACTACTGAAGTGAGAAATCCAGAAATCCGCATCCCTGTTTTATATATCACAGTAAAGGGGCTCCCTTTTTGAACCTGCTTTCATTAGAGTATTAAACGTGACTGTTACTAAATCCATTTTACGTCAGGCAAATGTAAGAGTACTTATCTTTCACATTTCTACTACTATGGTTTGATTTCGAAGTCGCGAGCCGTTTCAAAGTCGCAGGTAATACTATAGCTCTTTTTGGAGGTTTCATACGTAATGATCAATTTTTATTGGTTGCCTTTTATTTCTAATAGCATTAGAATAATTAAAAAGCGTTTGTTAATGTACCATAAAAAATAAACTTTTAATTCGCAATAATCATAAAACAACTTCTATATTATTAAATTATACGTCTCCAAGGAGATAAAAAAAATTTTAATTGCATAAATTAAAAAATTTTTTGTATTACATTTTAAAATTATATATGTAATTTAACCATAAAGCTGTTAACCATAAAAAATTTTTTTGTTTATCTTTTATATTAATTTCATTTTTTGTGGATTAGCACTTATTACTGGACGAGGAAAATTGAAAAATGAAGTTGGACTTGCTGTACTTGATTTACATTATCCATGTCTAACTCTTTATCAAATTACTGATAGTTTTTTGTACTCGTATACCTTAGCAAAAATTAATACTTATGAACCAAGTGAGATTATAATGCCTGAAAGATTTTTAAATGAAAATTATGATACAACTTCTTTATATAACAAGATTACTCATAAATTTAAAAAAGAAATTATTACATTTGTCCCACTTCAACACTTTAGCGCACTAATTGGATGGGACCTTATTCAAATTTACTGCACTAAGTCATCTTCAACTAAAAAAATTATTAAACAAAAGTAAGATATTTTTAAATGATATAAACACGTTTTTAAATTTGTAATTATAAGAATGTATTCTTAATAAACACATACAAAAATAATTTACTCCGTGAAATAAATATATCTTTTTTACTATATATTATTAAGTATTATATATGTTTAGAAAAAGTGCTATTTTCTTAGATACAAGGGTTATTTGTAATTTAATATTTGCGTTGTGTTGGCCGTTGGACCGTATTGTATGCTGCACCGAGTCTAAGCTAAGTAAGTACAATTATGTTCGGGAAAAAGTACCCTTTTCCGAACATATGGACCGCATCTTGTCGACCGTTGGACCTTTTTTTATGACGTGCCTAGGATTCAGATTTTGTAATAATAAATATAAGAATAACGTACTGCTGAGTCCTTTAAATACCGACAATCTGTAAGAGTCGGGTCAGTTCTATCCACAAGTTCCATCGTGTAAGGTTCACCGAGAAAGTTTGAATAAAACACTAATTACGTACAAAGTTGTTCCGAGTCCGCTTATTTCTATCTTTTAAAACGAATATCGTTGTTGTAAGCATATACAGACCTGTATATTTTTCTTCGTATCACCTCACGAACTTAATAATCATTTTCTAAAATAAACTAAAGTTTCGCGACGAAACAATATACTTTATAATTTCATTAGTTACAAATTATATTATTTTTAATATCAAAATTAGAAATGAAAAATTAATAAGCATTTATCGTGAAGTCCTAGCAATTTGTGTAGTGATCAGTATGCTAAAAGCAATACTGGCAATGCGGTTAGCGATCATATAATAATTTAAAGCATCTTATCAATGTAGTACTTTTGCCAGTAATTTTCTACCGTACTTGTGCATTTATTGGAATAAATGTACTGCATAATTCTTGACTGCTTGTAGTGCTAGTCTTCAGATGTATTCTGATATAAATAATGAGAATGTGTGAATGATTTGTATTTTATTTTGGCACGCTAAAAAGATTATCTCAGTAAAAAGCAAAGCTTCTAGACTGACTGAAGTAGAAATTGTAGATGAAATAGGAACGAGCCATCATCCCCGGAGCAAGTCTGTGGATATCATAATTTTGTCTTGATAGAATATAACTATGGTTATGAACAATCATAGATGACACGAAATTTGATTACGTCATCTACCAAATAGATATAAAACACATAAACAAGGTTAAACATATTATATGCTACCAACTTAGACAGACTTGTTATGATTTCTAAACTCTCATTAGTCGATGTTTCACCTGATCGCACGCTGTCTTTGCCTCTTCCGTTATACGCGCTCTCCTTTTACCTCTTAGCTTTATTGTATCTTAATTCTGGTACTCCCTTGCTCTAGGATTTTTCCTTCACAAGCTCAAAAACAATCAGAATCATCAATGTCTTTCGTAAGCTATTAATCAATTTTAATTGTCAACCCCTTAATTGCAGCTTTAAATCTATAGATGGAGCTTCATCATACATTCATCAATCTACAGATAATAAATTTTCCTTCTTTAATTAGAAGGAGCCTGTCGATTTATGTTCTTGTAAAAAAACATATTGGCAAACTTCATAAAAACATGTTATAAACGTCTTGTAAATTCTTGAAAGTCGTCTATCAGAGTTGCTGCGTAAAAAAATTATATAAAAAAACAGTAATTTTTTATTTTAATTACATTTATCTGTTAATAATTATTTTGTTTCTAAATCACATAATATAAATATGTGGCACGGGTGCTTACTGTGGTGCAGTCCTGGAAATTGTACTGTAAAGGAGATCGCTGGCTCCAGGGTTTGTTAAAAAAAGGAGAAGCGAGGTGAAGGGAGTTGGATATGGGGTAACGCAGGCAAATTATAATGAACGAAATAATGATATTTTTCGTTTCTTGCATCCCGACGACGCAATCAGTGGATACCACTTTACTTACAACTCTAAAAATAACACTTATAAAATATCAATAATGAGTAAGGAGTAAATCTATCGTGATAAGAAAATGCGGCTTACATCTACAACACACGGTACATAATATTTAATACAATCGTGAAATCTAATGAGAGTAGTTTACTCATTTCGCCATCTTCAATTTACTTACATGTCTTTTACAAGACAAGAAATTGTCGTTGAGATCTTGCCGATCACGACTTTTGCGTATTAATAAGGTGATCTGAGGTATGACATAGGAGAACGGAGCAATGCTGGACCTTGGCATCAACTGATGCCTTACGATCGAATCTGACTCGATTTTTCTTAGAACCTACGCTAGACATGAGGCTGGACGTGATTGTACTTGTACATCTCAGGCGTCTGATCTATAGTGCGAGGGGGGAAGATGCTTCTTCCCAGAGGATCTTGGCTTCTTTCCCGGTGTACGTTATCGCAGACATTGACGCTTGTCCGGGTTGCCTCCGCCCTTGCTGTGGCGAATATACTCTACACACGAAAGTGGAGGTGGGAGGGAAGCGACGGAGTATCCCTTTTCACTAAGGGGCCTGCGACTTCCAGCTCCTTCGGGAGCTTGTAGTTACGCTCCATTTCATCTGATTATAAGTTGTCTTTAAACTAAACTTTAAATTAAAATTTTCAACTCCTAAATATTGGCGACCAACGTGGAAGTCCGGTTGGTCGTCAGTCCGGACCAGTTGGAGGAGGAGGAGTTAATTCTTAGCGTCTAATTCAGAACGCGGGTCACGCTCGTCGTTTCCTGCCGTTGTTCTTGAGACGGGACGCATTTTCGCGCTTCCCTCACCCATTTCGTTACCCTCATCACTCAATTCCTACTGATATCATATTTTGGCGCATTTTTTGTATGCTGAGGATCGCGTATACAACACTCTGAAGAGAGGGTTGCGTAAGTACGAGCTGGGTTCTTCATAAATACATTAAGCAAGTATTTTACATTAATCACAGTTATCGAATATGGTTTCTTTTATTGATGTAAACAAAAGTTAAATTAAACTAATTTAATTTTATTGTAGGTACTATGCTTTATCGTCAGCTTCGGCTTTGTTAAAATATACTACAAATTCACGAAATTTGATATTCGCTCCGAAATCAGTGATGTTAGATTTTCAAACTGATAAATATTCGATTACTTTGGGTAAGAACAAAATATAAAAAATTTGTATTTAAAGTGTTGTATATAAATTAATTATGTGTTAGAAAATTCACATATTTATCTGAAGCGTATTTTTTAACACTTATGTAAATTTAATTTGTAACAATTTGTATAAAATACGATAATTATATTTTATAATAGGCATTATTATTTTTTTAAATGAATCAAAATTTTTTTTATTATATATCGCGAGTGCACTTTGCAATATCGATAAATCTCCGGACGCATGAGTACTCTTCTTAGCGTAGTCGCTTGTTGCACGCCCTCTACTACTCCCCTCCAGACTAAGAATCTTAAAGAAAATTCTAGGCTGTAACTCCTTGAACTCCAAAATGAAAACCCCAAAAAGGCGCCATTTTCTATAGAGCAGTACCATGCAGCTTTACAGGAGGTGCACTCCTGGCACTAATCCCATCTTATATTTATGTGCTCTGAAACTACCGTGACCCATAAGGATCTCCACCAGCCTCTTAGTCCTACTTGTGTCAAGCCCCAAGATAACTTTGGCCTAGATTAATGCATTGTGTGCAGTCATAAAGACCTTTCTATGGTCACATGTAATTGCCTCATCCCAAGTTCAGCCAGCCTCATCGGCTATCCATTGTCGCACCATCTGATGCGGCTCTGTCACGAACCCACTGCCGGCTTCGGTCTCATTAAGCTACTGTTAGTAGTCTGCTTTGCTAGAGTGTCCACCATGATATTTCATATTTTACGGTAAAACCAGACCAGTTTCGACCTTGTCTTATGTGCATAAGCGTCATCAAGACACAGTTGCTGTATAAAAAGAAGAGCACCCCCAGGCAGTGAAGCTAGTTAATCACAGCGTCCACCACGTATCGTATTGTCATCAGGTCGGCCTGATTCACTGTGGTGTATGCGCCAAGCAGTATTACTAAGTATGTCCCGATCTGTTTACAATACACCACTGCATCCGCATCAAGTCTACCTCTGGATCCATTAGTAAATTAGACCCGTTCAACAAAAGGCACATGTCCTGTTTAAGCAGTTCACACTCTATGGGGATGAATACTAATCCGGTGGTTCCTATCAAAGAGGAAAGCTATGGGACTGATGTCTGAGTGTATCATCAGTGCACCTTTCTCTCCAGTCCCTTGGAGAGCTTTAAAGACCCCCTGAACACCCTCTCTCTAAGGACTTGGTGGTTTTGAGTACGATATTTGTTGCCAAGGCCTCCTGAATCATCCTGAAAGGCTCAATGCCAAGAATTATCCACAGTGCCATACTCTGAGTTGATCAAATGTTGCCCGAAATGCTCCTAACTACCACTTTTACCACTTATGACTCCCTAGCCTCCTTCAGGCCCTCGAGTATCATCTTTAGGTGCACTTTCTGGCACCCAAAGTAGGACCTATCTCGGCGGTCCGTCAGAGCCCCGACATGTGACTCTGGGACAGTCAGCACAAAGATAACTTGGTCTCCCGCGTAAGCCTCCACCTCCTTACTTTCCCGGGCCCCAACTATTTTCCAAGAGCCAGTTTTGGCCTTCAGAGTAAAATTTTGAAACTCCAGCTCTTTGAGAAAAGACATCGGGGTGCCCTCAAAGTCGGTTATTCTGACGATCACCTTAACTATGAACTGATGAAACTCCATCCCTTCTACTTTAATCCCAACATCTATGGGTTGTCCAGAGAGAGAGAGAGAGAGAGAGAGCACGACCTTCATCAGCCACTCCCTTCGTCCTTGGTCGGTAGGCACCATTACAATGGCTGCTTCCTTCCTGTACGTCGCCTCAAAGGCACTCTCAGGAACTAAATTTCCATTCCCAGGCTGATGGCGCAATCAGGATAGTCCTCCGTTGATGACCGTGGTCAAGGGATTCATTCTGTCCGAATCCGACACAGTGCCGCTCCAAGCCCTATTGGAGGCGGGCATATTCAAGGCTACCCTCGTCTCGAAGAGGCTTTTCAACCTTTGAAGCTTTCGCGGATCGACGGGGGGAAATATATTCCATCTCTAGATTTCCTTTTCAGACTCTTCTTTGAAGCTATAATCTCCTTTCCAAAAAGGACCGTGGAGGCACCAGAGGGGATGGCCTTAAGTGCTTCATGCTCTTTGGCTAGCTTCCTTCGAGCCACTCCACACCTACTTCTACATTATCTCCACCACTCCTCCTCAGACGGCGTAATCCTCATCCCTTCAGCTGACACCAGGGTCACAACTTCCATCGCTTCAAGGGCAGCTTCCCTTTTATCAAGACGATCTATTAGACCCTGGGGGATCGAAGCCTTTCCTCCTACTACATCCTGTGCGCCAGTTGGTCCCGCAACTTCTTTATTTAGGTTATTATTTAGGTTAAAATCCATTTTTTAGTCCAACGAGCAGCTAGGAACTTATTTGGTTCGCTACCACAGAGCCCCGCATGTTTTGGTAAGATTAAAAACTCAGAGATTTCACCCAGTTCCTCTAAGGCACTGATCACGATCACTGATACCTCGTAGCCAACCAGTCCCCTGGGCATGGTTACGCACACCTTGGGCTTGGGAGTAGGATGTATCAAGCATTGAGCCTTCTCCAGAGCGCAATGGTAGGTTGCTTATTAGTTGTGGAAGCAAGACTCTGCCTTAGTTTCTCCAAGGGATCCCAAAGGAGGCTTCTTAAAAGGAACTGGATGAATAGGCCGGGGTTCCGGTGCACCTCGTATTAACCAAGGTTCCATCGCCCTTAAGCCATACTCCATTCGCACTTCCATATATAAAAGAAAGAGATCCATTTAAGGAGAATCCCTGAATTTATGGAAAGACCCATTTATAGGGTCCTATCCCATTATCTGTGATTCAGACGGCACATATATCGTAAGGCCCAATCTCACTTTCGCCTTAGCCAAGACCATAACCACCTCTCCCTCTCTCTCTCTCTCGTACTACACATACACTCTTATTCACCTCTCTTTCGCTCTCGTACTGTACGGACCTCTCTTATTCTTCCTCTCATTCTTGCATGTACTACGTGTAAGAATCGAATTGTCATTAGCCGATATTCAGATGTTTTGAAAACATAAATTATGTTGTCAAATTTCTAATTGCGGGAAGGACGTTGCCAGATATTTCGACTAGAGTCTATAAATCAACAAAATCTAAATTTTCGTCTATTGATATCTCGGAAAATCACATGGACATGCGGCTCGTCAAAGATGTTTAAATCAATTATATATGCGTCAATACAACACAAATCGACGATCTTATTGCAGTCTCGATAGCGGCTAATGTTTTATCGCACTTTCATTTCTCTACCGGGCAATAGATTAATTTTTAACAATTACTATGAAATATTATTATATTAAAAAAAACATGTTGTTAAAGAAAAATTAATACATAGAGATGATTTAAATAAAGAAATAATATGCATTAAAGCAATATATATTCGTATGCGTTGAATACAAGTGATTTGCTCATATGTAACTAGATTTGTTAAAAAAAATTATATCACAATAATATTGAATAGTAACAGTAATCAGATTATGTTTATAGTAATTTAATAAATTCAAAAAATTAATTTTTACAATTACAGACATAGAAAGTGTGGAATTACTAGAACTTATTTATTCTCTTAATCCAGCTATTCCAGCTTACAGTTTATATAATGCCTTAAACAAATGCGTTACACCATTGGGCAAAAAATTATTACGTTCTTCCTTACTTCAACCATTACATAATATATCTATTATTAATGAGCGAGTTGAGTGTGTTATAGAATTTGTTTCAAATTATTCATTTCTAATGAAACTACAGGTAGTATATCGTTAGTATATCGTTAAATATTAATTCCAGTTAAATACATAAAAATTTATGTAAAAAAATTAAATAAATATATATACAAAATGAAAATATTAAACCGAAATTTTTTAAAATATAATAACTATTTTGGGAATCATGATAACGGGAATTATTGAATAAAAAAATGGTAATGTACGTAAATAAATTTTTTTTATTGAATTCTACAACAATTTAGCTTTATATAAGAATTATCGATACTCTACAAAGGTAATTCCGATTCTAATATCCAAAATAGGTGTTTTAAAATTCCCACCTACATAACAGTCCGAGAAGTTCTATTATATTTTTTGTGTAATGTAAGCACATCGTTGCAGACTAGCGGGCTAAAGTAAAGAGTGAAGCTAACTTTGAGCATTTGTAATTTACAAAAAGATAATTATAATTTTTAATTTTGATCTTAATATCGTTATATTTGAGGTCTAAATCTAGATCTAAGTTTAAATGCATAATTCCAAAAATTATCATTAAATTATATATTAAAACTATTTGAAATAGATATCTTAACAAATTCATAGCAAAGACTTAAATTACACTTTCAAAGTAACTGTAAAGTATTTTAAAGCTATTATACAACTAGTGATTGGTTATTTGAAAAATGTTCACAATAACGAAAAACTAACATGATTTTCAGTTGTAAATGTTACAAAACAATTACAATTGTAATAGTAATACAAAATTCATAGTATCAAGAATTCCTTTACGATATTTGAAATTCTATTCCACTATGAAGCTATTATCAGTCTGCATATACTGAATAATAATTGACTACAATTAACGTAAAATATCAATTGAATTAATCATGTGAATATATAATTCTTCACTATACTTAATTTCGCTTTACCTTATACATTCATCACTCCAAATCCTGAATATAGTATAAAGTATAATGATGTTACCCTCTTCAGTTGAATTAATATTTTGATAAATATTTATTCTGATGAATAAAATGTAATGTTAGTTTTATGTTATTGTGAACATTTTTCAAATCACTAATCATCAGTTTTTTTTGCTAAAAAATACTTTAAAATGACTTTAAAAGCGTAATTGGTAGTACTAGCGATTCTATGTGGTTTTATAAAATAGATTTATGTAAAAAAAATTGTAATATAATTTTTAGATCACTTTAAAAAAAATGAGTAGTATTGGGAAATTACTCAATATTGCTTTTAAACTAAATAAATTTGATAATGTTCAACAAGCAGAAGACAATCTGAATTATATTCTACTCTTAAAAAATATACTGGATTTTATTCCTGAATTACGAACAATTATCGGTCAAATATCTTCGTCTTTTTTTTATGAAATGAAACATGTAAGTACTTATAGTTTACAATATATATTTTACATTATTACTATAAAAAAACTTACAGAATCTATAAAAGGAATATTAATACTTACGTAAAATTAAAGTTGGATGTATGAACAAAATTTTCCTGCATATATTGTTGAATTTTCTCTGTTAAAAGCCGATATAATTCTTTTATTATAATACAGAATACCAATAAACAATGTAGTAAAAAAGGTAAAAAATTTTATTGGAAAATAAATACAAAGTAAACAAACGTATGACGAGCTATACATAATAATTAAAATTCTCTGGTATGTCACATTGTTATCGAAACAGCACAACATTTTTTTGGTCACTGGAGGCACAATCTTATCCACCAAATCTGAAAATCTACTGGAACGAATGTAGACTAGGAAGAAAAAAAACTGCGTCAGCCCCCTTTATGATAAAATAAAGGGCATACTTTCTGTGAGGGGTTCCTGCCAAACCTTTTTTGGGAAACTGATTGTCTACAAATTTCTCATACTTCTCTTAACTTGGCTATAGTTAGAAAGTACATATTTTTTTAATTAAGGCATTTAAAGACGATAAGTAATGCAAAATTTACATATATCATTTTTCATTCAAATTAACGTTACCGGTGAACTTTACACGTTAAATGACATTTTTATTATTAGGTCTATATGCCTATTTATGGTTTATCGCATAGACAGATTTTAAAGTCTGAAGCACAATTTTATCGGTCACAACTTTAATAAATGGATCTAATACAGAATGAGATGAGTTCTATCTTTCATCTGAGCTAAAAGTTGTGTTTCTTTCTTTACTCTCTAAAATTTCATATTGTCCTTCTTCAATGAAGTTAAAAATTTAACAACCATTTTTTTATGCCGATTAGGTACGTGATTTTACGGGCTAGAATAATCTGTTGGCTTACGTTTCTAAAGATGTAGATGTCTGTTAATAACGTCATGGTCAAAGGGTTTTGAGCATGAAAAGGAAAATGTAAATTTTGTGGTCTTAATTATTAGCGTTTTTTAGTATAACTTGTCCTTTATTCAGAGTACTACCTGTGGATAAAATAATGAAGCAGTTACAAGCTTATTTTTACTATACTAGTGACTACGTTAATTTACTATTAATTACAAACTGAAGGCCCTAGTATTAATGAAGGGTTGAGATTCACTCACCCATTCCCGAAACTGACATAATTTCAATCGAGCATTTATACTAGAAACTTATATAAAATAGGCAATTAAACACATAATATAAATAGAAAAGTTTAAATTCAGTTATTATTAAAATAACTTTAATATTTTTGCACAAATATTGCATACATTATATAACTGTTTATGCAACTCATAATTTGCTTAAACTTAAATTTAAAAAAATGCATATTTCATCTTTTTTTTTAAAAAAGGTTTAATAAAAAAATGAAAGATGTAAATTAAATTAACAATTTTTTTATGTAGTTTGATCGCAATACAAAATCAGAAATCCGTACTCCAAAAAAGCCATAATATGTAAAATACTAATATTTCAAAAAATGAAAAAATTACTTTTTTTTTAAATATATCATAAATATGATTTATAAAAAAATCAAATTTTTAAAAAATAATTTACATCCTAGAATTTTGAAGATAATGGATTAAATGAAATAAAACGGTTAGTTATTGAGCTGATTCAAATAGATGCGAATTATGTGCAAGGTTATACATCATCTAATATGCAACGATGTTTTGCTATAAAACCAAAAATAAGTGAACTACTGGATATAATTAGACAAGCTTATTGCGAATTGATTGATAATATGATCCGTAAGTATAGCATGTTAATTTTTTTAAAATATATTACAGATTTTTTATACATTTATCTATTATATTTATCACTGTAAAAATATAAAGTTTTTACTGGACTTCTAGTCAAATATATACAAACAAAGTAATAAAAAAACAAAGTACCAATGTAAAAGCCTACAGAGGAAGCTCTAGCTATAAAAGAAAAAAGTGAAAGAGAAATATTAGTTACAAATAATGGTAAACAAAGAAAAAAATCGCTAAAAAATAGTAATTTACATAAATGATGAATTATAAATGAAAGAATTAATTTAATATAAGAGAGGAAAAAAGGCAAAATTATTCTTATTTTTAAGACTAATTAAAAAAAATTTAAATATTGGATGTTATTGAAAATGAGATAACAGGAAAGAAACTTATGTTAAAACAAAGTTTTGCTTATCTGAATAACAAGGAGTTGCAAAAAGTAGGAGGAATGTAGTAGAGCTAAGATTAAAAAAAAAAAGGAAATGTATTCGATAGATTCAAAAAGGATAAAAATTTCTTAAAATAAATAAGAAGCAGTAACATAATGAAAAATATTGTGACTAAACTGAAAGATAAAGCATTTGAAAAAAAATAGTTGTCAATGGATGCCACATAAAAATATAGATGCGCTATAAAGAAAAAAGCAAAGAGCAAACCCCAGGAGATTGAAGGTGATACGAAAATATTTATTGAAAAAAATCTATAGAAGATAGTATATGTACTTTTAGGATTTAAAACGAATTTTTAATGAAATAAACGATATATCATGGTAGGAAATTAAAACGACTTGCTGTTTGAATGGTAAGACAAGGTAAAAATGAAATGTATGCAGATTAGAATGCAATAAAGTCTAGGATGAAAGAAAAGTAATGAATAAAACAATAGTAAAAAGGTACTATTATTAGGTTATTTAAAACACTAGAAGACTAAGTGAAGAAGAATGAAAAAGTATTGAATGTAATTTATTGAAGAAATGGGGGAGTTGCTATTAATTGCATAATAATGAATGAGGATTAAAAAGAAATGTCACTTTTAATATAAATTAAGATAAAGAAGATGGAAAAAGATAAAACATGGAATAACAAAAGACTAAAAAAAAAAAGAATATTGTTAATAATAATGTATAGAGAAGAATATTGATGGTAAAAACTCGAACAGTATATAAAAAAACTTAAAAGACACAAGGATAGATAAGTGGAATGAGAAATTTATATAAAGTACAAAAAGTATGTGTAATAATATTACTTCGAATATAACAACAAGAATGTGAAGTAATTACTTTATAAAAGTTGCATTAGAAGTTCGTCAAGAGAGCAGGTTTTAGAATTGTTGCAAGTATGAAATTATAAAAACAAAGATGATAAAAGTAGTTATAGGCAATACAAGTAAATTTAAAGTTAATGAACGCTATCGGTAATATGGATTTGCAAAAAAGATATGGAAGTACATATCACATTAAATAAAGATCTCTTAATGAAATTATTTAATCAGATATGTGAATCAAGAAACCAATAGATTTCAATAAAGGAGTAGTAGTGCCAATATTAAAAAGACAAACAAAGAGAATAAAAATACTTGTTTGTGAAAGAAGCAAGAATAATGAAAGAAATAGATGGTTAAGTATATGAAACATAATTTGGCTTAATAGATGCCGCATATGTATTTACTCATGTGGTGATTAGGGAATTAGAATATAAAAAAGGTTTTTCAAGAGATTATTACAAAGATTTGTATATGGTATTTGATACAATTAATAGAATGTTGCTAATGAAATGTTAGAGAATATAGGATTTATTGAATAATTTAATAGTAGAGCCACGTCAATATAGCAATATTTCTTTAAAAATTAGATATAATTAATGCAGGAAAGGAATATTTGGCAGACAAAAGCCTTACACAGAGTTGCCTCTTTAGCCCACTGTTTTTTAATATAGTAAGTTTAAAGGAGAAGATAAGGTAAGGACAGAATATAGGGTTGAAGGAGATAAAAATTTTGAAATTGGTCTCATGTGGGTGTTAGTAGATAAAAGAAGAAAGAAAGATAATTATGAAAAAAAAATGATTTAAGTACATAAAATACAAAAATGGTATTAAAAAAAAAACAAAGAATAATATTTAATGTCCTAGTCATGACAGAAAGATTATTAAAAAAAGGCTGAGAATAAGAAAATATTTAGAGCAGTAGCAAATATAGCACTGTGAAAGTAAAAGGATAAGCAAAATTTCACATTAAGCCAGTTTGTGAAATAATACCTAAGATTCAAATCAATGATTTCAAACTGTGCAATATTAGAAGAAATATAGTATGATGAGATTAGAGAAAAATAACTCGAACGAGCCGTTAAAAATTAAGAAACTGCAATAGCTACGAAAAAAGGGTTCAGCAATGAGGTATTAAAACAAAAATGAAAAAGAATAAAATATAAAAAATAAACTAAGTATAGAAAATAAAATTAAGAATGATGGCATAAAGTGTTTTGTTTTATACAGACTGGGTAAAATAGAGAAAGTATTACAGAAAGCAACAGACTTTCGATCAGTAGGAGAAAGAAATGAATAATATAAAAGAAATTAGATTATATAAATATTAAATAGTACAAATATTTATAAAAAAAAGTAAATACATCATTTATCGGCCGACACATACTAAATATCTATTCATATATTCTATTTATAAATATTTATTAATAGCGATTTAATTACGTAAAATAGATGATTTTTATGTTCGTCAACAAAACTACGATTTCTGAAAATAATTTAAAAATATTATTCTAGGCTTATAATCAAATCTGATCTACAATATTAATCAGATTTTTAAACGTATTTGATGCTTCATATTATAACATTTAATCTTGTTTTCTCTCAAATTTGCAGAATATGTAGAAAATTTAAATAAAAAATTTTCCTTGCAACTTAGCTTAGGATGTAACTCAACAGACGGTTATTATATACAAATTAATGTACCTCAAAATGAAAAATATGATTTATGGAATTTACCTGAAAATTTTATTATATTAAAAGAAAATCTATATACACTTTTTATAACAACAGAAAAATTATTAGTTGATAGTCAAAAATGTAAAGAAATTTGTGAAGAAATCCATATTATGAGTAATGTGTAGGTATTTGGAAGCATAATTATTTATATATTATTTATCAAAACCATTTTTTTTATACATTTTGTATTTAGAATTATAGAAAAATTAATTGACAAACTCCGAATCTACACTGATAAATTTTTCCAACTCTGCACAGATATAGGTAAATTAGATTTTATTATGTGCCTTGCATTAATAAGTAAAATTTCAGGATTTATTCGACCAGTTTTTAGTCAGAAACTGTGTATTATTGAGTCTCAGCATCCAATACAATTTATGCTAGGATTTGAAATTGGTGTTTCAAATAATATAGTAAGTATAATTTTGTATACTTAACTACTATAAAAACTTTAAATATACATCGTATCAATTTTTGTTTAATAGTTTCATACAGTTCAATAAAAAAATACAATTACATCTTATTATCTTACTATTTAAGAATGAGGTGTGAGGTTACTGTGAGGTCGTTAGTTTTACAATAAAAGATACATCTTTATCAAATCATAATATTTAGTTTGTCCTTTTAAATGTTAAGTTTCTTGTTAAGTACTGTAATGTATTGACCGGTAGTCGATGAACACGACATTATATATGATGTGCAGCCATGGTTTGTGCTTTTGTGAGGACACATATATTGAGCTGCTGACAATAGTTTCCTTCAAAAAAACAAAGACTCTTGATGGCCACTTACTTTGGAATGCAGAAAAACTACTGCTGAGATTGAGAAGTCGCATATGATACAAATATAGCACTCTATGATCACTGTACAGCACTGTTGAAAGGTTCTATTGTAATACTTGAGATGATTCGATAAGATATAGCTAAATGAACTATCCACAAGGAAGTGATCAAACCTTCAGCGTGGTCTTATTGCCAAACTTGATCGAATTTTCTTGGATCCTTGACTGTCTAGTAATCACAACGTATGGTGATTGTATGTTGTACGGGATGTGGCGTCGCACCCAACTTACTCCACACTACTCACTTTAAATTAATTGTTTTATTATTAGAGTAAACTTAATATTTTCATACATTCTTATAAATAGACTTACTATAAATTAAAATAAAAGATATGAAATAAAAAAGTGGAACTAAAAAAAGGTTTTTAAGAACTTTTAAGTACAACTACAACTACAACTGTGGTGCCTAAGACAACACAGTAATATTAAACTGTTATTATAAAATTAAAACAATAGAATAGCTATTAATATTTTAAATGTACTGTAACTTAAACATAAAATTGAATAAAAAGTACAGAATGAGAAAATATCTTGAAAACAAATAAAAAATAAAAAACGTTAAAAATACGAAAAATGTATAGAAAGACAATAGATGGTGAGACTAAATTCAGAAGTTTAAAAAAAATGATTAATTTAATAGAGATAGAGAAAACAAGAATATTAGAAAGAAGAAAAGTTGAAGGAAACAGAATTGTAGAAGATAACAAAATAAGAAAAGAAGTAATTTTAGATGATAAAAAGAAAGGATGATGAAGGAATTGAAAAGATAATGACAAGGGTATAAAAAATAATGAAAATTCATATTAAAGAGGCAAAGTGGAAAAACAAGGAGGTGTAAAAAAGAATAATAATAAAAGTTTTTACAATGTGATATGGAAAAATGAATATAATATTGTCAATTTAATTAAATTGTAGGCGAAGAAGCGTATTTTATAAGCGGAACAAAAAAGATTGAAAAAAGAAAAAACAAATTTTAATTAATTCAAATCAATTAATTAAAAAGAGAAAGTATTTCATGAATTTGAAAGTAAAAAAAGTGTATCGATGTAAATAAGATTAAATCCTAGGTATAAAAATATAAGAGATATAATAATTGAATTTTTTATTGATTTATTGATTGATATTATTTATTATTTCTTAATTATGATTTATTAATTATTATTTATTAATGAATTATTTATTGATTGATCTGATTTTCCAATTAGATGAAGTGTTAAAATAAACAAAACAGGACTAATATTAATTTTCAAGAGAAAAAATTTGTAAAGATATCAAACCATTTTTAAAAGGCTTAACCTTTTTTGATGCTATATTGAGTAGATTGTTAAGGAAAAATATTTTTATAATTAAATATTACAAATTGTGGTATATATTGAAGTCACTGATATTAACTTGAGCAATTATTGAAGAATTACCAATAAGAATATATGCTAAATACCTTAGATTGTAAGATTAGATAAAAAAATTACCTGAGTGTTTAATTAACTAAGGATTTAGTATGAGTTGTTATACCTATTTTAAGTTCTTTTATAAGCTAATTATATTTTTATTATCTTTATTAAGTACCTCATCTACTACAACAATACAATGTTCCATCATCCTGTATTGCTTGAGAGTAGGTCAACAATAATAGCGGCTCTACCAACAAAATATATACTAAAGCTAATGTGAAAACAATACAAAATTTTTTTTTTGGGAATATTCTGAAATTTTTATTGTAGCAAAATTATAATGAAAACAATTAATTCCGTTTTATTTATACATAATTTTTTTATTATAGATTGCTTCTATACCATATAATTTTCAATTAATTACTGGTCCAAATTTAAGCGGAAAAACAACATATTTAAAACAAATAATTTTATTACACATTATGGCTCAGGTAATATGAATATTAAAATTGAAATTTTTAACACATATGTTATTATTATATATTAACACATCTGAATATTGTATATATTAAATGTATCACAAAAGTTTAGTCGTTATAGTATGATCAACATAACTATAAATGTGTATATTTGGATCAATCGCGTTAAAAACTGGGAACATCTTCGGGAAACGATCTATAAAAAATATTAACCTAATGACATTGTTTGAAGCAGAATTTATATTTTATAGCTTTTTTAAAGATCATAATAAAAAGATAATTTGACATCATTCATTACGATATGTACTTCCATTTATTTGCGATTGACAAACAGGAGTGTAGATCTTTGTTTTTTCTATACCATTTCATATGTTGTCAAGATAGCACAATTCGAATAAATATTCAGTTGTATTTGTTTTGTTTAATAAAATTCTATGTATTTTTAACAAAAAATGTTATAAATAATTTAGATTTTATATTCTCTTATTGCAGATAGGATGCTTTATTCCTGCTCAAAAAGCCATGATTCGGGCGTGTGACCGTTTTTTTTTCCATTCTTCTAATTATTATTATTCAGGAAATGATATTTCAATTTATAAATATGAGGTGAGTAAACATAAATATTATTTATCTTATAATTGTGTATAATAATGTTTATATTATACTTTTAATTTTTTTAATATTTACATTAAAGGTATTCAAAAACATTCTCTTCCTATCTGTATCTGTTTATTTAAAATGCATTCTTTAATTTAAGATCTTTTTATTTCATTCTTGGCTTCATCTATGATTGTTAATTTATTACTCAATTAGTAATTAAGTACAACAAATTAAGTGGAAAACATCACTAATGTTAAATATGTAAATTTAAAGTTTGAGCAAAGAGGTTAATATATTTTTTAATTTAGAGGCTCTTAAATGCAATTTTTTTAAAGGTATTAGTTTTATGAACCAAAAATAGTATTTTCTATCGAAAAAGATTTAGCTATTGCAAAACAATATTTAAAATACATTTAAAAGTTACATTTTTTATAGTGGCGAGGTTGATCAATCTGAGACTATGAAGCCGTTGAGTTATGAGCAGTACTTATTTAATCAGCATTTAAAAACTTTAATCATAGAAAATATTTTTGATTTTGCAACATTCAACATTAATTTTTTCTTATTCGAGTCTTTTTCAAACATATGCAGCATTTGTTTTAGTTTTTCTTTGCTATTAGCTAACAATACAAAGTCATTAGCATATAATACAGGTGGCAGTTTGCTAGAACTCACTATTACTCTTTCTTACTAGCTGATTTTCATTACTTTTTTTCAAGTCTAAAATATAGATGTTAAATTCCTTCATGCAAAATATCGTCTTCTTGTTTTTATCCATTACTTTTTTTTTCAACGTATAATACACACCTATCCGCGTGCAATTCTTAAGTAACTATTCCTATAAATTCTGCAAAACAAACACTTCACTACTTTCCCTTTCTGACATCAAGTTGTATTACATCTATTTGTATTCAGAATCAAATTTTATTTCATCAAAAAGTTCTTTTTCTATAAAAGTTTTTTTACTTGAAAGAAATGTTTCATACATTTTAAATGTTTTTTTCTTACTGTCATGAATAATTTTTTTTATAATTTGATTTGAATTACCTCATAATACTTAATTTATATTTTCTATTTCAAACTCCTTATCATACTACAGTAAGTATTCATCTTATTTTATAAGACTATTTAAATTGATACCTTTTTGAAATAAGCTGCTAAACATTCACGCAAGGCCTTTACTCATGTACGGAATTTATATACTTCAGTTTCACGCCGACCTTTTTTTATTGAAATGTTCGGCGCTTACCATTTGTTCGGGCCAAAACGGCTCGAGTTACGCCTGAACGGCGTGCGGCTTGTCGGTCCTACAAAGGACTGAGAATGAAGGGAGAAAAAGGAATAGAAGAAAGGAGACGAAAATTAGGAGGTCAGTGTAAAAAGGACAAGTGAAAGCGGTAGATTGAAAATAACGCCCGCGGGACGAAGAATCGCGAATAGCCAGATACCACAAAGCCAAGAGAGTGCAAGTGAGCGGGAGACCAGCTAAGGAAGGGCAGAGGAGCAGGAACACCGGTAGGTCGCGTGTCCTGTGTTCAGGCGACACAGCGCCCCAGGAAGGTGAGCTAGGGGGAGAGGAAACCTGAGGCTGGGCGCGTGACGATCCCCAGCGATCCGGTCACGGCCAGCAAGGCTCGGTGCGTGACGACCCTCAGAGGTCGGGGCACGGCGAGCACTCGTCCATTAGGCTCTTCGGATAGCGGGTTGGCCAACCACCAGGTAGGGTGATAAAGGGATGAGGGCGGGGGGATGGGAAAAGTGGGAGAGTGCATGTGTGAGTGAATGTGTTTAAACGATGCGACAAGGAAGGCTTTTTCCCCCTAACCGAGGGGGTTTTTTATGCCAGATTTACACGGATGGTATTGTTAAATAAAAATATTGTTGCACTTGCGTATGATAACGCAAGTGCAATGATCGGACAATACAAAGGATTTTAGCGTTATTTAAAAGAACTGGTACCTGACCTGATTCTTTTAAAATGCGCATGTCACTCAATCGCTTTAGTCGCCAAAAAGAGCGCAGCGACTTTACCTGCGGAAATTGAGAATTTATTAAAAAATATAACAAATTTTTTTAATAAAAATCTTTAACGCTTTTCGGAGCTTATGGACATTTTAGAAAAATTAAATTTACCGCGGAATAAAATTTTAAGCATTTCCGGAACGAGATGACTAGAAACTTATAATTGTTATAGCCGATTCTTAAATTATTATAGCGCGTTAAAAAAATATTTTCTATGAGTGTGTAGTTGAATACGGATTCGAGTCTACTTCTATATATCACTATAATAACATAACTATATCTTTATATTATACGTATATCATTATCTTAAAATTATTTCGTGTAAAATAAATTTGAATTTAATTATGTGACTAGCCGTAGCTTTAAGCAACATGTAGCCTTAAAAACAACATGCTCCCTTAAAAATTTTATTCTGGCTCGAGATATACCCTCAGGGTTATATTTGCGAAATAAATATCCTCTTGTATATAATTCCTGATGTTCCTATGTATAAATATTATTAGTAATTTTTTTTCTAGATTTAATAAATTTCAATAAATTTTTAATATCAATATTATTGTAGATGAAAAAATTGAATCAGATCACAAATTATTTAACTGATTATTCATTAGTAGCTCTTGATGAGCCATGTATGAAGACAGCTACAAAAGATGGAATATGTTTGGCTGTATCAATTTGTATTAAAATATTAAAAACACAAGCCATTTGCTTTTGTGTCACTCATATAAATTATTTAACACGAATAGCAGAATCTTATTTAAATGTAACAAAGTAAGTCACATTTAAAACGTTATTTAAAATGAATTATAATATTAAGAATTAGTAGTCATAAAAAGATTTTTATATACAATAATCTTATGTTATTATGTATTTCAAACGTTTAGTTTACATTTTAATTGTTCTTCAAGAATAATTGAGAAATATTCTTGGTTTGACTCTACAAGATTGTCTTTAATTTATACGTATAAGCTTAAAATAGGAACAACCAAAATAAATAATTATGGCTTAACTCTAGCTGAATCATCTAGCCTTCCAAATTCAGTTTTACAAAAGGCTAAATTGATTATCCAAACATCAGTTAAAAATGAAATGGTATAAACCTTAAATATTTTTCTGAATTTTTATTAAATTTCTAAAATAAAAATGTCTAAAAAATTTGTTTAAATAAAAGACAAGAAAACTAAAGCATTTGTTTGGATACAATAATTTAAAAAATTATGTTTATATTCGTTTTTATTAATCCATTTTTCAATAAACAAAAATTACAATAATTATATACATCATTTATGATAACTCTTGAGGCCAAAATGGCCCGATATATGCGTGAACGGCGGACGGCGGCGGCGAAGGAAAGCACTGCAGTGAAGGGTAAGTAGAGGGAAGAAAAAGGGAAAATGTGAAGGTCGGAGGGGCCCGGCGGGCTTGAGGGATAGTTCCGAAGGGAAAATTCCGCAGGGGTGAGGGCGTAAGGCCCGAGAGGAGTAGAAAAGAAAAGGTCGTTGTATCACCACGACCTATCGATATCTCAGGAAGACTTGCGAGAGCGCAAGTCCTGGGCAGCGATGTTGGTGCGTGCCAATCCCTGAAAAAGTCGGACCAAGGCAAGCAAAGAGAGCTCAGTGCGTGGCGAACCCGAAAGTGGTCGGCCGACGACGAGCTTAGGCGGCACATAGCCCGCAATACACCCCTATCCATGCCGGAACTGTACAGCGGAAGCCGAAAACCGGAAGTACAATAAATTAAGCAGTTCATCCAACGGACGAA
Organism: Kradibia gibbosae; assembly: GCA_018907135.1. Classification (NCBI taxonomy): domain Eukaryota; kingdom Metazoa; phylum Arthropoda; class Insecta; order Hymenoptera; family Agaonidae; genus Kradibia; species Kradibia gibbosae. The sequence goes on from JACCHX010000001.1 coordinate 36,525,411, forward strand.
GGCGGGCGGTATGTTCGGGCCAAAATGGCCCAAGATACGCGTGAACAGCGGGCGGCGGACGAATTATATTTACTTTTGTTCATAAATATAACCTTATGTTAGAAAGGAAAACTCAGTCTAAATACTTTATTAAAAAATGCGTCACTGAAAACTTTATTAGGATGGACAATTAGAAAGTGAGAAAACTTCAGTCCAATAGGTATAACTTGGTTAGTCTAAATGCTTCAGTCCAGAAAACCTACCAGTCCAGTTTTATCAAAGAGCTTCACTAGAATTAAGACACAAACCGAAAGGTGCCATATCTTAAGTATATTTATTTATAATAACACTGTAAAACCATGAACAAATCTGGTCTCGTTGAAGAAAGAAAAAATGACTTTTGGATATAATACAATATTATATAAACGCGTTTACTTATCACAAAGTTCATAAAAATTTATTTAACTTGACCTTCGGTTGATGACAATGATCTTGATTCTAGTTAATGACTCTCAATTCGTAAAAAGCAAACCCAGTGCGATATCTAGTCTATGCGCTCTGTGGCAAGAAAGGAGTTAAAAGTGATGCTGTATCCTCACTTTGCTCCATGCCCTATGCATCTTCGTCTCTTTGTGAGTTTATTGTGTTCGACTCCTGGTTTTTGCACTAGATTCGACCTTAGTTGCCGTTGCAAAAACTCTCATCACATGAATTTCTCATTGCACCGTTTTATACTGATTGAATCGTTTGCAACACGCAGGCATAAGAAAATAAAAGCAACCCGTAGCCAAAAAAATTGAGCTCAGAATGATCCGGAATCTGACTGGAAAAAATCTCACTTATTTGTCCTTGCCTTCCTATCCCAAAAAGTCTCTTCTTCTTCCGTGCGTACTATTAATCTGCATTACCTTAATTTCGCCGAAGCAGCTCACTGGTGATTTATCATTTCCCTTTTCATATTATCCCAAGATCGCAGGAATCCACGACACCCGTCGATCCGTCTACGGAATTTTTCGAATGTTACGTTTTAATATTAACATGTCATTTATTCGTTTTATCCGATCATTACTCTTATTAAAATTATTTATATTTTTTTTCTTTAAACTTTAACTTTTTGAGGGCATGGCGATGGCGAGTAAGACGACTACGGTCGTCATAAGGTCTTTTAACAAGTTTTTCAACTTCTTGCGCCAGTTCTTCTATATGGTGTGTGCGACTGAAACTAAAAACTGGCGATGATTAGAATAATAAGATAGTATAGATGATTGTTTCCTATATTGAGCAACATAGGAGAAATAGAAATTCTAGAAGCCAGCTGACGCTGCCAACACGATCAAAGTGACTAGAGTGAAGAGCCAAAAGTTAAATATACTAAAAAATCTGAGATCTATGTAAAGATGTTGCTAAGCAACGACACCCTAAACTAACCGATAAGGATTAGCGCAATTAAAAAAATTATAATTTATAAAAAAGTGTAAAACATTGAAACTCATTGGCATTTATTTAACCATTTAATATAACATGCTAAAATTACAATCATTGTAACTTACATAATTATAAAAGTTTACATTCGTTCATCATAAATTTTTAAAAATATTTTTCTTAATTTATATTTGTATATATGTACTTTTTAATTTGTACTATTTGTAATATACGTAAATTTTGTTTGCACAAACAAATTTGTTTAACGTTTATAAAAACATTAAAATATGAACTTTTTTTTAGGAAAATAATGTATTTCAAAGAATCGAAAATCTACAGCTAGAAAAAGTTTATCTGTTTATGGCAAAGATATATAATCTTATTATAGCTAAGAAATTCACAATTACTGCTGTTATGAAATTTTTAAAACAATATTTTAATCTTGAAAATTTTTATATTAATGAAAAAAGTTTTAAAACTATTTTTCAATTCAAACCAAATTCATATTTTTTAAAAGAAATTTCAACAATAAAAAAAAACAGCCTTTTTAAGAAACACGAATTAATTATAAAACAATTAAAGAAACATTCTAACTATTTATACAATATTTGCAAATTTAATCAAAATCAGAATAATACAAAACTAATTCAATTTGATAGCATACAAAACTTGCAATTATGTAAATCAAAAAATTATAAAAAGCTAATTTCAATATATAAAAAAAGTAATGTATTTTGTCATCTTAATTACATTTTATCAAGACAGCGAGAAAATTCAATAGCAAAACAAAAGAAGCAATTTTCTTTTATCCCTTTTTTGCTATCATTTGAACAAAGAAACTTATTGAGTATATTAATTCAAATATACATTAAAAATAAATCTAATTATTCATCGTCAAAAAAAAAACAATTTAATGTATACTTATTTTATAAAAAATTGTTAGATATTAATTTATGTCTTTAAAATAATCACATTTTTAGTCTTTAAATATGTTTTTCATATTGTTTTGTATTATATATTATTATGAATAATAAAAAAACAAATTTTTTATACAAGTAATCTTTAATTAAAGTGATTAATTATATTATTATTAAAAATAAAATGAAATTTCTAATAAATTAACTTGCTTAGTTATAAAATGTTATAATTGTTTTGTTTCACTTTTTAGATAAATAAATATGATTCAAACATTAATAATTTAAATATCATAATTTTATTAGCTGATGCATAATTAAATATTTATAATATCATCATAATGTTTATAATATTTATGTCAATAGTATTTACAAATTTTTTATTTAATTTTTTATCAATCAACAATAATATGTTAAATAATTTCTTTTTTTATCAGAAATTGCTTTAGTTTTTTTGGAATTAAATAAAATTATGTATATTATATATAAAAATACTTATAATATTTTTTACTTATAAAGAAAATTTTTTAAACTTTTAAAATATCATTAAGTTAGATAAATTTTAAAAGAAAAACAAATTTTTTCTTTTAATGAAGGAAAAAAAGTATACCAAAATTTTTGTTATATCACTATTACAGCCATAATTCATAAACATAATAAATTATACAAAAAAAATTTATAAAAACGTATATGTTGAGAGTTTTGAACATTAACATAAGAAATAATATGCATTAAAAAATAATTTGAAATGTGTAATATTTAAAATTTGCCATAATATATATAAAAATTTTAATTTATAATTATTCTAAATAAATGGACTGAAAAAATAATATAATATTGTATTCAGTTCAATTATGGAAATAAATATTTTAAGATTACTGTAAAAATTAATCTATAATTGTAGAAGTACGTTTAAGACGTAATGTATACTTTTTAACACAGCGCGTGAAATGTATTTTTTACTCCTACGAATAGCTTTTTGAAAAATTGAAGACTTTAAAAGTTCAAAGCATAACATTATTTTCTTAATACGTAATATAATATTATTTTGTATAAAAAAAAAAAATAAAAAAATTGTCAATAATGAATGTTCAATTTTAAAATTGCAAAGTTTTTGAAGAAAAATGTTATAGAATAAGAGCTTTGAAAATCTCGTCATTTGCATAAAATCACTAGATCGTGTCCGTTTTACAAAAGTCGAGTCTTACAATCCATGCAATACAATGCCATGCGGCATCGAATCAAAGAATCTCCGGTCGAGTAGTTCGTCTCCCAGATAAGGGAAAAATCAAAGATTATCGCCGGTGAAGTAAAAGCAGTGCGAGTGTAATAGCAAGAATAAGGTGGCGGAGAAAAAAGCTTATTAGAAGCAATATTGAAAGGAACAGCTTATACTACTCCCTTATTGTAAATAATTAATCGACGTAATTTCTCTTATAAGTAACGTTTAACCTATTGCTATATAATTAATCTGAAATTTTTAAAAGAACAGGCAAACAAGAGCCAATCAGCATAAAGTTTCTACTACGCAAGTACGCAAAGTTAAAGATAAAACTATATATAATTGATGACATTCTTCATTTTAGTGAAATCTATATTATCAATGATTTTAACCTGAAATAGTATGCAAACTAAAATCTATTAAAAAAAAGAAGTATATACATATACATTATGGTGTATTTATACATTTTATAATTTGTTTAACTAAAAAATTACATAAGTGGTACAGAAATTAATAATATTTTTGTTTAATATAATAATGTTTTCAATTGAAGACCTTCATTGTTGTAAACTAATTTTAATTGAGGATAAATTAAATATATAATAATATCTAAAGTAAAAAAGATTTGATTTCAGATAAAAGTAATGAATAAAATAGTTTTATATTGATATGTATAAATTATAATTACTTGTTACATGGTTACAATGGTTGGTCCTCAATATTATGATTATCATAAAAATTTTTTAAGAAAATTAGGTTAAATGATTAAAATATTTATAATGTGATTAAATGAAAATAATGTATAAGCATATAAGAGAAGTATGCAACCCTGTGAAAATTAAGTTTGAAAAAAGATTGGTTATATAGTACTTATTTTAAATATATAAGTTTTTAGTAAGTACTTATATATAACAATATTGAACGATAGACTTTAATTATTCTATTTTATGACCATTTTTTAAAAAATAGTATATGAACAATTCAAATGCATTAATTTAGTTTATTTTTTTTCAGAAAAGACAAGCATGTCTAATTCAGTTTCTTCACAAAATATATGTATGTCCTCAACATCTGACAGCAAATTTGAATTATTATTAAATCCATCTAGTACTTTAAAAATAATAAAGTAAGTAGTAATTATTTATTATGTTTGTAGATAATTACAAACATATAATTATTGAATTTTATACTAATAAGGTAATATTTATAAAAAAAGAAATAAGAATGTAGGAACTAAAAATATTTATAATTTGTATAGAATTTATACATCTTAATCAATATAATAATTTATATAGGTAGAAGGAAAATTAATTATTGAAATTCTATATTATTTGTGGTAAGAATTTAATTATTATTACTTTTTTTTCAGTCTACCAACTACATATACTGAAACAAATAATGTTACAATAAATACAAACGATAAAAATAAAAAGACAGTAGAAGTTCAGATTGATAATTATTCCATTAACTCTTCAATTTTTAAATCTACTTTATTAAAGTCAGTTATGGATTGTGAATCCATCATAAAAAAAGATAGTAATCTCTCCCAAGCAGTATCCTCTGAAAATTTACTTGTAGTTTCTAAATCTAAAATAAAGTCAAACATTTCTGACTCAGCTGAAAATTTGATGAATATTGATAATACTGTTTTTTATGAAGAACACAATACTCAAATAGTTAATTCTAATTTTATAGAAAATAAAAATGAAGAGTCAGTATGTAATTCTGAATTATACTCAACGAAATCACCATCTAATAAATCATGTGAATCAAAATCAGGATCTCATTCTGGTTCACTATCCAGATCTGTTTCTCCTTTAAGTTCAACTTCTGAGTCAGATTTATTTTTAAAAACAAGTTCATCTACAAGATCATGTAAACGCTCACAAATGTCAAAAAAAAGACATATAAATGTAAGAAAATCAAGATCAAAATCAAAATCTTGTTCGCCATCTGTTGCAAGATCTTTTTCTAAAACTAGAACTCGAAACAGAAATTCGTTTACTGAAATTAATAATGTAGTCAAAATAGACTATGAAAATAAAAACAATTCATTAGTTGTTACTAACGGTGAAATAAAATCATACACAGAATCAGACAGTGATTTAGAAGATAAAGTAGAAAAAATATCAGATTTTCAAACTATCAATAAAGAATCAAATATATCTGGTGATAACTTAGATATTAAAAAATGCAATGGAACAGATGAATCAGATGATGAAAAAAATGTTATTTTGTCTAGCGGATAGTAAGTATAATTTTTATTTTACTGCCGAAGTGTACAATAATATAATATAATTAAAAACTACACAATGTTTGTAATGTAAAAAAAATTTATGTAAATATGAACCATTGTTTTTATTAATTTTATATTAAAATTATTTGTGTACTCTGCATCTTAACTTTGGTACACCGTGCAATTTATGTTTATATATTTATTCTTGCAATTTAAAACTATTAATCTTGATCAAAATATAATAATACTTTTATTGTAATAAATAAAAAAAAAATTGCTTGAAATTAACTTAATTGTGGTAGTTCAGAGGGCTGAATTAAAAAAAAAAGTTTTATGGCTCAAGTGATATAATTAATTTTGGTATACCAAAAAAAAGGATCACATTGGATTGAATAAATAAAATTTTTATAATTAAAAAATGATAATCATAGAGTAGTAAAGTAACTAATAAAATATGTTAAACATAGTTAATTATACATCAAATTTTTATACAACTGTAAGACAAAATTTTATGAAAGGATGACTACCATAAACTTAATTGATACAATTTTTTAACAATTTTTATAATTTGTTTTAATTTTCATATTATAACTTCTTATAATAATCCATGCTTTGTACATGTATAAAGTATATATATATATATTTATAAATATTTTGTATGTACTAATCTCTTTTTTTTATTTGTATAGTCGTATAAAATGCATATGGTTCTCTTATTTGATCATTATCTTTCCTCCTTGACAATAAGATCCTAATTTATATTTAAAAACTTTTTCATTATTTTTCATTACTATCCTATTCCTGCTAGTTTCACGTCTTTCGCCCATTATCTGTTAGGATCTTCTATTTTGCTGCTGGGATTTTGTAATTCTTTATACGTCTAAATTATTTTTATTTCCTTGTATTCTTTTTCTCTTTTTACGTTTTAATTGTTTATTTACCATTTTCTTACCCTCCAAATTTTTCTAATTTAATTTTCATCCATAAATAAATGACCTTTATATGCAATATTTCTTATTAATATATCTTTGACACCTTCACACATCATTGATTATAATAGTAATTCTGATTTTTTCATTGATAAGCGTAAAATCAACATTCATTCGCAATTTTTTTCACATCTTCCTAATTTCTCCTCTCTCCCTTTTTAAAATCAATTTTCATTTTCTCCACGAGTGTTCTATCATGCTTCGCTTTTATTATTTTTATTTCCTAAATTGATTAAGCAATCTTTCATTGAACTTCTAAATGAAGTCTTTCATTATCAATTTTTTTCGTGTTCTTACCTTAATTCATTCTATTCTGTATTTAAGAAAATATTTTATATTTGTTACCTTCATTTTATTATGATCAGCATAATAGTTGACTTTCACTTTTCATCTCACTTAAAATTTTCCAGTCTTTCTTTTCTAAGCATCTTAACAGTACCTCTTATCTTTTTATTGACATAGCTTTTGTATTTTTTTTTGTTTACTCGATTACTTTCTAGTAAAACTATCCCTTAATTTTCCATTCTCATATTCTGACTCAATCGGCACAATATTTACCATATTACAAACGTTTATATTCTGACAATATATTACCAAATTCTTCATATTTTACAGTTTATGATTATTTTTCTACAAAATATTTGAATGATACAATTTTCATAACTTTCTTCTTTATATGTCACACCCATTATATTATTAAAACAATCTTTTACTGTTTATCGAAAGTTCCATAAAAAAATATTTCTTAAATATTTCATAGCTTAATAATGTATAAATAAATGTACATATATATATATATATATATATATATATATATATATATAATATATAATATATATAATATAAAAACATTATAATCATAACGTTTTAACTTACAGCATACAGTATAACATATTTTATAATTTAGTTTTATAATTTAAATATATTATATTTTATAATTTAATATAATTTATAATTTAATAATTTTATAATTTAATATAAAATATAATATATTTTATAATTTAAAAAGTATAACATAATTCTTGTTTATCGTTAATGAATTGTAATATTTTTTCTAGAAATGATCAAGGAACATTAACAGTATGAGTAAATCGTGTAAGAGAGAGAATTAATAACTCATAATAATTTTTGCATAATTGATTAATAAGATATGGTTTTAAAAAATTTTTGCTTTTTTAACACCTCTAATTAGAATTAATAACAATAATTTAAAAAAAGCCCATAGTTTTATATTTTTTCATTTGATTATTTATGTTTTTTTAAGCAATAATTTTAATTTTGTTCATTCAGTTACTTTTATAAAAGATTATAAATTAGTGTTATATTCGAATAATAAAAAATATATAAATCATTATAATTGCAGATTTATCATTAAGTAGACTACTTTTTACTACTAAATTTATTTAAAATATTAAGTTTTAGAATATAAGTAAATTTTCTATTTTATTAAAAATTTTAATTTAGTGAAAATTAATAATAATTAATAATAATTATTAATTTTTTAATTAATATTTCTACATAATTTTGTTTTGTTATGTTTATTGAAAATACTAAATATTTTTTCAGCGATGACTCAATGTCAGATTTTGATCGAATGCTTGCAAAAAAAAAGGAACAATCCCGTAGACGCAAAAGGAAAGATATAGATATTATTAATGATAATGATGATATTATAGCTCAACTATTACGAGATATGAAAAATGCATACGAAGAAGATAGAAAATTGAATGAATTTAATAAACCAGCAAAAAACAAAATTGCTATGTTACCAAAAGTTTTATCTCAATTAAAAAAACATGATTTACAATTGGCTTTCTTGGAACACAATGTTCTTTCGGTTCTTACTGACTGGTTATCACCCATGCCAGATCGCTCGTTGCCATCCTTAAAAATACGCGATTCTATTTTAAAATTATTGTGTGAGGTAAGTAGTACTAGTAAATGTTATTTGTACTGTTTATATCGAAAGCCGTCTTATTTTGTTTTGTTTTATTTTTTGTTTAAATTATAATTTCATCAAAAAAATAATACATTTGAATTTATCATTAAATAAAAACTTATTTGTAAAATTTAATTATTTGTAAAACAACAAAATTAATACAAGTTATATCATTAAAACTTATGATTTCATTTATTTTTCGTTGATGTTTGTAAGCCTACAAACAAAAATTATACGACTGTATAAGGTTTTATAACCCAGTTTTGCTTACTTCATAATTTAATATATTTAATATATTTACTGACAGTAATTTTTTTTTAATTTCCTTCAATATTAAAAATATTAAATTTACAAAAAAACGTATATGAAAATTTTTAAACTCAAATTCTTAACGTCTGTTTGGTTCTATGTTTCTTAACTGTTGAAAAATTTTAATTTTTACTTATATTCTTTGCTTCATTAATTACGTTTTTTTTTACAAAACAATTGGTCAACACGAAATTGTTCTTATATGATTTTATTTAAATTCTCCTCAAAATAATTAGGTAAAAAATTTAACGCAATTATTAATTGTAAAAAAATAATCCTTGGTTATGTTATTTGTTGCGAGTTACAGAGCAAAGCCTAAATCTTTATCTTTACGTATGTATTTATAATCTAGTATATTCCTTATAAACGTTATATCAAAACTGTTAGTGAATTATATTCTCCAAGATTATAAAAATACATCCAAAAATAATTGTATGAATGATGAAAGTAAAGGATATAATTTTTTTTAAAAACATGTACATGTCTCTACTATACTTTTTACTAAAGAATATGACATAATTAATACTAACAATATACACTTTGCACATTTCTTTCTAAAAATTTTTGTTTCCAATGAGATATGAAAAATTCTTACAGAAGTCTTTTTCCTATAATAAAAAAATTTTTATATACTTAAGTATAGTATGCTACATTATATTATATATAAAAGTAGCTTATATTATAGCCTTCCCAATATATGAAACATTTCCATATTTCTGTCTGAGCACATATACTTTTAAATATTTTACTTGCGTATGGTCATTTATATTATTGAACGTATTTTTTTAAGCAAAACAATTATTTGTTAAACTTTTAATTTATATTGAAAGGCATCTTGAAATATTCAATAAATAATTAAAATTTGTTTTTAGATAGTTTATCGGGATATACTTTCTTGAAAAATTTTGTTTGCTTTTTCCAGAAGATAAATGAAATATGAATATTTTTTCATAAGAATTTTAAAGTACACTATGACAACATTTATCATATAAAAAGCACAGTTTTTTTTTAATTCGTTCAAAACTTATTAATTTTTATAAAAACATTTAAGAAGTTTATAATGAATTTCAGGTGATTACATATTATTTAATCATTATTAATTATATAAAAGTATATTTAATTGCGTATAATTTAAAAATATCACAAAATTAACAGTGCTCATATAATGACTACATTTAAAACTTACAAAATTAGATTTTTTTTAAATTCAAAAAGTATATAATTTAATTTAAAAGTTTCAATACTATACTTTTTTATTTTATTATTCAAATAATGGTATTAAAAAGTGTTATCATTTAAGCTTAGCCTTGCAATAAATGATATTTTAAGTTCAATTCATAGTGAAATGAATGTAAACATAAATGTTGCTCATACATAAAATAGAATAAAATAAAATAACGTAGATTTTTTAATTTTGTGGAATTGAAATTGAAAACTTTCAATATTCTAGCCGTATAATTAAATTTATGAATTAATGCAAAGGTAACTCAAAAAATTAGAGCTGTGCGCAACTACATAAGATCGATCATTTGGCTAAATGAAGTTAATTATATCAAATCCAACTATTACACAAAATTTATCATAATAACGGTTTTATATACTATAATAAATCCGAAATAAAAGGCGTAATTTTTTTTATATAATTGGAAAATGTTTAAATAAAACATTATTTGATACATTGCCTCTACTATATAGTCTATCAAGCATTAAAAATGCAACTCGACAAGCTCATTTCAGTTATTTAAAGAAAAATAAAAATGTTTTTATTTTAGAAATTTAAATAATTACGCTGCATAAAAAGGGATATTACGACTGTATAATTCCTTCATCGATGGTTTAAAGTGATTACTTAAAATCATATTGAAGCTGTTATAACGTTACTCCTAGTATTCAAATATTCGTGGTGTCAAAATCATCAAATCTTGATTTTTATCAAAACTTTACTTTATATCTAATAGGATATTTTCTTTTAGTTATATTAAAAATCTACTTTAGTTTTCTAATATATAATTGTAATTTTTTACTAAAATTATTTTCTTTTGAATTTGAATTTTTCGTTTTTAATAATTATCATTGATTTAATAAAACAATTTAAATATTTACAAAAAAATTTCTAATAAATAATAAATAAATTTGTTGAAAAGTCTAACTATTGATAATAAAAAGACAAATTTACATTATTACATATAATTATTTAATTTACGACTTTAAAACTGTCTTATAGAAAATGATTTCTAATATTAAAAAATTAATGATATTTATAAATAATTAATAAAAAAACTAATTTTAAATACTATATCAGTTACAGAAAAAAATTTTTGTATATTTCAGTTTCCCCGTGTTGATCAATGTTCATTAAAACAATCAGGTATTGGGAAAGCTGTTATGTATATTTATAAACACCCAAAAGAAACAAAAGAGAATAAAGAACGCGCAGGAAAATTGATCAACGAATGGGCTAGACCTATTTTTAATCTTTCAGCTGATTTTAAAGCTCTTTCAAAAGAAGAACGGATGCAGCGTGATTTGGAACAAACACCAATAAAAAAACGTAAAAGTCAAGAAGAAATATTTCGAAAGTCACAAGATATTAATAGAGCTTTAAAAGCAGATTCCAAGTATATAACTACATTTTATTTATATCCGCTTTTAATTTTATTACATTTGACGTAGTTTGTACATTTTTTAATATGCCCTTAGAAAATTACAATAATGCAATAAATTAAAACAAATTTTAATTAATATTAATAACAGAATGCAATATTTTACGGTGTTCGAGTCCTAAATTTAAAAAATTGCAAAATATAATTGATAACTATATTTTTATTAGAATTGGTATCTTCAAATAAGTTTTTGTTTTGGACCTTTATGAAATAAATTCTAAATTTTTATAGACCAGTTCCCGCAATTTTGTTTCAATTCATTTTTAAATTTAAGAAGTCCCTGAAACTCATTCGCGGCTTCAGCCTGACCAATTTTACGAATTCATACTGTTTTTTCAGTATCTACTGTACCTCTAATCTTATAAATATAAAAAAGGAAGTAATCTCATTTATTCGCAAGTACAGTTTCAAGTAACTTACAAAAGTTAAAATATAATATACATAAAAAGATATATATTTACAAAAAAAAATGATTCACATAAAATTTTAAGATGTTTGTATTACTCCAGATGACTTATTGTTTTTTCAAACGTTATTTCATCTTTAAAAATAATTATCATTTCAAATTATAAGTGATCCATGTTTAGAATTTACAAACGAAAATCCACGTTTAAAATTATATGTATATCGTATAAGTAGTCTCGACTAATCATTAATATAATTTTCCTTTAGATATTTCATTTTTAAACGACGTCAATTATATATAGTTCCTGTTATTATAATATATAAAATTAATAATATTTTTTTTATTTTAAACCGCAGCGATAATCACGACAGAATGACCCACGCATGTAAAACTATTTTTAGCTTAATTTTTTTCATTTTCTAGTCAAAAAGATTCCAGGTCGAAGATATTTAACTGAGTATATAAGTATAACAAGCTTTTTCGACCATTCCACTTATCGTACAACTTAATTCATATGTTTTACCGTTTTTGTGTAACCTTCATATTTTACTGTATTGTTAAATACAATATTCAGTTATACCTATTCGTGAAATCTTTCAGTTATGTTTTTTTTCAAGATTCAATGTAAAGGTAGCTTTCTTTTGCTTGTTTTCATAAGTAGCAACAATTTCATTATCAAGTTAAGACCATTTCCACCAATAGCATTGCCGTATTGTAAATCAAGTATTCATATAAAAACACTGTGCTTAGTTACATTAATTTTTTTTCTGAAAAAAACTGAATATTAGATAACGCATTTAATATATAAAGAAATTTTATATCATTCTTTTTTATAGACCACTCCGACCAGGCGATCCAGGGTGGATAGCAAGAGCCAGAGTTCCACTACCATCAAATAAAGATTATATAATACGACCCGAATGGAAAAACGATACCGATATTAGTAGAGTAAGTTATTAATTTTATACAAAGATATTTTTTATGATTTTAATAGCATAAGTACCTTAAATAAAAAATCAAAAAAAATTGTATCCATTGCATTAATATTTTAATATTAATTAGCATTAATTAGTAAAAGGATTATTTTTGTGAATTTTTCACTATCAATAATTACAAAATCTTTTTTTAATTAAATAAAACAAATTTGCCATTTGTAACCCATTCATAAATAACAAAATATATAACTTATAAACCTATGTTTCAAATGTTGATTCATATTTATCAATCTAGAAATATAGATAATGAATTTAAGAATAGTATTGCAAAGTTAATCTTGATAGTAGAATTTCCAGAAGATATTGTTTTTTTTTGTTTGCAATGTTTGCAGTGTTAGTGAAATTGATCTTGGGGTTGTTTTACATTTTTTTAAAATCTGCTTTTATTCAAAATTTAATATATAAGAAATAAAAAGTTAAAAATAATCGTAAATTAAGGAATATTTACGTTTTCGAGCGTCGATTTGACGCGTATTGATACTTGTGTTTTTAGTGAGTTAATAAGAAACAATTTTGCATTTTTCTCTTCTATCCACCGAATGAAATTATCTGCATTAATCACATTTGTACTTCGTAAATTTTTGTTTACATAACTAATATACTTTTCACTCATACAAAATAGTATGAAAGTAAAATAAATTCAAAATAGTAGTACATAAAAAAAAAGTAAAATATACATATATAATTTTTTTAAATATTAAAATTAAGAAACATTAGGTGGAAAAAAACATGGGAAGGTCGAAAAAAATTTCATAACTGAACTCTAACGTAAGTTTAAAGCAAACACAGTGAACAAAAGTAAATGTATGTACCCTTTAAATTATTCGCAATGTCAGAATAAGATAACAGTGAATTATTTTAGATTTAGTTCAGGTATAGAAAGCTATCTATCAATATAGGTAATGCTTATAAAAATACAAAACCTGTAAACTGAAAAAAGGCAACAATGGTCTTATGAATAAGTATATAATATTAACAAATATGCAGTATTAATACCAAAAAAAATATAAATCATGAAACTAAACTATACCTTGAACCCACGATGATAAAGTTGTTTAAAAGTTTGGTAACGGAAAAGGCAAACTAGAATTATGATTAATAACGAACAAGTAAAAGAGATAAATATAAAATCAGCTGTAAAACAGATAAAAAAATGGAAAATACCGTCATAAAAGTATTATTATAAAATAAAAAGCAAGATTTAAAAATAAAAAAATCGAAGAAAACGACAGGTTTTTAAAAAATGAACAATAGAAAATAATTATAGAAATAAATCGATAGCAAGATCGGAAAGACATTTTAAGGTAATGAAATAAGAAAAAAACTTGAATGGGGACTTAAGTGGTTTTTGAAAGAGTATTAGAGGCTTTAGTACTTTAAAAATTACAAGGACTTGTTTAGAAAAATGTATTTATAAAGAATTGTTATGATTTTCATTAAACAATTTCATAGAATAGTGATTGCACAGAAAATCGTTCATGGTTAAATTAAATTCAAATAGTGTTGAAAGCAAAGAAATTAATGCTAGATGTAGTGAAAAGTATAAATGATATATTGTTATTGTAACTTATCTTATTGAAAGTTTATTTTTAATATATAATTAGGAATATGTCGTATACAAAAGTAGACCTTCAAAGTCTCAAGTTACAAAGTGTGCTTCAATTAATACCAATTAAGCTAAGGAAAAATTAAAGTAATTGAAGAATTTTCTGTAATTTAAAAGATTAGTATATTGCTTAAGCAATATAATTCATTTCTTTTAAAATAATTGAAAGATAAATAAAATAACTGAAAAAAACTATATATATATATAGTTTTTAATTAATAACTATAATGTTTAGTTATATAAGGAATAGGTTTTTTTTTAATATCTCAATTTAAATTTAAACCCATAGGTTTTTATTCTACTAAAATTTGTTCAGGCTTATATATGTTTTTAACAGTTTTTGTAAATTATGGGTAAAAAATACAAAACCTGAAAAAAAAATTTTTTTTAAGTTTTAATTTTACAATTTCTTAATTTTCAGATCACCAAAAAACAAATGAATCGCTTTGAACGTCATATGAAAAATTTTATAGATAGCAAGAGAGTTCGACTAGCACGCAGAGCAGTCGATATATCAATTGAAGGACGTAAAATGTCTTTATAATTAGAAAATTTTTGATGCAGATATAATTTTTCAGTATTTAAAGAACTATTTTTTCATTCATTCGTTTTATTTTAATTTCAGTTGTTAAGTTTATATCTATGTAAACTTCAAGCATATCTAGATATGCACTACGTTTAAAATTATTCTAATGAAAAATGTTACTTTTGAAAAGTTATTTTATTTATATACTTTTTTGGTTTCATTGTGTTCTACAAGTCTTTTTTTACTGATCACATTTTCTAAAAAAAATTTTTTTATATCGAATAGGAATCTAAATTAAATTACGTGATAAATTTTTTTATTCTTGATTATGATCAATATTATTTAAAGTTTTTATTAGTATATCATATGTCCTGTTTATTTATATTACTTAAATGAAACGATCATTTATAATGTGAAAGCATTAAAGCATTAGCAATTGTAATGAAAATTATTGTTTTTTTTAAATTAGTTGATTAATAAATTAAATTATTATCGATATAATAAATTATATTGTGTTTTTGGAAATTAGTATAATAACCCTGTTTTTAAAATTATATATTTTTTATGTTAGTTTGATTGTTTTTTTATTAACAAATAGTGCGGACGGAGGACTGTTCAGGATATTAAAACATCTTTCTCAGAGCGAAAAATTTAGGATTGATATTTCGCTTATTGCCTTTCTTATGTTGGAAACCAATCTTTCACGTATTACCCTGGGCGGATGTAGAGGAAAAACTTTCCACCAATCGTACTTAAAAAAATTTTGGAGCTTGGCTGATCTCAACTCCTTTGGATCTTAGAAGACTTTTTTTTCGTCAAAACTAAAACTACCCAAATATGTAAATTAGTTTCAAACTCATAGGTAATGAATCCTAGCAGAAAGCTAAAAGATATGTTATTTGTTTTAACAATTTTTTTTAATTGATTTAAATTATATTTACTTCGTTTCATGTTTTTTAATGAAAAGAAAAAATTAAAACATTTAAAAAAGTTTGTAGAACTATTTTAATAAGGAACTGAAGTTTCTATTATTTATTTTCATGTAATAAATTGGATAATAAACATGTAATTTTCCTGCAGTTTTCCAAAAATATATAAATGCAGTGCTTAAAAAACTAATATCTAACAGGGTTGTATTAACTTACATGGATAATTTGATAGTACCCTCTCAAAATAATTAGCAACTAATTAATGATTCAAAACAAATTTTATATAAATCTAGTCAACGATGATTGATTCTAATCTGAAAAAAATATTAGCCATATTATTGAAAAAAGAACAGTCCGACTTTTAGTGTAAAAAAATTATGCAATTGTTGGGGCCAACATGGCCTGATATACGCGCGAACGGCGGGGAGCGGCTGCGCGAAGGAAATCGCAACAGTGAAGGGTAAATAGTGGGAGGAAAAGAGGAAAATGTGGAAGTCGGAAAGGCTCGGCGGGCGTGAAGGACAGTTCCGCAGGAAGGGTGCGCGCGACCGGACCAAAAAGAGTGACGACGAGTGAAACCCATCGCCACGGCGGGCGGTAGATTG
Source organism: Kradibia gibbosae (assembly GCA_018907135.1). Taxonomy (NCBI): domain Eukaryota; kingdom Metazoa; phylum Arthropoda; class Insecta; order Hymenoptera; family Agaonidae; genus Kradibia; species Kradibia gibbosae. The sequence goes on from JACCHX010000001.1 coordinate 36,542,151, forward strand.
GGTGTGTGATGGTGTGTGGACGTAAGGCCCGAGCGAAGCAGAGAAGGAAAGGTCGTTGGATCACCACGACCGATCGATATCCCAGAGAGGCTTGCGAGAGCGCAAGTCCTGGTCTTGGTACGTGGCGATCCCTCCAGCGGTCGGGCCACAACGAGCGACAACTGTATATAAGCGGTGGTTGGCCAACCGAGGAAGGTAGGATAAATGCGAGGGGGAAATGGAGCGGCGAGTTATGGTATGCATGTGTGTGCGAGGTTGGAGGCGCCGTATATACATTAGCGAGGCTTTTTCTCCCTACACCGAGGAGTTTTTTATGCAATTTGTAAATCGCGTGAGCCAATAAATAATTGTTAATGAGCCCACATTGTGTCCTAATTTATTTCGTAAAATGCCCCCCGCTCCTTCATCACTGTTTAACCCGCGGCCTGATGAGGCCTGAAATCGCGCGAACAGACATCATTTCAAAAACATCTCAAAAGAGCTGAGAAACCAGGAGAAAAAAGTACTTCACAAAGTAAAAAATTAGTAATAAAAAGTATAAATAGATAACAAAGAAAGCTAAAGGTAGTGTAAACATGATAAAAATATAATTAGGAGATCAAAAATATACTATAACTTAATATAATAAAATGTTTTGTAATGACAAAAGTCCTAAAGTCATTGGCTTTATACATAAATATATAAATGTAAAGGGAAAATATGTATTTTTTATTAGCCTGTGCATTCTAAACGTTAATGTATTGAGAGAAAACGTGTGATGCGTGTGTCTCCACCTGCTGTACAGTGTGGGGAGGTATTACTGGAATGGAGTTAAGTAAAGTGATCGGGTGAAGTAGCGAAATAAAATTAAAAAAAATAAGCATGTAATGTATTTTAAATAGCTTTTTTATATAAATATAAAAAGGCAAAAAAAATTTACAATAAATACATAATTAATAAAAATTACTAACGAAAAAAACTCTCTTCAGTTAACGCTAGTAACGAAATATTTACAAATACGCAAGTATAGTTCTCGCCTCCAGTGAGGACGAGAAGACGCAACAGAAAAAAAAAAAGATTTGATTAAATTTGATTTCATTTAATTAAATCTTTCGTTATTTACGATGGCAATACAATATTATTGTCGAGCCGTTCGCGGCTCTAACTTTTTCACTTGTTGACTCGCAAAGTAGAAGAACGGACTGATGCTCGGCCTTGGTGTCAGCTGGAACCTCGTGACCGAGTTTCAAAGTAGGTTAAAGATTTTTTTAATTAGCCCTCGCTGGGCTTCATGAAAAAGTGTTTGAGTACTTACGCACTGGTACGCTTCACCTTCGGAACGAGGACCTTTGGGGTGGAAAAAATCTCTTCCTGAAGACCCTCAACTTCTTTCCCGATGGCTACTACTACTACTACCAGCTATGGAAGACAATCTTATTATTAATGATAAACGTACCATAAATATACCTTAGCAATCCTCTGCGTTTCTCAAAACTGTTTATATATATATAATATCGATAATAAATGTATATTATAAGTATAAGTCTTATAAATACTGTAAATATTCTAATATTTCAAGTTCTTTAAAAAGAAATTAGAAAGAAAAAAATTGATTAGTGAATTAGAACGGCATATAACACGTTCAAATCTTTCTTTATGTTACAATATATGTTCTTATTATAGTAGTTTTTTTTATCATATTCTGGACTGATATCGATTATTTTTCCCAGTTTTTATTGCGTTCTGTTAAATTATCCTGTGCTATGATTGCTAGAGTGCGTTTTTTGTTGTTGTACATAAGTTTTCGAAGTTTTGAAAATGGTCATCAATTCATTAAACTAAAATTTTTTTAAGTATAAACTCCATTTATATTAAAATTATTCCAATTTATATTTGACACAATTATCAATAAATGTCTAATTATGAAATGAGATAATAAGACGTTGAAATAGCTATAGTCGATAGTAGGGATGTAGATAGTACTACGTTAAAAATTGTATTAAGGATGATCTTTATTACAATAGTATATGCATCAATTATTTTAAGACAAACAAAACATCTTCCAAGGTTGGAGAAAAATGACGTTTGCACGATTATATCAGTTCCTCTAGAAAGACATAAGAATTGGAACGATTACAACAGAAAAAATACCACAGACAATTATGACTTGCGTATTATAATAATTAGAAATTTTAAATGGAAAAATTTTAATTCTGAATTGGTTTTTATGAAATGTGTAACATTCTTAATGTGCAAATAAATTTATAATTTTAAATACTACTTTTACGGCCAGATCAACGGCCTGCAAGAAATTTTTTTTTTCTTTTATTTCTTTCGCTTACTTTTATTTTCTTTTCTACAATTTTCTTACATTTTTTTCCATACATTCTATGCTACGAAAGCGAAACTCAAGTATAAGGTTTAGCTAAGCATCTATAGTGATAAGATTAGTCACAACCTAATAAACGATCCAGTTAAACGCATAAACACACTTTGTCCTTTTCGCTTATATAGTATGTGGCATATATTTTTTCGCGAAATCTTCATAGCACGAGTCAACGTAACAAAATTCAGTTGCGAAAGTCTTTGAAATAATTTGAATGGTGGGGAGTAAGTACGAAGATCATTATATTTTTTCTGAAGTATCCTCATGAATGAATTATTTATATTAATCACTCTGTTTCGAACAGTCATATTACACGTTTACAAAAGTATACACTTTTATATATATCTGGAAGATTAGAATTTTTTTCGTCACACTCAATTTATTATCGAAACACAAGTATTATTTTCTTTCAATTCTGTAATGTTCACGCAGTAGTTAGAATTTTTCTCTTTATATTCTCTCTCTCTCTCTCTCTCTCTCTGTCACTACTCTTCGACATTGTAATTATCTTGCGATTAAATTTCAAAATTTAAAATCGGATTATTTTATATTTTCTTTTCTTATTCGAATAAACGCTTATATTATATTATTACAGTTATATTATTATCTTTGCATTAAATTGTTAAACAGATTTTTTTTATTGTTATTATTAATTATTAGTGTTCGGGCCAGAATGGCTCGAGATACTCCGGAACGGCGGGCGGCGGCGGCGCAAGAGAAAGCGCCGCAAGGAAGGAAGTAGGGGGTAGAAAGCAAAAGGAGGAAGGGTCCGGGAGAATGTGTGATTACTTAATTTTATCTAAACCTTTTATCCAACTCACCAATTAATGTGTTACTGATTAATTATAATATTTTACATTTATTGTTTTATTTTATAAATTTTATTCTGAGTACTCGTAAGTCAGTGTTTAAAAATGCAACTTCACTGATATAAAACTTAGAATATTTCGGTGCCCTTTAAATAATTTCTTCTAGAGATGATTCTACTTCTTTAGTTATACCTCGTAAATTTACCGAGAAAATTTATTTGAGCCTTGTGTATTAATTGCAACGCTTGCACATCTATTAAATTGTGCTTTGAGGATAAATGAATACTTTTCTGATCGTGTAACTTCAAACCAGGAATTTCAAAATTATCAAAACTCGACAGAAAATCAACTTCTGTAACGATTCATTTGTATATCATGCAGTTTATTAATTTCATTATTTCGATCGGCACAATTGAGAAATATCATTATAGATTCACCAGGATGATTGTTAAGATCAGGTGGATACATGTAAGAGCAAACCAAGATAAATACCTTCTACAATCAATGTGTTTTACACACTATTATCAAATTTCTTCAATCCATATCTATCTTGTCTTATTATGATACTTTTTTGAAGTCCCATTTATTTGCTTATTACTAAAACGTTGTGAACCATCATATTAGTCGCCAATAGTGCAAAATAAAGAGTTGCAAAATGGTTTTTCAAATTTCAGTTCCCAAATATGCGATCAAAGAGCGTAGCCCCGAGTTAATGTAAACCCAGGCCCGTGGAGGCCAGAACGCGCTCTCTGGCCTCAGATTATACAGGGCGATATCCTCCTCATACATATATCAACAAAGCAATTATCCTCCTCCATCTGTGTCGTATTGGAGTCGAGGGCAATAGCAGCAGGGGATAGTGATGACTTAGATCGTGACGATAATACGAAGCGATGATCGCCTACTTCAGAAGCAGGGAGAAGCAATCAGAAATAAGCGCCTTCCCACTAGCATCTCCTCCTATCGTCCTAAAATGACGAGTGAGTATGTTCCCTTTTCCCAGCCTGGAGAGGGTCTAGAGAGTATTGGGTTTGTATTTGGTTTTCATTTTGCGTATCTCCTTCACCTACATATCTCACTTCTATCACCTTGCTCCCCACCAAACCCTAAAACCGATGAACTTCATCCTAGCTAAATTCTCTTTTTTGCACCGCGAGTGGAAGCACTTACGTCACAACCTTTCTTCTAATATTCCGCTATTTTAACCTTATCAAATGTTCATAAACATTGCTAGAATTCGTGTTTCTAAACATGCGTACTTTGAAGCGATTTGGACCCTTATCGATTCTTGTTCTTAAATTCCTTATATCTCAGCCTCTTTTTCCTAGCGCCTTCAGTTTTTTTCAACTTCTATTCATGTCTGTCTCTAGACTAAGCACTGCTACTTCTTTCTTTTTTAGTAAAAAGATATTCCAGGTTACATTTTATTATTAAAAAATTGTAAGAAATACGGTTTAAATGTCTTTGCCTGCAATACAGAAACATATTTTATCCGAGTTTTACATTTTGTGGATACAGATATCCTTAGTAGTGATATCTATTTGCTTATTAGCCCTGATGTAAACCAAAATTTTTTAAAACTGAAATCACAAGGAAACCTAGAGCATCATATATTCCTCTAAGCTGTGGGATTAGGATGGATTTTTATTGGTACCCTAGTACTATAATTAAGATATCAGATAAGAGGAAAAGGTTATTATTTATCTATTGTTATTTCTTTACAATTTATATATTTCCCCCTTAGATTTTGAATATAGCGAACTAATAAGTATGGTGATGTTATTTTATACAATATAAAACTTTTTTTCTGATTCCTAGTAAAACGACATGTATCTTCTTTAAGAATAGATAAATTTCCTAAGATATCCAGAATTTTTAATTTATCCTTCAATTGCACTTATGCCTTGGCGAACAATATAATAAGTAATTAAGAAAAAAAATAGAGAAAAAAATAATTTTAACATTGTATTTTTGTGTCAAAATAAATGAAATATATAATATCTCGTGCTGTTTCTTTGTGAGAAATGTTTTACATAAACAAAAAATAAAATTCATTACATATATATATATATCCTATGATTAATTTTAACTGCCTCTACTTTACCATAATTTTTACTGTAGCTAACTAATGGAATCGCAAATTGCTAGTATACAGAATCTAAACGTGCATGCTCGCAACACTTATCTGTTGCGTAGATATAATATATGGACAACGGACTACAATATACTGTCTACACTAACTTTTGAATACAGGGCACCAAGTACCAACTAGTATGAAAATGTTACTGCTCACAATCTAAAAGGTTTTCTACAAATTGCTGAAAGACTGGCAGAGATCTTAAATGCGAAAATTCTGGATAGCGCGTAATGAAAATCTTAACTTGAGGTATTCAAAATTTTTATTTCAAGACATGGAGCAGATTTTCAAATTAAACACTAAGGTATCAAAAGGAATGCAAAAAAGAAAAGACAAAAAATTATTAATAAATTGCTAGGCAATAGTAAATTCTCCTTCGTTATTGCCTCTCTTACACTAACTTTATGAATTACTAAAAACAAAAGCACCACTGCCTTTAATAAAAAATTATCACATTTAACATCGCTACTAGACTGGGTACAAAATTTTCTCATAGAGTAGCCTTTATTGATGGAAGATGCAAAATTAACAATTTAGTTTCAAACTAGTATATTTTTCATAACTTTTAAAATATTTTATAGAGTAATTATGGTCAAATACGAATCATTTTAATTCTTTTTAAGACAAATATATGAATGAATTTAAATAAGGTATGAATTTTTTAATTGGTTCAAATAAGCCAATCAGCGGAATACACTAAAGCTTATTCCTGAAAACAGTACCTACGTTTCTATATTAATCGTTGTGCTATATTCATAATTCGATCATGCATACTTAATATACCATGTTTTTTTATTAGTTGATACTTTTAACCTAAATATAGAAGTGTATAAGTTAAAACATTAAGAAATTATAATTATTATTATAAGTGACTTTCTATAAATGTATAAAGTACAAGTGTTGAATTTAAAGCATTTGATTAAATGTAAAAAACATTAAGACTTTCGGATATAAATGCTATCTAGTTTACATTTGAAAAACTTCATATTAAAGAAATATAAATGTTTTTCATATATTGGAGTATGTATATTCTAATTTATTAATATATTATGAAGAATTTTTTTTTGATTTATATTAACCATTTTTCAGTATCCAATTATATACGGTTTTTACTTTAAACACATTTATGATAATAAGTGTTTTATAAAATGATAAAGTATAATAATCCTTTATTATTAAACTAACATTTCGTATTATTTTGCAACTGTACAAAAACTAATTATTTATTCAAAATATAGGGATAGTAAGTAGAAACTATAATAAAATGATTAGTTTTACCATTATTAATTTTGTTAATATAATATACCAATGACTTTTATATAGAATAAGAATTAAATATTTGTATTTAAAATGTATGATATTCTAATTGTAAGTCAATTATCATTTTTAATTTGATATTAAAATAATTAACATTATTTCTTACATTAATTTAGATTTCAATTAAACTTTATTATTTTGGTTCATAATTGTATGTAAAACATTTAATAAACCGGTCTTTGGTACATTATATATTTAACATATATTATCTTATATATTTATAATTTATAATAAATTTATTTATTACCTTATGTATGTAAAAAATATTGATATGAAAAAATGAATAAATAATAATTCTTAGCTTTTTTGGTTGTAAAAATTAATGATAGGTGTATCCAACCATTTTTAAAATATATATTAAATATATAAAAATAGTTTTTGTAATTGCATTCAACAAAATATTATTTAGTTCCCCAGAGTTTATATTATCTGTGATTCAAAATGGAGTCTGATTTTGATAAGTGCTCATTCTTGAAATTTAAATAAATTGAATATTAAAAAAGTTTTTTTAATGTGTTAGTCAACAAGTTATGTACTTGATCAGAGTAACATCCTTGGTAAATATTATCACATTTTATATGTTCTGTTGAAATAGAAGTTCATAACGCTTTGTTTTAAGAATATATCACAATTTTGAATTTTTCAAAAAGCTTAGATTACCTTGGAGACTAATTAATTCAATTGTATTTTTGGATATTTTAAAAATTAGCAAGTTTACTAGTTATTGAAAACTCTAAGACACTTTGTAATATAGCTATATACATTCGCTACATTAACATTGCCATGCATTAAACTCTTGGCTTACGAAATGATGACTATTGTGAGTTTGATTGAATATTAGAATTTTTTTCTATGCTTTCCATTTTTTATAATCTTAATAGTGTTTTGAGCAAAATTAACTCTCCATTATTTAATTCAAATGGTACAATGTCCCAATTTAATATAGATTTTACTTGATACCTCAGATTCAACTTGCAAAAACCTTATATAGGATTGTCTCCTTTATATTTTAAGTTTTGGAAATTTTTGAAAAACTTCCAACAAGTAATAAAAACTATCTTTTGATTGCATAAAACTTTTATTATCTATACATATTGACAATATCAATATTAAAATAAACCTCATTAAAGTATTCAAGTAAATACAGGTGCAAAGCATAGTAACATGTATCCTTAGCTTTTAGAAAATGGTATAGTAACATTTTTCTAGTAATATAATTTTATTATCAAGTTCAAGTAATTTTAATATCAATTATCAAACATTTTCCTAATAATATAATTAAATTCATAAAAATTTTAATTTTACCATCAAATTTCTCACAGCAATTTACCTGTCACCCAGGTGGTTATAATTTTTCAACTTTCTTTATCTCCTTTATAAAATGTTATTCTTATGTTTTTATAATATACTTTAACACTTTTTTTCACTTAATGAATTTTCCACTTTTCACTGTATATTATATGAACAATTAATGATTTTCTATCAATTCTTTCTATTTTTACCTGCCCACTTTCAACCTAACTCAAGCTTTATTATCATTACTAGCGTGAGGTATTTCATATTTTAAATTCATTTTTTTTTCTATCTTATTGTTTTCATGTGTTTTTTGTAAGTATTAATTTTAAATTTAATAATGGAAAAATGCCAATATAAGTAAAACCTTTGGGTAACTTCAACATACATTAATTTTATTGTCAGTTTTGCTGATATTGTGAATTTCTTCTATTATTTTTTAAAATGTTTTCAATAATGTTTAAGAACAGTTGAATTGAAGTTGTCAAAATTACACATTTCACACTAATGTTCCTAAATTAATGGCTAAATTATAATACACTGCATTCATTCTTATAATTTTTTGTAATTTTTTTTAACTACCAATATAATGTGTGGTATGTTATGTGAATAAATTTTTTAACATAAATGGATAATATATTTATAAAAGAAAAAGTCTGTTAATGTGATAATTAATATTACTTTAATTAAACATAAATAAAGAAATCGAATGACTTAAATGTATTATCACATATACGTTTTTTCAGTAAGTCCATACATCATCACTAAAAATCTGATGATAAGCTTATGTAATTAGGAACTAGTTATCTTTTGATGCATATTAAGTATGCAATATTTTATAGCATTCAAATGAAATATTAAAAACTTAATTGTTTAGTACATTATATATTAATAATAAATAAATGGCACTGAATACAATAAAGAAATTGTTTAGATAATAAAAATGCGACTAGTCGACATACGTAAAGTGTAAAGTTCAATCTCCTAAAATAGATGAACTGTAGAATGTTTCTCTTTATTATTTTAATTTCAACTAGAATTCGAAAATTTTCAAATAAATATGGTAAATTGTTTTATTTAAATAGATTTACAAGATAATATGTTATCCAATTATTAATTAAATTGTTTAAATATTTTTAAAAAAACAAAATTAAGTATAAATTTGCTCAAAATCTAAATACACTGTAAATTATTTTATATTATTTAGCCAGCTGTAGCCATAATCTAAGTCATAATGTAAAAATTGTTCTTGGCAAAAGATATTTATGTTAAAAAGGATTTAGTTATAAAGACTAAATAGTAAATGACAACATAACTAATAAATTACATTGTAGTTACTTTTCATAATACAGTTTCATAAATGGTGATATAAATTTTATAATAAATAAGTAAAACATAATGTTTTTTTAAAAATATCTGTATGTTAGTTCATACAAATAAACACAATCCTTTTCAAAATTTAGCATTATAGATTAAGTATTTTTCAAATGGAGCGGATATTAAAAACTGTACCTGTGGATTTACGAAACAATATGGAGGCACTTGTTCATGATTTAACTTTAGCACTTGAAGAAAGTAATAATAAACACGTTAGACGTCAGTGGAGTATTAGACGACGAACTCGTTCAGCAGGAAACAACCGTAATTATAATTATTATAATTTGACGTCTAATATCTGTGTTTTGATTATTCATTCAATTAATTATCAATAATTTAATTCCCTTTCTATAATTAATTCGTATTTTTTTAGCTTTTATATTTATTTTTTAAATTTGAGTAAAATATTTTAGAAATAGATCATTTCATAACCTACTATTGTAGCTTCATTTTCAGTAAATAAAATATCTGACGATAGTTCATCGTCTGTGTGTGATATTCATTTTCAAAAACATGTACAAATTCCGTCTACGACATTTAAATACGAATCAGAAAGTGATGATAATTGCAATATTAGCAGATTTTCTCAATTTTCAACAATAAGTAATATTAGTAATATAGAGAGTGACTCATTTAATGAAAATTTTGTATCGAGAACATTTACAAGACGAAAAAAAAAATTTAAAAAAATAACTATTGATTCAAATGCAAGTCCTTCAACATCTCAAGCTATTACTAAAATTGTTATTTCCAATGAAAAGAAAAAGCGTCATTTTCCAAACGGTTGTGAAAATAGATATGATATTATATGGTAAAAATTTTATATTCTAAAAATACTGTAAATATAAACGATAATTATTTTTATATTAAACATATAAAATAATAATATAATTAAGGTGTGGCAAAAGAAAAAGATCGTATAGAGAACGATCAATGGATTACGAAATGCAAACCACAAAGTCCATGGGGAACACAAAAATAAAAAATAAAGCTAAGACATCAGAAGAAGATTCAATGGATTGTTCTCATATATCAAGTTCAAGTATCTCTTCAAGTGACTCTGAGGGTATAATTACAAATGAAGAAGATCGTGAAGGTTTGTTAAAAATTTCTATATTTGTGGTATAGTATAGATTTCAAGTATCACAATCACAATGATTATTTGCAATACATTCGAAAATTTTTTTCATAACAGTAAGTTTTTCTTAATCTTTTTTCTTTTTCACATTTTTTTCTATTTTTTCCATCATGCTGTTAAAAAAGATTTTTTTTTATTTTTGATATTTTTTATAAAATTATCTTTTCTAGTCTTGTTTTTATACTACCAATTTTTCCAATGATCTCTCTCAATCTAATTTTTTTTCGATCTTGATTCGAAATGATTCGAATTTTAAATTTGTCTTCTCGAAAACAAAAATAAGAATTATTCCTGTTAATCAATTGTAACGCGGAGCCTGGGTTGGCCCGCGGTGCAAAGGGGAATCGTCGCTGGGAATGAGCTCGCCGGCTCCAAGGTTCGGGGTGGAAGTGGGAGGGGGGCAATAAAAAAATCGATTAAATTAAGAGAACAAAATAATTTATTCGCGTCCTCTCGGAACGGCCGCACTTTTATCGGCACCTACAATGATATAATTCTATATTACAGAAACAACAAAAAAATGACATATTCTTTTTTTTTTGAGAACTTACGAGGGGGGGAACAAGCGACGCGCAATACAAAGTGACGGGGGGGGGGGACAGCGCCCGGCCTTGGCAACAGCTGACTTCGCGATCAGCTGTGTCCAAAGTTCGCCGTGTTTACAATTTTGGGTACCGCGGGCCTGAAATCCAAACGCAAATACAATATAAAAATGATTCTTAGCTTAGTTACGGCGGCCGCTCGCTTTTGTTTCGACACCTGTGGCCTTCGGTAGGCCTTGATGGCAGGGTGAGGTGCTCGCTGTCCTCTGCTTTTCCCGGGCTCCGGTCGTCTCGGGGGCCTCGGGTAGCCTCCACGCTAGTCTTTCCGTCTTCTCCTCCTCGGTGATGCTGCAGGGGGGACGAGGTCGCAGGCTCCGGTGTCTCTTCGCGATCCGTCTTCTGCGTCCTCTCTCCTACGTATTCTCTTTCGGATCTCCCCTGGTCTTCCGTTCACCTTCCTTTTATTTCCACTTTTGACCTTTTCTATTTCCCAGAACCCCAATTTTAGTTCCGGAGCCCTCCTCCCGGGTCACCGTTTCGTTCCGGCCGTCGCCGAGGTTGGCCGGATTTAAAGACCCAGCGGTTAGGTCTCGAAGGAGGGCCACTCGCGCGGCATGGGTTTACGCGGAGGCGTTTCTACACCTCCCGGCGCACCAGGTTCTCCCTCGACCCCTCCGGGTTTCTTACTCGCCGTTATTGCGTCATACGAGGCAATTGAGCTGTCTCGCATGTCGCAATTGATTGGAGGGGACCGGGGAGGGAACGGTACCGTATTTTGGGTAACGTTCGTTACATAATTTACCACACTATTTTAAAATAATATTAATTTCTATCTTATCTATTCAACTCGATTTTTAAGAATACATATTCTGTATTAGTGAGTCGAATTATCCTTTTACAAATTTTTAATATTTACAATCTAAACCCATTCACTCACACCTCTGTTATCTTCTCTTTTACTTATGAAAGGAAGAATACATTTTTTTTATTATTTCTCTCTCTCCCAATAATTTTATAATAATAATTCCTAAGACTTATGAATTGAAAAAAAATTAAATTTTTTACCTTTTTCAATGATTGCTCGTTATTGATCCTGTTTTTATTCTCGATAAAAAATGATTAATTCGTGTGTTCAATTTCTTATTCCAATGTTTTATCGCTAGAATACCTCTTCAAACTGTTATAATACTTAATCAAGGTTTTTGAAGGTCGTGAAACCATTTTTTTATTTTAATCGTACAATATTTTATATTATATATTACAATAAATGTATGAGTCGCTTATGTAACCATATTGTGTAATTGATTACACGTACATTGAATACAATTTTTAAGTAATATTCATATGTATATCATGTTTACACTCATTATTAAATTTATATAATTTTCTTTAAAAAATCATGTTATCCTATACTTTATTACTGTATTTCGAAAAATTCTGGTTTCCGCATTCCAGTAATCTCATCCTTATTTTATTCAGCATATATTTTAAACCTTCAATTTGCTACATATCATTCTTTATCCTTTATTTTCTCTTAATTTGAATTTTTTTTCTTTTATTTTATCAGCTTTTTAATACGTTTCACATATTTTAAACTAATTAATTTTTTTCGATAATTTTTCGAACTATATATGTGTTATGAACCTGCAATTTAACAAACAAGGGATTTTAGAAATATATATAGAAGTCTGTAATTTATATAAAATGTGTCAAACAAAAATTTTGAGACAGTTGGTACAAAAAAATATTAAATGAATTAAAATATTAAAATATTAATGAAAAAAAAGAGAGAAAGGTGATATAATTACACTAAAAAAGGCATCAAGAAAGAAAGTCATGAAAAATAGCGCATAAAAAGCCTGCATAAGCCAAAATATATTTTATCCGAACATGGATAGAGCTATTAAACTAATAAAGATTAATATTAAAGAATGTGAAAAGTACAATTGCTGTTTGGGAAAAATTTATTACAAAAAAAAGAATTAAAAAGTTTTTTAGGAGGTAAGGAATATAGAAATGAAATTGATGTAAAATATAAAGTTTTTAATAGATAAGAGATTACAATAACTTTTCTTCAAAGTAAAAGTTAAAAAATATAGATGGAATGGAAGATTGAAATAGTGAGTTTTCGCTAAGTAACTAAAATGTAAAAATTATGTTACAAGAACGTCGAGAAAAATGTATTAGAATATTCGCAAAATATAGAAAAAAAGTTAATGTTGAAAGTGAGAATGGAGCACGAAAGATGTCTGAATATTTATAAGATAAAATTCAAGAAAATACAAAACAACAAACTAAGTGTAGTTGTGGAATTAATAAATATATATAAAAAGAATTGAAAAATAGAGAAATACAATAGTAAAATTAATAAGGCATATTTTGATATTTGATAATTATAAGCTAAAATATAAGTTTATGTATATAAGAATTATCGAACAGTTATTTCGGATTGTATATTTTATACTGGTCTTGTACCTATATATTTATAATAAGTTATCTAAATTACAATATTTAACTTTAAAGATCCGAATCCAAAAGGCGCGAAGCATTTTTTCAATTAATAAATTAATAATAGTAAAAAAAGTTTTGTTTCTTCTAATTTAAATATAATTTTTAATTCAGGTGATGATGAACACTCTGATTGGATAGGAGACTCAAGTTGGTGGGATGATTCAGAAAATAAAAATGAAGAAAAATTATCAAATACTTCATACCAATCATTTATTCATAGAAATGTGAATTATTTGAATAAAGAAAGACAACGAAATTATAGGCAAAAGGTTCAATGGATACAAAATGGTTTAAGCGGACGCGAATTCCTTGCTGGTCGCAGACATGTTAAAAATACATCTGGCTATTCCATTATTACATCAGCTAATGAAGAATTGTCTAGATTTTTACAAAATTCAAATGAGAGTGAATTAAAATTACATCCGATGCAAAAGTGTGAAAGTGAAAAATTACGTGGATTAGCAAATCTTTACAATCTGAACTTAAAAGGTGATTTAACATGTCCCATTTTGTATAAAACTAAATATACTACTCAAGCTATTTGTGTCGACCGAGTATCATTGAAAAGATTATCTGATTATAAAAGATTCAGGAGAACTACTCCGATCTCTTCAAATTTAGAGACAAAAATAAAAAATTATAATTGCGAAAATATTTTAATAAATGATTATTCAAATACTGAACCATCTTTATGTTTAAAAAAAAATATATTTGGAGATTAAGAAACAAAAATATCATGACCGAGGTTTCAGTAATATTAGGAATTTAATTTAAATTTAGTTAATATTATCATTTTTTTATTTTTTAAAAGAATATATATATTAAAATATAATTATTTTATATTATTTCTTGTTTTAATATATTGATTGATCAATATTAAATAATTATATAACTTGTGATAATATTATATTTCTCAAAAACCATATCAGAGTTCATTCATTCCTATTAAGAATAATGAAAATATACATATTTTGATTAATTTATATTTATAGTTTTAATAAATATTTATAAAATTAAACAGTAATATAAAAAAAAACAAAAATGTAACTATCAAATAGTTTTTTTGATCAGGATAAATTATATTAAACTGATCATTTATACTAAGATAATTAAATAAAATTTTTAATTTTGTACCAACGTTTTTTAAAATTGGAATGTATTGAGCAATCAAAGATTAATGATTTACGATTTATCTTATTACTATTGGGTATTAAAAAAACTGATAACTCACCCTCTTTAAATATTATTTATATTAACAAAGTAATACTGCTTACAATTGATACTACTGATATGATTTTATGTGATCTTTAAAAGCGAAAGAATGATAAAAGTGTTGAAAAAGCTTGAATATAAGATGAATTCTCTTTGCTGTGAACAATATCGTTAACGATTCTTACTACAAGATATTGCTAAACAAACAATGTACTCGTAAGTTATGAACATAACGTTTGTAGTAGAATAAATTACGACTGTTCAACGACATGGTAAATCAAACTTTATACAAAATTTCGCTAAATTAATTTGTACATTTATTTTACATACCGTGATTTCAAGAATTGGAATTAGTAACACGTGAATACTGTTTATTTATTAATCCCGTAAAATCTTAAAATGTACAGATTAAAAATGATGTTTTAATTAATACTTCAAGGGTGACATGTACATGTACAGAATTAGTCAGTCGTACCCGTATGTATGTTAGTATTAAAGTTTCTAATTAGTATTTATCGGTTTACGCCGACAATAATTTTTAATTATAAAATTTCTGAATACTATAAACAACGCATACTTGTAGATATTTTTTAATTATAATTTAATTATTTAAGATTGACGGGGCTTTATTGATACCGTCATTTTATAGACAATAAATGCACACGCAAAGAAAAAATTTTTTAAAAAAGGCGAAAAGAATATAACTAATTCGTTTGCACTTATTGATCAAACAGCATGGTCAATTTCTATCTTAAACTTTAAATTCTACTAACAATGAATTTTTATGCTTAATGCTAAAAAATCTGCATATTTGTTTGAGACGTAATATGTCATTTGTAAGAATTATAATAAATATTTTACCTAATCCAAAAATGATTGATTAAATTTTTCAGTACTTAAAACAATTTTATGAAGGAATATTAGACCTTTTTTTATTAGAAATAAATTCATTTGAAAAGTTTTCAGTTTTCAAAAAATAACGTAATAAAAAAAAATTTTATTCAATGTACAACAAACCTTACTTTAAAAATCTTTAATATTGTAAAAATTTTAAAGTTATTTTATAAATTAATGAGCTAGCTTTTTATCTGAACATAGGGAATTTTTTGTTAAGATTTATATCTTGAATCATTGTATAGATAAAAAAAAATCAACATTAATTTCAAACTTTTATTTTTATTTTTTAATTAAAAATTGTAACGTTCTTACTCTTTTTAGGCGTCATTTTAAATTGTAGTTATTTGTCCGTGTATTAATCAACCGGTTGCCTTATCTCAAGGCTCGGTCTATCTCTATCCACATTAAAGCTATTCTTGAATCGAGGTTTGAAATTCTCGTTCTAAGGCGCATTTAAAATATACATAATTGGAGCCGTTTTTTGGTAATAGATGAGAATTAAAAATAGATTAGAAACAGTACTATAACTTATTGTTTTTATTTTACTTCTATAAGCGAATGATTTTGCTCATTACCTTATAGTGTTAAATCTTTAAAAATTTGTTAATTTTCTTATTTATAAAAAAGACAAGATATATAAGTATAAGAACAAAATAAATAGAAAAAAATAAAAACAGCCTAACCTATAATTTAAAAATTACAAGAATAAATTTATACATTTTTGTTCAAGATTTCTTCAATCTATGACGATTCTTAATCGTTCTACATTCAATTGCAAGATGACGAGCGCAGAGCAGTGTTGCAGAAAATCGTGATTTCTCGATTCTGCGCATTGACTTTCTTGCGCAGATGGGCTTTGCCCGACAATAGTGAAGGTAGCCAAACATTAATATAGGGGAAATAACCAGAAGCAGCAGGAGCGTAAATGCTAAAAAATATTGCATTGGAACCTCACTCGCGCATTTTTCTGTACAGTTAAAGCGCTCTTCGCATTATTGTATTATATTGATTATTGATTAAAAAGTATATAAAAAATAAATTACGTATAGTTGACGAAGAAATTGTTTTTATATTTCAATACAGTACATGCATTATTATTAATAAAAAATAATTAATAAATATTTGTAAAATACAAATTTGTGCAATACAATTATTATAAAGAATAAATGCATCCTTACGAGCACAAAACATAATTAGTGTAATTTCTTAACGATTTCATATGTTCAAATATCCATATATTGAAAAAAATGTTAATTCTATAAGGCTACATTGCTTAACGTAAAAAAGGTTCACGTCTCGCACTGTTTTATCTACAGATAATGACAGCGATGTTACGTTTTCATTCATCCTGTCATTGTGGTCATTCTTTCTCTCTCTCTCTCGTACTGCGCGTACACTCTTTCCCTCTCCCTCTCACTCTCTCTCTCTTTCTCTCTCTCGTACTGGACATACACTCTTATTCACCTCTCTTTCGCTCTCGTACCGTACGTGCCTCTCTTATTCTTCCTCTCATTCTTGCGTGTACTACGTGTAAAAATCGAATTGTCAGAAACCGATATTCAGATGTTTTGAAAACAAACTATGTTGTCAAATTTCTAATTGCGAGAAGGACGTTGCCAGATATTTCGACTAGAGTCTTTAAGTCAACGAAATTTAAATTTTCGTCTTTTGATGTCTCGGCAAGTCACATGGACATGCGCCCCGTCAAAGGTGTGTACATTAATCATGTACGCATCAATACAACATAAATCGACGATCTTATTGCAGCCTCGGTAGCGGACTAGCGGCTAATGTTCTATCGCACTTTCATTTCTCTACAGGGCCATAGATTAGTTTTTAACAATTAACATGTATTATTATTATATTAAATGCAACATTTTGTTTAAGATAAATTAATACATAGATATCCTTTAAATTAAAAAAACAATGTGCATTAAAGTAATATATATTCATATGCGTTTAATACAAGCGATTTGCTCATATATAACTAGATTTCTTCAAAAAAAATTATACCACAATTACATATATATATATATATATATATATATTAATAGAATTAATTTGAATATGTATTCGAAGTCCTTAAGCGAATAAAATTATTAATTGAAAAAAAATAATCTTTATTTATTAAATTAAAAAAATCATTATTAATAACATTTATTGACAGTCTCTATTTTGAAGGTTGTTTGATTTGATTGAAACAAATCCTTTCTGTAAAATATTTATTTACTATTACAATTTATTACAATTTAGTTGAGTAATTTAACATTTTATTATTGAAATTCATATATAATATGCGTATATTGGTTCAGTATCAATACGTACAATTCATTCTCATAATATTCTCTCTCTCTCTCTCTCTCTCTCTCTCATTCTCTCTCATTCTGCCTATAAAATAAAATATTTGTTTTATTACCTTATATCATTACCTTATGATAACTATGAGAAAGTTTCCAAACCACCACTGAGGTACTTTCTATGGTTCGTTAGGTTTTTATTTAAACAAAGCAATTTTTTTAAGAAAAATTGTTTTATTTTTAGTTAAGTGGTACCTTCGCCATTAGCCCTATAACCACTTTCTGTATTATAATCTATTATTAAAAAATGCATGCGTTCAATTAAAAATATTTAAAATAAATAACGAAAAAAAATTTAAGTGAACTTGTGACAAAATTTAAAGTGATCATAACTTTGTTTACAAACGTCGTCTTGAACATATACTCCTAGGCTGTTTAAAGGTCAACCTTTTAAATTCGATTGTTTTAAAACAATATTAAAGCACTTTTATGACCGTTAAAGTAGCAGTATAAATCTGTCGTTTTACAATTACGCGAGTGAAGTGCAGTGCGTCTTTTGAAATAAGGTTTCCACATCGATTACAAGGCTAGTAATTTATCATTAGATTTGTTGTCGCTTATTTTCTTTTACTTGTTAATATATTGTTAAATTTTAATATCATTATTTACATTTTTTTTAAAATGGCAAGTAAAAGACAAGCAAGCGTCGACAATTGTGAAATTCCTAATAAAAAAAAGCGCGATTTATGGGAATCTAAGTGGGTTTATAATAAATCTTTTGAGAAGTGGTTGCAAAAACATCCCACAAATGCAACTGTAGTTGTATGCAAATTTTGCAAAATAAATTTGAAACCAAACGGTAAACACGATCTAATTAAACATAGTTTAACTGTTAAGCATATTGAAAATATGACAACTACAGTTAATTTGGATGCCTCTGAAACCACAAATTGCATGCAGCGACGAGTGCAAAGAGCTGAATTACAAACAGCTCTCTTTGTAGCGTAAGGTAATGTTAGTATTGCTTTTGTTGATAAATTCGTTCCGTTTATTAAAAACATATCAAAAGATCCCGCGCCCATTCAAAATATGAAAATGAAACGCGATAAATGTTCACTAATTATAAAACGCGTTTTATTTGAAAGTGAATTAAGAAGAATTGTAAATATTTTAAATAAAACGTTTTTCAGTTTTAGTGGACGAAACCACAGATAATAGCTTAGCTAAAATTCTGTGTGTTTCAGTACAGTATTTTAATATTGAATTAGGCAAAGTAATGCAACATTTACTTTGCCTAATTGAATTAGACCCAAGAAATAGTACGGGTAGAAATTTATTTATTGAATTTAAAAACGTTTTTATTTCAAATAACATTGAAATTAAAAATATTGTTGCACTTGCGTGTGATAACGCAAGTGCAATGATCGGGCAATACAAAGGCTTTAGCGTTTTTTAAAAGAACTGGTACCTGACCTGATTCTTTTAAAATGCGCATGTCACTCGATTGCTTTAATCGCCAAAAAGAGCGCAGTGACTTTACCTGCGGAAATTGAGAATTTATTAAAAAATATAACAAATTTTTTTAATAAAAGTCCTAAACGCTTTGCGGAGCTTAAGGACATTTTAGAAGACTTAAATTTACCCCGGAATAAAATTTTAAGCATTTCTGGAACGAGATGGCTAGAAGCATATAAATGTTATTATTTATTATTTATAATAATATTATATTATTATAGCGCGTTCAAAAAATATTTTTCTATGAGTGTGGACTTGAATACGGATTCTAGTCTACTTCAATTAAAAAAAGAAATTTTTAATGCTTTAAATTCAAATTTAACAAAAGGGTATATGTTTTTTTTTAAATATTGTTTGAATTTTTTTAATTCCTTCAATGCCCTTTTTCAATAAAAAAAATTACTAATTAATGAATTATATTTTTCAATAATAAAAATTTTAAAACAGCTAGGACGAGAATTTTTAGTAGATTCTTCAATAGTAAGTATTAGTAATGTAAATTATAACATTACTAATAATTACAAGCCGCTTGAAGAGATTTATTTGGGCCCGAATACAGATGAATGTTTGAACGGTTTATCGGAAGAAAATATTCTACAATTCCGTCTGAATTGTAGAAATTTGTATACAACGGCGTTCATATAAATTAAAAAAAGATTTTTAAATGATAAACATCAAATTACACAATACCTTAGTTTTTTAAATCCAGCAATAGCGTTACAAGATAAAAAAGAAATTTATCAAGATTTACGCGAAATTAATAAATTTTTTCCTTGGATCGATAATGAATCTTTAGCCTATGAATGGCGAAATTTACCTCATTCATTTACTAAAGAGGTAAATTTAATTGATTCAAGGAAGGACATTCTCAGTTTTTGGGGTCGCGTTTATAAAAAAAAATGAATTAGATGACGATGAATTTCCGTCCATAAAATTATTAATTGAGGCCGTTTTTTCTCTTCCGCATTCGAATGCGGAACCAGAAAGGATGTTCAGTGATATTAATAATATTAAGAACCGAAAAGGCAGAGAGAGAGAGGGAGAGGGAAAGAGTGTACGCGCAGTACGAGAGAGAAAGAGAGAGAAAGAATGACCACAATGACAGGATGAATGAAAACGTAACATCGCTGTCATTATCTGTAGATAAAACAGTGCGAGACGTGAACCTTTTTTACGTTAAGCAATGTAGCCTTATAGAATTAACATTTTTTTCAATATACGGATATTTGAACATATGAAATCGTTAAGAAATTACACTAATTATGTTTTGTGCTCGTAAGGATGCATTTATTCTTTATAATAATTGTATTGCACAAATTTGTATTTTACAAATATTTATTAATTATTTTTTATTAATAATAATGCATGTACTGTATTGAAATATAAAAACAATTTCTTCGTCAACTATACGTAATTTATTTTTTATATACTTTTTAATCAATAATCAATATAATACAATAAGTAATGCGAAGAGCGCTTTAACTGTACAGATAAATGCGCGAGTGAGGTTCCAAGGCAATATTTTTTAGCATTTACGCTCCTGATGCTTCTGGTTATTTTCCCTATATTAATGTTTGGCTACCTTCACTGTTGTCGATCAAAGCCCATCTGCGCAAAAAAGTCACTGCGCAGAATCGAGTAATCACGATTTTCCGCAACACTGCGTCGCACACCTCGCGTAATAATCTTGACACGCTAGAGACAAAGCCAACGCGATCTTCATAGTACCATTAATGCGTTAAAGTCAATAAATTCGTGAAAGTAAGGAAATAAAAATAGAGTGAAACTAATGAGGAAGTTGATTATTTTCTGTAAATGTAATTCGTATTGTAAATAACCCACACTAGATTAGATTTAAGTAGCATACCGATTTTAAATAATATCTCTTATAAATTGTCAATACGGACATTTATCAATATGTCAATACCAGAGGGGTTTTAATATAATTAAAATATTATTATTGTTGCTTTTTTCAATTACGCCTCTTCAATCTACTCCCCTCACCCGATAGAACCTTGGAGCCGACAAGCTACATTCTAGCAACCCCCCCTTTCTATGAGTAGAGTACTATGAGTAGAGACATCCGCATTACAAAATCAATCAAAGATAATTATTAGATTTTGCTACGTGCTGTTATAGACTTAGTAAGTTTTGGTTATTGTTTTTGTAACAACTGCTTGCAGTATGGCAATCACGGCGGTATAATTGGCATTTCATCAAAATTTTATTCATTATACATTGTATAATTGACACTTTTATATTTATCTGCATTCTTAATTTTGATAGTCAGGTGTAATGCAATTTTGGCATTTTATTAACTTTAATTAGTAGTTATAAAGCATATTGGTTTAAACCAACGTATTTACTTCCCTTTGCGTTTGTCTGAAATAACTTTTCTGAGGACCGATTTTATGCAAAGCTTTCCGTGCTTCGTGTCTTTTTAAATGGTATCACGAACATTGACATCTACATTATCAGATGGGTATTCAATTTCAAATTTTGACCCCTTTGAATTTTTCGATCAAAGTTGCGATTGTTGAATCTTCAAACATCATGTTTTTGCATCTATAATGTTTCTACCTCGTTCTAGTATTTGTCTCGTGAATTTAATTGTACTTTTTCCTTCTCGTAGATATTAGTTTCTAACTCTCTAATGGTGATGTATATTATTGAAGCATTAACTGCCTCTAAACTATTTTTAAATCATCAATTGTATTAATTGTAACCGTCGAGTTTTCTCTCAATTAAGCTCTTATATATATATAATTATATTAACTTATGCCGCAAAGTCAATAATACGTTTTGCAGCATCATATCCTTCTAAAAACTCATTTAATTGTATGTCACGAAAGTGGGCACAAATTATGCAACTTCTCTTAGTAATACTATTTGTTTAGAGCGACGTTGGCCATATTATAATTTTCTTCTAGTTTCTTCACGTGATATACATCTAGTGATTGATAGAGTTGACATTTGTATAAATATTTCCAATACATAATAATCGTTTCGCTGCTTGCTTTTTGCTGTATTCTAATCTATTAGTTCTAATCTATTCCTTTATTACTGGGTTCTAATGAAAAGTCTTATATTTTATTTTAAATACCTTAGAAAGTTTTTTTTAAAACTTCTTTTATAAATTTATCAATCCCCCTTTTATTTTGCTGTGTTGAAGCATTAATAAAATCTCACTTATTTCCAATAACTAAACTGTGACTTGTAATAAAAATGAATTACAAATCATTTCTAATATCTAAGTTTCATATAATTATATGCATTATCGTTCAATTATAGTACATAAGGTTTTATATATTATATATGCAATACATTTTCTTTTTGCACCAGTTTCTATTTAGCGTTGACTATCAATTTCAAAATTTACTTTTATTTCATTTCCAAAATTTCATCCTCGCGTAATTCCGTAAATGCATATCTATTATTAATTCATTTCTAATATGGCCCATTACCTTTCAAAATTCTGCGTCGAAATTTCAATAATTTATTTATCTTAATTTTTTGTTTTATAATTAAAAAAAAATTTTGTATTTTAATATTATATATTTTGTATTATAATAAAAAAAAATTTGTAAATTGTTTTATTAATTATTCATTAAATTTTTGTTTTAATAATACAAACAATAATAATAACAATTAATGATAATTATCAAATTGTTCCCTTTTTATTTAATAATCATCACTTTCACTACTTTCATCCTCTGAATACTTTTCCTTTATTAGTAGATTTCGTGTTCTGCATATCTTTTTCGATAGTAGCAATTTGGTGCCAAATATATTTGATTCCTCCCGTATTTCTTTAATGGTATTCGGCATGTATAATACGGCTCCGAAAACGTAATCATAGGCTTTTAGTACCGTATTACTGATTATTATCATTACGCTTTGTCAATAAGAAATATACTACCAATTTTAAAAAGAGAGCCGTAATATAGTACTGCTCCTAAAAAAAAGCTTGAAAGCTGACGAATATTCTAGTTTTCCTATGCACTGCTCATTTGTTTTAATAATTTCATTTGTAGAGAAATGCACGTTGAAAACTTTTATAGTAGCCAAACATGTTCATTGCATTATAACAAAAAAAAAGAAAAAAGATTCTATTTAAAATTTTTTTTACAAAATAGCTACCATTTATATCACGAATGAGACCCCAATTTTTAAGTTTCGTCTGATGGTGTAAATTATTTTTATAAAATCCAATTTATTTATTTATTTTTACTATTTGGACGCATGTTTTCTACTTTTCGTGCCTATGCATTTAAGCACAATAGCATGAGATGGAGACGGAAATTATTTTACACATAAAAACATAAATTTTTGTTAAAATACTATTTATTAATAATGATAAATCGTTAGATAAATGAATAAAACATATTTTAAGTTTAATATTTTGTATATGTTTTAATATTTGCTACATCGTTGATTTGCATGTGAACACCATCATCCAATTTAAAATAAATTTTATAAATTTTTAACATTTTTAATGGCTGATAATTAATATAATTGTGTGTTACTTTTTTTTTAATCAATAATATGCTTTCTGTGCTGTAATTACGATTTTAAACTATTTGAAGATTTTCTAACAGACTATACAGATTTGTACGCCCTTTTGTATTTTGAACAAAATTGTCTTCCCACTAAAATCCTCGCCCTTAATTAAAACAGAAGATCAATATCGATGTTTGTATCAATAACTTAAATGTGATATAGACTGATAATGATACCTACAGTAAGGCGTAGTCTTAAAGAATCGCGAGAATATTCTAAGAAATTTGATTGTCGCACGCATATAACTGAAGATTTTGTTTCATTTATGTTTCATGTTATTAATTTATATTTTGATAGAAATGAATATTTAACAGGTATCAAGCTGTAACAATATTTGTCGTTATTATTTATTTTTCTCTTTATTAAATGTAAAATATAGTCCAGAAAAATAATGAAAATGGAAAGGCTACATTTTCATGCAAGTTCTACACATTCAAGTGGCTAAGGTAATGATATTGGCGATGTTATTAAGCGTTTTACAAAACCGTGCCTATACAATACGTTTTTCGACATATCATGCATTCGCTTTTATAAAAACAAAATTATGCCAAGCAAACGAACAAGAAAGTTACTGGAATTTATTAAAACTCTTGAATCATTTTAAGCGCTCTTCAAATAAGTTAATAAATATAAACAAGTCGAAACCGTAGCATGTGTTTTACATAATAAACCAAGTTTTAAACATATCCTTATAAAATAAATTTTAGCAAATTATAGCCTATAATCGAAAATGATTTTTTTATATGATAAAATCTAAAAATAGACAAAAAAATAAACATTGATGTATGTAATATATAAGATAATTATTTTCAAAACACTTTTACATTTCGTGTAGATTTTTATTTAGCGATTTTTTAACTAGTCTTACAAGGACTTCTAGCACAACTAGATGCATATGTGAATAAATCTTGGCCACCCGCATTAAGCAAAGAGTTCTGCAAAGCAATGAACTAAACCAATGATCTCAAATGATCTCAAAATTTGACCCTTTGTAGATCTTGGATATAATTCATGTGGGACTCTTTTACAGTCCTCATGAAACAACTATTGCATAATATGAAGTTACGGAGTCTGAGATTAATACACATGAAAAGAGATTTTTTCATTGCACCATGTTGAGTAAAGCCTATACAATTTTTCCAATTTCCATTGCCTTCGCCATCTGTTTAATCTACACCATCAGTAGATTAAGAGGTGAATATATTATAATATAAATACCTACTTGAATTTAGAAGTTTTATCATTGATTTCAATAGCAAAAAACAATACTTTACATTTTTTAATTTTTAAAAACATACTTCTAAATTTGCCTTTATTTACTGTTGTAAAAACAAAAAATTTATATAATAAGAAAGTTTATAAGTATTCATAACTTGTAAATTATCATTAATTGTTAATTTCCGTGTAAACTTGATAAGTTATAGATTTAATCTATGAATCCTATCATTTAAAAAAAAAATTTTTAATATAATAACAGCGAATCATAATTGTATAATTAAACAAATTTTGTTCTATTTTACAATTAAAATTACAATTAAATTTTTTAAAAAAAAAATTTTTTCACAAAAATTATAAAAACCTATAGCAACCAATTATAATTCCAAAAAAAAATTTAATTTAATCTGTATAAAAAAATTATTTTTTTATTGATAACCCAATTCTCTAATGACAAATTATTACAATTCTGTAACTTAATAATTCAAGTTAAAATTTTAACTCAAATTATTATTTCTAGATGCATTTTAAATAAAATTTCCCCCCCGCATATGCAAAAAAAAAGAGAAAACTTAGTATTTAAAGATAAAAAGATAAATATAAAGATGAATAACAAAAACTGAAGAGAAATGTGTTAGATAAACAAATAGTTGTTTAAAAGTATTAAACTTCCATGACATATTACAAAAAAAAAATTGAAAGATGCATTTATACCTTATTAAATGCAGCTGCGTAAATATCCTATCAAACAAGTAATAGTTAAATTTTTATATAATTAAAAATCAGCTTTATTATAATTGTAAATCAATTTTTATTAATTATCAATTATAGTTTTTTATTTGTAGTAGCTAAGGCATTCTCATTAGCTATAATCTGAAATTCTTGAAATCGTTGTGATATTCTTTGATTCATTTTTAAGAATTTCTCCATGCAATTTAAAGCACATTTTTCTTCTTTTTTTAAGATATCACGTGTAGTAAAATCACTTATGCAATCAGAAAAGCAAACTTCTGATAGCTTATTGTAAGAAGTTAAAAATTCCTGAAACTATATTATTATTCTAAAACATTTAGTTCAAATAAATAAAGTTGTTTTTATTTTTGTAACAATGATTCACACATGCATTTATATATTAACTAGATTTACTTATAATATAGTTAAAAATTAAAATCTCTTATAAAAAAATTATTCTTTTCAAAACTAAAATAAATTTTTATAAAAAATGTAAATATATTAAATTTAAATTTAGAAAAATGATTGTTTAATTTTTTTTACTTAATTAAAAACAATTATTTCATTTAATACAAAAAATGACATGATAAAATACCAGAATTTTAGAAAAGTATACTTTTTGTAAATAAATTTGTTAATATTTAATTATATATAAAATTTGTCTTTAGTTATATACATAAACCTATTCTGATGCATTATAAAGTATAAAAAAATACATATAAATTTTTTTTAAATAAAATTTTTGAATAATATTAGTATTAGTATTGATTAAACAAACAAATCTTTGGATAACTTAAAAGATTGAATCTTATAAATGTAACTCGAATTTTAATATTTGTTAGATACTTTAATTTGTCATTTATACAATACATAATATTGTTATTAATGTTCATTATAATATTTTAAATACAATAAGCACTGAATGATAATATAAATTTTTTAAGTGGTAAATGTTATTACTGATATTTTCAGTTTTTTTGCTATTTGTTTGATAAAAATTACTACTATAAATTTTTTTTTAATCTAATGTATAACAGTCTATTAAAAAAAATAAAGACAATACCCACATTTTAATCAATTATAGCTATTTATTACTTAATATTTATATATTGTAAATATATAATACAAGACTGTATAATCCATTTATTTATTTAAAATAAATCATAAGATAACTATTTGATTCAAATTCATTTGATTAATATAGAAAATACTGCGATACTATTGCTAAAAATGCTGTTTTATAAATGTCTACACTTACCGATTTTATCTGTTCAGCTTCTACATCATTTGGAATATGCATGATCAAAATTTAATATTTTTAATGAAAAAGGTTAGTTTTCAAGTTTTATGATCGTTTTGAAGTCACAAATTGCTATATATTTAATTTTATGAAAATGAATTACCTATGTAATTTTTTATTCATTAGATTTATTATGTTCTTATATAATATATGCATACAGCAATAATTTAATTTATTTACAAATTACTGTGATTTTTTTTAATTTTTTTTAATTAATAATTTAATATTTTAATTGAACTGTAAGTACGAAATTTCAATAGATGTTAAATTCAGTTAATGATACGAAAAAAAATATTTTTTGGATTGTGCGCAAAAGTGTCTTTAAATTCATTGGCTCTCTACATTAAAAATTTCTGTTTAGAAGGGGTAACAAAAAATTTGATGCTTATGTTGCTAATAATGATAATTATTAAAAACTATTTTTTTTTTGCATTTAACGAAATATTGAAATTCTTTATCACTGCAACTGATTTCAGCAATAGATTGAATTTTCAGAAAAATAATTCTGGTTTGCAAATATATTATCTTATGTACATTGTTTTTTTTCATTTTCACTGATTCAAAAAGTTTTTATAAAAATGACGATAGGAGAAAATTTTATTTACTCTGTACTTTAGTTTCCTCTATATTTTAAAATTTAGAAGAAAAAAATAAGAAGTATAGAGTATATAAACGCAATTGTAAAGATAAGATTTTTAAAGAATTCAGAACCGTTCCAAAAATGTTGCAAAATATAATGTAATCTTTACACGTCTGTCCTTCAATTTACAGAATCACTTCCGCGTTGGAATTTGTCAGTTTTTCGCCGTTATAGATTTCTTCTTTTATCATTATCACCTTGTACCTTAATATTCCTTCGGTTCAGACACTCTAAACGCATTCTTCTCATTATGTATTTATTCGTCCAGTTTTTCTTTAAAGCATACGTACTCTTCTTTTCAGATGAAATAAACTCGTACTTCTCAGTAGATGTTACATAGCTTAAAAATATTCAATGAATGACTGAAAAACTGCTTTCCTCTTCGTCTCTTTCCAAGCTACTGTTGAATGTTAGACCAGATCTGTACATTTTGGGTCATCCTTAATATGCTATAATGTACGAAATTCATTTAACAAATGCGAATGCTATATATTCCTTTGCACGACAGGACATTTCATGGGTCTGATCCACGTATTCTCAGTCATACAGTCACATTCATACTATTCTAAGGGCTAATACTAAACTAGCCACATACAACTGTATTGCATTTACATTTAACTTGTCTTATTTGCTTACCCTACGGTTTAAGCTTGTTTAATTTTTACGAATTAATTTTACTCTTGTAACAAACGTTACCGGCAATGCGGTATCGTCCCACCCACGACTCCCCCCAATCCATTGCGACATGCGAGGTGTTCGGGCCAAAGGGCCGAATGCCGGCGGAACGGCAGGCGGCCGCTCATCGAAGGGTCCGAAAGAGGACGCGCGAATGGCGGGGGGAAAAGGCGTCCCAACGAAGATACAATGCGTGGGAGGAAAGGGAAGAGAGGAAAAGACAGGAAGGAAAAAGGACTAGTAGAAAGTGAACACGGAAGTGAGTGTGCGAGTGAAAAGGTGAGGTGAAGTGTCCGGAAGCAAGTCGCAGAGGGCCAGCAGGAGGTGAAGCAAGGGAAGTGATAGGGCGTGAAGGACGAGGTCGGCCAGGACAACGAGAAGCCGTTGATCCCCGCGATCAACGCACCCAGGCACACTTGAAAGAGAGTGTGTAAGGCCTGGACATCAGCTTGGTGCGTGGAGACCCCGACGTCTCTCCACGACAAGCGGACCGCTCAGCGTGTGGCGATCCGACGCGGTCGGCCACAGCGAGTCGCAGAAAGGAAGACGGCAAGATCAGGTAGGATAAGGGCGAAGGGTTAGTGCGCGCGAGCTGATACTGTGATGCGTGGGTGATGGGCAACCCCGATCCCGCTTCCCTATCCGATACTCGCGAATCGCCGAGAGCTAATCGCGCGAACACGAGGCAACTCAATTGCCTCGTATAGCGCAATAACGACAAATGAGAAACTCGGAGGGGACGAGGGAAAACCCGGTGCGCCGGGGGGTGCGGAAACGCCTTCGCGTAAATAGAGAGCAGTGCGAGTGGACTTTCGCGAGAACTCGAGGATTTAATGGCCGGGCCTTTAAATTCGGCCAACCCCGACGACGGTCGCAACGATACCGGCGACCCGAGAGGAGGACCCAGAACTGAAAAGTAAGTTTCGGAAACTGAAACGGGGTAAAAAGAGGAACGCGGAAATAAAAGGAGGTGCTCGATATACGATAGTGGACAACAACAACAGATCGAGAAGAGAGAAGCAGGAAGAAAAGAGGAGCGATTAATCCTCGTACACGGAGGACCGGAGGCTGCGACCTGGCTTCTTCTGCAACGACACAAAGGAGCAGCTGGAGCAATGGGGAACGCCGAGCACCTCACCCCTCCGTTGAGGCCTACCGAAGGCCACAGGTGTTTTAGCGAAAGCGAGCGGCTGCCGTAAGTAAGTTAAAAATTGTTCTTATTATATTGGCGTCGAAATTTCGGGTCCGCGGCACCCGAAATTGTAAACACGGCGAGCCTTGGACACAGCTGATCGGGAAATCAGTTGCTGCAAAAGCCGGGCGCGTACTAGGCGTTCTCCCCCGTCACTCTGTATTTCGCGTCGCCTGTCCCCCCGTAAATTCTCGAAAAAAATGTTATTTTTTTTATTTGTAATATAGAGCGATAAAATTTTTAGGTGCCAATGAAAGTGTGGCCGTTCCGGGAGTACACGGAATAAATTTTTTTTTCTTCTCTTAATTTTATTGATTTTTTTATTGCCCCCCCCCCTGCACTTCTACCCCGAACCATGGAGCTCATCCCCAGCGACCATTTCCCTTTGCACCGAGCGCCAACCCAGGCCCCGCATCACACTCTAATCTATAAATACCATATTTATTTATGATCTTTCGTTAAAAAATCCAGATACTTGTTAGGGTGATCATTTAGATAGCTTTTTTGAAGACTCTAGCTACCTAAAATTATCTTAATGATTCGTCGTTATATACGCGTCTTAATCATTTTCTGTACAACTTTTCTCAACTCAAAAAATATAAGTGGGACTCTTTCTCACCATATATATGCCTAGGTCTTCATACTAAGCTTTTAATGAGAAGTAATTACCCTAGTTTATAAGACGTAGTTCCTGGTAAATATCCATAACCCTAATATTGCTGTTAGCCACGGTGGTACCTAGCAGTGTTGCGAAAAATCGTGATTTCTCGATTCTGCGCATTGACTTTCTTGCGCAGATGGGCTTTGACCGACAATAGTGAAGGTAGCCAAACATTAATATAGGGGAAATAACCAGAAGCAGCAGGAGCGTAAATGCTAAAAAATATTGCCTTGGAACCCCACTCGCGCATTTTTCTGTACAGTTAAAGCGCTCTTCGCATTACTTATTGTATTATATTGATTATTGATTAAAAAGTATATAAAAAATAAATTACGTATAGTTGACGAAGAAATTGTTTTTATATTTCAATACAGTACATGCATTATTATTAATTAAAAATAATTAATAAATATTTGTAAAATACAAATTTGCGCAATACAATT
Source organism: Kradibia gibbosae (assembly GCA_018907135.1). Classification (NCBI taxonomy): domain Eukaryota; kingdom Metazoa; phylum Arthropoda; class Insecta; order Hymenoptera; family Agaonidae; genus Kradibia; species Kradibia gibbosae. The sequence goes on from JACCHX010000001.1 coordinate 36,572,979, forward strand.
ATTATAAAGAATAAATGCATCCTTACGAGCACAAAACATTCTGTTAAAAGAACAAATCTTGTATGAGGAGGATATATATTTCGATTGTGCAATGTTATATATTGCTATATTAAGAACCTACGTGTATGGTTAGGAAGGTACATACAATTCAAAGCGATTCATGGGATTGTCATGCTCTAAGGATTCCAATTTCTTGCTACAATATCTGCATATCTTTGTATAAAAATTTTTATAAAAAAAATGTAGAAAATGTAAAAAAAAGTATTAAAAACAAAAAAAAAAAAAAAGAAAAAAACTAAAAAAATAAATTTTTAGTTTAATTTAAGTGTAATTCTTCTTTTGGATCCATGATGAGCTCGCTATATTTTCCAGATTCAGTTATGTTTTCTGTTTCTCAGAGATAAAAGGGATAGTAAAAATGATAATTAAGAAAATATAATAAAAGATTTATAGTAAGAAAAGTGCTTGCTCTTAATTCAATGATCGATTTCTATAAACAGAAGAAAGCGAAAACAAAATTTTAATTTATTATAAATTGATTTGTTTAATCTAATAAACTCTCTCTATCGTTTTTGATTGGTAAAGATATATGACTAAGTGTAATAAAATGTTTTTAATGTTACGTTTTTTTAATACTAAAGTTCGCCGGGGCAAAACACAAAATATATACACGAAAATTACATTTGCCCGTCACGATACATCTAATAGATACATATATTTCTGGCAGTGTATTGTGACAAGGAAAGAAACACGTCCATAAACGTAGTTTTTGCATATCCTGCTGGTATAAGAACCTCTACCAACGATTACATCTACGTTCAATAACATGAGAACAGCCACCACCGACAGCAATTCTCCGTCGGTAATCAAGAATTGGTAGGGGACATTATTAGCTACAGGGGCGTCGAAAAATAGGAATCAATAACTCCTACGGTGCATGAACTATGCATATTGTTCGCGCGATTTCTGGTCTCATCAGGCCGCGAGTTCGCGACATAATCCTGGGCGAAGGAGCGTGAATTTGAGTTTGAAATGAATTACTCAGATAATTTGGGGTCGGTAACAATTATTTATTCGCCCACGCGATGTACAAAATGGCATTAAAAACCCCCTCGAGGTGGGGGAAAAAGCCTCGCCAATGTATAGATGCACGGCGCCGCCACCCTTAAATATTATACATATTCACACACACACACATACCCTTTCTCGCCGCCTCCTGTACTTTTCGCATCTATCCTATCTTTATGTTGGTTGGCCAACTCGTGCCTACGGAGAAGTTTGTTGTTCGTCGTGGCCCGATCGCTAGGAATCGCCACGCCCAACCCTTGGGCTTACCGTAGCCCGATCGCTGAGAATCGCCACGTACCAAGCCTTCGGCCTAGGCCTTACTCGCTCTCTTTCAAGCGCGTCTGAGTTATTGTTGGGTCGTGCTGATCCAACTTCTCTACTAAACTCGGGCCTTACGGGCACACACTATTGCACTTAAAATTTGCCGTCCGCCGCGGCCTTGGGTTTCACACGTTCTCACTCTTTCGGACCCGGTCACGCGGAATTTCTTTACGGAACTCTCCTTAAGGAACTATTCCTCACGCCCGCCGGGCTCTTCCAACCTTCCCATTTTTCTCTTTTCTTCCCAGTACTTACTCTTTGCTACGGCGCTTTCCTTCACGCCCCTCCCGCCGTTCGAGGGCGTATATCAGGCCATTTTGGCGTCAACACATATGTAGTATCTACTTTGGGTTTTTCAGGCTAGCTTTAATATAATTAATATAATATTAGTAATAAAAAGCAGGTTTAATATTTTCAATGAAAAATAATATATTGATAATAGAAATGGTTTAGGCGTAAAGAAATACAAATTTGTTTTTAAAATTCATACATATTTAATATTAAATTCTAGTGACAAATAGTAACTAGTAAAATTTAAGTGAATGTATTTTTTAATTTAATCTCTAAAAAATAGATATGGAATAATTCGGCACATTGGATTTAGTCGCTTACTGTGCCAGTTTCTTGGAAATTTTGCGGAGTTGAGTATCTTCTGATAAACACCGTAGTGCCAATCCATCTGACTAGGCTTTAAATGTAATATTTGTGTATATTATATGCAATTTCGTTTAATTTGAAGTAATAAGTTGTTTTTATTTTCTCAATTATTTATTCAATTATTTATTTTCACTTTACATACTATTATATCTTTAATATTATGTTACAGTCAGTCAAAGACGTCCATGAATTTTTTTCGTAATAAAACGAGTGCAATAGTGCAGACGTCATGCCTGTAATATTACTTACTAAGGTAAGACGATATCCGCAGGATTTGGTTATGTCACGTTACAAATTAGGGTGACACGTTATCATTAGGTTACATATTTTAATTATTAACACGATATTCGCAGTAGGACTCTACTCATTGGTCCCACAAATTGTTTGCAAGCAGGCAAACAAAGCGGGTTTCATTATTAAGGATATGAATATTACTGAGACAAGTAATATTAGTATTTAACAAAAACAAGCTTCAATCTGCATTTTTTTTTGAAGAAAGTTTTTAATAGTTATAGTCACTATTTCGAAGGGACCGGGCGAAACTTTCATGTTTCCAGCCTTACCATCACATGCGGGGCTCTGTGGTTGCGGACCTATATTTCCCTAGCTTCTCGTGGGTCCAAAAATGGAACCTAACAATAAGAAGCTCCAACCACCCAGGGCCACATGGAACCTGATAAAGGTAAAGAGACTACCCTTGAGGAAACGGGAGCTGGAACCTCAGCGGCTGCTGAGGGGTCCACGTTGACTGAGGAGGAGTGGTGGGCCCAACGCAGGAGCGGGGCTGCCCGGAGGAAGCTGGCTAGGGAGCGGAAAGCTCTACTAGTCGGAACTTCGGGAGTTCCGGTGGCCCCTGCAGGAATGATGGTGACACCAGTAACGCAGAATCAAAAGAGAAGGGCGGGAGAAGAGAGAACTTCTCCGATTGACCTGCGCGAAAGGCCTTTTTGACGCGAGGACGGCCCCTAACAAAACCGCCGTTTACAGAACGAGACAGGCTAGGGGTGCCACGGTGTCTGATGCAGACAGGGTAAACCTCTTGACTACGGTCATCATAAGGAAGAACTACCCTGAGGGCTGTTACTACAGAAATGTTGCATCTTTTCCGGAAGCGCCTGACAAGAGCAGCATTGGCCATGGAAAGTAAGATGGTTTCACTCCCATATTTCGAGACTACATATGGATAGGAGGGAGCTATCATTGTTGTTCCTGCCGACCAGAGACAAAGAAGTGGCTGTTGGAAGCTGTACCCTTGCTAGACGTCCCATGGATAAATGGGGTAAAAATCGGAGGGATGAAGTTGCTCCAGACCAGAGACAAGGTGATAGCGAGGGTGGCCGATTTTGAAGGCACCCTGGTGTCCTTTCTCCAGAGCTTATTGTACTTTTACTCCGCTTAAGGCCAAAACTAGCGCTTGGAGGGTTGTTGGAGCCCGGGAAAATGAGGAGGGGATGACCAGCGCGGAAGACCAAAATCTCTTTGTGCTGATCGTCCCTGAGTTTTACGTCGAGGCCTTGATTGCTCTTAGAAATAAACAGTACTTTGGATGCTAAAGAATGCACCTAAACGTGGTTAGTAAGAGGGGCTAATAATGAGAAGAAGGAGGAGTCAGCGAATAGCTAACATGGTCCCGACGACTCTCTTAATTTTTCAAATCAATTTGCATCATAGCAAAGGCGCCTCTGTAAATCTACAGACAGGCTTAGTTAAGATGCATACAAGGGTGGCGCTCATCAAAGAACCTTGGGTGGTTAAAGGCGCTTTCCGGGGGCTTGGTGTACTCAATGGTTTTAGAGACACCAGGAGCACGAGACCTAGGGGCTGTGTAGTGCAAAAGGGTCAACGTTCTGACACTGCTAGATCACTGTTCTGCGGATCTGGTGGCGGTGATGATTGAAGTGGAAGGAATCGGGAGGCTAATCTTAGCTTCAGCCTACCTTCCCTTTGATTCTTAGGACAATGCTACACCGGAGGTCCGATATCTGGTGAAATCCTGCCAAGGTAGGGATTTTCCGTTTATACTAGGGTGTGATGCTAACTTACACCATAGAGTGCGGGGAAGCACCGACATTAATGCAAGGGGAGTCCAGTTACTGGAATACCTCGTTATTACTGACCTTGATATTATAAATGTGGGGGACACACCTACGTTTAGGAACGCGGTCAGAGAGGAGGTGGATAGACTTGACTCTATCATCTGTAAGCATTGCGCACAGGATCCGGGGATGGCGAGTCAGTGATGAACCATCGCTGTCAGATCACTTCCTGATAACCGTAATGTATAAGGCTACCTACGACATACAGAGACATCAGGTGTCTCGACAAGGCAGTTGAAAGGTTTACAGACTGCATCGTTAAAACCTATGAAAGGAACTGCGGCCCCAAACGAGCTCAAAGGAAGGGCGATGTATACTGGTGGACCGAAAAGTTGGATAGTTTGAGGCAAGACACCTTGACCCTGCTCAAGAGTGCCAGAAAACATGGCATAGAGTCACAGTGGAACCGTTATAGAACAGCTACGGATCTGTAAAATATTAGGGTGGCCAAGAGCGAGATCTGGAAGAGATTCTGTGAGGGCACACAGATAGACAGGAAGGCGGCTAGGATGAACAGGATTCTTGCAATGAATTCTGATGCCATCCTGGGTAACCTCAAACTGCCAGATGGCAGGTATGCAGATACGGATGAAAAATTCTTGACCCACCTTGTCCGAACACACTTCCCTAGCTTCAAGGGAGAAGCGGACACTCCGATGAGGAAGGCAAGATCGGTGAGGTTCAGAGGTGGACCTACACCAAGTTAAGTGTTAACCGCAGGCTGGCCTTTAAAATCATCACGCCAGGGAGGATCAGATTAGTGATCGGATCGTTCGAGCCGTTCAAGTCACCGGGAACGGATGGCATACTTCCGATACTCTTACACAGAGCGGAGGACGCCATACTGGAACCCCTGATAAGAATGGCTCAGGCCAGTGTTGCTCTCGAATACATCCCAAAGGCGTGGCTAGGTATAAGGGTGGTTTTCATCCCAAAACCGGGGAAGTGTGGATACACATCCCCGGGTGATTTTCTTCAATCAGTTTGACATCGTTTATTTTAAAGATAGTTGAAAGAGTGATTGACATTTACATACGCGGATCAATACGCCTATATTGCCGGCAGATCGAAGGAGACTGCCCTTCGCTGGGCAGTCACGACGATTGAAGGTTAATTAAAGGTGAAAGAATATGTAATCGGGACACTTCTAGACATAGAAGGAGGCTTTAATTATACTTCGAGAGAGATGATAAGACGGGCTATGAACAGGTTTTCGATACCGCAGAGCATTATGGAGTGGGTGGAATGCATGGTGGACAATCGGCGTGTAGTAATGAGGAAGAGCCACACAAGTGAAGAATGGTAAGGGGTGTGGAAGTTGAAGTACGCCAAGAAGAAAACCCATGCATCTGGTGGCCCGAAGATCAACATGGTCCTACTCCCGACAAATAATAATAATAATAATAATAATAATAATAATATAGTCACTATTACATTTCAAGGAAAAAGCAGCTACAATTTTAATTTTTTTACTTAACTTACAATTAAAAATTTTTACTGATCATTAAGAGTAATTTCGCACATTACCATATAAAACTAACAAATAACCGGCATTAAAAAACTTTTTTTTTTAATGATTTATTTGTTAAATATTTTAAAAAACTTTTTTATATTTTATTATTTCTCATTTTATTTAGAATTATTTTTAACAAATTAATAGTCCTATACATAAAATGTATATTTTAATACAACGATAATTTTCCATATTTGCACTCACTGTTCTAATCTTGGTTTAAACAAGATGTATTTAAATCACTTTCGCTTGTACATTTTAATATGGTTTTCAAACAGTTTTTCCTTAAAATAATAGTAGTTCTCGTTAAATTAGGTGCTATTAAGTTTGAGTAGAAAACTAAAATCGAGAATGAGTTAAAACATTATACAAGTATGCAGTAAAAAGCGCAGACTGAAATAAAAGGTAAATGTAAGGTCGAAAAGAATTTTATAGTCAGGTATAGACGGCTATGTTTGCTATTCTTATAATTTTCTAAGCTTTTCGTTTTATATTATAACATGTAAACGAAATTTGAAGATGCAGAATATCCCATATTATTATGTACCTGGCCTGATAAAAATAATTATGTGATAAAGTAGAGTTTGTAAACAATCTTAAAAATGTTCTGTTATGTGTAAAGGAAATTTTCCAGCATTCAGTCACCCTCCTTTAGCAAAACCCCTAGCAAAACTCACAAAACATTAAACAGATGACAATGCAGATCCTATATATAAGCCTTTTTTCGAATACATGCGTGAAATAGGAGTATCGTAATCTTTACAAAAAAAAGATTTAATATATAGGAAAAAATTAATTGAGGAAAAAGTTAAGTAAGATTAATCGCTAGTTTCACTTCATTAAGCATGGAAGGCGAAGTTTTAGTTAATATAAAAAAACCTTGAAATTACTTATCTTCATTAAAAGAAAATTACTTTAATAACACTAAAATATCCTTTTAATGTTTATGAATTTACACATAACAGTACGGGATGGAAAATTTTTTAAAGACATCTAGATTTATTTATTTGAAGATTTTGATTTGATTCATTACACATAAAACTTTTTGAGACTTTAGTGTGCCATATTTTTTAAGGACCTCTATCACTCTTGCTTTACTCTTGCGACAAGCCCTGCTCGTCCCTCTATACCCCTCTTCACCGAATATGATGATTATGATAAGAGACGTAAAGAATGTATGTTTAAATTAAAAATTGCTCGGATTAAAGGAGTGAGGGGGTAATGTGTAGAAACCGAGAAATTACGTCTTGCTTCGAAAAAGGCGGCGGGAAGTAACTAGCGTGCGTAAAACGCGACCTGAGCTATGAATTGGGTGCCAGAAACCGGCTCCAGGTGCATCCGTCGCGTCTGGATTGGGGACCAAATATTTAAAAGTTATCAATTTAAATTTCAATCCAACTCCCAATCAAATAAAAAAGGGTGTCTAGCCGAAGTTAGCCAAAGTCAGAGCATGCGCTTTGATCTCAGATCGTTTTGAGCTCCTGAAGAATCTGGGTAATCTGGACTAGTATACACCGGGACAGAAGCCGAGGGCCGCAGAGAAGAGTAGACTTCCCCCCTTACCCGGAGATAGACGCTCGAATCGTTGAAAAATAAAACTCCAACAACGTATCACGGCGACGTAGCAGAGGATCTAAAAAATTTATTTATTTTCTTTACAACTATTTATATTACACCACCTCGCCCCATCACCTCACTACCCCTCATCCTACCAACTTTGGAGCCGGCGAACTTCTTTCTAGCAACAACCACCCTTACTACACCACGGATAAATACATATTCGTCAAAGTCTGATACCTTAGTACATTAAGACGTTGGTCTTAATTTGGTGCGTGAAAAAGTAAAATAATAATTTTATCTTGAAAATTTTAACCTGATAATTTTAGATTGTGCGTGATTTTGTTTTTAAAAAATAGAAAATACGTTGAGTCGTGTAAGAACTATAGATAAGTCTTAATTCACCATAAAAATAATAAGTAGGGTTTGTATCGGCGCTTAGTACAAGCAGATTTAACACTTAATGCATAAAAATCTTTAAGAATTGTCTGGTGATCATAAAGCGTTGTATTCTAAAAACAGAATTCGAACGATCGTAAAACCGTAAGAGAAATTACTCGACAAAGATGTAAGACCTGTGATACTTTTCTAGCACGTACTGGACCAGGTACTCTAGCTTCAGTTAGGTAGGTCACGTGACGCTCAAGGCCGAAAACGTGGCCACTTTTCCGACTACGCCAATCCGAATTGATTTTTCACGGTGGGAGTGTGGGACCCTTGTGTTCCACAGCTAAATTATTGCCGAAAATATTTTTTTAGCGTTCTTAAACATATATGTTTTTCTCTTTTTTCTCTTTTTCTTGCAGGCCAGTATTTCGGGAGTAAGACGTACAAGAAATGGGATAAACCAATCGGAATTTTTAGACAAAACTTCCTAAAAGACGCAGATAAATTCTCATAGTATATCGTTTAACCCTAAAAAGAGAATTACTGACCTGAATAACTGTAACGTAATACTGTGATAAAGGGTGATGGTATATATTGACAGACGTTACCAAATGATAGGGGTAATTGTTATTTTATTTAACCATGCCAAGAAAAAGGCTACAAGAGTCTACTGAACTTCGTATTGGGTCAGTAGGGATATGAATAGGTATAGTATCTGAAATGTTAGAACAGATACTTTATACAGATGATGAAGGAATATAATAAGGTTGGTAAACAAAATGTTAAAGAAAATGGCAAAGGAGTGATCATGCAGGCTTAATTTGTGACGTTTGGTCTTCGGGGAGGAAGGGGGGGGAAACAGGGGTGCCAAGGATAGGCTCGCCGGTTCCAGGGTTCGAAGGAGAAGGGGGGGAAAAGGAGGAGGTGGGATAATTACAGGACGGTAATCAACGACTCTCCAATACGGTCCGATATGTATTTTTATTTTTCCTTTGCATCCCCGCGGGTTCGTCACTCCGCCATCTGTACAAAATGAACAATTCTTACATTACGCGCTCGCTGTCATATACGGTACACGACGCGGTCGCTTTCCTCGCGTCGTGCTCCTTTCGCTCGCGATCTCCCTCGCTGGGACGTGTAACGTTCGATGCCGCGGAGGGGGGGGGGGTAACAAAAAGGGGTGGAGTTAGGCCTCTTCGCACTCGGCCTTGGCGACAGCTGGTCGCTCGCGTCGACGGGTCGCGTTTTCCCGTCGCTTGATTTATCGAAGCCCACGGACTCCTTGTTTGCTCCGCAAAAAAAATATATTTCTTTTATTGGTATTAAACGCCTAGTACATACGCTGTTGTTGTATTTCGCTGGAGTACACCTTGGGCCTTCGGCAGACCGCGGCGGCGGAGGGGGCTCGCTGCTCCCGTGATGACTCGGCCTCCCGTTGCACGGGGATCGGGATCCTGCTCCTTATCCGTCCTCGGGGTGGAGGTCCTGAGATCCGCGTCTTCGTCTCATCCTCTAGCGTCTTCCGATTTCCTCCGTCTCTCTCGTCCCGCGTCTGGATCGCTTCTCCTTCGTCTCTCCCGTCTCGCGTCTGGATCGCTTTTCCTTCGTCTCTCCCGTCTCGCGTCTGGATCGCTTCTCCTTCTCTCCCGTCTCGCGTCTGGATCACTTCTCCTTGGTCTCTCCCGTCTCGCGTCTCGATCGCTCCCTTTTCGGCTATCCTGTCTCGCGTCTCGATCGCTTCCTTTTCGGCTATCCTGTCTCGCGTCTCGATCGCTTCTCTCTCGTCTATTCTGTCTCGTGTCTCGATCACTTCTACCCTGTGTCCGCCGCTTATCACCGGGCTTCTCCCTATCTCTCCCACCCCAGGCTCCTTTTGTCCCGAATCACCTGTCCCCTTATTGGGCGGGATTGTTCTCGAACCTTCCGGGTCCCTCCTCCTCGGAACGAGTCTCGACGCGTTCGGGTTACCCTCGGCCCCGCGGCTCCTTGTCTCACCCGCCGATGATTCCGCGAACGCGCGACTATTATTGTTTGTACACCTGCGGCCGTCCTGCCGTAGGTGTCGTTCGGGGAAAGTCAGGGTGATGGGAGGGGTCGGTAACGCGTGAGTGACAACATTCGTCACAAATTAATGGCTTAATTAATGACAGGGCATTTAAAATGATAATTTTTTACCTGTTTGTGTGTATATATGTTTTAAATAAGACAGACATTTTACTAAGTCAAGATTAGTTTTTAAATTCAAATCAGAATAATATGTTTGCGGATACGACATTAATTGAATAAAACACCCAAAGCCAGCAATTTTAAAGTTTTGGTAAAGATTTCACCAATGGAGATCGACAACTCCTATTGCAAATTCAAAATTTCGATACATTGCGAAACATATATAATCTCAGATTTAAACTTTAAATTGAAACAAAATAATTCATGAAGACGAAATCGAATAGAGTTAATAAATGATTAAACAATATCATCATACACATCAAACATTTCGCCTTTAATTCTGTTAGCTTCTCGAACGTTCTCTCCGCACTTTTAAAGAATCTCTCTTTCTTTGCGGTGTGATACGGAGCAAGAATATATACAATTTGTATACCTGCTACGTATTGATCTAGTTACTTTACGCAAGGAGATCCAAGTTTAAGGATAAATGAGTGAACTGTGGAAATATGCGTTTAAGTGTGGTTTATTTGGCGATTTCGTTGAAACTCTTGGGTGGAACTACTCGAGTCTTACAAAATTCCGCTATTTAAGGAATCGTAGTCTGTTTTCATATTTTTTAGTTTTTATAGAGTGGGAGGCCCACGCATAGGTGAAACTGCCAAGAGAGAGGGGTTAAAACAATGAAAGAAACTATACGTAATAACATTTTGTTATTCGTTGCGATCCTGAAAGGCAGAGTCTTATTTGACCGTTGAACAAACATCGTTTTGTAGTCTCCTTTAAAAATAAATTTATTGACACAAAACATCGACGAGAATCCCGAAGTTAAATAGTTGATTTAGCGTAAATCGTATGTTCGGAAAAATAATATTATCGCTTGTTCGCGTAAACTAGGCACGAGGCAAAAAATACTTTTGGGTCGGTCGACCCAACGTGATCAATACAAACTGACCCTTTCATTGAGGAAAACGGTCTTTTCCTCGAGAGATCATAACACACTTTTCGCGTGATCTCGATGCTACAAGCCATCCTCGCACGGTCGGTCCCACGCTGACCGCATGCAATAAAAACCGGTCCTTTTCCCGAACCTTATTATCGTTTTCTCGCATGGGCTCGATGAACTAACTTGACGGCAATCGGTCGAAGATAATGTATGCATTTAAAACAACGAATTGATTCATCGCGAAAACGTATTTTTTCAAATAAACATCGTTGTTATATTTTTTACAAACTCGATTAAATTTAATTTTTTTAAATGGATGTTTGTCGCAACCCTTGTGTTCGGAAAATTAGCCTTTTTCCTTTTGAGGTAAAAGATGCCTATTTTACCTAACAATTCTGTAAATGGTGCTTATGTAAAAATATCATAAAATTTAATCTTTATCATACACCTACTAAAAACTTACATCAAATTAACTGTACTACTACGAAATAAAACGTATTTTTAACACCTTAAACTTTTAGAAGTAATTTGTATAAAAAAATTGGGAACAATATATTCGTATTATATTATTATCTCAATGGATAATAGTACAATATGACACAAAATCATAGATGTTCGAAATCATTATACCCTAAAACTTTTCTATCTGTAGAATTATAAAATTTACAGGTTTTTCAACCTTAATGAACTCATAAAAGAACTTGAAATAATTAGAAAGCCATCTGGTTTTTAATGTTAAAAAGATGCCATTCGAAACTATTCAACTTGACGTACAAATCAGGTTTGTAAATTAATCACTTACGAAGACAGGGAAGACTATTTACCGTAGCTTCGGTATAAAGGCACTAGAGAAGCTAGGTTTTTTGTCTAAGGGATTTTAATAATCAGTTAAAAAGCAGATTGAGGATATGAATTAATAGAGACACTTGTAAGAGAGAATGAATGAAGGAGTTGGAAGAACAAAGCGAGAGCGACGAGAGGCAAAAGGAAGAATATAAACAATACTAAAAAGTAAGGAGGAAAACTTAATAAAAAAATCAAATTCTTTTACAATTTTAATTTTAATTTATGCAAAAAAAAGATACTCTGCATCTCTATAATTAATATTTTTTTAATGCCAGAAGTTAGTACATTATAAAAAATAAGATTTCCTTTAATCTTCGGTGTATTCAAATGGCTCGGGTGGCTCAGATTCCTTTTCTTCATCTGGTTTTGGTCCAAAAGCTAGAAATAAAAGAACAAGTTATCAATGGCATTGTAGACAAATATTAAGCAATATATTAAAAAAAAGAAAATAGAATGTGCCTAGTTTTAGCTCGTAGAATGGTGAGAGTAAAAAAGAGAGCGCCCTATCCTCATCACCTGAGAGGTAGAGGCAATGCCCTAGCTATAATGTCAGTGTGCTAGAATGAAGACGACGGGATTAACAAATGAGTGCTGAGTTTTGCTCCATGAGCTTTTTCATATCAGTATTGCAAAACTTGCACATTTTTTATTATGCGCACTAGTAATGTACTAGCTTGTCATGCTACTAGCCTGCGGTGTGGAAAAGTTTTTCGAAGCAGTCGAAAATGAGTGTAGGAGAAATAACTAAGACGAATCAATCGCGAAGAAATGAAACAAATATTGCCATCTTATCTAGAAATATGTCATTTTAAAAAATCAAAATATACATAATATTTTTAATTATGATAATATATAAAAAAACATAAAACTTGATTACAATAATATTTATTTAATATTTATTGGATAGGAACAATGTTCTAAATTTATTTAAAACCTCCTGTCCCTGAACAACATCATATAGTTTATTAGGCAGCCACTAAGTAGACAATAGCATCTACTACAAGTGGATAATTAATAAATGATGGCTATATCTACGACTATATTTTAAAAGTTAATTTTTCCATGAAGCGACTAAAGTTAAACCACATAATAAGGTGAAGTGATATGAATATGATTACGGTCTATGTAAATGATGAAATTATATTGAAATTGATATCATTAAGAATAGAAGTAAAAAAATAATCGCCTAGATCAAGAACAGTTAAAAACTGTACCTCTGTCTTGTGTAACCGCTGATCTCTATGATATTACGGCCTGATTACCTCACTGAGCCTTCTTTCCTAGTTTCAAACTTTTGTAATTTTTTTTTACGTTAAAAATTTATATCGTAAATTCTATGACACCAGGATTATTTCATTTAAGTCGGTGATTGTACAACTGATAAAAATTATTTTTTGACCTTGTAACATCTACTTTCTCATTAGAATATTTTCTTGTATTAAAATATTTTTTTTTAATTACACATATATGGATATAATGAATTTTTCAATTTTATTACGTTTTAATAAATATTAATGTTATAAATAATAATATTAATTATAAAAGAATTAAATAGTTACCAGCAACTGGTTCAACCAATTCTTCAAAATTATTTGTTTCAGAATGTTTGACCATCACGATCCCACCAATTTGTAAATCTTTAACAGATGAATATGAACTACCTTCAACTAACTGAATCACTTTTAACTGCTGTCGTAAGATACGTGCAGGATTTTGAATAATTTCGTAATTAGGTTCCACATCTTTCTTTTCTTTATCTTTATCTTTCTCACATTTTTCTGTGCCATCGTCTTTTTTTTTATCTTTTACATATTTACATTCTGTTTCATCCTTTTCTTTAATTTGTTTCTCCTCCTTACTCTCTAAATTATCTTTAACTTCTCCAATGTGAACAGGAATATCCTAAAAATATAATTAAACATAATTACGATCATGGATTTTCATTGTCATATTTATAGTTGTCATGTCAATATTTAGTAGATGAAAATTATATTTTTGTTTATACTAAAACACTAAAAAACCTAATTATAGTGTTTTTGTGTTTGATGTTTTCAACTTTAAGTATTTAAGATTTTTAATTTGTATAAATAACTACATCATAGATAAAGTTGTATTATATTAAAATATGTATTTATACGTTTGTGACGAGCCCTGCTCTTTCCACGGTGTCCGCCGAACTGATTGCTATTCCGGAGACGTATCCATGTTTTTAAGATTATTTAAATTTTATAAACAAAGCTTGCAACAATTCGAATAACGATTGATACTTGGGTCAATAGAGACTAGAACAGGCGAGGGAGAACCATCGGCCGTCGAAGCGCTAACAACGTGACCGGGTTTTCCTATGAGTTCCTAGGAAGTAGGAAAATTTAGTTCTGGCTAACCAGGAGGCCACGCCGCATAATAATAGCATTAAGGGAAGTTACCTTGATTGAAATTTAAAGGTAACTTCCAATAACGATGATGATCGCAAAGGGCTTGCGGCCATGGATGAGCAAAAAGAGTAGTTGAGTACGGAGTTCAAAGAGATCGAGCAAAATCTAGTAAGAACACTGCCTATGCAACCCCCCCCCTATTCTCTCTTCGTTGTGGAGACATCGTATGGAAGAGACGGCTGCAGGCAAAGCAAAGAGCAAGTAAGTACCTCACCATCTACCTAAGGCTAACGAAGGCCTTTATTGTATTAGAGCGACTTATTTATTTTTTTATTTTTTGTTTATTTGTGCCACGCATACTTAAATCTAGCACACTGGCTGATAGCAAGACCAAACACCGGCATGCCTCTCTACCTCACCATGCGTTCTAAAAAGCGAACGAATTAAAGAGAGCCGCGATCGCTTTTTAAAATATTAGCTTGTCAAATTTGACAGTTACCGTAATCAACAGATCGAATAACAATTTTTTTTCTTTTTTTTCTCTTCTACGACTTTATATGCGTTGATTAAATATCATTTGTCGCCGTAATAAATTTATTGTATTATATATTTAGTTAGTAATTTATTGATATCATAATTTTTTCTTAGTTTACAAATAAATTATTTAGAGAAATAAATCCATATCCTTGCATCATCGTGACCTACCGAAAGAGTATACATTGGAAAAGCTTGCGAGCTCCATCTTAGCACAACCTACCCTTACTGCACCACGGGTATACAAGTCCATGTCAAAAGTTTAATGGGAGCTAACTATTCAATTACTTTTACTGAAAAAAATTCAAATATCAACACACCATTCATTAAAACATGAATGATAGGAATTAAAAAAAGCCCGAACTTTTTGGAAGCAACAAGTGCAAGCATAACGAACATGCATTATTTGAACATTTGGATACATTATATAGATTTAAAGAAGATAAAATTAAGATTATCAGAAAGAATAATAATACATTATGCCTAAATGATGCCAGACGTAATAAATATATATATTTATCGATATCAAAACAATTATACTGCAAGAATTATTATAATTATCAACACACATACTCTTTTAAATTTGAGTTTCTAAAAACAGATATTCCGTTTTTTGTTTAAAATTTTTTTTGTAAATGTTCAAAGTTTAGTTTTTAATATATTTACATAAATCTATAGATAATACACATTATAAATTTAATGACTATGACGTAAATTAAATACTTACAACATCCATTTTTTCATGAGAATCTCGGGCTCGGCGCTCTGATTCCCGCCTTCTAGCTCTAGCAGAAATACTAAGAACAGCAGTTGTAACTTTTTCACGTTCTTCTCGTTTTTTTTCTTCTAATGGAGGTGGATAAGCATATACACTAGGTCTAGCATTTGACTTTAAATCCAGTTTTGGCATCTTAAGTTGGGCATTTAAAGCAATAAGGCATGTTGGTGTAAACGCCAATGCTAAGCAATGTGCTAATGGATACCAATACCAATATTGCGTAAAAACTAGGGCTCCTACAACAGCTAGCATATTTGTATGTCCTGTACGTGATTGTAATGAGACCGTCACATTTCGTCCTCCTTAAAGTAAAAAATTATAAATTAGATATTGACAAGCATTTTAATTTTAATATTTATTGAATAAAACTAAAATCTGTTAATGCTGATAAACATTTTTAATATATAAAATCTAATAGCAGCGTTTTATCGTTTTAATTTTATAAAATTGAAAGAATAAATATAAATTAAGATATCCCATAAAAAAATTTCTATACATTAAAAAATTATAGATGGGATACAAAAAACATGAATATATTAGTAAATGTATAGAAATTTAACATAATACCTACAATTACATATATATTTAATTTATATATCTTTAATTACTAGAGAAATGTGAATAACATGATGTTATTAAAAATGTATAATTAAAATAATGGAAAAAAAGCAAAAGAAATTTTTTTTTTTATAAAATTTTACCTGCATCAATAATACCCTGAGCCAAAATTGCACCAAACTTTGCCATATGGTCTTCATGTTTATCAATAATAACTTTAGCATAAAGTATCCGAAAGTCTTTAACGCGAGGACAAGTACTTTCAGTTTGTTGAATTAGAATCATAGCAGAGGAGATGAGTGCACCTTGACGAACAAAATTGACTGGATCATTAGTCATTGGATCCAGCAAATTTATAGCTTCCTTTAAGCCTGTACCAGCACATGCAATACCTAATGCCATTGCCGCTCCATAACGAACATGTGGGTTGTAACTTTCTGCTAATAGTGATACTACACTTGGACACTGTTCAGGATTTCTATAAAAAAAAATTGATAGTAATCTAATATTAATTTGTTTTAAATGATTTAAGTTATGTAAAAGTTAATAAAATTACAATATTTAAAAAAAATGTATTTATTGTTTTTATTTTATTGTAAAAAAAGAATTTTTGTTCGAGCACTTCCACGTACTAGCAGATGCATTTAAATGACCTCCACTATTATAATTCTAGTTTCAGGGAACCGGAGTATTTTTCTAAAAGACAAAAAGAACTCTGTGGGAGTACCGATAAAACATAAATACAGGATATTCATGCTAAAAAAAAACTCCTATTCAATCATCCACTGTGAACAAGTGGGATACCTTGTCGGGATAAACATTGTCTCGTCCAAGGGCTACAGCCTTACACGTCATTTTTTACTCTAAACGTGGATGATATTCCGTAATACCACCATCATAAGGAAATCAGTAGTTGTAGTCATAATAGTGAATGACAAAAATTTGCGAAAAATCCGGTAAAAACATTTTCTCTTTTACAACAACTTTAACATTTAAATTGTTTATATGCATCTTTATATCACTTTCTTAAGAGTACATTTTTTATAAGAACTCACCTAAAAAGTAAAAATCCGAGTCCTGTTACTGCTGCACGACGAACATCATCATTTACATCAGACACCTTCAAAAGGTATAGTAAATATAATTATTAAGTTTTACATAATAAAAACTTTCGTTTAACGTAATTAAACCACTTGAAATGTTTACATAAATCCAAATGAATGATATATCTCTTAAATCTTTAATTTTTTGTTTACTTTAAAATATATTCTTTAATTTTAATTTAAATTTAAAATATAAACATAAAATATAAATTTAAATTTAAAATATATTCTTTTCGAATTTTGATCACATTTCCTTTACAAACGCAATACGACCAGAATGAATAAAAAGTAATGTTTAATTCAATGCATAGAAGGTGGCCTTGTGACATAAAAAATAAATTAAACTAGGGGAGTTGATCCGAAAAAACCAACGGATTATGGATTCAAAATTTTGGTCGAAGAAATAAAGGCTAAGCTTCGTGAAGAAAGGGAGAAGAGAAAGAGAGTTGGGCTAACGATCCCATTAGAAAAAAGATTGTAATGTGGTGATGACCATAAGAACCCTTCGTGAATTCGAGCCCTACCTCACCTTCCGAGCTGTAACTGACATTGACCAGGCCAGCATTTCATTTTTTTTAAGTAAAAAGATTTGTAAAATTATATATATGTGCATATGTAATGATAAAAAAGTGTTCAAGAGGGTAATTAAATAATTAAAAAAAATAGTTTAATCAAAATTTTTGTTCAATTTTGTTTCAATTACATTGTAGTATACATTGGTGAAACTTTGATAGGATGAAAGAAGAGTTAGATGAAAAAGGAACAGGAAGGGTGGTGATGAACACGATAATGGAAGACCGGGAAAAGTAGAAAAACGAAATCAAGAGAAGATAGCGGTTGTTGCAACTGTGATAGTATTACTATGTAAGATGTGATGTATTTTATATTATGTTGTAATAAGTGTCGAAACATTATAAGTTTTGTATATAATATATGTGAGTGTTTTGTATATAATTGGATTTCAAAATCGAAAGGTAAGGAGGAAAGATTGATAAAATAAATAAATAAAACAATTTGTTTCAATAATACATTTAACGTTAATACATACCTGAAAAATTTTTTACTTTAAAGCCTAATCGTTGGAATTTTTTAATGATTTGTTAATGATAAGGTAATAGTTTATAGTCATAACTTATTGATGCCTTACAATTTATTTACATACTTACAGCAACATGAAGAAGTTTTCGAATGGCTTGATTGTTGCCTGTACCACAATATGCCATTGCTAAAGTATACATTCCACTTCTTCGAAGTATAGGATCTTTATCAGAGCTGAGAGAATTAACCAATGGATCAGCTTCTTCAAGACGGCCATACATAGTAAAAGCAATCCCAACTGCAAGACCACGTAAAATCTTTTCATGTTGCGTTTCTTGTGCATACTAAGAAAGATATTTTTTTTTAATTTTCATTATAATACAATAAATTATATGCAATTACTACACATTTTAAGAATAAAAAGTGCATTAGATAGTTTTATTAATTAGATAGATTTGTTAAAGAAAATTTTCTTTTTTATTTATCGAGATATAAATAAATAATAATACAAAAATATATCAAAATATTACCGCAACCATGTCTTCTATAGCTTGCGTTAATTTCGAACCTAGCATAACCATACCCATAGCTATTCCTGCGGCTTCTCCTGTTACTGCATCATCCTGATAAAGATTAAATTTCAATTGTTCATAAACATCCTGTCTGTGAGAACCCATAGCAGCTAAACCTAATCCAAGACAACCACCATGTCTGACCATCTAAAAAAAATTAATTTTATTGGTTATAATTGTTTACTAAAATTATTTTATAGAAAAAGCAAATACTTCATTTTGAGCATCTTTTAATTGGCCCAATAAATAATCAGTGATTGCGGCTCCATGATTAGCATGAATTAATCCTAAGGCATACAATCCACCACCCTCGGAATATCCTGCTCCAGCTCCTGTATCTCTTGGTAAATAAGACTGCATTAAAGGTAATGCTTCCTGCTCATGACCACGATGAATAACTCCAAGAGATGCTGTAGCAGTTAATTTTGCCCAATTCGTTGCTCGAGCTAACCATTCTAAATTATCTCTAAAATATAAGATGTTAAATTATAAATATTTTGATATAGAATGACAAAAAAGTTTTTAATCTTTAAAAAAATAAAAAATTTTATATTATATTCACTCTTGGAAAATAATAATTAATTAAATAGTGCCATAAATTATTATCCATGCGGTATCTTAAAAGATATAGATCACATGAAGAAAAGTAAGTATTATATAAGTATATGTTAAAAATAAAAAATATATAAGCTCATGTGCAATACGCATTGTAATAATAATAAAAGTAAAAATGAAAATTTTCAGTAACTATATAGGTATAGCAATGTTGATTTATTATTAAATTAAAAAAGGATACAATGAAAAAGGTTTTGGGAAAGTTAAGATTTTTAAATGAATGTAAATTGGGGTTGATAGTGTTGAGACGGTTATTATGATTAATATTCGTTAATAATCATTTTCTATCTGAATAATATTATCCAAAATGCACGAAATTTCTGCTGTAAATTTTTTTTGTCTAATCTACAGTCTACTATTAACTAGTATACTATCCTTCTTTTAATCACTAAGTTTTTTAAAAAAAAAAAAGTGTAAATACATAGTGTATCATTGGTTTTAGTTTGTTTCTGTTTAGTTTTCTTTTTTTTTCTATCTACATTCAGCGTACGCTTATTTTATATATATTATTATCTATTCACTCTTAAGATTTTTAAAACTGTCCCAATCGAACCTTATAAATTCTTTGCATAGGAGGAAAAGAAATAAGAACAGGACAGTGAAACTTTCGTATTACAAGAAACAATATACATAGACTTAATTGATCGACTTTATATATTTTAAATTTATTGATATTACCACCTAATGGCATAAAAATTCTCTTTCTACAAAAGGGAAATAGCCTACTCCCTAGAGTAATTTGACGCAAAATAATATAAAATTTCATCAACGCAGAGTGCTTTTTTACTGGGTAAAAGACATCTCTTACCTTACGAGTTAGTATGTTTTTTTCGCTATTGCACAACTCTTTGCTGCTCGTCCACCTCCCTAGTACTTTTCTTAGGGGGAGCACTCGCATTACCTGACCCAGCACTACGTCTCGGCTATCATGGCTGATCATACGATCGCGTCGTACAGTTGATGTAAAGATTATCCGGATCCCAGGAACCAGAACCTCGTCCGTTCCTCTACGGAATAAAACATTCGCTCGCACCTTACGTTAATAAAACTTATAGCCAACAACGATGTGGATATTAGTCTAGTAACTGTTGGAACCAAGGTCACTTTTTTTACTAACGACGCGCTCTACTGTGTTCGGTCTTTCCGCTTACTTTCCTTTCAGCCCATCCATCCAGTCTTTTTTTAAATTTGTCGAAATACCTTGATGCGCCCTTCTTTCCGACATACAGGCACTTATTCCACCAGTATATGCTTGTAGAAATGTCTCTTTCATTTCCAAAACATAACCCTTGACACATATACAGAAGCATAGCCAGATACAAACATGCCCTATCAATTCAATCTAATGCTTTATCTAAATCCTCACAATAATTCAATTCTTAACCATTTATAACTTATAATTCTTAGATTCTTAAGATTACTTTTCTGTAATCATTGCTTTATGTTGGTGACATTTTGTAAATATATATTATTTATTATATTTTATTTTTTATACCTTTTGAATTAAAAAACTGTTTTATCTTGAAAGTTTTTAAGGATTTTTTTTTAATTTTGTTTCGAAACTTTTTTTTTTACATTTTTTTCGGTATATAAAAAAAATTATGTTTTGTTTTTAAAGATCTTACGTATATATTTAAATTTTTATCTACAAAACTTTTTCTTCCTTCCTTTTTATTAAATAGTATATTAGCTTTTTAATAATGCCATTTTTGTATTTAGTCTCGTACTATATTCCCTATCTTTTCTTAACTATTTACCATTAAGTACAAGTTTTTTTTCTTTAACAAGTATTTTTTTTAAGTAATTTATATTTAAATTGCAGAAATATTGATGTACGCTGATTTATATTTAATTGAAAGTCACGTTATAGAAACAAGAGATTATTCATAGTCTTTATGAAGACCTGTAATCCAATTTTTTAAATTTGAAAACATTTTGAAATAAAAAAATATGATACTCACATATTTATGAGGTATGTAAGATATATATATAAAGGTTATCAGAATATTATAAATTGCTAGTACATACTAAATATTGTATAAAATGACCATTACATTTCCATAATTACCTTAAAAACTGATCACTTGTTGTACCTGAATGCATGAAAGCATTTGCAATGACAGTAGCAGTATGGCATATTGATACACGAATTGCATCTTTTGTATTTTTTAAAATTAACATATCTGTATGATTACTACGAATAAGGAACTGCAAATGTAAATCAATTGAAATTTCACCACCTAAAATTTTTGACAAAGCATCGATCCTTTCTTGTTGCTCACGCTCTTCTGCGTTCTAAAAAATATATTTCTATTTTTACAAACAAATTCAACCTTTGATAATTTACATTATATTAACATATACGTGTGTAAAATTGGTTGTGTTTTTATTTTAATTTAAAAATAGCAGCATGATATTTAAAGTTAGTGGCATGGTGTTACTAAGGAAAATGATAGAAAAGAGATTTCAGAGAAAAAGTCGGCTAAGAGTTTTGTGCGTTGAAAAGATAAAAGAGTTAAAAGTAAGGAGAAAAAGATTATAAAGAAAATATTAGGAATAAGCTTTATATAAAGACAAAAAAAGTGAAAAAATTATGGCATGTAAAGGATAGGTTATTGGCGAGGGAGTTGCACAAAAGCGCACTTATAGAGAAAGAGAAATATAATAGGGATAATGATGGTCATGACAAAGACAAAGGGTGGAAAAGCGGGAGACTTGACACATAAGACAGTTTCGAAATAAAATTTTTGAAGAAAAGGTGAGAGTTTTAGTATTTAAAAGTGATAAAAGGATTTTTAAAAAAGGAAAGATTTAAAAAGAATGAGAGAGAGAGACAACAGATTTAAAACAGTAAGGAAAAATAGAGGTTGGAGAAAAGAATATTAATATATTAATATTATGGATTAAAAAAAAAAGGATTGAAAGGTAAGTAAAAAATAGGAGAAAAAAAGCGTATATTTTTCAAGTTAGAAGAGGGCAGTACGTGACAAGGTTAAATTGAGATTAAGAGACAAAGAGAAAGGGATTAAATAGCAAACAAAAAACTAAAAAAAGGGTTGTCTATATAAATGCTAATTTAGTTATGAAAGAAAGAAAAATTATGTCAAAGAAAATTAAAGTAGACGTTAGAGGAGAGAAAAAAACCCATAATGTGAGCATTAGATATTTGAACATTTTTGTAATTGGAAAACGGAAAAATGTGAGTAGTAAGAGGTGGAATTTGTATATATATGGCGAAAATATTAAAAAGAAACAGTACAAATGGAACGGAGGTACACAAAAGAGGATTTAAAATTAATATGTTGGAACATGAAAAGTATTAATAACAAAAATAGAAAGCTTTGGAAATCTTTAGAGGGTTTGATAAATCGTAATATCAAAAATGTAACTAAAAGAAAATGCTTCGCAAGAGTTAAAAAATTCTATCGACAAGGCTATAATTAGAAATAAGTTTAGACCTAAGTAAAGCATTAATTGAGACATATAAAGATATGGCGTACATAGTCAAAAGCAATGTCAAATGTTGGAGAGAATACAAAAAAGAGCAAAGGATAGGGACTGAATATAGGGCAGAGCAAGGTTGTTGAAAGAGAACTAGCAAAAAAGAGAGGTACTATTCAAGAAGTTAGCATAAAATTACTCAAGTTTGAAAGAATAACACCAAATTATATCAGTAGAGGAAACGAAAAAATAACCAAGCGTTAAAGATAAGGAACAATAGGAAAATAGACTTGTTATACAAGCAATAAAGAAAGAAAGAATGGGGGAAAAGACATAAGGAAAAGTGGGTAAAATTAAGGAAATTAATATTAAATGATATCTTAGCTAAAAAGAAAGCCAAGAAGCCGAGGATAAAACAGAAAACATTAAACCATAGAATTATGGATGTGGTGAAGGAAAAAGTAACAAATAAAATATCTGGTACTAGAGTATCTAAAAAAATTAAATGTAAAAACATGAGGAATGCAAGGTGCAAAATTTCTTTTTTAGGATTTAAATGTGGATTAAAAAGTATTGGGAAAAGGAAAACTATAAAAAATGCAGTATATGTGAAAGTGACCGGAAACAATAGAGCACGTAGTGGCTGTGTATAGAGACATTAAAACGTGAATGAAATTAAAGTAATTTTGGATGAAAAAAGATAAAAACTAGAGCTAATAAAAAAGAGAAAGGTGGCAATGAGTGAAAAGAAAATAAATAATAAGATTTTTAGATATCTATACTTTGTTATGCGTGAAACTTTATTGATTAGTATACGTGAATAAATTTTATAGATTTAAAAGGATTATTTAAAATTAATGTTCCACTTAATTGCACCAAAGTGGGCAAGCTGTATGACAGAAAAGACCCTGAGTTTGTAACCGCATGTAACCGCTACGAAGTCACCGGCCTGCATCTTTGAGAACCTTCATCCGTCGCATAAATAAGGAATGGTATTTCCTCCTTTAATCTTATTTTCTTATGATAGTTTAATAATTTCATAGTAGATTGTAAATGTCATCTAGCGACCTTTTTTTCTTCCGATCTCTTTTTACATTTAAGATGTTTTTACAAATAAGCAGTAAATACTCTACGCGGTCAGTTCTTACTATACGTATTTATATCTCTTTAAATTTATTTCTTTTAATTTAAGTTAACTTTCTTCGTTTTTAATATTATTTTGATGTAAATTTGTTTTGCTATCCTCCAAAAGCAAATTCTATGTTTTGTATTACAAACCAATCACATTAATGAAATTGTAATTCAAATTCTTTTTTCTTATATTACAATAAAGTCCCTTTCCCTAATTAGTGAAAATATATACAAAATCCTGTCTACCCTTTTCCATTCTCGAACCCTGAGATCATTAAAATATCCATCCAAAAAACTCTTCTCCTTCTATCACAAAAGTATTATATATATAGTAGACAGTTTCAATTCAAAAGCTTAAAATAATCTTTATATTTTTAGTATCAAACGCTTATTAAGCCTGTTCAATTTTACCTGCTACTGAATATATCTTGGTTACACACCTTATCACTAGGTAACTACATTAAATTCTTTCTTTTTCTGCATCTTTTCACAAGTCTGATTGTTTTTTACCCATACCTTTTCAAGATTTTACATTTCCTTTATCATCTACTCAGTTATTAAAAAAGTTTTTTCTTTTAAATACTTTCTCTCTGCTCCTTATTTTCACACTTATATATGACTATTACTTCTTGTCTTTCCTTTTATTCAAATATCTAAAAAATATCTACCCATCATTTGACCACATTTCTCTCTCCTCAATCGTTTTCATCAACTTCGCTTCCAATCAATTTTGTTCCAGGCTACTTGTTATTTCTTTCCTTTCCTAAAAATCTATTTGAGCTATTATCAGTGCTCTATTTTTTCCATCTATCAACATTCAAATTTGCCTTTTAAATACCTTCCTTTCATCAACGTTACTATCATCTTTTTAATATCATACCTATAAAAAATTCCTGAAATTCTTATCTTTTTTTCAATTTAACCCTCCTTCATTCCGCTCTTTCATATTTCAACTACTTCTCCTTATTCTTCTTAGCTTCTTTTTAGCTACCTCTTTTCTCTCTCGTCCCACACCCACTACTTAAATTATTGCAGATTTACAGGTATCCTATTTTTACATTGCTTCAATTTTTGTTTTCCTATTATGCATGTTTTTCACCTTTTACATTTGTCTTTATTATTTGACCGTTAGGTCATTGATGTAAGCTTCTTTTTTATCTTTCTTTTATTTTCTTACTCTCTTGGCAGATTCCTGGACCTTTTATTTGTCACAGCCACACACTTTCGTATTTTTTTTACTTCAATTTACTTCCAATTTTTTTATACTTCCTATATATCCACTAGAACTTTTAATTCTTTTTCAGGTAACCCTGTCCTTTATCTTTTAATTTCTTTTATTATTTCCTATGATCCTGCTCTTAACATCTCAAAATTATTACCCCGAAACTGTCTTGAATGGATCTTTCAGTCTTGAACACGAAGGTCGCTTCTCTCTCTCTCTCTCTCTCACTCTTATCTCATTACCTTTCTAATCTCTATTCTAATTCTAATCATTTATCTATCTTAGTAATTTTGCATAATAATGATAAGAACACTTCTTACCTCATTTCACAATCTACAGTAAGTAATAATATATTAAATTTTTTTTCTATATTTTTATTATATATTTATATTTATTTATATTTTTTCGAGCAAGTATGTGAATTCAAAAAATAATATGATACATAATAATATGATAATGTGTACAATATGATTGTACAATATACCATTTCTTTTAAATATATACATTTAATTTAACTCATATTCACTTACCGAATTATGAATATCTTATTCATTTTTTAACTGAAACTCCGGCAAAAAAGATTAATTTAGTATGTTAATGTATATCAGAGAGTGAAAGAGTATTTCAATTTAATCAAGTTGTCCTCCCCTGTGGGTTGCATGACCGTGTAAATGGCGAGGGGCTTACACGCAAGTGAGAATGGTCCTTGCAATGAATGTGCCGTCTACATGATATTGAATGAATGGGAGAACACCCCATAAACGAATTCCTCCATGAATGATGTGATCCCCTTTAAGTGGGGGCTTTCACATGAATGAGTGAATGAATGTGGTATGAATGAAGGGCGATGGAACCCTGATAAACCAGGAGGGCCGGGACTCCGGCCCTTTCATCCAGCTTCCCCGATTGGCCTGTCGGTACCATCGGAGAAGCAAAGGCAGCTTCTTGCTTTCGCAACCAAGAAGAAACCCACCACTGCGTTTGATAAGAGGCACAATGGTTAATTCATCCAAGCCCTAATCCCAAGGTGTACGTAATCGTGCCTATGGGATTAGTTGGCCATAGGGTACCAGTGGTCGTAAACGGTGCTTCGAAGGGACCGGGCGAAACCTTCGAGGAAGCGGACACATGTAGGGCACTTGGTGCGGATGGAGTGAAAGCCCCAAAGACTCAGGACTGCATAGAGTCGAGGGAGTAGTTGAAAGCCGTCCCTGAGTAGATAGAAGTCGTGACCCCAGCGTCAGCTGAGGGGTCCACGCTGACCGAGGAGAAGTGGCGAGCTCAACGTAAAAGCGGGGCTGCCCTGAGGAGGCTGATAAGAAGTGTAAAGCTCTGCAAACTAGCAACTCGGGCGACCAGAGATACCAAAAGAGAAGGGTTGGAGTGGAAAGGATTTCTCCAGTTTATCCGCGTATGACAAAAAGGCTGAAAGGCCCAGTCGATATGAAGGCAGCCCCGAGCAGGCCCGCCCCTAACAGGACGGGACAGGCCAGGGAAGGCACTGTATCGGACGCAAACAGGGTAAATCCGTTGACCACAGTCATAATAAGGGAAAACTACCCTGAGGAAGCCGTCACTCCGAAAATGCTGGATCATTTTCCAGAACAGCTGACAGAGACAATACTGGCTCTGGGCGGCAAGGTAGATCAGCCACTACGGTTCGAGACGACCTACGGTAAGTAGGATGCCATAATAGCGGTGCTCTCTAATCAGAAAACAAGGGAATGGCTGCTACAGGCAGTGCCCAAGCTAAACATATCATGGATTACCCGAGTGAGAATCAGAGGGATGGAATTGCCAGGTTTGCCTGCTACAAAGGAGGTCCGGCAGCCTTTCTCAGGAGCGTAAAGTTTATAAACCCTAAACTTAAGGCTAAGACAGGTGCATTGAGGGTTGTAGGGGCCTGGAAGGGTGAGGAGGAGGTGGCCAGCGGGTAAGAAAAAGATCTCTTTGTGCTGACTATCCCTGAAGCGCACGTTGGGTCCCTGAAGGCTCTCGGGGAAAATCCCTACTTTGGATGCTTGAAGATGCACCTGAAGGTGATAAGCAAGAGCCCGAAGGAGGCTGAGGGGGGGGGGAGTTTAAAACGAGAAAAAAGAGTCGGTGGATAGCTATGGCTCCGTCGACACTCTCGATTTTTCAGATTAACTTGCATCATAGCAAAGGCGCCTCTGCAATAATAAAGAGGAGCTTGACTAAGATGCAGACAAAAGTGGCATTCAACCAAGAACCATCAGTGGTCAAAGGCGCTATCTGGAGACTTGGTGGACTTATTTGTTTTAGAGAAACCAGGAGCATAAAACCCACTGTCTGTATAGCACTCAAAGGGGTCAATGCTTTGCCACTGCTGGACCACTATTCTGGGGATCTGGTGGCGGTGATTACCGAAGTGGAAGGAATAAGGAGGCTAATTTTAGCTTCGGTCTACCTTCTCTTTGTCACCAAGGACAACCCTATACCGGAGGTCTGTTGTCTGGTGGAATCTTATCAAGGTAGGAATATTCCACTTATACTGGGGTGCGATGCTAACTCACACCATAGGGTGTGGGGAACCACAGACACTAACGTGAGGGAAATCCAGCTACTGGAGTACCTCGTTAACACTGACCTCGACATTATGAATGTGGGAAACACACTCAGGTTCAGACATGCGGTCAGAGAGGAGGTGATAGATATGACACTATCATCTTCAAGTATTGCGTGCATGGTCCGGGAGTGGCAAGTCAGCGATGAATCATCGCTGTCTGATAATTCCCTGATAACTTTCTCGTTTAGACGCCGTGGAAAGACCCAACAATTATGGTGAGGAATCCTCGGCGAACCGACTGGGACGGAAATGCGCAGGACTTGGGGAGTCTCTTACAGAGCTTCCCAAAGAAGATCAGGGACACATGGTATCTAGATTTGGCAGCTAAGAGGTTCATAGACTGCATCGTCCGAGATTATGAGAGAAACTGCTGTCCCAAGCAAGCTTAAAGAAAGGGCGAGGTATGTTGGTGGACGCAAAAAAATAGACGGGTTGAGACGGTACACTCGGTCCCTGCTCAAAAGCGCCAAGAAGAACGGTAAGTACTCCCAGTAGAACCGTTATAGAACCGCAAGGGACCTGTACCGTAAGAATATCAGGATTGCCAAGAGCTAGAGCTGGAAAAGGTTTTGCGAGAAACCCAGAAAGGCAGAGAGGCGGCCAGGATGAATAGGATTCTTGCAAAAAATCCTGATGCCATCCTGGGTAATCTAAAACTGCCGGATGGCAGTTATGCAGATACGGATTAAGAATGCTTGACCCACCTTGTCCGGGCACAATTCCCTAGCTTCAAGGGAGAAGCGGATCAGTCCGATGAGAAAGGCAAGGTCGGTGAGGGCCAAATGGGATCAGGGATATAGACTGACCCTTGGGGGCATGAATTGCAACTCAAGGATCAGATAAAATACCTAGGGGTCATCCTGGATAGCAAATTAAACTGGAAACGATATCTAGATTACATTGGCGGGAGTATGACGGCCAACCTATAACTGAAAAGTGTCATAGGGCGGAACTGGGGTCTTAGCCCGGACACAATGAAGTGGATGTACGAGGCGGTTCTCAAGCCCAGACTGACCTATGGGTCCATAGTCTGGTAGAGGAGAGCGGCCTTTGTCACTTCATTATTAACCCAGAAGAGGCTTAGGAGCCTAGTAGTTAGGGGCATCTCTGGCGTCATCAGATCAACTCCAACGGTGGCTCTGGGGATTATTCTCGGCATTGAGCCTTTCAAGGTAACGCTGGAGGGCGCAGCAGCGCAGGCCCTGATAAAGATAATCAGGTCCTTAGAAGAGGGGAAAACTGAAGAGAGCCTTGGGCTTCGCCGGGCACTAGAGAGTAGAGGCGCACTGATGATGCACTCTGACATCGGTGCCAAGGTCTTCCTCTTTGACAAAAAATACCATGTGAGCATCCTTTTCCGAAAGGCATGGGATGTTTGCACGAGTCAAATGCCCCCTTATGGACTGGTCTGGTTTACGGACAGGTCCAGGAGTAGAGACGGCGTGAGTGCGGGGGTGTATTGCAAGAAAAGTGGGACACATTTAATGTACCTTGGCTTGGCACATAAGCAAACGTGTTTCAAGCCGAACTGATTGCAATAAGGTGGGTGATGGATGCTGCAAGTGAGCAGCCACACTGCCCTCGGGTGCTCATCTGCTTGGATAGCAATAGCGTCCTGATGGCGCTAGAAAATTATGTAACAAAATCGAGGCTGGTCTGGGACTGTTACCAAGCTCTGAACAGACTCGCAAGCAAAGCTAGGTTGAAGCTGATGTGCCCACAGTGACGTCAAAGGGAACTTCATGGCGTACTCCGTGACAAAACAAGCTGCTAAGTGCAGTTTTATGGGGCCGGAGCCGGCGGTCGGCTTGTGCCAGAAACGCATCAAGGAAAAGGTGCGGCAGTGGATGGTTGACGAAGCGGGCCGGATCAGTTACGAGGGACCACTCCAAGGTCTTTGTGACGGCATTAAATGCTTCAGGCTGGGCCAAGGTCATCTTGAGGACTTAGCAGGAGCAAGACAAAGAGACTGGTAGAGATCCTCACGGGTCATGGCATTTTTAAAGCACCCAAATTCATGATGGAATTGGAGACAAACCCGTTCTGTAGATATGGCTGTGAGGTGGGGGAAACTCTCAGGCACCTGTTGTGCAACTGTCCAGCATTAATCAAAGAAAGGAGGCGCCTCTTTGGGGTCTCAACCCTAGAACCGGAGGAGGTGCTCCCTAAACACTTCACTCAGATCCTTGAAGTGAGTGAGGTGTGGTAGATTTTGCGAAAAGTAGGGGACGCCAAAGGGAGAACATATGCGTCTGCGGGCCTTGAATGGTTATCATAGGGCCCACTCGCATAGAATAATAATAATAATCAAGTTAGTGTTTTAAAGTATACAGTGCACAAACTGAAATGACATTTGAGTTAGTGGAGAATTAATGTACTAACTTAGATGACAATATATAAATAGCATTGGCAAAAAATTTAAGAGAAAAAAAGAGAAATGACAAAAATTAAGTGACACAATTCAATCTAAAGAAACTTACAACATAGACTGATAAATAAGTATTAAGAAAACAAGTTGGAAATATAGAACCCACGCTTTAAAAAAAATTTTAAAGAAATACGCTATTTAAAGAAAAGCTTTTAAATTAGGCATTAAAGTAGACACAAGAGTTGATAGTTAGTATGGAGGAGAACTTAGAAAAATCAAGAAAAAAATTTTTTCGTAGAAATTTAAGAAATAAAAAAAAGCGTGAATAGAGAGAAGAAACAAGATCAGAAAAACGACAATAAAATAAATAATTATAAAAATAATAAAAAAAATTAATAGGTGAAATTCGAGATAGCAAAAATGAGAATAGAAAATTATGAAAGAAGTAATATTTTATAAGAAAAATAATTTTAGTGTAATGGAAAAAGAAAAAGTTTTTAGATTAGATAAAAAAATTTCCATTCACATGCTAAACAAAACAAATGTAGTATTGTATATGTTAAAAATTAAGATTTCGAATACGCGGGTTCCATAAAAATGAAAAGAAGATTTTGGTGATTTAATTGAGTTGAGCAATTACATATTTATTATCACATAATTGACAAAAAAACTAGCAGATATAGAATAGTAATCGCATACTTGATAACATATGAATGAGCTTTTAATAAAATAAATACAAATTATTTATTTAGTATAAAAAAATTCAAGTAGAAAAAACAATCTATAAGAAATTAAAGAAAATAAATTTTTTTTATAAAATTACAAAAAATATAATAAAAAGAAAGGATGGGTACCGTAAAGATATAAAAAAGAAATAATACATGAGTTATTATGGAGTAGCAGTATCTAAAACAAACGACCAAATGTCGCATGTAAAGTAAATAAAAACAATGAGACTCACGCCTCGAGCTGGGCGCCAGGAACTCGCTTCCCTGGCGCTACCAATACGACCTGATCAGCGACCAACCGGATCAACAGGCGAAATTTGGGAGTTACAAATTAAAAATTCAAAGCAACTTCCTATGAAGCTAAAAGGGCGTAATAATGGGGTGGCTAAAACCCGGGTCAACGAAGTTTAGGGCACGTGCTATGACCTCAGATTATGCCAAGCTCTTGATGAAGCTGGAGGTTTAGAGCACCCTGGTGAATGATGTCGGCGAGATCCTCTCCTGCCTGCGTGTGCAGGAACTGTTGGCGATAAATTGGATAGATACAACCCGGACCAATAAGGAGGTTCTTGAAGTCGTAGCTACCGGGAGAATAGCCGAAGACCTTTTAGGAGGAGAAGAAAGGGCTTTCCTTCTCCTCCTAAAGAAGCCCAGTGAGGGCTATCCGCAAAGAAAAATCTAAATCGTTTCAAAACTCAGTCACGAGACACCGGCTGATGCAAAGGCCGAGCACCATTAAGCCTCTGCCTCGTGGCGCGCGCCAACGAACAAACGAACATACGAGAGCCGTAACCGACCCAACGAGACAACGAGAAAATACGATTAAACTTATATTAAATTTAACCACACCAGAGGCAGGTAACCACATTCCTTTAACTGTAAATAAATTATTAGCGGCGATTATTAGACAAAATCATATTTTCTACTTGCGTTAATTTTTTTAATTCCTTTTTTTAGTTTTATAAATAAATGACGCCTCCACCTCAAGACGAATGAAAGAAATCTAAAAAATCAACTAATTGCTTATTTTTTTATTTATTTTATTTCATTTCGTCTCGCGAATCTGATCCCTTCACCACGCCCCCTTACCCACAAAACTCTGGAGCCGGCGAACTTAAACCCATTAAACCCCCCTTTCCTCACTGTACCGCGGCTAAAGACATCCATGTCACAACAATATAGCAATAAAAGCTAAGAAATAATAGCCGACAGAAGGAATTACTTTAAAAAAACAAATAAATGAGTTGATAAATGAGTATAAAGATAGATTCGAAGATAGAAGGTACTTATGCATTAAAGACAGAAGATGGAAAAGACGATTGCCGTTATTATGTATACGTGGAAGATAAAAAGAAAAAGTATTACGGATGAAAAAATGGCCTGCTCATTTTTATTTTTATTTTTATTTAAAAATATGTTTACTTTGAGGGGAGAACCCTTAATAGATGTACAAAAAGTACAGAGTAGCATAATAGTCAGTCAATTAGGTACATCGAAATCAACAGATTAGCGCAAAATTAAAAAGTATTCATAAGTACAGTAAAAAATTTTACAGTTAAGTAAAGTTTTTTAAAGTAATAAGCTTCCTATATTTTATAAATATATTTAATTAACATTATCAGGGCAATATTTATTATGTCAACATAACAATTATATACCAAATATTGCACATATAAAACATTAATACACTTAATTCTGTCAAGCTTTAAATTTATTAATAAATGTTATTCTGAAGTTTCCCCGTCTTCCTTCATTATTGAAAAATTTTAATATAAACATTTTTATTTTTTATTAAAACAACTTCCGTCTACATCCCATCCTATCGCGCATTATGCATTGGCATAAAAAAGAAAAAATCGCGTTTCAATTAAAAAAAAAAAAAAATAAACATGTAATTGAGTTTGGACGTAGCAATAATTTACTGTTTTAATTAAAAAAGTCCGAAACAAAATTCAGTGCTTTTTTAATTTTCAAATGTGGATTTGTCAAAAACTCTAATCATTTCTAATTTTGAATTATCATATGGGTTTTTATATGTTCATTAACTTATCATTATAAAGTATATTTTTTAAAGAACAAAGTAAAATTTTTTTGTGAATTATTTGTTA
This sequence comes from Kradibia gibbosae, assembly GCA_018907135.1. Taxonomy (NCBI): domain Eukaryota; kingdom Metazoa; phylum Arthropoda; class Insecta; order Hymenoptera; family Agaonidae; genus Kradibia; species Kradibia gibbosae. The sequence continues at coordinate 36,605,691 of JACCHX010000001.1, forward strand.
GAATAATAATACTTATAATATTACTTACCAAGCTATCAACACTTCTTTGTTCATTTTCTTCAGGGCTCCTTTCAGAATCTTGTACATCTAAAATTATAGAGTCTATTTTTGTTTGAGAAACCGACGTTAATTTATCTGGTTTCACTGTAAGAGCTTTGACTATAAGAGCTCCTGGTATTGGAGCTGTAGCTCTTAAAGCTTGTAATACACGTCCAAGAAATTGCTGTGTAGCAGATTCGTAAAGATCAAATGCAATTTGATAAGCCATTAATGCACAGTTTTCAGAGCCTTTACTAAGTCTATCTAAGAGCTCAGCAACAGCCAATGCATCATCCAAAAAAATCAAACATTGACACATACTAACATAATCTGGAGTGTTTAAATTTTTATACAATCCAACTAAACAACGCAAAACAGTATTTCGAAAGCCACGATTTTGAATGAGGCTCATGACAACTTGAAATGCATAAGATAACATTCCACTTACATCGTCCTAAAAAATATTATTATTTTAAAATGGATTAAGCAAGAAAGAAAAATATATTTTATTTCTCACTCATTTCCTTTAAAAGGTTTCTAATTAAAAAATTATATAACTTCTCATTTATAAAAGGCTAGTTTTCTACAATTTTATATTTATACAATGTTTTTAGAGAATAAATTTATAGTCAAATATAATATGATTAAATATATATAAATAATATTTACTGATTGCATAATAGCAGCTTCAAAAATATCCATTCTTCTTGTTTCAAGTGCTAGTCCTAAAGCCTGTCGATATTGATTATCATCTAAACATCTTTGAAACATTCTATTTACTATACCTTCTAATCTAGGGTCAATTCCTTTATAATTGGGACGTAATTTATTTTCAACTTGGAGCACACGTTGTTGTGTATAAAAATCAATGCATTTAGCTGCAATATAATTTAAAAAATTAAAAAATTATCACACATTCTTGTTATAAAAAACTTACCTATAATGGTATCTACATATTCATTGTGAGCATTAACATCAAATAATTCACCTGCTCCTAAAGCATAAGTTAAAGAATCTTCAAAGCTGCCAAGATGATAATAAACTTTACTTGCAACTAAAGCGGCAAGTTCGTGATGATTAAAATTTCTATCCTCATGTAATATTTCACTAAAAAAAAAGTCTTTAATACATAATAAAACAAAATTTGTAAATAGAACTTTAGTACTGTATCAGATGCATAAAATAAGACTTTCATTAGTTTTGTATCAATATATTAACCAATGTAATAAAAAATGGTAATAATTATATTATCAATAATCTAACAAGTTTTTAATTAAATTAACATCATTTCAATCAATACAATATAAAAATTTTAATTTTCTGTTTAAATTAACTTTAAGAAATTATATTTTGTATTTTGTGTAAAATAATTAAATAATGTACCCCATTACAAGTAGCTGCACAAATACTTATCTTCTTTACTTAATAGAATAAAATTTAAAAAATTTAGGTGATTTTTAGTTCGACCTTATTTTAAAAGACTTGTATTATTCACCTTATATATTATATACATACTTATGTTACATAATTATTATTTATTAAAATTTAAAAAATCAAAGCCTATAAATGCAGAAGCAATTCTGATTTATGATATAAGATCAAATAAAGTATAATTTATTTCTTTACAAAAATATATAATTGAAATCGTATTTCAAATATTATATTTTGAAAAATCTTAGTTGAATATGATTTATTTAAAAATACTAATTTGACTAAAAAGTTTTGGTTTGAATTTATTAAAAGAAACAAAAATTTCTAAAAACGTCTACAACTGATTATAATCTGTTCTTATTAAATTCTTGATCAAGTTATAGTAAAATCATATCAACAATTAAAAAATGTAATTAGATAAATATTATATTAAATAAAACTTATTGATTAAAATCAGGATAAAAAATATATATGAATAAATTTACAGAAAACATATTATATACGATAAATTATTAAATCAAATTATTAAATCTATTATACATAATAAACATTTGTTTTACCATTTTTAATAATTATTAATTAGTTTTAAATATAAATAGATTTTTAAAAGGTAAAAACAGATAAATTGTAGTTCAAATACTTAAATTTTAGATTCCTGTTTTCATTTTAAATACATATATACAAAAAATATATTTATTAAAAAAAAAAATTAAAATATATTTTATAATAATTTAGAACAAGTTCATTTACAGTATTTTTATTTACTTTTTGTTTCATTTAAAAAAATTTTGTATTTAATATCAATAAAAAATATATACAATTACATTTTCTCTATGGCTTCTGATATCTCTGGCCAAAATTCATCTACTATCATGTCTAATTTTTTAAGAGCAAAAACTTTTAATTCGGTTATTGGCTCCTCAAGTAGAGAAATTATGCCAGCTGAAAAAATCGTATTCAAATTAATATTATAGACTTTAAATTGCGATGTTGATATTAATAATTTTCTTCAAGAGTATGAACAAAAAATTTTGCAATTCATTGTACACAGTGATAATATCCTAAATAATATTATTAAAAATTATAATCTTAGAACATCTAATAAATTACAAACCTGCGGAAGTTATATTCATTGTAAAGCAATGTAAAAATTTTCTTCACTGCAACTAGTGCTTTAGACAATTATTTTGAGTAAATTATCTAAGTAAAATGAATTAAAATATCGTAACAAAAGTGAGATTAGCAGTAATGATACAAAAGCGATGTGATAATGTAGAACTTTTGATTGTGCGCAGTAATTTTTTTCTGCTCATTAACTAGCTGCACTAAAAATTTCTGTATATAACGTTTTCCTTTTTTTGGCCCTCTCTGCGCTAAAAATTTGAACACAACCAATGATTCTAAAAACATACTGCGCACAATTCAAGAAATACCTATCAACATCATTTAGTACAACTTTTGTAGTATTTTCAATGGTTCTGTATTCGTAGGATAGATGTAATTTATTTACAAATATATTTAAGCATAAAAAAAAGAAAGGTAAGTAATTGAATATTGTTGAATGAAACAAATATTGTATCAAAATAATTAATAAAACTTTATATTTAGAAAAATCTATATTTGCAAATTAAATATTATAATCCGGAGAAATATTTTGTTTGAGTACTTTATAATTCTATACATTTTTATGGCCTTAAATTATAGTCCTGAAAGAACAATTTTTAATTTAATAATTATAAAAAAAATGTTAATTAACTTTTACTAAAAATGTTAAAATAACACAGTTAAATTTTGTAATAAATGATTTAAATAAGTATAAAATAATTAATATTTTATTGTAATAATAATAATAAGGTAGTATTCAATAGTTATTAATTTAATACTATAGGCATAGATTAATTATCAATTTTAATAATTTTTAATTGATATAAATTTTTGCTTTCAAAATTTACTTTTAAAGCATGTTATGTTCTTAATACTACATTTTTCATTATATTTAATTAATATAAATATAGAAGTTTTTTGAAAAATATTTTTAATTTTTCAAAAAATAAATATAAAAATAATATTTTAAAATTAATTAGTTTTTTTTTATAAACAGAGAAGAATAAATCAAAATTAAAAAAACATCAAATAAAAAATCGATAAAAGATTAAAAACTTTATTAAGACCACAAAAGAAAATTATATTATAAAAATATATTGCAAATTTTATACAATTAATGATAATTTTATATATATGTTAAATTAAAAAAATTATTTTTAAGCATTATTCAGCTCTTAATTAAAGAAAAATTAATTTACAAAATATGAATAAATACTTATTAATAATAATATATTTTCAGAAAAAATTGAATGTAAATCTTTGGATTAAAACTAATTGAAAATAAAAAGAAGTTCTACAATCATTTTAAAAATTGATGAAGCATTGTTTTAAAATAAAATTTTTTTTATAACAGTTGATTTTTACATAGAAAATTTGTATAACAACTACTACATATTAAACAAATATGAATTCAAAAGGGTTTGTATTTTAATTAATAAATTTTTTAATTTTTTACTAGATATTTATTTTGAATAACGTCGTAGGAATAGTTAAGAGAAATAAATATAATTTTAATCAAGTAACTTAACAAGTAATTTGTAACATTGAAATTTATAGAATATAGAAATATAAATATTCATAAAGAAAAAAATTCTTTTCTATATCTTCAGTAAAATATAAAACTACTAAAAAAAAACAATAAAAAACATTATCTACCTAAAAAATACACCAAAAATGAAAATCGACTAAAATTGAAAAAAATTTAACCTTTTGTATAAAAATAAAATATTGTTGTTACTGTGGATAATAAAGGTTTAATATTGTTAAAAACTTTTTTTCTTAAAAGTAAAAAATCCTACATTTGATTATCTCTGAATATTATTTAAAAGTTTATGAGAATAAAAAATCAGTTTAATTTTATATATTTATTTCAATTCTTACAAAAACACATTTTACATTTTATTAATCTTATTATAATACATTTTTTACATGAAGCATGAAAAATTTTAACTTAAAATATTGTCACATTTTTTCATCAAATTATAAATTGGCTATGTTGTTCTTTAATTGATAAGTGCTCAAGTCCATAGATCATATGTTCTGCCTCATACTTATACCTTTGTTGTGGTTGCAATAATTTTCTATAAAATTATTCTGTGATTCAATAGTGTTGATCATCACATTTATTGAATTACAATAGATGATCTATAAGTAAAATTTTTTTAGTATTTAAAATATATATTATTACAAAAGTTTTATTGTCTTGTACCAATCAATTGTAATTAGCAAATCTAATAAATTAAAACTTTACATATTTATTCCTAAAACATTAATGTTATTATCTTTATTAATACGTTAATTAAAATTACTTTTTTAAATTAATGTTTACATTTATTCTTCCATTTATGATAAATGAAGCATTAATTAAAATTGCTTTTACAATGACATGTACCTATAGAACATCAGTAGTAGACTCAAAAACATTATAAATGTAAACTATTTTAGTCAATTTTGAAATTATTTATATGTACAAATGATGTTTCTGTTTCTGAAATACAGTAGTATTATTATTTTTTTAAGATAATTTTTGTCTATTACACCATTCAAACGTGTTATAAAAAGAATCTTTGTTTATTAATTTTACTTTTACTTTTATGGACTATCCTTACATCAGTTCATTTGAAACTATGTACATTAACAAATTACTGTAGAAAAGATATATTATTGAGTGAATTTTTTTATGTATTTATTACTTAAATTATATTTAAGAATATAAAATAAATTATTGTTGTTAAGTAACAAATTTTCCTTAAGTTAACGAATAGATGAAGTATAAATATCTTCATAATACATTTATATGCAAATATGTGGCTAGCAATATAACATGGACACTGATTGTATGATACTATTATTATTCTTATTATTTTTTACTATTATTTTGTCTAAAGAAACTTATAAATTATTTCCGTATTATATAATTTATGGTAATTCAATTAAAATACAATACATTTTTATATTTGTACTAATATATTATACAATTTTATCATTTTAGAAATAACAATAATCCAAATACATTAGAAAAAAAATATGAAGAAATTTTTTGTTATACTTATAAGCAATTTAGTCCAAAGTATGTAAAATTGATGTTACCAATAAAAACAAAAGACGGACAAATTGAAAAACAACCAATTAAAAAAATAGATAGTAAAGAAAATTTTGATAGGATCGAACACAAAAAAAAAAGAAAGAAAAGTTCCTTAAATAACTATTTGCAAGTACAGGTAATATTGTAAAATATATTTATAATTTAACACATAATTAAAATATTTTTTTTTAAGGTTGTTAAAAAAGTTACAAAAGTAAAAAAATTTGAACATAATTGATTATTTTAAACATTCTTATAATCACATTTTATTACTTGTTTGTTACTTAAGTTTATATAATTATGTATATTATATTATATAATGTCTACTTTTATTTAATTGTATATATTTACCACTAATAATTTTTAAAATATTAATAAGCTTAACACGATTAGAAAAAAAATGTTCAAAAAATATTTTAATTTCATTTGCAAGAAATTCATTGTTTTATAAAGATAGTTTTAAATTTTACACATAACTTAGCGTAATTTTAAAAATTATTTGATGTTCAATATTTTTATTTGTTATTTCTATATTCATTCTCATGTTAATATTGTTGTCGTTGATCCTCACTTTCATTATTCTTAAAGTAATTAATTTATTAATTATTTAAAAAATTTCTTATCTTTTTTGTATACTCTACCTTTTGTGAAAGCAAATATCACATCTTTGCAAAAAGTTGTAAATGAATATTATTATTAAGCTTAGAAATCTAGAAAATATTAATATTTAAGTATGAATATTTATTTCTATTAAATTTAATTAATGTTAAAATTACATAATTTATAAAATATAAAATAAGTGTTAAAATTAAATACAAATTGTAAATATGTATAAACAATATAGAATATTGACTACACATATTTTGTCGATTATATTTAGTATACAATTAAAAAAGCTTGCTAAATTAAAAATAATAAATCTATGCTATTAAATACATCTATATATTAATTGCATGCATTTAAAAAAAACATACAATTGAGATGGAAAGAATGAATGAATAAGTGTATGAGTGGAAATATGTGTATATATAAATGTATCAATTAGTAATTCTACAGTATATAGATATTTACTTTTATGTCATATTTGCAGAATATAATAAATCTTGATCGAAATAAGCCAATTACAGCAGTGCAACTACTAGCAAGTCACAAAAAAAAGGTTAAATTATTGCAATATGAAATTGGAATTTTGTCTAGTGAAGTTTTAGAATTTCCTGAAGAAAAATTGAAAAATTTATCAATACTATTAAATTTTATGGAAGAAAAATATTCAGAAACATATATTATGATTCAAAAGCTGGCCACTGCTTCACTTTTAGAAATTTTTAAAGATTTATTGCCATCATATAAAATTAAATTGCGTAATAAAGATAAAACAAAATGTGATAAATTTATTTAACTATAAAATTAAATGATAAATTACATATTTAAGAATTACCTTATATATTTATATTTCAGTAAAGAATGAAACTTTACGTCTTCAAAATTATGAGACAACTATTTTAAAATATTACAAGGAATATCTTCAAAAACTCGAAATAATGGCTATTATGACAAAGAATGAAAAACATAAGGTATTTTTCAAAGAAGATCTACATTTAGGATCATTTGCTATCAATTGTATGGGACTTATATTAGTTAATCATCAATATTTCAATTTCTCAACAAATATTGCTAATTTTTTAATTCCATTCTTGAATTCTAAATATGAACCCATTAGACAAATCGTAAAAAATTGTTTTGAACAAATTTTTAAAGAAGATAACTGTGGAGAATTATCATTATCTGTAATTATTACTTTCTTTTTTTATTTAAAAAAATGTTATGCATCTACTTCTTTATTACTTGTGAGAGTGATATAAATTGTTAATTTTTTAAAATTTGTAATTATTATTTTAATATTTACATTAATAATATTTTAAATATATATTAATATATGTTACTGTATTTAAAAATATATTAAAAAAGAATTTTTTTATTTATAACTGTTAATAAACTTGTGTTAAATAAATCAATGATTTATTTAATATTTTGTGTCACTTACTAATGTTCAACTTAAAAAATTAAAAAAAATTTACAACTTATTCAGTTACATCTTTTTAAATAGTTTATACAACTCTAAATTGCTTTAAAAATAAAGAAGTAGCTCTCAATAATATTTGAGAACGTAATATTTTTTATTTCAGATAATACGGCATCTATATCAGTATTTAAAAAAACAAACATATTTAGTACATGTAGAAGTTATATCTATTCTACTTAGTATTAATATAAAGGATACAGATTTGAGTATTAATAAATGTGATTTATATGAATCTAAAAATGATTTTTCTCGTAAAAACATTAAGAAGAAAGAGAAAAAAAATAATAATTTAGTAAAGATTAAAAATAAATTATTGGAAACAAAACAGAGCTTTTATAAACAAGAAAATCTAAAAAAAATTTCAAAAATTAAAGTTTTAGTTTTTAAAATTTATTTCATCGTATTAAAAATATATACCAGTAGCCTAATTCTCTCTTCTTGTTTAGAAGGATTAACAAAGTAAGAAACTTTTTAATGTTAATTTTTGAATATTTTTATAAAATTTTCATAATTTTAGATTTTCACACTATATTAATGGATATTTCCAAAAGGAGCTAATTAATATCTTAGATACATTGCTACAAAACAAATATTTAACTATAAAAGAACGATTGGACTGTATACGTTCAATTTTTATTATATCGTCAAATAAAACTTCAATATTAAATATTGATTTTAATAGGTAAATTGAATATTTTTAAAATATAGTGAATAAATTTTTATTAACATTAAGCCAGTTACAATTAAATCAGTTGATTATTCTTTAATTACAATTATTACAAATCCAGTTAAATATTACGTTTGGTAATATTTTTTGATGTTTTAAAATCAAATTATTATAAACATTTTTTTGTGATTAAAAAAACGGCATTTTTCAATGCTTACGTTCTTTGCAATATCACATAAATTTTTCTTTTTTTTATTAAGAGTTACAAAAGTAGTCTACGATATAAGATATAAAAATTAATCTTATTTTAGAACGAAATTTTTTCATCTTTTGAATTAACAATTTTTTGGAACAAATTTTCACAATGATTATAAATACATTTGTTTTATTTTTTTTAACTCATTACGACTATTTAAAAATATGTATTTAGAATGTAGTGAAAGGCTATGTCGGATTTCTAATAAATTTTACTTAGTTTATAACATTTCACTCATATGGTGCCCTATTTTGAATTATAACATAAGTAAATTCAAAATGTGATAAACTTTTCAAATTAAAGGTAAATATTTTTTAATTTTTCTGTGATAAGTTAAATATTTTCTATGCATCAATATAAAAAATTTAATTTGAATGTACATATACGTTTTCGTTACTATATAAATACTATCTCATATATTAATATCGATTTAATGTAAACTTGTTTTTTATTTTCGTCTCTTGTCCCAACTAGAACAATAATTTGTTATTAATTTTGTAATCATTTAAAGAAATGTATCATCAACTAATATTGCAAAAAATTGTCTTGCTTTTAGTACCCTATGTGTTTTACTAATTATTTTTAGTTAAATAAGTAAAAAAGTTATACCTTTGTGCACTTTTAAATCATCGTTTTTAATATAGAATAAGCATTTACACTTATTATTTTTATAAACATACAAAAATTTCAGCAAGGTACAATTTAATTTGTATATTCATGTTTCATTTTAGATAGTATGTTATTTATTTTTAGCATAACTGTCAAGTGTGAAACGTTATTTAAGTATTATTAAATATAAATAATTTTTCAAGAACAAAATTTTAATTTTGATCGTTCATTTTCACATATTATATTTGTGTTTAAGAAAAATGAAAATTTTAATTAAAATAGACGTCGTAAATTTTATTTTACATTGCCTATACTATTAAATAATCTTAAAAAAAATAACCATTTTTCTTAAATTGTATTAAGTTTCGTGTCATCTGTACCTGTAAATTAAAAAAATTAAAAATTTTACATTGTAGCAAACCATAACTAGGCTTTATGAAACTTTTTCATATATTTATGTTAACACATTTAGTATTGCATTATGAAAACTGTTCGGGATTTGCAAATGAATTTATTTAAAAGTACGTACTAGATGTGTTTCTCAATCAATTAAAATTAAAGATTTAAAAAACAAATTTATCGTTTCAGATTTTCTTTACACTTTTATAAAATTTTGTTCGATATACATATTGGAAGAAACTGCACTGAAATCAATATTTTTATTAAAATATTGATAGAAGTTTTTATTTATAAACGTAAGCACATTAGTAAAAATTGCTTACTTGCTTGTATAAAAAGAATCTGTATAATTACCCTGACGCTAGGACATAACGAAGCTCTTGGAATTCTTTACATTATTTCAGAAATCATGTACAGTTACAAATTAACTAATGTTTTGTTAGATAGTGATTACAACATTGGAGAAGGAATTTATTTACCAGAAATAAATTCTCCTGAATATTGCAATGCTTATTGCACAAGTTTATGGGAAATGATAGCATTACAAGTATAATGTTATTTTATTTACTAAAAACATTAAATTTATATCAAACCTGAAATGTTTATATGAGATTAAAATATTTTAGCGCCATTACAATACTATCCTAAAAAATGTTGCTAAAAGTATAACATATGAAAATGATGAGTACATTCATATATTGATTAATCTTTTTGAATCGTAAGCAATAATAAATTTCAATTAAATAATTTAAAAATACAATTATATTGCCATATGAAAATTTTAATTGCTATTAATTAATTCTATTTACTAAAATAAACAATTTTATTTATAGAACTGCAGAAAAAAAATATAAGAATTATACATCCAAAGGATTATTTCAACCCAAAATAGTTGTCCCAAGAATTTTGTTTCTTAAAAATATTTTTATAAACACACTTATGAAAAAATTAGAAAAAAAAATTACGTACATCAAGAATGTAGAGAAAGTTACATATATTAATTTACATAAATATATAAATAAAAAAATCAAATTGTGACCAATATTTTTAGCTTTTGAAAATATTCTTAATTTAAATAAAATATTTATGCAATATGTAATAAATTTTTATTTACAATATTTATACCTAAAATTAACAAAATCCAGTGGTTTTCTGTATCTTATGCTTAAATACAGATAATAAATTATTAATGGAATACTCCTTCCATTATGAATTTGGAAGTAACACTTTTTACATTACTGAAGATACTTAAAAAAAATTTATGAAATTATAGATTATTAATTTAATTTTTTGAAAAGAAAAATTGTATTTTTGATTGGTTTAATTATGACCCAATACCATGTATTTAAATAAATTATGATTATTTTCAAGACCATGCACAATCGACATTAAGTTATTAATGGATTACAGTATCAATTTATTCTAAAATAAATTTGAATACTAATTATTCGTTATATTTAAAAGATAATTGTATTTTCAGAAGCTTATTGGGATGCTTTCATATTCTCTAAAATTAAGAACTAATGTTAACATAATTTTTACTTTGTATTCTATATTAATTTGAAAAAGTAAAAAATAATTTATTTTTTTTTACTTTTACTTGTCCTAGTCTCTTTTTAGGAATTTATTAAAATTGATTCATTTTAAAATTAAATGCTGTTAATGTTCTAGAAAATTATAATAGGTAGCTATAAGTTATATATAATTTTGGTGAGACCACTTGAATGATAATAATTTTGTTGGCTGTATTAATAAAATGTATGTATAATTATGTCTTTAATTCCTAAGAATTTATTTTTATTTTGTATGTTCCTAATACTTCTGTTAAAAGCATATTTTTTGTCCTTTATTTACTTACAAACTTACACTTTATATTACTTCGAAAGTAATAAAATTGCACCAGAATATTCTCTTAAAAGTTGCATAAAAAACCGTAAGTCTTTTTCTTTTTTAAGAACATGAAACAAAATGTGTATAAAATAATTTATTATTGTTGAAAAAATTCTAGCAGTATTTATAATAAACTTATTATTATGTTTGTGATAAAAATATTTCAGACAATGTCATTTTTATAAGACGCAATTACATATGTTTATTTGGAAGAATGAAAGATTTGTTTTGGACCAGAAGTTATCTAAGGTTCAAACGAAAGTATTCGAATTTTATTTTATGTTAGACTATTAATTTAATATTAAATACTTAAAATGTTTAAATGAGATAATCTAACAATTTCTTATTTTGAAAACAAGTCATCAATAATAGCATATATTATAGAAACAAGATAATCAAAAATAATCTTATCAACTTTGATCTAATATAACTTCTATATAAATAGAAAACTCTGCACTTTCAAGTATAAAAACATTCTTAAAAAACCACCAAAGTATTTCTTACTAGAGTTTTGAAATTTGCAGAAATGAAAATCAGCCATGCTTAGTCCATAAAATTTCTTACAGAATACAGGAAGAATGTCAGGTGTATAATAACACAAGTAATTAATGTTGATGAACTATTTTGGTATATATTTATTAAAACATTTTAAATTAATGTAATAAATTTAACCAAAGTAAAATTAATTACACTTAACTTTGAAATATTGAAAGAAATAAATTTGCTTAATTTTCAAATATTTAGTACACTTCTTTATTATTCTAAGTATCTGATCAATATATTAAATATAATAAAAATATTGATACTAGAATATAGGTATGTTTCGGGAAACTAAATGTCCCTTATCGTCTATACATAATTCAAATATTAATTTACATAAGATCTTATAAGCAATTTTTTGTTTCTTTCTATTAAAAATCTTATTGCACTTATATTATCATGTTTGCTGTTATGCTATTTGTTTTCAGTTTTCAACACATGAAATACAAGTTTATAATACATACAATTAAAAAAAGGTTTAATTCTATCAATTCATCTTGTAATAAAATAGTATAAACAAAAAACTAGTATAATCTAGCATGAAGTAATTTATCTGTCATTTATTTAACATAGATTTTATTTAAAGATATGAGATTATTAATTTAATATTAGATATTAGATGGATTAGAATTGTAAGCACCAGAAAAATTAATTTGCTTAATAAAATGCTAAAATAGAATGAAGGTATTTTTCACTAAACCTATACATCTAATTTAAAATCAATAACTTGATTTGATTCTTATAACATAATGTTATTTAGAAAATTTTTTTTTGTTAATTATTAATGATTAAAAATATATTTTTCTATTCACTAAAACATATTTTAGATTAAAATTAATATAAATTAATTATTTATAATTTGAAAATATTTTTAATAATAAAATGCATAGTATTTTGGTAAAAGTAGTTTAAAAACAAATATTTTAACTTCTCAAATTTCAATTACTGTACTTAAGAAAATCCTTTTTCTAATAAAATTGTCAAATTTTATACATTTGAAACGCGAATATAGATGCTGTTACTAGATTCTTCAAAGATCTAACAACTAACATATTCAAATTTTATCACAGACATCCATTTAATTTTTAGATTTATATTTATTTTATTTCATTATTTTTCCCTTTAATTCTTTTTCTTAATCTTTTGTTCCTGAAATTGGTATTATCCATAATTTACATAATTTATACTAAAGATGCTACACTTTGATGGAATATCTTTTATCTGTTAACCTACTATATAGAAATGTTAAATATCACATTTAATAAATATATGAATGTATATGTATAAGAAACTGTAATGAAAAAAAGCAAACAGATATAACATCGTTTTCGCGTATTATATATTTACAAAATATAGTTAAAGCTAGTTTTAATTATAATTTCTAAGATGGTACAAATATTGGTAGCACTATCAAATTATCGTAATTGTAATAAAGTGATAAAAACTTGAATGCTTACATAAGCAATATAATTCAGTTTTTACTAGAAACTATCACGATAATGTGACGCAAATTTAAACAATTTAAAAAAAAAGAAAAATTAACAGAACTATCAACCAAAGTTGTCAACACAGACATATGATATATCTATACCCATAAAAAGTAAAATAAAAAGAGAAAGTTTAGCAATACGGTTATCTGAAGCTCATACGAAGCTCGCAGTTTTCAATAAGAATATTTACAAAGAAAACTGGGAACAGTATTATCATTAATTGCGGATCATAGCCATTCTGTAAGACAACCTCCAAACCATACAACAACTATAGGAAGGAAGTAACTTGTGAGAGCTCTCGTAAGAGACATTCGCCCAGATATATCAGCTGTCCCTGTATCAATAGGTGTTCGAGTAATGTTCACTTGTGCATCAAAATCTAGGTCAAGCTCCAACCCTGAATTGGAATTAGAAATAATGCCACGGTCGGACTCTCGGTTAGACCCATTGTCTACCATGTCAATTCGAGAGGTAAACGTTGTTGTTACTGGTAACTCTACACTTTCATGATCTTTTGGCCTATTTGAATGAGGGGTGAAATCAATTGAGTGCTTCGATGGATCATCATATCCACTACCCTCCTCTGCAAATCCATCTTCATCATCGGTAATAGGATCTACACTACTAGAGCCAGAACCACTACCAGATGACCAAATTTCTTCAACATCAATCCAGTCAACATCATGGCCATTAAAAGCAGAGCGCAGTCGGTTGCTGATTGTATTTAAAGCAAATAACTGTGTTCTAACAACTGGAACTTGAGGTCCTATTACGCGTACCTCTGGATTTAAGCCCTGGGATTCACCATTTGATGATAGCGGGTAGATATACCTGCAGTAAAACAGACAGAGATAAAAAAATGGAAAATGAATTGAATTAATGAGTTAAGAAGAAAAATAGAGACAGAGACAGAGACAGTCATGAAGAATAAATATATTGTAGTAACTATCACGTTTGATTCCAGTGAACCTAAGAGAATACCGACTTGTCAATATGAGTGCCATTCCAGCAATCCTTAGTGTTGCTAGGCGGAGCAACAAGACCGTCACTGCAGAGTTTGTATGGTAAGTAGAGCCAAAACTGTCTAGAGTCACGAATACGTTGTTTTATTTCCTTAACCAGCTTATCAAGAATATCAGCAGTCGAAGAACGTTCCAACCCTTGATCTATTTCTTGGTTATCCTCAGGAATGTCAGGATTTTCATCAAAATTTAAGGATCTAGTTTCATCAATTTCTTTCAACTCCTGCAGATCGGTTTTTCTACGCCTACGTCCAAGCACAGGTCTACCGCATCCAGTAAACACGCGCTGTGATACATCGTTACTACTTTCCTGAAAATTCATAATTGCTTCTGAAATTTTAAGGCTAATAGGTCGTACAAGCATCTCAATATTGAACGGTCCGAGTAGCCTATCTGCCACTTTATCTACAGCATCTACATAAATATTTTAATAAGACTTTTTACGACATAAATTCTTAATTTTATTAATAAATATATTTTTTTCTTACCGACAAAGTGATTCCAATCTGTATCAAGAGCGGCATGTTGAGCAAGACAACCTTTCATTACATTTTCGCACAAGTTGTTGCAAGCCAACTTACTACCAGAAATACCCCTACAGGAGGGACAAGCTGTCATACGTGTTAAAGCAGTTACGCATTCACTAGAAAATGAAAGCTACAAAATATTTAACAGTTATTAATATATCGTAATAAAATTTAAAAGCAATGCGAAGGAGTTTGAGATAAGTGCATATAGAGACCTGCTGCATTTTCTTTAAAACTTCTGCAGCAACTTGAAGAGCTTGACTGAAAGCTCTTGTTGCTATAAAAGATCGTTTTATTTGTACCCCTAGTTTTTGCGGTACGTCGCCAAAAGGCTTCATCTCTTTCATATGATGACCGACACACTGAAGGTATTTATTATCAAATTTATACTGGCTGTTTAATACGGTAAACATTTTTTGGTAAAGTGTATTAAAAAATGTATCCATCACATTATCAAGATCCACCTTTGAATTAAATATATAATTAAAAATTAATATTAATCATCATTACAATTAAAGAATGATATTTGATATAAAAAATTAGAAAGTTATTAAAAAATAATATTTATTCCTGTATAACCATGTATGAGTTTTAACATTACATTTTTAAGATTTTATCGATAATTTTTATAATTTATATTTCTGAAAGAAAAAATATGATACTTCAACGAATCATTTATTGAATTAAAGAATTTATATATTTCTTAACTTATTATCAACTCAAATTCTTAAAAATGTTTTCTTACATTTTTTAAAGTATTTTTTATTACAAGTTTTATGATAATTGATGTGTAAGCATCGAAATACGTAATTTTTGTTTCATTTACATAATAAATACTTAAGATTTACTTTAAAAAATTTTGAATGCTTAACTTCTTTGCTTTTGTTAAAGTCTAGTTTTTAATTTATTATTTATTTATTTTCTAAAAAAAAACCATTTACTTTACCATTTAATAGGTATCAGAATGAAAAGAAGAGTAATAATAAAAACGTAAATAAAACTGAAATTAAGTAGTTACTCTTATTTTATTGCATTTAAAGTTAAAGTATGTTTTAAGATTAAATTTGCATGTCCATACAAAAATAGAAAATAGATGAGAAATAATATGTTAATATACAAAAATATCAGATTAGATGATATTAGATTTAAAAATTGGGAAAAATGATTTAAAATTATGGATATATATCGCAAGATCAGTCAAGATTATAAATCAAAACAATTATGTTTGCTTTGTAGGCACTTTCCCTTTAATTCACTATTTTTGGCGCTCTTTTTTTATACGAAGCCCCGATGTGCACTGCTTATTTATAACTGAAAAATGTTCTCAATGTCATCCTTTTTTTTATAAGTAACACCTGTTTCTATCCTCTCTATTTCACTTTCATTTATTCTTTCGCTTATTCAAGTGCTTTCCATCACCCTCATTCCATATAGATAGACACTTGGTCTCTGTTGCTCCGTCATTCAATGCTTATACATGTTTTCTTTCTCTTTTTCTTTTATTCTTTCTCTTTTTATTAATTAGTCTTACATGTCTTGATTGGATAGGCGGTTCTCTTCCTTTTCATACGCATTAGTCGCAATGCTCTCATTTTTAATTAATTACTTGGGTCAACAAAACATTTTTTCTCGTTTCTCTACATTTGCTTCTCTTAATCCTGATTTAGCTAGATAATTTTGTGTATAATTGGATAATGCATACCCTAGGATATGTTTATAATTTATAATTTAAAATCTTAATATTTTACATTTTTCATTTTATTTAAATAGATATTTCCTTTCTATTGATTGCATTACCGTGTCGATGGTAAGAAGGGTATAAGCAAAAATAACAATGGACCTATAGTTACATAGTCTGTTTGAATGGAGGGGTAGGAGATGATGATGAGAGGATGATTTTCCTATAAATTCTCAATATATGAAAGGATTCTTCTTAAGTGGAGGATCTTTCAAGAATGGGAGTGTGAATGGGAGTATGAACGAAGGATAAAAGATCTGTGGCTTCGGTCGCCAGACCGGAACCCCGACCTATTTATCGGGTTACTTTGAGGGGATTCCTGTGAAAATCCTGAGATGAAACCAAGGAAGCCTCTTACTTGCTTTACTAACAAAAAATCCACAATTATGTTCCGAAGGAGGCGTAACAGCTGATAATCCAACCCATAAATTTAAGGCGTGTAAGTAATCGTTTCCAGAGGACTGGTTGGCCACAGGGTACCAGTGATCAGTATATTGGAGGAATTGGGCAAAACTTACGAGAATTAAGCCTTACCATCACATGCGAGGCTCTGTAGTAGTGGATCAAATCTTTCCTACCTACTCTTGGAAACACCAATAGACGTTTCTGTTAATATAAATAAAAATAAACACATGAAAACTGATGGTGTTTACGAGTGTGGAGAGAGTAATTACTCTGTTATCCCTGGACCACATGGACCCGCAGGTAGGAGAGTAACTTCTGTTGCGAATACCGCCAATTTCAAAAGAATGGGAACGACGCCTATTGAAGGGGAATGAAGGCATAAACAGATGTAGGGCAGCCAGGAGACACACTACCGAGTGTAAAGTTCTAGAGGCAGCCGACATTAATGCTCCTACGGTCATGAGGTGCTACCGTTACAGGGTCAGAACTGGAAGTCGGGGAAAGATAGGACTCCACCTTCTGATCTGTGGAGAACGAAGAGGCCGAAAGGTCCGATTGGTACGATGCTCGCTTGGACAGGTGCGGGGCAGCGACGTGACGAATGCAGACAAGGTTAACCTTTTTACAATAGTCATCACAAGGAAATACTCTACTTGCCATCTGTCTGAAGATGTTTTAAAAATTCCGGGCATTATTGGAGGCCTTACTCGGTGAAATGGCGAGTCAATGGCCTCGATTCAAGGCGACGTATTGTAATGAGCTTAGGCGGTTCTCAATAACAAGTTCTTTTTAGAGTTCTCGCGGATATATCTTAAGGTGTTCTGCAATATTACAGAGGGGCTTGGCTAGGATGCGCATAGCGGTGGCATTCATCCAAGAACATTATGTGGTAAGGCATACAATTAGAGGGCTTGTTGGGTTAATTCGTTTCAGGGATACCAGGGAAAAGAGGCCCAGGATCTGTGTAACACTCAGAGGGATACCATCGTTAAACCATTGTATTGGCGATGTGATACCGGTGATAACGGAGATGGAGAAAATTAAAAGATTGGTAATAGCACTAGCCTACCTCTCCTTCGATAATAAGGACAATTCTTTTTTAGAGTAATTTTGCAGTAATAATTTACCACTAATATTGATATGTGACGCCAATTCACACCATAGAGTGTGGGAAACCACTGATACAAATACCAGAGTTATACAACCTATGGAGTACCTCTTTGGCACAGCCCAAGACATTGTAAATGTGGAAAATACCCCCAATGTTTAGCAATACAGTTAGAGAGAAGATGATAGACTTATCACTATTATCGAATAGAATTACAGTTTGTCATGGGCTAACAGATTAGAAATGAGCAATCGCTATCTGACCATGTCTTGATAACATACTCGGGTCAAGGTACCGAATAGGGTTTCACCATATTTGGTGAGAAACCCGAGATGCACAGACTGGAATGCGTATATGCAGGTAACGAGCTTCTTATGGGGCTTCTCAAAAGAAATTAAGAATATATGGAACTTTGAAAGGGCAGCAAAAAAATTAACTTACTGGATCGTCTGAGCCTATGAGGGTAACTACCAACCAAAACATTCTCTGAGAAGAAGCAATTATGTTGGTGGACGAACAGAATGAAATAAGACAGGATATCCTAACATCACTCAAACGTGCCAGGAAACAGCATACTGAGGCCCAGTAGACAGACAAGGAACACATATCGGAAAAATATCAGCGACGTCAAAGGGGAAAAATTATGCAATTATGCAAGACCGCCCAAAGATTTTGATGCCAACCTAGATACATTGAAACTACTAGATGGCATGTACCGGACTACGAAAAGAGCTTGACCCATCTTGTCCGTACACGCTTTCCTAGCTTCGAGAAAGGTACGGACGTTTCCAAGAAAGAAAGAAAGGTTACCGAGGGACAGAAGCGGTTTTTGAAACAGAAGTAAGCGGTAAACTGGAGAATGAAATTATTACGCCGGAGGGGACTAAGTGGACGATTAGAGCATTCAAGCCATTTAAATCACTGTAATAATATTCACCCCTATAAAATACTTTCGGTTCTATTATAGTAAGCAAAGGATGTTATTATGATCCCAGTGATGAAGATGGCAAAATCTAATATCACGTTCAGTTACAACCCAGAGCATGGCAAAGAACCAAGATACGCAAACAGCATTTTCAAGATCAGTCCTGGTTCGCTCAGCTAAGATATTCAATCTGCTCTGACAATACTAGCTTCATGAGAAAAATCAATTTTTTACGAAAAACGTTTTTTTTCTAATTAAATTCTAATTTTTATTCTAAAATTAATTTCTTTGTAATTTGTAAAAAACTGCCCTTAAGCCATATAATTTAATTCTACTATTGCTTTTTTATACTTTTCAATCACTTACATATATACCTTATTAAATAAGATTGGTATGTTAACGGTTTTTAATCCTTTCTTGATGATCATTAATATTTTATAGAGCATTTGTACTTTGCTAATATCAATCTTAATTAAGGCTGATTGTGGTACTCGCAAGTTCACGTTCATTTATTATAAATCTACTTACCACTATAAGTTCTCCTGAATTCGACACCTTCTCGTCAATGCTATTGCGGACCCTTTAGATGAAAGATATATATTGCATTAGAATATTAATTTTTAACAATATCTGCGTCTTAAAATCGTATAAACTCCATAGCTTGTTTTATAATTCAAAAAAAGCAATGATAGAAGGAAGACTAGTTTTTTGTACGACCAAATGACCTGCAATTGTTTTCTTGTAATTTTGTCTCTTTATTTCTTTGGGACGCAAAAACTTTATTTTTTTAGTCAATCAAGATAAAAATTTTATATAGGTTTTAAGTGCTTTGTTACAATTGAATCAAAAGATATCTAATTAAAAAAAAATCTAAATTTTCATCTTTTTTTTTTAATTCAGTAACCTTGTAACAAAATTATCTATGTAAAAAACAAGCAATTTAAGATTAAAACTCATTTCTTATTGGCACGAATATTGAAAAATTAGTTTATCATTTGATAACTCTTTTAATCTTTGCTCTAAATCGTCCTTTATCCCTGTCATAGTGGTAATCTCGCGATAACAAAATCTTATTTAAAATTAAGATAAATCTAAGGACCACAAATTTTTTAAATGTCATATAATTTGCTTATATAATATGTTATTATGTAGCTGCATCTTCCATAATACTTTTACTTATAAGTTAGTGATAAGATCCACAATTAAAGATAAAATTTAATTATCTTAAAAAATAGTGGTTAGCGTTCTACGTAGTGGATAGAGTAGAACATTTAAAGTTTACGTATTGAGGTAGGTTATACTTTAGCTTCACCCTTTTATTTAAGCTTTTTTATCACTTATATTTACAGTTTTAAATAAATCATTTTCTTCAGTATATCAACTTTTTTAATACAGTCGACTAAAAACCTTATATGCGTTTGTGTTTAACCCTTTAAAGTATAATATTCACTCTGTATTTCTAAAAAACAGTTACTAGATTTTACTGTTGTTTAAAAAAATTATTGATAATAACTTACAAAATTTACAAAATAAAACCTACAAATTAAACAGATAGTAATAGTAGAGCCTCCTTTGATAGTATATACAATTCTATTTTAGAGGTTTGCAAGTTGGTGGAATTCTGTCAAGGTAATAACATTCTGCTGATACTAGGGTTTATAGCTAACTCACATCATAAGGTGTGAGGCAGCACCAATACTAATGCAAGAGGGCCAAATTGTTGGAGTACCTCGTTGGCACAGAACTCGAAATTATGAACGTGGGAGACAGACCCACGTTTAGAATGTGATCAGGTGATATACGTGAAGCTGTCATTCTCTACTATTGTGCATATGGACAGGGACTAGCGAGTTATCGATAAACCCTGATCATGCCCTGATAACCTTCTCAGTTGGGGTATCGAAAAAGTACTCACCAATTTTAGCGAGGAATCATCGTCGCACAGGCTGGGAGTTTGTTCTTACTCAAGAGGGACAGGAAATATGGTACAAAGGCCTTGTAGCATCGCTCTAGGGCCACTAGGGACCTGTACCGGAAGAATATCAGGGTGGTTAAAAGAGAGACACAAAGGATTAAATGAGCTGTTGAACTCTTTGAGTCGTTCAAATCACCGTCAACGGATGGCATTTTTCCGACTCTATTATAGAGGGCAGAGATGGCTATCTTGGGCTAACTGATGAGGTTGGCTTGGTCCAGCATTTTACTCAGATACATTCCAAAGGTGTGGAATGGTACCTAGATAATATTTATTCCTAAACCTAAGAAGTGTGGATACACATCCCCGAGCGAGTTCCGTCCGATCAGCTTGACTTCGTATATTCTTAAAACGATGAAAAGGCTGATTGGAAATTAAGTAAGGAGATAGTTAGCAAGGAGGATCTCCACAAAGACCAACACCCCTATAGGACCGAACGACGATCGAGCTGTAACTAAAGGCGAATGGGTAAGCAAAGGCTCTTTTGGATATAGAAGGAGCCTTCAATCCTAAAGAGTGGTAATAAGACGGGTGATTGGTAGTTTTCAGATATCCCAGGATATAATTCAGTAGGTCGACTGCTTGCTGGAAAACTGACGTGTGGTGGTAAGAAAGGATGACACTATAGTTAGGGGCTCCCCTAGGGTGACGCTCTTTCCCACTCTTCTGGTGTTTACTAGTGAAAGAGCTGCTTTCCCAAATCGATGGAGTGTGGTGCACGACTGTAGGATATGCAGATGATATCCTTATAATAGGCAGAGCCCTATTTTGGATCCCCTTATGGGCATAATGCAAAGAGCTCTCCACCTTGTAGATGAATAGTTTAAG
Organism: Kradibia gibbosae; assembly: GCA_018907135.1. NCBI lineage: Eukaryota > Metazoa > Arthropoda > Insecta > Hymenoptera > Agaonidae > Kradibia > Kradibia gibbosae. Next base: position 36,627,812 of record JACCHX010000001.1, read on the forward strand.
AACGTAGGACTCTCCATAGCCACGACTGAGGTCCTCGCCTTCACCAGAAGGTACAAGTGGGATCGTGAATAAAGGCTGACCCTGGTGTAAAATGCAACTCAGGGATCAGCTAAAATATCTAAGGGTCATTCTGGATAGAAAATTTAGTAAGCGGCACCTAGATTATGTTAGCGGGAGGATCTCGGCCAAACTATGGCAACTTAAAAGGAACATAGGTCGGAACTGGATTCTTAGCCAAGTAACGATGAAATGGATGTATGAGAATGTCTTTAGCCCAGACTGATCTATGGGTCGGTAGTCTGGTAGAGGAGAGCGAATCTTGTCTCTTCCAAAGTAACTTTACAGAGGCTTAGAAGCCATGTCGTTAGAGGCATCTCTGGCGTCATTAGATTAACTCCAACGGTGGTGCTGGATATGATTCTTGTCATAGAGCCGTTTATCCTTTACGGCAACACTAGAGGTCGCGGCAACGCAGGCCCAAATCAGCGTTACTACGTCCTTAGAGAAACGGAAGTCTCTTCGGTCTTTGAAAGTCAGTTATCGAATTAAAAGTTATTTTTCCAAAGAACTAGAAAATGAATTTCTTCGTAAATAGTAATTAAAACGTTCAATTTCTGAATTGCAAAAATGTTGACAAACAAAAATTGGGACTTTTAAAGAAAAAATCCTGTAAAAACTATTAACTATTGTAAAGAAACGCATACTTTCATTTTCATTCAAAAAATGGTGCATGGAACACTTTTAAAACTTCCGATTGAATTTTCAAAATAACAATTTTCATGGTCAAGAAACTAGTAAAACGGCGACAAGTAATTTTGTCGATCGATTTAGAGACCACAAGATTACAATTACTTTGATGAAAAATTACTTTCATTTTGAAAAAAGGTTAACTCTTGCTATGCGTTTTTTTAGCAGGACAGTGTACAAAAGGTTGAATAAACCACTAAAAAGCGGCCCATATTTAATGAAGGATAAGGAAAAATGGCTTATCATCGACATGTGTCAATAATATAAGTCTTGATCAATCCCCTAAAACTCACCTCTACATCAAGAAATAACGAAAAACCGAAAAAAAGAAAATATGGAATAAAAACATAATGCTAATGAACAGTATACTACCCGTGCGAGCAAAAATATCCGTTTTGCGGAAAAATTTCAATCTAGTGGTGAATACAATGCTTAATTTAAAACTTTGTCTTAAATTTGTAATGAAGCAACGTCACTGAGCTTAATAACTTGCTCACTTACATAACATTTTAATACAACTCATGCTGTACTAAGATTCGGCATTTCCAGTTGAAAAGTGTATACGTACGGTGCTTACAGGTGGTAGCACAGCGATTAGTAAAAAGTCTTCGTTTGTTTGCTCAACGTAGTACCATATCATTATTGCTATTTAGTAAAGCATTATTGCTTTAGGCATACTTACATATACCTTATTCAATGTTTGTAACAGTCTTACTATATATTTCGATTAGTTGAAATTTAATTTAAAGTATATAAATTTTAATATTTACAACGAAATTTATAATAAGTCTCCTTAGGAGTAAAAAAATTAATTAATAAAAACATCAAGACAGATTTTGATATATTTTATAATTTCTTTATAAAAAAATTAATTTTAATGTCTTCAAAAAATACATTTTTTAGAACTATGAGTAGTTGTCTATGTATTCTAGTTAAAATTAGTAATTTAAGAAGTTACTTAGTACGTTACTACTAGCAACTAAATACAAACACCTTTTTAACACATTTAACTTAAATACTAAAGTTATGAAAATTAAAAAAGTGTGAATATTTTTAAAAATAAATATTTTTTGAAGAATATGTATATAAATAAACACAATGGAATTTGGAAAAGTAAAACGTTTTTATGTTTCAACAATATTATAATTAAAAAAATTTTTTTGTGAAATTTTAAGCAGTTATTTTAATATACTTACCGAACCCTTTGCATAATATTTTTCAAGTTCTCGAAAAAGATCTATGAATACATAAGCGTTTTGTTCATAAAGAATCCCATAAGTTTTCTTGAACATTTCATGAAAATTTCTTTTACTAGTTTTCAGCAACTCATTGAAAAAATCTAAAAGAATTATTTAAGAAAACGAAATATTAATAAAAAATAGAGAAGTATAAAAGATAAAAAATTGCATAAAGAAAAAGATTATTAAACTAATAGTTGAAGTAATCTACATTTACAAAAAATATGTGTTTTTAAATTGTATAATGTAAAAGAATGAAATGTATTTGTTCTTATAAAAAATAAATATAAATATTTTTAAATATAATATTAAATGCTTTGTCAGAATTGCATGCGTGTTCGTTATTTCTGACACTTATGGTAAATGTTAAAGCTTTAATAAATCCTATGTGTTCGCGCGATTTTAGGCCTCATCAGGCCACGAGTTCGCGAATGGGTGAAGGAGCGTGATTTGAGTTTGAAATGAATTATTAAGATAATTTTTGGCTCGTTAACAATTATTTATTCAACCACGTGGTTTACAAATGGCATAAAAAACCCCCTCGAGGTAGGGGGAAAAAGCCTCGCTAATGTATATACGCACGGCGCCGCCACCCTTACAATATCATACATATTCACACACATATCTCGCACCCATCCCACCCTCTTGTCGGTTGGCCAACCGGTCCTCTTCGCGTCCGCCGTTTGCCGTGGACAGACCACTGGGGATCGCTACCGACCGAATTTCGTCCACCGTTGCTCATCGTGGGCCGATCGCAGAGATTGCCACGCACCGAGTTTTCCGTTGCCAGGTCTCTTGGCGGCATCACACGCATCTGGTTGTGGGTAGATCGTCCCGACTCTTCTCCCTTTCTTTTCTCTCTTTCTCTCCTCGCGAAATTCCACTCGTGGAACTTTGCACTCTTGCCCTTCTTGGCACTCTTTCCTTCGCGGCACCAGAGTTCCCCCTCTCTTGCGGGCCCGATGGTGCGAGACTTTCCTCCGGAACTCTCCTTGCGTAACTGTCCCTCACGCCCGCCGGGCCCTTCCAACCTTACTCTTTGCTGCGGCGCTTTCCTTTACCCCCCCCCCCGACGTTCGGGGGCGTATATCTGGCCATTTTGGCTCCAAAAGAGATGTATTCTCAATATTGTTACTGCAAACAGAAGTCAGAGTACATAAAAAGACTTCATTCTCGGTCAAACGTATGAATTGCCAGGAGTAGAGAAAACTTGATGCGAAGCCTGAGAACAACCAGCGTTGAGAAAGTGAAAGGTTTGGAACCTCTGCGAGCGAAGTCGTCGGTATCTCGATGACCCAGTTGTAGGAAGCTAGGAGTTGATGAAGATTATGGATGCGAAACAGCCAAAATTAGAAAAGGAACTCAGGAAAGGCAGTGGCTTCACCCTCAACTTCTTTTCCTCTCACTACGACTTCGCGAGACTTACGTGCGAATACTGCCTTTTTTCCCTAGCCTAGCGAAGGTTAAAAGAAAATTGTTATCGCGATATGTTCGAGTCACCAGCTATTAAAGGGCTCAGTTGACGAGTCGTCAGATGCCTTGTCTTGCGTGCCTACAAGCACATTAAAATACCTCGGTAGTTTTGCTGGCTACGATTCAAATATGAAAACAGTTATTTGTCACAATTGACAGCTGCGCACGATAGTAGGGAGAATTTATTTCATTTGATATTTTTTTTTTGTAAAAGACAAATTCACTAACCGAACTAATCAGATATCTGCTATTTAAGATCAATACCGACGTCGCTTTTATTATAGCATTGTACGATAATAATTTAATATACGCGCTATTATTTACTGTTAAATATATATTCTAATTATTAATTTTTTCCATTTATTGATTTAAGTTTAAGTATTCATTTCCTCGCTACTAGCACGAGCTCGTGGAATTTTATTGCAATATTCTTTTTTTTATTTTCTTCTTCCGTAATAATTTCTCGTTTTTTCCTCTTATTCTGCTTCCTTCATCTCACTTCATTCCTGTTATCAAACCTGAACCCTCTCAGCCTCTACCAACAAATCCCTCCGTACGACACTTCGGCGCGATAAAATACCTCTTTCATCAAAATTTTGTAGCCTTTGAAGCCTCATTTTTAATAAAGCCCATTTTGTTTCTTTTTTCAATTTTTTTTATCTTTTTTTTTTAAATACGCAACATTTTAATTAATTATATATCTATTTTTCCGAGCTTTCTTCAATAATATGTACTATATTTACTAGTATCACCTATACTTTTGAATCTTAATGTTGCTTCTAGAGTTATTGAATACGTACAAATTGTATTGTTTATAAATATAATATAACTAACTTGTAACTATGGTATTTCATTTAAAACGCTACAAATTATTTGTAACGATCCCTGTCTATTTATCCGTGCCCCCTTCACCAACTTACGAAATTTTATTTTATTTTTGATTTAATAATTTATTTTCTAAAGCCTACAAACATTTTCTAAAGTCAACGAAAACCTGGTCGGAGTCCGGCGAAGAGGAAACAGGAATAGTAAGAGACTATAAGAAATTACTTTCTCCTTTGTCACGGCTTCGTCAGACTGTGTCACGCTTGGGTACGTATTCCTTACTCCCAAAGGTCCAGAGGATTTTTTTCTAAACGCAACAATATTAAGGCCACGAGCTGTTTACAAGGCCAAACTCACGCATTGCTCCAACGTTTCGTCCAAGTATATATTATTATTCACCCATTTATAATTATAACTTTAATCCGCACCCATATTATTGATAATATTTACAAAAGCGCGTACTTTAGTGTTTTTTTCATTACATTATTATTGATTTATAATTATTTTTTTGTATTTTTTTTTAATTACAAAACACTTAATTTCTTTCCCATGCGACAGTACAGATTAAAGGAGAACAACTTATTTTTTCTCTCGATATTCCCCTCTTTCGACCCTTTCAAACCGCTTTCTCTCTCCAGCCGAACCCTGGAGCCGCTGAGCCTCATACCAGCGAAACATCCCCCAACGCATGACGCGCCTTAAGAAAATTACGAAAAGAACGAAATTAATGAAGTATATATCTCTAGTTTCTATTAAAACTCTAAAACTAATAAGTAAAAATATTTTTTAAAAAGAAAATTTTTTAAAAGAAATTATTTATTTTTTTTATTGTATTTTAATTTATTGCAGTGAAAGACTTACCATGAAACCTTATGGCTCTAGTGTATAAGATATTGTGGAACCGCTGAAGAATATCTCTTGTTGCCTTATCGTGTTTTTCACGAGCTCTAGCTTGCAAGCGTAATTCCATATCAGCTGTACAACAAGCTTCCCCCCCACTACTTGTACTTCCACAAGTTTTCAATTCTCTTGCTGCAAACAATTCAATTAAAAATGAAATTTATTGAAAATAATACAAAAAGAAATATAATTGTATAAAAAAAAATTCAGCAACTTTTTTACAATTATTTAATTATCTTTTTATTTAAGCTGCTTGAAAATTTTTAAATTTTTACCTATAGCAATTAATCTCTATTGAAAAAAAAAAAATGAATATGAATTAAAATATATCGTTACTAATGCCAAAGCAAAAAGTAATTTACAAAACTCTTAGTACTTCTTATGGATAGATGATACATACATTTATAAATAAGAAAAAAAACCAGATGTAGTATTTTAAATTAGATTTTCCAATATAATTAATTAATCATGTATTTTTGCATGCTATAATGGTAACAGCAGATTTTTACGTATTACACTCAATGAATACATTTTACTTAAAATACTGAAAAAAATAACTTTATCATATAATTTTTCTAGATAATTTTTTCATACAAAAAGTCTTTTTTCATAATGACAAGTATTTTGCTCATATTTGGATACTTTTGTATATTTATAACTTGGTATTATATACATATATAACAAAAAACATAATACATATTACACATTAAAAATAAAATAACTTCTCTATAATTTAACATACATATAAGCAATGTTTATTTATTCAGCTACTTATGAACTGAAATAATAATTATAAAGGTAACATATTGATTATAATTAATAAAAATAGTAAGAATTAGATAAAAAACAGTAAAGCACTTATTTTATTTTTGACACAAGATATATTATCTTCTGCTTCTACTTTTTCTTTCAAACATAGTTATACTGATTACTGTAATTTCTTAATATAATTCATATTCAGTAATTAAAAATAAATGGTATAAAAAATTTTTAAACATCTCTAGTATAATTCTTTCACATCAATTTATTTTTCTTTATACTTTATTCATTTCTGAAATTTGACTTTTATATATATATATATTAATAATATATATATTATTAATTACTTAATTTTAGAAAAGTTTCATACATACTTTATATTTTGTAGATGAATAAAAGTTAAGAAAAAAAAAACATTTTATATTTTCTCTCATTCATAATTCTAAAAATATTTTTTTATTCAACTCTCTAAAAATTGAAATAAGAAAAAAGCAATTTTGAAAGACTTTTAATAAACTTATTTTTTAGTTTTTAAAAATATTTTTTATTATTAACAACAATTGTAACAATATTATTACTTTTGCTGTATTATTTCTTGTTTAACAACTTTATTATTGGTTATTAACAATATTGTTATTGAGAATCAATTTGTCAATTATATAATACAAATATTAATTAAATTAAAACCCATTTAATACATTTTATTTTGCATAAAGCAGAACATTATAGTAATACATATATATTTTTAATATATATATATATTATATTTATGTATTACAGATAACACAAATTTTTTAAATATTTATCATGATCAATTAAATATTATGCCCTTTAAAAAATGTATAAATCACTTTTGTAATTATTTACAGTTTCTTAATTATAAAGTTGCATGATTTACAGAGGCCTTTTAACTTATTCATGAATAAGAAAGTATACTGTATAGAACTTAAGTTATTTAAAATTTATAAAATAAAAAAATCATTAAAAAATGTTTTTTAATGTATACATTTAAAACTGATTTACATCATTTTTACTTTATCTTTCTATTGTATAGTATAGTAAATTATTTTTAAGTATATTTTTAATTTTTAAATGAAATATTATTGTATTTATATCAATTTTTTTTATAATTTACAAATAAGACCTTGAAATTTAGAAAATATAAATTTATATGATAATTTATTAAAAACACTTGGTCTTCCTTGTATTTTATTGATATGATAAATAAATGGATATTTAGAACATACGACCCATAAGGATTTTAGCATAATCATAATAACATAAGCAGGGAACAATGGATAGTCAGATATTAAGGGTCAATCATTATTATTATCAATCCTTGAACAAATAGTTCTAACATCGTATTTTTCATTGAAAAATTCCTGATTTAAATTATTTTGTACTTTTCTTACTTCTTTATAGTTATTAAAATTTGTTTAAACTTTTATAGATTGTAAGCATATAAATTAAAAATCTATTGTAAGTAATGGATATGAGTAATTAATATGTAAATGTTATTTGATATTAATTGTAAGCTAGTTTAGATATTTTAAGATACAATAATTTTATTAAGATTATGAAACTAAAGAATAAAGATTATATTAAAAATGGTCCATTATTACAGTAATATTACTATGAATGAAAATAATCAAAAATTTATAAATATATGAATCAAATAATTTAAACGTTATTATAACTTTAATTTCTTTATTTATTTAATTCATTTTTAATAAATAATAATTTATTAACGTCGATCGTTTATTAAACACGAAAATTAAATTATTTATATACTTAAACTTATTTGGAATTAGACCCAGATATGATTAATGAATTAATGAATTAGATTTTTTCACTAAAACTATTTTAAAAAAACACTTACAGGAAATAGGTTGTCTAGGTATGTCACTGGCGGGAAATCCTTCAGCTTCAAAATAACCTCTGACAGCAGTGCAACTAAGTAATGAAGATGATTTGGTATTTGTAGTTGCGGCCGAAGAAGTGCCCAAGCAACCAAAGATCATCAGTATTAAAAATTGTAACATTGTTCGATCACCGACACAAAAACAAGCACTCTTCATTTTATCTTTATCTACATAGAGTATATATTATACTATATAAATATCAAAAAATTAAAAAATGGTTAACATTAATAACTTATTAATATATTGTGCTTTATATGAAAAAAATTAAATGAAAATTTAAAAAACACGTTAAAGAAAATATCAAACAACCTTCTCTTAACAAAAGTTGAAGTTATACTAAGTTATCCAATCTGTTTAAGAGATACAATATGAACTGTATTTTTCGATTTTGCGCAGTAAGCTTTGTACGGATTGGTGATTTTAAATTTTTTTCAACTTCTTGCTAAATAGGGAATTTAGAATATTCATTTAGAGCCAAGATCTAAGCAATTACATATAAAAAATTCATTTATTCATAAAATAATCAAGTCATTATAAACCAGAATATTTTCTCTCAAAAGTAAGAGCAAATTATCATAAAATGTTACGTGCAAATTATCTAGAAATGTCCAAATCACCTTATAGCTTGATTTGCGTATATACAGAGTATACAGACCATAGACAAAAAAAATTATTTTGGTGTTGTGCAGTAAAATCCTCGTGTTCATTGGCTATAATGGGCAGCAAAAAGGGAGAAAACATTATTAAACGTGAAAATTTTGAATGTACCTAGCCAATGATATGATGACGTTTCCACTCACTAATCAAACAATTTTTTCTGTCATCTGGTACATAGTATGGTCCGTTTGGGGTAGTTTTGATAGAGGTGGGATATATGCCTATATTCATCGAATAGAATACTATAGTGCTCTCATGATCTTTAATTAGGCAGAATGAAACGTTAATATAAACATAAACATTTAAAAAACCATTAATAAATACAATCAGCATAAATTATTGTTATTAGAAATTTTTTTAACATTGTATTGAACTTTGAATAAAAAATAACAAAACATAGTGTTTTTTAAATATTTATAAATCTTCAATCTCAAAAACAATTTTTTTAGTTATTGTCTTTCTGACATTTCTTAAAAGAAAGTATGAATTGAATTTAGAACTAAATTTATTATGATAATATTGCAATTAAAAAAACAAGAATTATTTATAAACCTAATAAACCGGCAAGTAAAATTAATCTAGTGAGAATTACTGCTTCGTGTTCATTCTTCCGATGTGTTTAAAAATTATATTAGAAAAAACGATTTAAAAGAAGGAATAATATTCATCCTACGGCTTTTGTTACTAAATCTTCTTCTCTGACGCTTCCTCTATTAAAAATCAAATTGACCGATAAGATTGAACAATGACGTTATTGTATACAATTAAAAATTATACTTTACCACTTCATTGATGCGAAAAATTAATTTAAAATAGAATATTAAATTATTTTTACATTTAACACGAATGAAGGATTTAATGAATTATATTAGACAAGCGTTGACCATAAGCTACTGAATAATTGTAATTTAATCGAATAGTAATATAATAATAAATAAATTAAATTTATTCACATTACCATTATTACAATTCTTTTCAAACGATACACTTATATATTTTATTTTTTCCTGTATTCTGTAAAATTTTTAATTTTGGTACTTTTGTACCATTTGTGATATTTGGATCTTGTTATTGTTTGATAATTGACAACAAATCCGAATAGTTTCAGTAAGGTATCATTCATATTGATAATTAATAATGCTCTAGTCTCACAAAGCTGTTATTTCATTATCATTTGGAACAAGAAAGCAATGTTGTAAAAACTTCGAAATTTCCTTGAAAAGAGAATCGAAATAATAGTACAGGGATTTTAGCAAGCTTGAATCTAGAAGAGATATAGTAACACATTAAATTTTTACCTGATATCTTGTTTCTGCATTCAGATTTTACATTATAAAGAATTTAGTTACAATAAAAAAATTAAAGTATTCAAAATCCTCGTATCTAAAATCGCTAACTTATAATCAATCTTGTTAATCAGCTACTAAATTTTGTGCAAAATAAAATCAGAAAAAAGCATTTTTTGACCTTTGAATGCTTTTTCTAGATATATAAGAGATAAATATGATAAAAACTTTGGTTTTATGTGAACACTTCTTTCTGTAACTTCATTTATAATAGGTAATTTAATAAATATTCGAAAAATACTTGCAATTTCATTGCTTTGTCAAGACAATAATTTTAGGCTGGAGATCGAAGTAGGCAAATGTAATATAAATGAAGTATAAACCGCATTTTATTTGAAAAACACTATAATACTTCTTATTATAAAAAAAACCATAGAAATATTCAATATAAAAATTATTAGTAATTTAACACAATTTAACAAAATGTTGAAATTCATTAATATGTTAATTTTACAGGGTAACAAAAATCTTTGAAAAAATTTGAATTTAAAAGACTTTTAATAAAGCACGTCAAATATGTCGAATACAGACGCTATCACTTCAATTATACAAGTAGAGGATTTACAATCTCTAAGCAAATCCAGATTAATGGAATCAGTAAAGTAAAATGCATGCATCTTCAAACATATCGATTTTTCTTTTTTGTAAATATTTGACACTTTTATTTCAAGGATGTATTATTTTCTCTTTTATAGAAGTAAAACTTTAATAATTTCTTTTACTATTACAGTTATGCTAGTATTACTATTAAAGTGAGTAGTGAAGAGTTAAAGTTAAAGACAATTTTCACAATTAAAAAGCTGAATAATAATTAAAGTACAAGGGTGGATATTAAATTTCATATGAAAGATAATAAAAATATTGTGTGATCGTTGGATACTTAAAAAAAATATGAGGAAAACTAGAAGTGTATAATTAAAGAACATGCAAATTAATCTGATATAAGGAAGATGATAAAATGGAAAAGATTAATGATTTAAAAAAGGAAGGACAGAAGATTTGTGAAATTATGGTTTATTGCATAGTATTGATGTTCTATCTGCATGTTGTATTTATAAATTATATTTAGAATTTTGATATCATCAGTAATACTAATAAAATATCATCAATGGACCTCCAAAGCTGCGAGGAGCAGTGAGATTAATAATAATTTCTTCATTTCATCTGCATCCTTCACTCCTTTTTTTCAACTATAGCAATCTTGAACCTATATTATAGAACTCATATATTTGAAATATAGAAATCTGTTGAATTATATGAACTTCGGCATATGGGCAGCTTTTGAAGTAATTTCACTTTATTTATTCATTCATTCACCTATAATTATTATACAGAAAAAAGACAATAAAAAAATTGTTATTACTTTTTTTTTGTTTAACAGTCAAATTTATATATTCACAATCTCTTATTTTAATAGGATGTATGGATTTTGTACTATTTCATAGAACATGTTAATACTCTAAATTTCAATGACACTATGAATTTTAATTATTACAAAATTATTTCTGAAATCACTTTCTAATAATTGAAAGACTAACAATATTCTTTCAAATTTAATAGCAAATAAATTATTTAGTCCTCTCTATTTGCATATAATTAGTACTTTTAAAATATACAGAATTATACAGAATAAATACATTGATTTAATATAGGAAGTTCTATTAAATGTGCTGTACAATAGCATAAGCCATAATACATGTTTAAAAATTAGTTGTTCAAGTATTATCTATATATATATATATATATATATTATAAGCATTATATTGTGGTAAATTAAACAATAATCATGTTCTGTAAAACTACTTTAATATTCTGTGAGAAATAAAGTAAACAAAATTTTTAAATGATAAAATATATTAATAATTATTATTATTGTAGCTAAATATGATTATTTACACTTTTATATTCGGTATATTTATATTTAAATAATATAAATATCACATTAAAAATTTAGTTAAAATTATTGAATAAATTTTACTTTCAGAGGAGCAAGAATATGAAAGTATAATGATTATTTTCAACAGAAATTACTGAAATAAAATGTTATTTAAAAAATGCTTTAAAAAAATCTTCTGAAAAAACTTTTTTTTTTATCTTGCTGAATTGCTTGGATAAAAATGTAATCAATATCCTTAAAAACTTGTTCACAAGATTTTTCAGCATTAACATAATTATGAATACCTCTTATACCATAATAATCAACAAGTGGTTGAGTTTGAGTATGATAAGATGTAAGACGTTTTTTAAGTGCCTCAGCATTATCATCAGATCTTTTAATTAATGGCTCACCAGTAATCTATAAAAATTAAAGTAGTTATAAATAATCGATAACGATAAAAAACTTATAAAATATGGTAGATTTTATTAATTACATACATCATCTTTCATAAAAATCTTCGGTGGTGCAAACTCTTCATGATATGATCTTCCACTGGAAGGATGAATTAAACGTCCAGTTATTCTTTTTACTAATAGATTGTCATCAATGCCAAACTCAATCACAGCATCTAATTTTGTTTTTCTTTTCTCAAGCATTTCATCTAACTGTTTACAATATGATATATGATATATTTAATTAAACTACAAAATTATTAACTTACCTTCTCTGCTTGATGAACAGTTCTTGGAAAGCCATCTAAGAGAAAACCACGTTTGCATTCTGGCTTATCTAAATTCTTTTTAATCATATTAACAACTAACTCATCACTGACCAGTTTACCATCATCCATAATTTTTTTAACTTGTGTACCAAGTGTAGACCCAGATTCAATTTCTGCTCTTAACATGTCACCAGTTGATAAATGACAAACACAGTACCTTTCTTTTAATATTGGTGCCTATTGAAGTATAAATACATCGAATCTTAATTTCAAGGCTTAAACATATAATATTTTATAACGTTTTACGTTGAAAGGAGCTAATATAATTCAAAGGAAAATTCAAGTCAAGAAAATTAAATTCAAGAAAGTAAATAAAAATTAAAAATTAAAGCAATTACTTGAGTTCCCTTCCCGCTTCCAGGTGGCCCTAACAAAACAGCATTAATTCCACGAGATGGAACTGTTTTTTTTTTTTTCGGAAAAACTTTTGCATCAGGTGACATTATAATGTGATAATAATAATTGACAAAACTGTAACTGAGTTTAAAAGTAAAGTGACACATGAAACAAAAATATAAATCGTCTTTTCTGGATTTTGCGCAGTAAATATCTTATATTTGATTGGTTTGTTAAATTCAAATTTTCTGAATAGAGGGAGTAATGTTGTGAGAAATCATATTTTCTGGATATTGTGTACTGTTCTTGCGCAAATTGGCTTTTAACATTCGATATATTCCGATGCTTAGTTCTAGGCAACAAAGTAGCAGTAGTAACTTCTATACTTATTTTTAGACTTTTAACAAATTTATTTTTACAACTACTTAACAAGTTTTAAATCAGAAACGCAAAAGTTCATTAGCGCAAAAATGCTAATTTTCAGAAGTCAGAAAACACAATTTCTCACAATACAGAAAAAGGAGAATAAAAATATTCATCCATACAGAATTTTTGAAAAATATTTTAATATTTTTGTATAAACAAAAAAGTGAAACTTTGCTATACATAAATGTTATAAGATGTCTGCTAATTTTATTTCTTTCATTTGCATTTGCTGCTTGAAGCTACATGATATTAAGTAGATAGTTTTTATTTTATAAAAATACTAATAAAATGTTACTATTGCTTAAAACAAATTTTGAGCTTATTAAAAAAAAATTAATATTTCTAAACAACCAAGTTTCACCTTTTAATATTTAGATTACTATTATTAATTTAAATTTGTTATCAAAATAAATATTGCAATACTGTCATAATCTGAAAAAAAATTTTTAATCTCGATATCTTTTAAACATTTTTGTACAATATTCAATTTGTTGCTATGTTATTATCATATTGTATGCAAAAAGCTAATCAGCATATTAAAATTTTACTTTTTGCATCACTTTTTTATCATATTTTTAGACATACACATAGGCTACTGCAATAATAAATATTTGTGTATTAAGACTAGTAGGAGTAGGAGCACTAAAGTAAAAGAATGTAGTAAGTGATAAGTTCCTATGTTCTATTCTACTGCAATATTTTGAATTAATGATGAGATTAAGAATATTATTATAAATGAGTAACTTTTTTTGTAAATTCAAAGCGCTTAGCATTTTTCAAAACTGTAATACAGAATAAATATACATACCCATGCAATGAACCGTCGATCTAAGATTAGCGGATTGATTTTCATAAAGGTCATAATAATTTTAAAATTAGAGGACAGTTGTCTTTTCTTATTCACAAAAAAAGTAAGAGATCTTATAATAAAAATATACATGTTTTGTTTCTATAAGTTTTATAACATTGTTTTAAATTGCATAATTAAGAAGCCTTAGGTAATAAGCAATAATTATATGGAAATTATTCCAAAGCTAGGCTATATTAATTGACATACCTATTTAACATACAAATGTGTATGTATTTATAGGTGTTGATGAGTTATATGATATATGCGGTATTAAATAAAAATACTGTGAATCACATGTTTTCAAAAATAATTAAATGTATAAGAATACTATTTATAAATAAAGATTTTCCTACATATTATCAATCTTGTTTATTTTTAATGTAGCTCGTGATTAAAAAATGATAATATGAGATATGTTAATAAAAATTATTTAGCATAAAAAGTATATTTGATTTTGTAAACTTCATAATAGAGGTTATATGCATATGCATGTATATATATTTATGTCTAATAAAACAATTTTATTTTGTATATTACAAAGTGCATACACAAAATTGTAATGAAACTTGCAATTTTAAAATACTTATTAAAGCAGCAATTCAAGAAAATAAATATATATATATATGTATATGCCCATTTACATCATAGTTTTTACATTTAAGATTTGAAACTAGTTACAGAAAGATTGATGTTAGAAATTTTTAGAAATTTATTTTTTAAATAAAAACAAGTTATGTATTGTACATTCATTTACATTTTAATAGATAAAATTACTTCTTGATACATATTTAAAATTTGGTGGTTAATATAATGAAATTTTTTCGGTGTTACATAGATTTATCAGTCTTAACCATTATAAGCTCTTTAAAACTTAGAACAATTACTTTATTTTATTAATCTAATAACTGAGGAAAAAATCTGGTTTTTTCAAATATTTCCAAAATATTTTGATTGCATTTTTAATTTATACAAAAATATCTAGTTGGAAAGGTATATTAAGATATTGAAGAAAGAAAATAACTATAAATAGTAACATTTGATAAAAAATTTGAATTTTTTTATCAATTTTCTTAAATTTTAGATGATAATTTTTTTAAATATTCGGAAGAAAAGTTTCACGATACTTTTGATTAAAAAATATAAAAGTTTATTATGTTTAAAAAAAGACGAAGCTTGAAACGCGATTAAAAAATTAAAAGTTCCATTTCGATTTAAAAGCATTTTAAATATGGTACTTATATAAGTAATTTTTAAAGATTATTTGTATAATTGATTGGAAAAGGTTAAAAATTTAAATGGAAAAATTGTGCTCATTGGTGTGTATATAAAGACTTCTTATTCACAATTTTATTTTGGTATAGGTAAAAGATCTTTTATGTTATCATTATGATTATAAAATCGTCCAATAATTTATATCTTCTATTTTAACCAACCATTTGAATAATTTTGTACATCAAATGTGGTCAAATATCTGTTTCTCCTCCTTTTAGCCTAAGACGAGCGAAATCTTCAAAAATTATGTCATCTCCATCAGGATCGCTGAAAACAATTTATTATTACTACATATTTGTAATGGATGTATATTTATATTTGAATTTAAATTATTCAACAACAAATATTTTAATTTAGTTACTAACAAAGGTTATTAGAATTATAGAGAATAAAGAAGAAGAATTATATCTGCAAAGATATCAATCGAAATAATGTAAAAGTGACAAAAAATTGAATTAGAAAAAACAAATCGAGCAGAAAATATAGGAAACCGAGAAAGATGAAGCAATCATAATTAATTAAAATATTTAAAAAAAATTTCTATTTTAAATATCTAACTTTAAAAGGTGAACCACCGTTGAAAACAAAAGTGGAAAAAAGTAAGTGTAAAAAGATGGTTGTTTGAGAATACGACCACAGATATAAATGAAAACGCGCTAAGGTGTTATTAATATTTCAGTAAAAAGTTATGCTTAGTAATCAATTAATAAAATTTTATAAATATTCTGTACCGGGCTTGTAGAGTACGACCCCTATATTTGCTGAAACTTTTATATTATTTATGATAAATAATTTTGCATAACATATAACAAACTAACAAAGGTATGATATTTTTATTAACTAAAGATTTATCTAATTAAGAGCTTGATAAATAACCAAAATAATTTGTCATAATTTTAATACTTATTAGTCTTTGATTATTGTTTTCAATACTTTTCTTAAACATACATCCATAATTTTTTTTTATAACATAATAATAAAAATAACTGATTTTAATAAATAATAATAGGTAATTTTATAAAATAAAAGCCAAGTATAAGAAGAATGCAGAAAAAGTAACATAAAGATTTAGAAAGTGGATCGTAAAATGATAATTAAGAAATGAAAAAAAAAAAACGATTATGGATACAAGTAAACAAAAATAATTGCATTGATATAATTTATAAAAATCTTCGTCATTACAACGAGAAATATTATTTATACTTAAAATTTGTATGCAATCAGTTATATGATTTAGACTCTAAACTGATTATAATTAACTATTATCACAAACACTTTTTTATCTTTTTTTTTTTTAATTCTTTTTATTATTTTTTTCAGTTCACTTCCACATCTTATACCTAATGTAATTAATTTTCATGTATTCTTTTGCATCTACTATTAAAATACTCAAGAACCTTTTCTATACCACTTGAATATATACATCCCTTATTTACCATATTTACGTTTCTATTTTGTTGTTATATATCTTAAACCTTTAGATTCATGTTTTCTCATTCTACCCCCTTTACCTTTTTTCCTCTTAAACGTTTAATAATAATAGTTTAGATGAATGTGAGGCAATATTTTATAGGGAGAGAAAAGGATATGAAGAACAGATGAATTTTTTATAATATGGTTAGTTAATGAGATAAGAAGATTGATATAAAAAAGTTGCTAAGATTAGAAACAAATTAAACACAAAATATTTAGTTTTTCGAAACAATAAGATGATTAGAGAAAAGTTAAAAAGAAAAAATATTAATACCCGAAACACAGATAAAGATGATTAAATATATAAAAGTGAATACAAATGTAAATATGGTAAAAAAGATGCATCTATTATTTTTGGAAAATATAATAATAATAAACTATTATTTAAAGATTAGCAAGTGAAAAAATTAATTATTCAAAAAAAGAAAAATTTTAAAACTAGTGTTTTTATAGACTACGACTTAATGTCAAGAGAGAGATTAATTCAGAGAAAAAAAAATAAGAGAAGAAATTAAAATAAATTATTTAAAATTTTAAATAAATATTACATGAAAAAAAAAAAATGAACATTTCAGAGAGGCAAAAAAAGTTTGTTGTGCTGTTGTGAAAAGATAATCAGTGAGTATCAATAATCAGACTGCGTGAAACATGTAGATAATTTTGAGGGTGCATAGAAATCTTTTTATTACAGAACAAACAGAATAGTAAATTTAATAAAAAAAATTTAATTCACGAATGGGAAGGATAAAAAGGGTTATTGGGTTATTAAGTAAGTGTAGATTGTATTAAAATTGTATTTGGTGAAAGATTAAAGAAAACATACTAAATAGTAGATAATGTAAGTGAAAATTAATACTTATATAAGTAGACTGGAATATCAAGAAACAAAAGAAAGGTAATTTGATAAAATAGAAGAGATAATAAAAGCAAAAGGTAAAATGATGAATCGAAGGAAAAATATTGATGTATGAGCCGTAGGAGAGGAATTATACAATATTAAATTGGATATAAAGAAGTGAATGGAATAAATGGAAATCGGTTACTTAACTTTTTATCAAGTGTAAGATAAAATAAATACTGTAAATAAAAATGGAAAGGGTGTGGAAATAGAACATTTTTATTATATATAATTTTAAAATGAAAACTTAAGAATACTCAAATGATAGGAAGGTATAGAAAAAATAATTTATAAGAGTTTATGAAATTAACATTTCAACTGAATGACAATGTATTGCCATCTTTTGGAGAAAGTAATAAATTCTTTTAACTAAATCAACAATAAAGAAGGGAGATGAAAAAAAGGATATATAGATATTCGGTAAGTAATAGCGAATGCAGGAAAAACAATGAAGCGAACTGCTGCATACAATAAGAGAAAGGGTAGAATAGAGAAGAAAGAACGGATTAGAGAAAAAATATCTATAAACTAGAAAATTTTGAAAGTAAAAAAGTTTTGAAAAAAAAACAATTTTGTGATGTACATTTGAAAGAAAAATTAGAACCCGAAGTTAAGTTTGCTAGGAAAATAAGACGGAGCAATTAAGGGTATGGATTAGAAAAAATTAAAAACTAACTGCAATGAAATCTATAAAAAATCTATCCAATTTATTAAAATTAAGGTTTTATCGCAAGATCATGTAGTAATAAACTGTAGTAAAAAATAGTACGAGAAAAAAAATGTATAGAATGTATAAAAAGGAATGTGGCGTTCATATTGAGTTATATTAAATTAATACACAAAATAAAAAGGCTATATTAAATAATATAAAAAATACAATAAACGAATTCTCAATGAGCATGGGTTAGGACTTGAACAGATGAAAGTGATAGTCAAGTTTAGGAAAGAGAAACTAACTAGCTTAGAAAGCACATGTGGTGTCGAGTACGGTCTAGTAGATTGAGAAAGTTTTTTTCTAAACATAATTCTACTAGTAAGCAAGTAGTTGTACTAGTAGTATTCTTTATTTATTATTATTTATTAAAATAATAATACAGGCAAATGTTTAATTAGTACTATAAAGAAGTTCTTCAAGACAAAAGATACAGATACGGATAAAAAATAGTGTAGTGTTTTTTAATATTTCCGTGTGGCTTATAAACTCTACTAATGTAATATAAAAAAATAAGCTTTTTGTCTTTTTTAGAATATAAATTTCATAGAAATATGCTGCTATATTAGCCATGCGGCTTTCATTATCATCCGCAAATTATTAATGCATTTGTCGCATAGGCCTTAATATTCAGATTATAATTACTATATTTTAGCAAGCAGTTTTAGTTGACAGTATCAGCAGCGACAAAACTAAAACACGTGTTATAGAGTACTTAGACAGACGTTATATTTAGATTGATACTAATTATTTAGAGATTTTTTTTTATATCTTGATTTTTCTCTTTCATAATTACGACACTTAAAATTGAATTATGTAAAATAAATTAATAACCCAATTTATATCCTCATTATTTTGGAATACGCTATTGATTTTAGTATTACTACAATATTACTTACTATCTGCCACTGTTTTAATATATATATATTTTTCATTAAAATTAAGATTTATAATTTAATGTATAAACAATAAATCAAGAGCTCTAAAATTTAATTATTCATGCACAAATTTTTATAAAAATTTTTAAAATCAGATTTTCACCCATTTTATAATTATTTTGTTAGAGTATCTTTCAACCCATTGAGAACTCTTTTTAGAATGGTTTAGAATAATTTTAAGTGTATTTGTAATCTTTCGTAAGGTTTTTCTTTATCTCTTATGCTCTACAACTTCTCAGATTCTCTCTCTCTCTCTAATCCTGCAATAATTCATCCTACTGTCCTACTTTAACATTCATACACGTCGATTAATCGAACGCTCTTCCTCGTTTTTTTATTCTTTGTCTTGCGTTCTACATTACTCCACTGATACATCGTTATACTCACTTTTATACTCCAGCATTAGCCAGATATCGTCATTCATACTCTCTTTCTCTATTTTTTATTAATTTTAAGCTACTTCAAATTCTAACAATTTATTTTTCCATATACATTTTTATTCTTTAATACATTCTTTGATCGCTCATTCACTTTTATACACATAATTTATTAATTGATAACCCTTAATTTATTTAATTCTGTAATTTTATTATCGAATCATTACACATCTATTATTAACTTTATCATATTATGCGATTGATTTTTCTATTGTTCATTTAAAAAATTACAGTTTTATGAGAAGAGATTGATTTTTTTTATGAAAATAATGTTGCAATAATGCGATAGTTTTCCACACCACCCTTGAGGTACTATCATTGGTGCATTAGGTTTTTTATTTACAACTTCAAATAAATTTGATACAAAAATTTTAATAGATTGTAATAAATTCAAATTATTTGAACTTGAACTCGTGGAACCTTCGCCTGTAGCTATATCTTAACCACGTGTGGTAATAGCGCTATCTTGTAGGAATATTCAAGAAATTGGTGACATCTTTAATGAAGTAAATATTTTCATCCAATTTTTAAAAATATGTATTACTTATAACGTTTTAAAGTTTAGAAATTAGAACGTTTACTATACTATACATAATATATTTTGTATCTTACATTTATGGAAATTCACGACTATTAAAATGCAGTAAAATTTTGATTTTTGATAAGCATACGGATTAGCCATTACAAAACTATAAAAATTAAGAAAATATATACAGCTTAACACAATTTTGAGTGAACTTTCTAAATATATAAAGCTGTTTAAATATTATGACACGCTTAATATTATTTTATATTTAATTTTTTTAATATATGTAGAACTTTCTTTAATAATTTTATAAAAAAAAATTTTTTTATATTCACATTTGATACAATTAATAAACGTAAAAATATTAAACTATTTACTTTTAAGAAATATTTATATGTTTCTTATAATAAATATTTTATGTAAGAATATACTATCAGTAACATTTGATATATAAATCAAAAGGTACATTTTGAGTGAATAGAAACCGAACAACAATAAATTAAGGTTAAGATATTCAAAAGTATTTATAACAATAATTTTGAAAAGTTCAAAAACTTTTCAACTTTTTTTTAATAATGCTGTCAAATAATTTAATTTATATCTATTTATATTGTAAGATATTTCTACGAATGATGAAAACATTGTTTTTAATAGATTATATCCAATAATATTTTTGGGACTTATTGCACAAACAGTTATTAAAAAAGAATCAGAATTTAGAATAGTACTTTAGCACATTTTTTTTCTTTATTAATGATGATATACTTTAACAGTCTAATTTTTTTAAACTAATTTTTTCGTTTGATCGAAAATGAATTTATTACACTTAAATTCTAAAAATTAGAATATAATTAATTATAACAATGTTGATGAAGATTCCACGTTTCCATGTTTTATTACATATTAAAATCATATGATTTAAAAATTTTAATAAAACAATTTTCTTATTTCAACAGTCATACTTTTAGATGGTGTGGAGACACATCTCTTTTTGCAACATATTACTACTTTATCCATAATCAGTTCTATTATCAATGAAACATCATATTAATATGAACATGATAGAATGGGTTATTTAAATATCAACTCCAATCATTTTTTATAATAAAATATATGTTAATAAATATATGTAACAATTTTTTGTTAAAAAATTGTTGTTTAAACATATTTATTAATTTTTAATAAATAAATTAATGAATTAGTTTTTAACTTAGTTTTTAAATTATTAAACCGCTTATTATATACTATTATTACATAGCCTTAGACATACGTTTTTGATTATAAATCAATGTAGAATAAGTATACCGATTTTAAAACGTTCTAATCGAGAAAATTAATAATAAAATGATCTAATCAGTGACTGAAATAGTGAAGAAGTTAATCGCAATGCTTCCCGATCATGTTTGATGATTGTGATGTAAAAAAGGATTAAGGAATCACTCTTATAAAATGTTAATTTTAATTAAAAATCTAGACAAAAGTATAATTTAGTCTCCTATTCAACAATATAAAGATATTTTGAAAGTATGTGCTGATTTTAATACAATTTCAAATAGCATGTGAAAAACTTCGTATTTGAATACGGATGAAAGTTTATTGGTGTGTATATCACATTTTATTTGCTAATCCAAATATTTTTTAAGTCAAGCTTATCAACAACAAATTCAGAAAATTTACTTTAAGCATACTATTTTATTAAAAAAAGAAGTTTATCCACGTAATATCGAAGCTTTAGGAATTTAGAAACGGTATTACGAACAGTTCAATATTTATATCTCTTTACGATTTAAAACGTAGATAATAGACTAAATGTGTGCCTGAAGATTTTTAGCATAACCACCAACAGCTGCTTCAGATTCAACAATTCTTTCAGACCTTAATTTCTTTAATTTAAACTAAGCGTGTTATACTAGTAAAAAATAACATAATGAAATGTGTTATTAAAAATTTTTGAAATAATATTCCTAAAGAATAATTTTATTTACCATTAAATAAAGCTTCAAACAAATGATAAGAAGTAATGTTTGAAAAATTGATATATATTAAAAAATGTAAAAAAATGAAGGTTATATACTAATTTTAAGATAAAACAGTGTATTTAAACAAGATTTTTTAAAAATTATAAAATAAAAACTTCTACAGTATCAACTTTTTTCGGGATTAAATTTTAACAGCTTGTCCCTATATCTGTAATACATCCATTTAATTTTAGTACAGACTAAAGGAATAAATATAAATATTTACAAGTTGTGTATACAAGGTAAATAAGTAATGTTATTATTTTTATATATAAATCATAAAATGATATAATAAATCAAATCACTCACTCGTCCAACTGAATGAGATTGGTTTCATTTCCGCTGTCACTTTGATATGTAGAGCTAGCTCCTATCGTTGACACAGTGTATTCTTCTTCTTCCGGTTTAGGATGCATCAATATGAAAGGTAGTTCTGCAACCAATTCTCTAAAACGATATTTTTTATTTCTATCATAATTAATTATTTTATTGCGTGAATAAACTTACCCTGCTAGAGTTCCTAAGCACAGCTTAACTTTTACTTTGTATTGTACGATTATTCCAAGATTTTCTCTTTGTGCTGGATCTGCCACTCTGCTATGGCAAAAATTGAATTAATTTTTAACAATTACGAAGTTGCATACTTATAAATTTTATCTTTTATTTATTATTACTTTTACAACCAAGCATTATTGTTTACTATCTTTGTTGTTTATACAATCATTAAGGATAATTTAGTTCTATTAATATAATAAATTACAAATGTGAAAAAGTCGTTATATTATAGTTAAAAAAATGTCAGATATATACATATTATGTACATAATATTAAATTTAAACAAGTATATAGCAAGAATTTTTTTCTATATAAATATAACTATTAACAGTTTAACCATTTTTAAATTTTATGAAAATACTCAATTTTAAAATTTGTGTAAAACTTTTTCACACCTTAATTATATTTATTAAAAAATTTTAATTTTAATTTAATAATGTTAACATTTCGTTAAATCAACAATTTATTTAATATATACGGTTATTTTTATTGTAAAAAAATTAACATAATAATGAAATCATTTTCATTTTTTTTGTATTATAATAAAACTATAAATTTACGTTTATTAATTATGATATACAGATATTCATGTTATTAACTATTTTACTTTCATTATTTATAATTTTTTTAATTAAGATAATCTTTTTATTTATTTATTTTGAAATTCTCTCACATAATCATAATATTTATATATATATATATATATATAATTTATTTCTGTCATTGTATTTACATTATAATATTCTTAATATACAGGATAAATTAAAAAAATGTAAATTAAAAGTAATAAAAATTATGTATTAAAATGTATTAAAATTATTATGCATTTACGTACTAATTAGAAATTTCATAAGTAAAACATTTTATAAATTATATTTTTTTGAGATTAAGAATAATAATTAACAGTATATACATTATGTATACTGCATCAAAAGCTTTGTAAATTAATATAAAATATGCCATAGTAGTAGCATCTGATTTCGGCAATTAATGCAGAAAATTCAAATCAAATACTCAAAAAATATACATGAAACAGAGAATCCATTTTACTAATCACCTTTAAAAATCAACAACGTAATAATCAGAAATCATAGCTGCGGCGACCACACAAAAATCCAATACTTTCGAGCAATACAATATTCTATTGAATAAATTAAATAAATAAATTAAATGTCAAATAATTAACGAGAAGATATAAGATCAATTCGTATAACTACTATTAAAACATTTGTACGCTATCGAAGAATGAGCGGGGCTCGATCCTTTAAAAAAATATTAAGCTTAAAAATTTATTAGAATTTAAAATAAACAAATAAACTTAATTGTGATGAGGAAAATTAAAATTTAGATTGAAATTAATAGTCAGGGCGAAACTAAAACGCACCAAAATAGTTTACCACGGCAATGTTACGCAAATGTAATTAATCAAGTCCTTGGGGCTATGATAGTTCTGAACATGAAGTTCCAATTTTAATTTGAAAATCCTTAATAATTCGATTAAGCATAATTAATAGGAAGTCAATGGATGACTTCCATAATATCGAAAATAACAGAAAAAACTCTTAGGAAAAGCTAAAAAATGGGCAAATATGCGTTTGATACAAATATTAGTGAAATGAAACTGATTCTATCTAATGTTCTGCATCGGTATTCTATGTAACAAAAAGGATGATTCAATTTTTAATCCACTTTATGAATTTCTATAATGGTCGAAGGTAAGTTAAACAAATATAACATTCAGGATTGTCGTCAGTTCTCTAAAACGAGGTTTTTACAGTTTGATCTAGTGACGACGTATATGTGCATATAGGATCGAAGTTTTGGCTAAGTTTTTTAGGCGTGCGCAATAGCACTCATAATTATTTTCTTTTTGCACATAAAAATCCGTGTAGAGGAGCAGTAAATACTATTCTTTATCTATTGTCATTTTTTGTTTCTCTGTTTACACCACAATTTAGCGTAATGAACTAATAACTCTGAGGACACTGTTGCGCACAATTAATTTTTTATTATTATTTATTATTTTAATACTGTATGAAAACTTTTAACTATGAATCAATTTATATTCAAGACAAAGCTTAACTGCTAATTATGCTCTTTCGTAAAGCAAATTCTTATTCTAGTGCAGTCTTTCGACTAACTGTTGCTTACCTTTGCAAACAAACGGGTTGTAGATAGTGTAATCCTTTCGAGGGTCTTTCTAATCATTTGCATTAAAATTAGTTGAAATCTATCCGCATTTTAATATTATTTTTAATAGATATGCTTAATTTCCAACTTTGCATACTACTCTTCACTAGCTAATACAAATGTGCAATTTAGTTGACCAAATGTTTTTAATATTTAAATATAATTTACAACAAGAAAAGGTTTATTGCTAAATTTTAATAAAATCGACTAATTTTACATAAAAATTTATTTTTTTAGCTTTCATGTTTTCCATATTCTAACATTTTTAAAACAATGCTATCTTTTGCGATTATTTATCTTTAAAAAAAACATGGTGTCATCTCAAATCATCTTTTTTAGTAACTGTTATTGTTAAACAATGGGGATTACATTTATTAATATAATTAAAGTAAAAATCCACAGAATATGATTTTTTTCGGTAAGAAGAAATAATAAAGCTTACACTACGAGAAAAGGGTACATATGATAACAAAAATTTGTATTAATTATTTGTATTAATAGAAAAAGCTTATATTTCTATTCTTTCAATTAAATATAATAAGATATAATATATAATAATATAATATAGTTCAAATATGGTATTAGAAATCATTTACACTATTTATGGCAAACTACCAGTATATACATATAATGAAAATAAAGAGTAATTTGTGATATTGTAAGTATTTACCAAATGTCACGTATCTGATTAATAGCTTTTAAAATACTACAATATATAATTTGCAATAAATACATAAGTTCTAGTCAATAGAATTGACAAAAAATATACATAATTAAAGCATAGCGTAAACATGTTTTATTTTATATGATATGCTTGCTTAGTACGGCTTATACAAGAAATTATTATGAATTAAAATTATGAACCTTACAGTGTGCTGGAGGCTAAATTAGTATCCTCGTGCTTAAGCTGACCATCCATAGCAAGTCCCCACTTGTCTTTGTTGTTGGCAAGAAGTGGTCTCAGATAAAAAACTTTGCTCAGCGTGAAACCTGGACCCATCGGACACCCTTCCCTGATAAAAACGATCATACACAAAACTTGACTATTTTGAACAACTTATTTGCCAGTTTTTTAATTTGATTACATTGACTTTTTGTTCACTATCTTGTCCTATATAATATTTCTTATCAATATTCAATGTTTTTATTATTATCATCATTTTATCATTAATTCTACATAATATTGAATGTTTAAGGAACTAAACAGGAAACAGAAGGATAAAAAATTATCTATTATATTGTAAATGTCTCAGTACACTAAACACCCATCACCGTTAAGCGAGATTAATGCCTAGTCAAACATTGTGTGTCAAAATTATACATCCAAGAAAATTAATTATGAAAATAACTAAAATTATAAGACTACCAAAGAAAAAGAATGATAGCTGACATTCCATCTACCATTAAGGTATATTAAAAAAAAGGTAAGAAAAAAACGTTGCTTTAGAGACGAAAACGAGCTGCTTGGGGATTCTGAATAGTGTTTTTAATACAACTATAGAGCAAGGAGGTCGTATTCAGTCTCTTTGGAGCCTTCATTGCACTCACATGGTGCTTGAGGCGACATTGGTGTCCTCGAGCTTAAGTTGTCCATCAAGAGCAAGACCTCGCTTGTCGTTGTTGTTGGCAAGCAATGGCTTAAAGGAAAAGGCTTTGCTCAAGGTGAATCCTCGTGCTACCTCTATGCTGCCATTGCAATCATTTTTATTCCTTTCACGTAATACAATAACCATTAAGAATAAATAAAAGTGCAAATAAACTAAATGTGTTCTTTAATGATAATATTAGACAATCATCTAAATGTTAAATGCAAGACAATTTATACGAAAGTATCCAAGTATAAAAATCGCACATTTTTAGATTAAAGATAATTTCTTATTTCTATACCTTGTGAAAATACTCTACATAAACAATTTACATATACAATACAATATATTTGTTAGAATTAAATGAAATTTTAAATGATTTTAAGCCCTTTTTAAATAAATACATTTATTACGAAAATTTGTATTTGTATTTTATTAGTTTGTATGTTATTAAATTATATCATTACGTAATTTCGAAAACTGTTTTTATTTTTTAAAAATTTTCAAAAATTTTTCATTCAATTTTTTTTTTTATAATTTATGTTTAAATATTTCTAATTATAATGATAGAAAACGTATTTTAGCTACAATTAAGCTTTTAAAGTAAAGTATATTTATACACTATAATCTTTATTAGGCGTCTAAATGTTCTTAAGCAATCATTATTAATTAACTAATGGTATTATTAAAATTAAAAAACTATTTCAAATAAAATGTTTATTGATTAAATAACACTGAAATTTTTTTAAAATTTATTAGTATTAGATAAAAATAAGGTTTTACAAGAAAATTTGTTTCTTTGATGCCTCAGATAATTGTCTATATTTCTATTTTGGAACTCATTCTACATAGATTTGATCACGCAAATGTGTAGATGCAATTGGATAGTTGTATACATGCTTATATTTGAGCATGCGAGGATACGCACGCGTATATTGTAATACAATTTTTGGTAATTAAGTTTTTAAATGAATTGCTAATTTTAATTTTGAGCTAAGGAGAGGTCGAAATTCAAATGAAGGTTTCAAGTTTTAAATTAAAAAGGATTATTCGAACAACATTATCACACATATAGTTTATAGAATACTCACTCGCTTTCAGCTTCAGCAACTGTACATTTATATTGAGCCGTAGAAAATAAGCAGATATCAGCAAACTGTCTCACTGAAACCTTGATCTTCTTAACAGTCCGATTACTATTATTGGCTATGTGAACGTTAACTGCAATATTTTCACCATGATGATATAACTCTTTATCAAGTGATGCCTCGAGATAAAGTTTACTGGGTGACATCATAAAGTCCTTACTGACTTCTGTCGACGGTTGCTCACCTTTCTTTGAAGGTGCATACATGATTTTACGAATAGCTAGCCTTACCATATTGCGTTTGTGGGGTTTCTCTTCTTGTGTCTCAACAGCGTAAACCTTAAGTTCGTAGTCAACGCCACAAGGTTTACCAGTATCACCAGGTGCAGGCTGCAACGTCACGGATGCGGGGCAATGGGGTGGTAGCTCAAAATAAAATGGATATGCGTTGCATCCAAGCTTTTTCATAAGACGCTCCTGTAATCTTGTGAGCTCATATGGTTGCGTATCTACTTGTATTGGATAAAGTTGTTTGGTTGAAAGATACAAATCTTTTCTAAATGTTAGGCCAAGAACGTCAAGATCTTCTCGACCATATTTAAATGCAGCTATTATTGTACTAAATACATATTTTTCTTTAGCAATATCTGGAGAAATTAGTACAACTCCTTCTGTAATCCCAAATCAAAAAAATTATTATTACAGAATTATTCCAGAATTTTTATATTCTTTTTAAATTGAAATATTAATTATTGATTTATATTTAAAATAATTATTTCAATTAAAAAAATTTCAATTATTAATTAATTTTCATTTTTAAGCAATAAACTTTATTTATAAAACAATGAGAATTATTATATATATTTATTACAATATGTACATGTATACATGTTTTGTAATTAGTATTAATCTTTGAAAAGTTTTGATACTTTGTTTATCTCCTTTTTCAAATCAAATGTTTAATTGAAGTTCGAATTAGAAGTTTAAAAACATAAGATTTTTCATTATTTAGTTATACTTTATAATATATTGAAACTGTTTCATTGATAAAAATTATAATCTTAGAGCTATGTAACTGCTAAATCATGAATAATTAAGAAAATTAGGCAGTAGGAATTTTTAAATGTATTTGAATCAAGATTTTTTTGAAATTTCCATTATTTGTACAATTATTGAATAAAAGTAAAAATGAAATTAACATAAATGTTTAATAAATTATGTAAATCTGAGTGATCATATTTACTTATCAGCTTACTTTAAAAATAAAGTTATATTTTAAAAAAAATCAATAGACAAATACATCAAATGCTTAAATATAATCGAGAGTATATACTGTTATGACCAAGTACGTAAACATAGTAGAGATAAATTTTCCAAATGTATAAGAGTTACAGGGTAGTATGGTTTAATTAATTTTATAAATTAACTTTGAATCATGCAGTTATTTGAAATTATTTTTAGAATAATCATTTTGTTTAAATCAATTAATTCAATTAATTAATTTCAATTCAGTTTTAAAGATTAATCTTTTCTATCTGAAGATTGTGCCGATGTAAGAATAATAAATTTTGTTAAATTTTCTTGTAATAAACATTTGATGGGGTCAAAATTCGCAATAATGACTGTAACAAATTTTAAATTGTATTATAATCTTCAGAGTCATAAGAACATAAATACTAACCATTAATTTTGTAAACATTTAAGTATGAATTAATAAATTACATTCCATGTTTTCATTTATTGTATCAAATTAAAATTTTTTTTTTGGAAAATAACTTCCATCTTCATTCAATGTTATTGCGCTTTGAATACGTAAGCACAAAAAGGAGAAATCCACGTCCGTAAGTTAATATATATATATATAATAAAAAAATAATAAGTTGATGTACTAGCGTAACAGTAGCGAAAAAAAAACCTGACAAAAAAGACAGCATCATATATATATACAATGACAAGATTGCTTTAAAAAATTATAAGAAAATACAATAATGTGGTAATTAATGCATGAGAATATTCAAGTAAATATTAACAATGATGGTAAATAATTACATTAGAACTTTTAAAAAGATGTTTTAAAATCGAAAGACATGGAAGATCAACGGAATGATGAAACAAAAATTAACGGAAAGATGAAATAAAAAGAGGAATCAAAAATAAAAATAAATACGTAAATATAAAAATTGTAGATACTTAGATCGAAAAATAATTATAAATGAAATATAATACATATTGAAACAAGTATTGACAAAAAGATTTTTAATAAATTCTTGTCTCGAATGAATCTACATCAACTAGAAAAATTAGAAAACATGGAAATGCAAATAATGTTTCCAATAATTAATATATATTTAAAACTTATAAAATAAAGAAGCATGTACTGTAAAATCCTAAATATTAACTTTAAGTTTAATTCAATATGTAGTAGATATGCAATTTAAAAAATTTATAATATTGATAAAAAAATAAAATACCAATAGGATCCACATGGCTAATATGATCAACAAAGTCTCTTTTGGCAATATAAACGGTAATCTTTCCATTTGGACTGCATTTTTTGAAAACTCTAGTTGTCTGACGTCTGCTCATATTATCAACAATGGTATCCATTGCTTTGCCAGCTGTACCAGCTGGCTTCTTGAAAACAAATCCGTGAAATTTGAACTTGCTCAACTGTCCTGAAAATTACAAGATACTAATTTTTAAATATTTTCATATTTTCTCATTTTTTATTTTACGAATAAAAAACTACAACAAAATTACCGAATCAAGTGCTTAATTTTAAAAATTATAAAATGGACTTATTGTAAATTTCACACCAGAAAATAAAAGTTTTCGAGATTAGTCAGGGACTATCATCATTGTTTTGTGAAAACTAAATTAATGTAAAATGATGAACATAAATTTTATTTTTTTTTCACAGCTTAACTTTAAAAATAATAATATTTAGGAAATAGAAAATAAATTTTGTTTTATCTGAATATTTTAATTTTATAGTTCCAATGCCTGACATGATCTACGGAATTTTTATTTAAAAACAAAAGAGGGATTATTCTTTTGATTTTTTTCTTTAAAACGCGTCTTCTATCATACTAAAAAATATTTACACTTGCCCGAATACAAATTCATAAATAAGAATATGTGGAAATAATCTACGAAATTATATATAAAAAGAAATTTTAGCTTTTCAAAAAAAAAAAAAAAGAAACTTATTTAATACAGATAGATGAGTGTGAACACCTTCTAAAAAAAGTTTAAAACAATGTTTATTCATTAACATTATCATTGTAAGATACGAGAAGTAGATTCATGAAAGAATTTAGGTGACACTAGATCATCGTGATAGAAAATAAGTATAAAATAAGTAAATATAAAATAAGAAAATAAGTTTAAAGTAAAGAATCCAGCAGGAAATACAGGATTACAATCTTAAATATTCTATAAATCTAGGCGACAATTTTTTTGGATTTTACCTAAGGAGACTTTATGTTCCAAACTGCATTCAAAATTTCAGTGTAAAGGGATAACCACAAAGAATTGCTACAATGAAATAACAAAAGACAATGAAAGGCGTATTCCTCTTTCTTAAATCCTTATCTTAAATCATTCTAAATAAATCTCACGTACAGTACATACAAATACATTGAGTTCATAGAGAAAGAAGAGGGTAAAACTTAAGATAAATGTTCGTTTTTTTATTGTAAAGATATGTATGTAAGGAGGGGATATAAATACTATGTCAGATAAACTTCAGGTTTAAAAAAAAAATATAAAAAATAAAAGAATACCGAAATTATATTCTACATCGTTTAATTTAAAACACAATTAAAAAACCTTTGCAATATAGATACCTTCAAAAATAATAGTACTTTACACATAAATTTAGAAGTCTACAAGGATAGAAAGAAGAAAACATAAGATGAATAAACCTATATATTTCAAAAAAGAAAAATCATACTATTACAGCAAAATTATTGACCTCTATCGAATCAATTCAAGTACACTCATAAGGGACAAGCTTAAAAACAAAAATTTCAATACAATAACTATATCTTTACTCTACGTATAATCCTGTTATATAAACATTAATTCTGTTGTTGTATAGCAATATCTTGAGCTAATGCAAGTTAGCAAACACCTACAAAAAAGCTATACAAGGCAAAGTAAAAAAATAAAGAATACATCCATTATTATCCTATTTTTTAAGTTACCTACAGAAAATGTACAAACATGAATTATTATGCAATATTAGAATATTTGTTAGAAATAGGACTTGACATAATGTGAATATTATTTGATATAATATATGATCATATAAAAGTGTTTATGATTTTACGTCTTATAGACGAAGACTTTAAGTTATTATATAGAAATATGTAGTTATATGCATGATTTAATACTGTAGCAAAAAGTTAAAAAATTATCGACAAACGTACGAAAAAAAATTTATTTTTGAGGGTAAGTAAAATTTTTCTTTTTCAATTCTTTGTTTTTTATTTATTGTGTTATAACACAACGGATATTTAATTTTGCTCCAATTTTTAAAATTTGGATTTTAAATCATTCAACTCCTATGTTAGAATCTTTTTATTCATAAAATTAAGCACGTAACTAATAATCTATGATTTATAACTAATTTATCTTATTTTATAACTAATAATCTATAGTGATACTAACAATAGCAATTTAAGATATATTATTTCATGTATAATGCATTCATGAATATTATATTTTTGATTAAGAAATTGAGATTGATTTAATTTTTAAGAGAGTAAACTTAAAAATGTAAATGTAAATTTTTTTACTCTATACAATACGTAGCTTGATGATGATTGAATATTCATTTGATCATTTTTATTACAATGTTTTGAGATTTTTTGAAGGGGAATCGTTTTTAAATAAAAGCTAAACTATTACATAAAAGAAATATATCTGAGAATTAAATTTCTTCTATAGTGTTTTTTATCGATTCCTAAAATTTTGTTGTTGATTCGTTGTGAATTCTAACGACAAAAGTTTTAATAAAACTATGAATCGAATTGATTTAAGAAATCAGTCACAACATGGCTCCTTGATTTCACCATTATTATTTACTACAAGTATATCATGATTTTTAACTACATATAAGATTGTAGCAGCTACCTACATCATCTCACCAAAAAGCGGTAAACTAATTTTAAATTTACTGAATAGATTAAAATTACTTTTAATTTGTCAAAAACTAAGGATTTAAGTTTAACAGGACTAAGAAAACATGAGTCATATTTTAAACAACTTAAATTCATAAATCAAATTTATTATCTTAGTATTAGTTTCTTTTAATATTAATTACAAAATTAATTTTAAACTGTAAACTGATTATATAAATATATAAGATATAAATAAAGTTAATTATTATCTTAGTACTCTGTCGATATTTCGTTGGGGAACGTTCTTAAACACGCTTTCCAATATTTTATAGATATTATGTATTGAATAGAGCAGTCCTGCAAGAAATTATGGTTTTAGATTGTGCACTATAAATTTCTTATATTCATTGATCCACTGCATTAAAAGTTGGAATAAAATAAGCAACAAAGAAACACAGCCAAATAGTAGTGACTTAATTCTCTTCTTTACAACTATATTCAATTTTGAATGCAACGGACCAATAAGCATTAATGCATTACCGCGGAAAATTTAAGAAATTTTTTTTCGTATCGCTGATAAGCAATTTAACTCAGATTTTGCGCAGTAATATCCTCATGTTCATTGGCTTGTTACCTTACAATTTTCAATATAAAGGAAGCAACATAAATATAAAATATGCCGAAATCTGTCTATTTTTATTGATTTTTTGCGGACTCTTTACATTGAAATTTTAAATACAACGAACCAATGAGCATGAGGATGTTACTGCATACAAGACGAAAAGTATTTCCTCATATCATCGGGACAAACACATTTATTTATATTTGGTGGCACATACCAACAGAACCTAACCGGTCACTGTACATAAAATTCAATTCAATATTCATGTAAATACATAGAGAAATTAAAATTAAAAAAACTACTAATAATTTATTTTTTATAAAATGTTTTATAATTTATACTTAATTAAAAAATATATATAATGGAGTCGCAACTCTGCAGTGTTTATATTGATATTTATGCTTCTTAAAATATTGTAATTATCAATTATTTTTTATCACATTTTATGTAATTAAGTAATGCCGATGACAAAAATTATAACGATACTTATAATTAATACAATAAATTTGTGAATTAACTATTAATAGTGCATTAATTGCAACTGTGGAAAATATAAAAATTTATACACAGAGTAATAAAATTGAAGTTTTAATACAATAAGAATATTCAGTAACAAATAAAAATCAAGTTCAATGCAGTAACTGATGTAATCATAGCATTTTTTAAGTATTTATAGCACTGTATTGTGTGTAATTTATTCTTAATAGATGTTGAATAAAATTGATACCAGGTCTTGGTAAAACAAAGTACAAATTTATAAGTTACAAAAACATATTAAAAATTGCAACAAACGATAAAAAAAAATATTTTAATTATTGAATATTTATAACTTAAAAAAAACTTTCTTAAATAGGTACTAGTTTTTTATCACTATCTAGATCACTAGATGCAAAGATTTAACAAAGTTAATGGACACGATATAATTGTTGATTATATAAGCATGCGTTAAATACAAATAAATAAGCTCATAAGCTTGACCATAATAAGCTAATTTTATGAACACTTATTACAGCATAGAGAAAAGAAAGAAAATAAGAATGTAGTTCAACTGTTAAAAAAATAGTAAAAGGAAGTAAAGTAGATAATTTCCTATATTCTAAATACATAATTTAAATAAGCTATCTAACCTGTAAAAACGTTGATAAATTGCGTACTTTGACGCTATCAAGAATGTATGTATGGCTTCAATTCATAAGATTATCGTATACTACTAGTAATGATGAATATTAATCATTGAAATTTAAAAAGCTTGGCTTCCTCATTATTTCGATTCTTAACAATACTGTAAACCAGCAATTATTACATGAGCATGAAAAACATTGTATGTAAACTTGAGAACTAAATTAAATATTTATATTTGTCTCTTATTTTTTTTCGACCCTTACTAAGCTTCACAATCACGCCACTATTTGAATGACACCTTATACGTACAATGGTTTAATTAATAAACAAAAAGAATAGTTAAATAAAGTATAAAGTTTCATAATCAGATACAGAAGTAAAGATATTTTCTATGAAAGTGATTTCATTCTTGATAGACTATGAAATTATATCGAACAAATAAAATAATTTTAAAACATTACACCTTCTACAAAACGGAGAACACCAATATAAAAACTAATCAATGAATAAATTGATCAGATAATAGTAGCATTGGGATATTTGGATATCGGGATCATGACATAGAATCTGAGTGACCACAATTATTCTGATTGGTTCTTAAAATTTTATTAAGTAAAATACTCAACTTTACAGTATCCCGTGAGCGTTAAGAGTACTGCGCAAACTCAATACAGCATGA
Source organism: Kradibia gibbosae (assembly GCA_018907135.1). Classification (NCBI taxonomy): domain Eukaryota; kingdom Metazoa; phylum Arthropoda; class Insecta; order Hymenoptera; family Agaonidae; genus Kradibia; species Kradibia gibbosae. The sequence continues at coordinate 36,663,192 of JACCHX010000001.1, forward strand.
AACATATCGATACCCAGATTCATAGAATTATAGTATGTATTTTGTAAATTCCTATGGAAAGTAAATTTCACTCAACTTTATTTTTGTTTTTATAAATGAAATAATTAAACATCTTGTGCAATAAGTAATTTAGCGTTCTTTTCTAAGTTATGTAAAATCGAGAAGGTAATTGCGGATAGAAATAAATCTTAATTAAGAATAAAATAACAATTAAAAAAATTAAATTCTTTTTTTTATTACTTTTCTTTAATAAAGACAAATATTTAGTGCGAATGCAAAATTAACACGCAAAAAGTTACATACTGTACAGAATCAGATCTATTTATATCGCATTTATCTAATAGCGCAATATGAAAAAAAATAACTTACAAACAATTCCTCAACAATAATGGAAAACTTTTTTGATATAAGTTTATCATTAAAAATTATTTGTCAATAGTAAACATATCAATTATATTAATTATCGTATTTTTATAGTACTTGTTATAATCAACTAATAATGAATAAATATAACAATTAAATAATCACCGAGAAACTAAAAATGTCATTTTAAATGGAAATAATTATTTTTATCAATATATTTCTAAATATTCTAAATAATGTGTTTTTTATTTGTTACGCCATAAGACTACTATATTATTCTTAAAATTTTTCTTTTAATTACTTTATATTAGTCAGTCAATATTAATTTATTTAACCACATTTGTAGTAATATTTTTAACTCATTTAAGAATAATTAAACATCTTACAGAATTTTCTGGCGTAATACCATTAATAATGACCAAAAAAAATTTCAGAAATACTTCGCGTACTATCACTATGTAGTCGAAAATTGAGAATATTCTAATTCATATAACCTTATTTACCGACGATAATTGATAGAAACTTGTAATTATACATTATATAACAGTATAATAGTAAAAAATAGTTTACGAATGTTGCATTTGTTAATGTCAAAAAAATCATTTATTTACTATTTTTTAAATTTTTTTATTTATTTATTTTTTAATTTAATAGCTGGAAAATCAACAATTTATTTTGAATTTAAAGATTATTATTAAATATCGAATAAGACAACTAATAAAACTCACATAAATAAATAGTCTATTTATTTGTCGTTTAGATGTCTTTAGAGGTAGCATAAACATAGATTTTGTATACAATTCCACAACATAAACTAAATAACTATCTCATGAGCTATTTTTAATTCAAACTTATATATTTTATATTTTATTTTTAATTTCCTTAATTACTCTTGTCTTTAAAATTCAGATCTATAGTTTTTATGCCAAATATATAAGCACCGCACATGACTATCCTTTATGCTTTGTACATTTTTCTTTTTTATACCCATTTTTACCCATTTTATTTATATACGTCAAGAGCACGTTGTCTTTTTTCTTTCCGTCTATTCATTTTTTTCTAGATAAACAATTGCTTGTAAATAATGTGTCAAATTAATTGTATTCTAAGAGGCTGACTTAGAAATTTTAATAATGAGGAAATCAGTTAGCTTTAGATATTTAAGTCATTAGAATCAGAGCATTAAGTAATATAAATTTCCTTGATCTGTGTGTATAGTAAATAGTTATTTATACTTTAGAACACACGTACTAATTATTCTAAATAAAACTATGTAATGGTGAAGATTGTAGTGCGCGATATTATTTTCTACTGTAATATTCCATGATGCTGTGTGTATTTTCAACTCAAAGAATGCTTAAATATATTTTTATATTGCAGCTTAAAGCATTATATGATTTTTCAAACAATTTCCAAGCTTTCAAATAATTTGCGTTTACAGTTTCTTAGTCTTCGAATTTTTTGGTCGCTGTATCAGTTGATTAGAATTAATGAATTTTTTTTGTATTTTTCCTGAATCACTACAAATTGTCGCATCTAACCAATTTAGCTAGGCTTCTTAAGAACACTAAGTTTCAGAAGTCTGCTTATTTCTCCCTTCTGTCGGTTTTTTCGATCATTTGCAAAACTCTTTTCCTGAACTTTTTTTTACATAATATATTGAATCAAAACGTTTTTTTATCTCTGCCTCCCCTGCGGAGATATATACCTTGCGACAAATATCAATACGTGCTCAACATATTTTATTCCTTTGTTACGTATTTTGTACATTCTATTAAATTTTTTTATTTAAATATTTGATTTAAATATTGGGACCTAGCAAATTTTTTTTTCTTTTTTTCTATAAAACCTCTTTTTCTCGTTTCATTCTTCCTTTTAAATAATTGGACATCTGGTCTGTCCATTTTTTTTTAAATCTGTTTGTTATATTAAGACTTCGTTATACTATCTGTTCGTTTGATATTTGACAACACTTAGCTTTCACCTTTCCTATTATTTTCTTCCCTCTGTTTTTCCTTCAATACTTCTGTATTTAGTAACAATATTCTATAGCGTAGCGATAAAGTAGAATTTTCAATCGTAAGCACTAGAATTTTCATCGGGTCGTTACTCAAAAAAAGGGAACACATTGTTACTTCCCTGTGACTAACAAGTTAATGATCATGAGAATACTATTGTGCAAATCCTAAATTCTGAATCTTTATCGCATAGCTAATAAAATTTGAGTGTTACCTCGTCCAGTTCTAAATGACATTTTACGTATTTTCTTATTATTGCGTTTACTCATTCGCAGTTGCCTATCTCCGGGCAAAAAAAATAATTTTCTTCCATCCTTTCGTAATATTACGTAATGTTTTTCCTAAGTTTCTTTCAATAGCCTTCAACTAGGCGTCAGTCATTCTTTGTAATATTTAAAACCTTTTAAATTTCATTTGTATGTAAAATTCGCGCTTCTATTCTTCTATATCCTGCAAAGGAAATATCTTGACTCTTTAAATTCTTTTTTAGTATTGTGCCTCCATTATTAAGCCTTTTTTTCACTTATTTTTTTTTAAAGAATTTATTTTTATTTTGTATACAGTTCTTTCCAAATTCAGCATTTCTAGTTTTTCTTAGTTTTGCCTGATTTCCTCCCCCTGTCCCTTAACCATTTATCCTTTTATGCTGGTTTTATACTAGTTTTTTCCTTAAAATTTTTAAAACTACTTTTTTACATTCTCCCATATATTTTATTCCCTTTCTTTGAACCTATTCAAAACATGCCTTTAGGCAATTCTTGATACTTTCCTCCATCAATTCTCGAATTACTATATTTATTATTTTTTTATCATTCTATAGGACAATGTTTCTCTGTATTAATGCTTTTTTTTTATTTCTTAGCACTTAGAGAGACCACCCACCTTTATTTGTTCTTTTACTAGCCATCGTTTAAATTTTTCTTTACAAGTTATTGACATTACGGTAGTTTATTTTTACTAGCTCTGATTACCTCTGAAAATTACTATAAATAATTTATTTATCCGCTTTAACACTATCTAGTTCTATTTTTCACCCATTCGTCACTGTCTCTTTATTTCAGTTATACTTCTAATTTGTAGAAATATTTTCTTTTCATTGTTGACAAATGTATATAAATTTTTATATTTTTATTTATGATTTTCGTGTAGCAGTTTTTTTACAGCAATTTTTTATAATATTTCAATTGATTACAATAAATTATAACGTTTAGAACAAATAGGTTATAATCATGTATGCGCTCTTAATTATACTGAGAAGACAATTTACATAATGGAACATAAATGGATACGTATTTATCGATTTTAACTTACAGAAATATTTATTTATATCTTTTAAATCAAGATTGTAGTGTTAAATTTGTTTCTACCGTAAAATACAGAAAATTAAATTTTGAATTATGTATATTGGTATGTTGACGATTTACTAACTTGCCATATTCAAAGTTATGAAAATTTGTTGTTTTATTTTCGTATTAAATCCCAATAGTTTTTATTAAAAATCCCTTAAATTAAAAAAAATATTACAGTACTCTCTTTACTTATCAAAATCGAAGTCAATATATCAATACATGTCAATATAAGATATCATACATTATTATCGAGATTATACAATTTTTACTTATTTCTACATTATTGTTTTTCTTTATTTCTTCTTTTATACTTATTTTCCATATTTTTCATCACAATTTTGTATGTTACGAACTAGTTAATTGTTTAATTGTTTAAGACGCACAATTTAAAATTAAATTTTTTGGTATTACTTGTTGTTAAATTATTTTTTAGCTCTAATTACTTCTATGATATTTTTAGCTGACTTCCATGAATGCGGCAATTCAATAAATATAAACAGGTTATTGTGCCCAAAATCTAATATTTGTTTTTCTCGGCTGAGTTATATTCAGGGATACGAATTGCGATTATTTTGAATGTGTGCAGTGAACAAGTGTGAAGTTATATACTTCATTGATTCAATACATTAAAAAATTTTATGTAGATAAAACAGCTAAAAAAGAAAATACGCTGTTGTTTGACTGTTATTTTTTTTCCTCAGATGTACTCTTGACTTTCAAATTTTTTAATGAATTGAGCCATAGAAATATAAAGATTTCACTGAATACAGTCCTAAATTCTAGCAACTATATCAAATTAATAACTACAATTCATAATTTTAAAGCCCGCTCAAGACAAAAACCAATAAACATAAGGATACTACTGCGCAAAATCAAAAATTCAGTTTTCTGTTTTAGCAGTAGTAATTTCTTTTATGAATTTAATATCTATTTCTAACACTGTAATTTATAAACAAAAATATTTATAATTGAATTACTTATATTACCTTAACGTATCAGGATCACCCTATTTCTAGGTTTCCTTTTAGAAACTGAATAACTTATATTTTCAGTTTAAATAAAATTGTAATCAATTATGGTAAAATTTTTAATGGTAGGGCTTATTAATTTTTTCTTTACTCACAATATTATTTGTATTAACTAAACATTGTTTTTAGAATTTTTTTGTATATTATAACGAAAATATTTTTTTACAGAACTTAGTTATAACATTTATTTTATTAGTTATGAATACTATAGAACCAATTTTTACAACATTTGTACAACCACAAGCACCCAATTTTCAATATTTTGAAAGGTTAGTCATTTAATTCAAATTGTTAATATTATGTGTATATGTATTTATTTTATCTACTTGTAGACCACAATATCGGTACCCATATTATGATGAAAATGGAAGGGGTCGATTGCTTTATGGATATGGAGGATCACAACTTTATCATTACAAAACTTACAGTACTCTCGAAGGCATATATTAGCTATGTCAAAATTTTTTTTTAATATATATTAATTTTATATTAAATACAATTTTTTTCAAAAAAATAATGTAAGAAGTTTATTTCCGCAACAAAGTGTTTTGTATATGACCTTTAATATTATGTAGTTATCTCTTACTTTTCAATAGCTATACAAAAAATTCATTTTTTTACATCCATTACTACATTTATATTTTGAGCATTTTGTTAGTATTTTTTTTGTTTTTATTGGTAATATGATGTTACAAATGTTTTTGAATATTTTAAAAAAAATATTTACTATTAATTCCCTGAACAATTAATGATAGATATAATCCGATTACATATTTAAAAAATATTTGAATACAAATGGAAAATTCACTATATTAGATAGAAAAATTAACGATTGTTGTTTAAATGCAAGTTTTATTATAATAATGAAGATTCCATTATTTACATTGTAATATGTTTATTCTGCTGCAGTTATTACACAGTTATAGAATATTATAATCAAAATATGTAAAAAATAATATAACCAGTAATGTAAAATTTTTTAGTTAAGTGTTTATGGAATGAAAATAATTTTGACAATTAATATTTTACCAATATATTTTACTGCAATCTTTAAAATTAAAATGCTTCTTTTATATAATTAATTTTATTGTTTAATTTTATACAATATTCATTTCGGATCGTGGATAAAGTTGGTTATTTTTTCTTCTTTTTACCAATTGTCGCTCTAAAAATTTTTTAAATTCACTAATAATAAAAACACTTGATGTCAATGCCACTAAAAATATGATATCTAAAATATTTTTATTAGTTTTATTGTATTAAACTTTTGAAAATAGTAAGTAAAAGTAAAAAATTATACCTTTCATAAATAAAGCTTCTGTTTGAAAAATTTTTTGCAAGGGAGGAAAATAAATTACCAACATTTGGCCTATAATGGATAATGTTACAGCTACTAAAAACATCTTATTACTCCATAAACCAATTGTAAATATTGACTTGGTCTAGAAATAAAATTAGTTTTATAACTAATATATACATATTAACTATTTTAACAATTGGATTAGTAGAAAATAGTTACTTACTTGAGATCGACAACTCAATGCATTAAACATATCAAAAAATACAAAACATGTAAATGTCATCGTCGTATCTCTAGCAGTAATTCCACCTGAACTAATTTCTCTATTATAAACCCAAAGTGTTCCTAATATAATAATTATTACTGATAACATAACATTAATTATAAGATGTTTTGTAATCATTGGTTCCTTTGTATTTCTTGGTTTTTGTTTCAAAACATCTTTATCTACAGGTTCAACACCTAGACTGTTAAATAAAATTAACTCGCTTTATTTCTAGATACCAGTCATTTGATTATATATGTACCTTTGAGCAGGTGGACCATCCATGATTACATTAATCCAAAGAATTTGCATGGCATTTAATGGATTAGGTATACCCATCAAAGTAGCAAGAGCTATTAGAGACAGAGCTGCAATACTTGTACTCAATTGAAATCTTACAAAGTTACGAATATTATAAAATATTCCTTTGCCTTCTTCAATTGCTGCTATAATAGTATGAAAATCATCATCTACTAAAATCATATCAGCTGCCTCTTTACAAACATCAGTTCCATTCATTCCCATTGCTATACCAATATCTGCTTTTTTCAATGCTACACCATCATTTACACCATCTCCTGTCATACCTACGATATTTCCTTTTTTTTGTAATGCCTTTACTATAGATAATTTATGTTTAGGTGTAACCCTATAAAAAACACTAACAATGTTAATTTTATCAACCAATTCCTGCTCAGATAATGAATCAATTTCGTCTCCTGACATTAGTTTAGTGTGCATTACATCTAATCCTATCATGTTAGCTAAAAAGAAAAATAAATAAAATTTCAAAATTATGTTTTTATTTTATTTCTAATTCAGATTTACCAATTGCCATTGCAGTTTCTTTGGCATCTCCAGTAACTATTTTAATTTTTACTCCGCTTGCTATTAAAATTGATATTGCATCACGTACATGAGGTTTTGGTGGATCACAAATACCTACAAGGCCTACATAAACAAGATCTTGCAAAGATAGTCCTCGAGCTAAACCAATAACTGTAAAAAATATTACTAAATTTTTCTGGTATCAATGTCTTTTTTTAGTTTTATAATTTTAATATTATATAAACCTCTTAAACCTCTTTGTCCTATATCATAAGCTTCAGCAAAGAATTCTTGTTCTTTTTTTTGTGAAAGTGGATAAGCTTGTCCATTTACTGAATACTTTGTACATTGTGGTAAAATCTTTTCCACAGCTCCTTTAACAAAAAATACTTCTTGTTTATTCTGAAACAAAATAGGTATATATTTTTTATGAAATAAAATAATAATCTAAATTAAAAATAAGAAAACTTGCCTCTCCATATTTTGAAATACATTTTACTGCCATCATTTTTTGTTCTGATGAAAATGGATATTCTTGAAGTCGAAGATATTTATCTGATACTCCATACATATTATTTTTCATACCAACTGCTAATAAAGCACCTTCAGTCGGCTGGCCTAACAAAGTATCATTTTGAATAACAGCATTATTACAAACACATCCAACCTACGTAATGTAATAATACATTGTTCAATTAATGTTATTTGTACAATTAGTGGTTTAGATTAATAATTACTTCTAACATATTGCTTATAGCTGCCTGAGCTAATTCTACATTTTCACATTTGCGTAATTTGATTTCTCCAATGGCATTATATCCAGCACCAGTAATATCAGCAATATAATTATCTGAAGTAATAATATTTGTAACAGTCATTTCATTTTTTGTAATGGTTCCAGTTTTATCGGAACAAATTACATTTACACAGCCTGTTAATTTTAAACATTTAAATTAAAATTTTTTTTTCATAAATATTAAGAAAAATTTTTAGTTAAGCAAAATATTAACCTAAGGTTTCAACTGTAGGTAATTTTTTTACAATTGCTTTTCTCTTTGCCATTCTCATGACACCTAATGCAAGAGTAACAGTAACAATAATGGGCAAGCCTTCTGGAATAGCTGCCACTGCAAGACTAACACTAATTGTAAACATTTCAAGAATTGCTTTACCCTGCATCCACCCCAGTAACAAAATAATTCCAATTATACAAAATGAATAAAAAGAAAGTTGTGTGCCTAAAATATCCATGCTTTGCTGTAATGGTGTCTTAGGTGAAACTTCAGCTTGCATCATTGCAAAAACTTCACCAAATTCACTTTTAGCTCCTGTATTTATAACAATTCCCTATATTGAAATAAAAATAATAAAAATTGTATTGTATTTAATTTTAAAATATTAATAAAAACAAATATTACTTTGCCATTTCCACAGCGAACTAATGTACCCATAAAAGCAATATTCTTTTTGGTATTATGTCCAATAGTTTTTAACAATGGAACAGTAGATTTTTGAGCTGGTTCAGTTTCTCCTGTAAAACTGCTTTCATCTATAGTCAAATCAATAGCTTCAAATAATCTAATATCAGCAGGAACTCTATCTCCAATATTTAAATAAACAATATCTCCAGGAACAAGATCATGAGCAAGAAAAGTTTCTAAATGTCCATTCCGTAAACTGCAACACAATCAGTCTTAGAATTATAATAATTTTACAAAAACAAGTTATAAGCTAATATTCGTACCAATGACAAGTTGGTGGTACAAGTTTACTTAATTCTTCTAAAGATTTCTCTGAACGGTATTCTTGAACAAATGCTACTGTGACTACTATTATAATAGCCTGAAAAAAAAAATAAAATACAATATTACAAGCTACAAATAAAATATAATAATAATAAAATTGACCTACTATAGTTATGCTAATTGCATCGTCGAATTGTTTCATACATACACTGACAACAGCTGACCCCAATAAAAGTAATATCAGTGGATTTTTAAACTATAACAAATTTTAATTATAGAAAAAATTAAAAAATGTTATAAAGATATTATATATGTTATTACTTGTTCTATGTATTTTTTCCATGTTGGTTCTTCTTCTTTAAGATTCAATTTATTATGACCGAATAGTTGTTTTCTATGATCTGCTTCTTCCCACCATAGACCAGTTCTACTATCTACTTGTAAGCGTCCAGCTACCTCTTCTACTCCTAAAACTGATGCTTCTGCTGTTGATAGCCACATTAAAATTTTCTAGTATTTATTATTGAAGATATTTGAATTGAAACTTCACTCAATTATGCTATTATCATAAATAGAAGCTATTAGTATGTATAAGTCATAATTATGATCAACAGTTTAATTTACAATTTATTTAAACATTCATTAATTTTGGTTATTACAATATCAAATAAAAAAGCCTATTCTATCTATAATACATGGACTGTATTAACTTATAAAAGTCGATTGTTAAAAAAAATATAACGATTGAAAAAGGATTTGTTAAAAGCACTTAATTCATTATTAATATAAAGGAAGTTTTTTCTTTTTTAATCAACATAATTTGAGAATGACTCGAAATAGTGGAAGGTAAATAGTAAAGCTATTAACAAAATTTGTGTCAGCTGAAAAATAACAATAAAGACTTTTTTTTCTTAATTAAAAATTATTAATCAATATATCTATAATATAAAGTATATAATTCAACGAACTGCTTATAAGTATAAATTTACTTTACAAAATGTTTTAAACTAACATCAATAGTATGATATTGAGTTACTACGATATGATGCGCAGTAGAAGTTTTTTATTTTATAATTCCCAATTTTCTTAATTTATATAGAAAAGAAACTTATATTATTTATTAATATTATTGTTAAAAATTAAAACCTACATTACCAATGCCAATTAGCAAGTGCATTCACGCGCAGCTCCGAATAAAAAATTTTCATTTCATCAATTATTAATATTTTCGAATGAAAAATTTTTTTTATAATTTAATCATAGAACAATTTGCTAAAAAATTTTGTTTGATTATTAATTTTTTTCCTTTCAAAAATATTTCTGGTAAAACGGATGTTTTGGCTTCTTTATTAAGATGTCCCCCTTGAGACCTTCGTGGTTCGATCACTCGATTTCTCAGCCTCGAAATCTCGCGATTTCGGGCAGCAATTTTCACGACAAAATTCGTATGTTGAACACGCGCATTTATTCATATATATTCCTTCAGTAATACTCATTCCTACCCACTCGCGCTTCATTCGTCTGCTCTCTCTCTCTCTCTCTCTCTCTCTCTCTCACTCATACATTCAGCGATGGCGCCTTCACAAAATGATAAAATTTATTTTATACAATCCACCACAGTTAAAACTTTCTGTTATGAAAAATCCTTGAGCATATCTTGTAAGGCCTCTGGTTACATACTTGAAAGAATATTATCACAGAAAATAATCAGGAAAGATTTGCAAATAGCCTACACTTTACGAATAGTTCGAGATCCAGATTTATCATAATAAATGTATGAAACAGAAGCGCTTGCCTTGGTGTGATAACTTTTCATTTTTATATGTATATGTTTATACATAAATATATTTATATGTATATGTTCTGACGAGTTCAGTCCATCCCTCTGTATTCCCTCTCCTTTTAACGTAGATATTTTCACACGCTTTTCTTTTTTTTTGCTTCTTTTCGCTGCCGCGCTTGATTGTTAGGGGGAGTCGCATATGCACAAGAAGCGTAAAACGCCCACCCAGTTGGGGGCTAAAGCGTCTATAAAAAGTCGCTTCTAATAAACAAGTTGAGCCCTCGGGCGTAACGGCCCATCAAAGCCACAAACTTTAGCCGACGCACTCCGATGGTCTACCAGAAAGAGGTCAGGGATCCAGGTAGACACCGGTACTCGGGAAACTCGTACTGAAGGAAAGCATCATTAAACAGGTAAAAACGGCTTTCCCTTCGGCTTTTCTCCTCCTGTTAGGTACCCTAGGTGAGTTGACGCGTAAGTATTAAACCGGCTATAAACATATAATGAGATTAAAATTATAAAATTAAAATAATAAAAATAATGAAAAAATGTGTAAAATGGGTTATTAATTTGTTAATAACAATTTAAAAAACTTGTTATTAACTATACAGGGAAATAATGAAAAACTGTTAAAAATTAAAAATTGCAAATTTCACAATTCCTTAGTTAATTTATTGGCAACAAATTACAAAAATTGTTGTTATTTACATTTAGAATAGTTTAAAATAAAAATTTAACAATTTATTAAATTGAGAAATATTAAAAAATTTATTTATTAATTAGTGTAAACAAATTATGAAATTTTTTTTTGTTAAAGACGTAGTTAAAGAAAACTAAATCGTGAAACAAAAAAAAAATTTGTAATAATAAATTGCAAAATATTAACTTAATGATTATAAAATTACAAATTTTACGTGATATTTAAAATAATAACATCAATAGTAAGAAAGAAAAAAATTTATCCTTTTCGATTTAAGCATATGTGAGATGTCGTTTATTCAAGAAGAGACCCGATTACAATTTTTCAAAACAGTCGTGAAAAATTAAGGAGCGTATAAAAGTAGAAAAAAAGAGATAGTTCGTGCAAAAAAGAAGATTTTACTATTGTGTGATTTCTACAATATATAAATGATAGATAGCTAAGACAAGTAACTCGTAAAACTGAATTGAAACTAATGCAGGACTTCTCGATTGAACTTTTCAATTTTCATTACTATTCAATTTTTTAAGAATTTGCCGATGATCTTTTTCCTTAGATGCGTATGTCCGTAGATGAATCATTTGCTGATCCCCGACGCGCGCATTTAGCGATAGAATGCATAAACAATGCTCGAGAGGAAAACTTACTGCTGTCGATCTTCGTTAGGTTTACTTTTGAACCACTATTGCCTTTTTCTATAAAAAGGAATAGAATTTTTCATACGACAAATGGTTTTGCTGTTTGCTAATTTAAAAATTAGTCAATTGTTTTGGATACATTTCTTGTTGTAAACTGAGCAGTTTATAAATCTGATCGTTCACCCAAAATTTTTTTATTTTTAAAGTCTATTTTTTAGTAATTATAAATGAAAAATTCCAATCTTAAAATGCCGTGGCAAGCAATATCAAAGTCATTGTTAACAACAATGAAAGGATATCTAACTCCTAATATTTTTATGTCCCCTAGTCTTTTTATTGGGTTTGATGATATGCTACTGATAGTAATATTTTGAGTAAAATTTGTGTCGTGAAGTGTAATTATAACTTTTCTTTTACGATGATCACTTCTGAACCTCTATTCAGAATAAATTAAAAGATTTTTTGGTGTTGATTTTAAACATGAAATGTGTCGTCGCAACTGTCACTGATTAGTTGAATGAAATTAATTTTTCAAAAGTGTTTGAATCCTCTATTTGAATGGAGACTTTTAAAGTTTTCGATTCCAAGCATTTTGCAAAACAATCTATTTCAAGATGACTTTTTAAGTTGAAGAATTTGCAAATCGTCTCTTACTGTAATCTACACATTACAACAGAATGGCCTAATCTATTACAATTTGGCAAGTTAATGAATTTGAAGAACTCGTTTTGCCTAAAGCAATTTAAAGTTTTATGTATTTTTGTCATCATTTTTTGTTATAAAGTTTTTATGTTAGAACATTAGGAATTATTTCCTCTTTCCAGTTGTCTAAAGAAATTAGGGGCTATATGTCAATTTTTGTTGAAAATTTTGCAAATTATCACATTGCCATAATTATTTCTTCCTTCTGGTTATTTAAAAAAATTAATAGTTGTGCGTCTTTTTTGTTGCAACTATGACAATTTATGATTTGCGTTTGGTTTTTCCACATGATGGATTTCTTCTACATGTTTGAGCCCATATGACCTTGCAGATTGTACAATTGACGTGCAATTTGTACCGTTTTGTCTAAAATTATTACAAATTTAACAAAGGGTTGTTCTATAATTTTTTGCAGTATATCTTGACATTGTTACAGTCGAAGCGACGACTTCCACAAAATTTTTTTTTCTCTTTCTTAAATTTTTTTCCTTTCTATTCTAACGTAATTTATATTTCCATCTACATGCATCGGATTGTAATAAACTTTAACGCGAACACAACATCTAACGAATACTAAGTGCAATTGAAGCTGAGAAAAAAGCGACGAATTAACCCATATTGAAGCAAATAATCCTAGGCGAAAACTCATGCATCTAAGACCAGCGTTTGTAATACCTCAAAAATAATCATACGTGATTTGTAGGCCTCGGAGTTAAAATGAACATCGGATCAAGAAGATTTTTTCATGCGCTTTTTGCCTTTACTGATATGGCATCTGAAACTATCGAAGCATTTTTTCTAATTAATCTTAGAATTTTAGAGCCCGAGTCATTGCAATAGAACTTAATAGAAGTTTGAATGATTTTTTTTAAAAAAAGAAGATATCTTTATCTCAAGCATTGTCTACATGGTCTGTACCAACCCACCACCTTCTTTACGTTTCTGGTACAAATAAATGCTTTCTCTATAAATATGTAAATCAGAACGACAGTTTACCATGAGTTTCTTAAAAAATGTAAATGTTGGTGAGAAATCAGAAATCAGGTAACCCCCGTAGGAAAAATCATTTGCAAAATCACTTTGTGTCAAAAAGTTCGATCGTGCAGTTTAATTATAGTTTAAAAAAATGTGAGGAATTCACAATATCCTAAAGATAGAATAGAAAATCGTACACTAAATGAGATGTCTGCATTGGATTGAGATTTGAAAAAAGGAAAATAAAATAGTAGGAATCAAGATTTTGTTTCTGGATATCTTAACTTTTCACAACTATTCAAATCAATTTTTCAAAAAAACAGGAGATTGTCATTAAATGAAAAATTAATAAGGATTAATTAGATAATGTTAAAACCCGATTATGGTGTGATAACAAATGCATTAGGTTATTTATTTAATTATTAATCTCTCGTGTAATTCAAGAGTTAGTATTTTAAGGGGAAGATATTTCGTGCAAAGTGACGGCTTGCATGAAAATTTCTTTTTTCTCTTTCTTACTTTTCCTTTCCTATCTATTCTGGATAAATTTTTTTTGTGCAAATTTCGTTTAGAATAAATCATTAAACAATCATAATTCTTAAAGAAGGAAAGAAATTTGCTCTGAAAAATTACAGGTTAAAAAAATTTAATATTTTGATGTCTTATCCAAAGACGCTTATATACTAAACTATAAGTAAAAAGGAATAATAATTAAAACTTTCGGAACCAATATTAATTTTGTAACAATCGTCCGCCCCCGGTCCCCTCCAATCAATTGCGTCATGCGAGGTAACTTAATTGCCTCGGAAGGCGCAATAACGGTCTACCCGGAACTCGGAGGGGCCGAGGGAAAACCTTCCGCACCGGGAGGTGTAGCGACGCCTCTGCGGAAGCGCGAAACCGCGCGAGTGGCCCTCCTCCGAGACCCAACCGCCGGAGATTTAAATCCGGCCAACCCAGGCGATGGCCGAAACGAAACGGCGGCCCGGGAGGAGGGCCCCGGAACTAAATTCGAGTTCCGGGAAATAAATAAGGTGGAAACCGGAATAAAAGGGAGAATCCGGACGCAGCCAGGGGAAGACGAAGAAGACAGCAAGCAGAGAGAGGACGTAGGACCGAATCAACCCGGAATCCAGGAGCCTGCGACCCCGTCTTCCCTGCCGCCAGAGCAACCAGGGACCACATAAAGATTGCGGAGGACAGCGAGTACCTCCCCCCCTGCCGTCGAGGCCTACCGAAGGCCGAAGGTGTTGCAAAGAGCGAGCGGCTCTTCCACGTACGTAGATTATAGAAATAATTGCGTCCAAGATTCGGGCCGCTAACCCGAATTTGGAAATTAGCGGGCCTTGAGTACAGCTGATCACGATATCAGCTGTCACTAAGGCCGGGCGTGGACAAGGCGCTGTCCCCCCCCTCCTTTCCGCTGTTTGTTGACATGTCGGCGTTCGTCAACCGTCGCGTGTAACACTACGAGCTAACCCATCCGCCTCGCGACCCGCGGAATAAATTAAATGTGTAAAATTTCGGTACATTACAGGTTGTAAAAGAGGAGCGCGGCCGTCGCGGAGAAACGGACAATAAATATTTATTTTTTTTTTATATATATCACCCCGGCGTATTTCTTTAATATTAATCCCCCCCCCCTTCCGATCCTACCGCGAACCCTAGAGCCGGCGAGCCCATTCCCGGCAATCACCACCCCCCTCTGCACCGCGGGCCGACTCAGGCACCGCGTTACAATTTTAAAAATTTATATACTCATCTAGGATCTTTATTAATAACTATTCGGGACAAAAAGACCCGATACACGTTTGATATATATGTTATTTTTAATATTAGACTACTCTTGATTATTGACAAATCGAGTAAAATTAGTATTTTTAGAGGATTCTTAATTTAATGAGATACATATATCAACTGGATTTTTTATCAACTATTTACTATATTTAAATGTTTACTTTGTTGAAACTATATCAATATTATTTTATTAATTAAAAATTAAAGTGAAATTTTTTTCCTTTTAAACCATTTTAAAAGGAAGTTCTTATTTAATTAACAAAAAGATTTAATATTCAATTTTTTTTTATTATAGGATTTTAGTAATTAATATTTAATTAAGTAAGAATATTTAAAATTTTTGTTTGTTGAAATTAATAAATTTGTCTATTTTCTAAAAATAACTAGGTGCTGGAAGCACTTTATTAGGTAATTTATTATCTTGCTTTTAATAATAGCTTGTTTATATTTCCCTACAAATCACCACAATATTTTGTTGTTTTTTTCGAACAGTTGATTTTGTTTTATTGTTTGATTGGAACAGCTGACCTGGTTTTATTAATTGAAATATATTGTTTTCTTGATTTCTCGTTTAAAATTTCATTTGAAGTTTGACCTGTAGAAATTCGAATTTTAATTTGAACATTATTAGTTTTAAATAATCATGCACAGAAGTTTTTAAGAAACTAAATGGTTTAATTCATAATTTCAAGTTTGAAAGTATTTCTTTGACTCTGATATTTTTTTCCTTCAACTTCTTTACTAATAGTTTCATTTAATTTGATAAGGTGACCAAGTTTCAGTATCTGAAAATTTGTCTCGCCGGACTCGATGTTGGTATAATTAGAAATAACTCGTTTGTCCAGGAAAACTATGACGCAACCTTGAAGACATTAGAGAAGAGCGTCCACAATCCATGGGCCATGTTTGGCAAATACTTGAGGAGGTGCAATGAATTACAACAGATACCCTACTTATCAAGACTTTCATGTGTTCTTGGAATGACGTAAAATATCATTAAATCGGTGCGATGATCGACTCGGACCATTACAATATTTGTACACCTTTTAGCAGAAATAAGCTTCAAATGCTCTGAGCACCACGAAATGGGTAGGTACCAGCAATAGCTTTAGTTGTCCCATGAAAATGGTCAAGTGACTGCAGCTGTTTTAAAAACTGCCTAGGGTTCCTCAAGTATAACTGCACGTCGATGTCTCGCCGATGATTTGCCACGCTGTAGCATAATGAAGACCAAAAGTGAGTTATTAGTGCATATTCATTCTGGAGGATCAATCAGGAAAACCAAGAACATATTGCATGGGTAGACTTGGTAAAGGAGAGCCGTGCACATACTATAAAAAATATAAGATGACCCACATCGCGACGCTACTGGCCACCGTTCAGGTAAAGGTGAGGTCAGCTCAAGGCTATTTAATCCGAGTGAAGCCGCTGTAGAACCAAGGATTGGAGGTTTCCTTTGTCTCAGACTAAGGTCTAGCTTCTTTACTCCAAAAGCGTGATAATACTTCTTACGGTCATCAGGGCTAGCCCAGTTGTCGTGAAATGGAACACCACCGACCTTATCCTGCCTTGCAGTAGTAACTGGAAGTAGAGGTCTATATGTTATTGGAGCTGACGTTGAAGATACAGGCTGGCCTCATATTCGAGGTGGAACTAGTTTAGTATCTCGGCCTGCCTTTGACTGACTCAGAGTTTTTAACTTGAGTGCGATCGACATGATTTTGGGTGCCGACGGCCTTATTGGTACAGTTAACTTCTTCAGTAAAATCGAGCTGATTACCCAAGAGACCTCGGTGACGGTTCACGGTGGTGGATAACTTCATGAATTTTCGGCCGGATGAACGAATCATTGGAGGCCTATAAAATAGGAATGCTGCAGAAATTATAGGAGTTGGAGAATATACTGTAGAGTAGTGCAATGTCTAATAATGTCTAGAGTAGTGCAACGAGAGTAAGTCTAAGAAGCCATTGAAGAGTCCTTTGTGAAAATCCACCAACGTGACTTCCGGGGGAGGTTTGTCGTTTATTAAGCGTAGCATCCAAAAGCGATCGACCCGCACGACGTTTAAACGGCAACTGACTAACCCGAAGACCGGAAATAAACTAGCTTACACCTCCGATCCGACCGAACAACTACATCGATTTCGATTGGTCAATTAACCCGGTACACCAGATGCTCACAGAAATCTACGGCAACCTGTTTTATGTATAAGGATAGCAATATAACTTTATCTACAGACTTTGAAATCGCTATCAGATTTAAAAATTAATAGCCCCACCTTGAAGGAAAATAATCCCTGTAGTAGGCCTGAAGGGTTTGTCCGTCAAAGCATAAGGATTCTGGCCTAGCTAAACATCACCCGAACATGACAGCGACGTCATCTACACTACTCGTACTAATAAAACCGCTATACATACCAACGATAAACAATAATAAATAAGCGATTGAACCAAACAAACAAGATTTAAGATCCCTTTCTTCTCCAATCGGCATCGGGATGACGCGCCTACTTCCCAGTCCATTCTCCTTCACAATTTGTTTTACAGTAATTTTACTTCAATTTGTGGTCATATTTATTCAATGAATCAGATATTTATAGAAATTTAAAAGAAATTTATGACTTCTGTAAAATAGTCAACGTGCAATACAAAGGTTCCAGATTTCTAATGAGTACACGCAGCCGTAAGACCTTTTATGCATTTTGTTTCGTAACGCTTACGTATTTCTGTTGAGCTCACAGCTTTAGTGAGATAGAATTTTAAAAAATGATTGGGAAGAATAGGGGAAGAATTAAAATTATCCAAAATCATCATAAGAAAAGTTATCTTAAACTTCACTTTATGTTTAATTATGTAGTCGAGAACTTCGTTTTCTTTTTTTTGTGTAGATTCTCATGTATTATACATAGAGCATTTGATAATACAGATTTTATTAAGTGAATGTAGTTAAATTATCATACTACCGATCACGTGTATATATATACATATATATATGTGTGTGTGTGTGTGTGTTTGTATGTGAATGTTGTATTAGGAAAATATGTTTCTTGAGAATTGATTATGTGTGAAATATAGAGAAAACAGCTATGAAATAAATAAAGATAGAAGGAAGAACTTGAGATTAGAATAAAAAATGTATGCTAAGATTAGTAAATGTCATGTTCTATATTTCACATAAAATTATAAAATATTTTTAATTTTAATATATTTATTATTGATTTTTATTATTTTTTATTTTGCTCTTTATCAAGTGACCTAGATAGATGGACAAGGGGGAAGTTCTGCCTGTTGAAAATTCGGGGAAATCACAAATGCGCGGAACCTATGATGACTCGACCAGGTAGGCTCCAAGGAACTGTGACTTTGGTATATATAACGTATATATGAAACGTATATACACAGTATTCTCTAGGCTATTCTATCCCTTAGATATAGAAGATAACACCACAATTTGATACCGAAGTAATGAAATTTTTGTTTTATTCGCTTGTTGAAAATATTTAACAGTTAATAACCTTTGCATGTATAAAGCAAATCGAACAGCTGTGTACAATCATTAACATCCGTTAAAATTAAAGGGTAAAGAAGTTTAGTATACTACCAGCATTATAGTATTTAATCCGTGCAAATTATACTCTTATCAATGTTAGATTTCTGAATTTAAGTAAAAATTAATCAACTAATACGGTCTATTTCATCGCGAAGCTACAGTGCGTACACTGTAGATAATTATTTGTAAATCTCAAATAAGATTCAAAGCAAATATATAGATGCTGTATATTTATTACATCTTGACCTCGAATCGACAGGAGATCCGTTTTTAATGATATATTAATAAATGAACTTTGTAAACTTATTTTGTGAAGTGTGCTTTATTGGACTTCCATGGTGGAACTTACTCGTGTCATACATATTGCTCATAATTATAACAATCGAAATTCAGTTGTTAATTATTATTAATTATTAATTATTAATAAATAATTATTAATTATTCTTATAATTATTATTAAGGCGCCTGAATATCATGCATAAGCATAGTCTAATGAAGCGGCGAAAAACAAAGCAACAAACATAAAATGTCGAGGTGACAAACATAAATTTAGAGACATATGATATAGGTTGGATTATATTTGTGCGCGTGCCGATAGAAAAAAAGTAATATTAAACTATTTTGCAGCTAATAAAATTTACTTGGAAGTCTTCTTTCAGCTACAAGTTTTGTTTTTTAATAACATAAACGCGACACTACACATAATACTGTTAATCAGCTGAGAAAACTTGGGCATTAAATTAGAAAAAAATTTTAGAAAAAAGAGTACTTTTGTCTAAGTATACTATCCACCTTCAATGCTCGCGTTTATCAAAAAACAATTGTTAATAAAACACATTAAGTAGTATAGAAAAAAACCTTGCTTATCAAATACGCAGTAACATGTACATAAATAATTAAATCAATACGATAAAACAATTATAAATTAACTTATTGTAAAGGTAATGGAGAAAGAGATTTTACATATCGGTCATATGTGACACTGTGATTTTTTATAGTAACGGCTCTTATGATGCCATCATTGCCAAGGTGAATGTCGATGATTCTTCCTAATTTCCAATGAAGTGTAGGTGCATTGTCTTCTCTTAGGTACATTTATGTCATTAGGGTCAGAGCATAAAGGAGAATGGGCGGGAATTAAGGATTACTTCGATTTCAATTATGAATGTATTTAATTCATAAAAAGTAAATAAAGCGTCGCTTATTGCTGTGCAAAAATAATGTTTGAATGATTTTACATCAGCCTTCCAAAGCTCTCGGAAGTGAACAATGCTAAGAAATTTGTTCATTTGCAAGTGTTTCTCTAATTTGTTTTTTGATCATTTTCTAAAAGATCGAATAATTTTTTCTCTATTTGCTCTGACAAAATGTGTACCATTGTCAAAAAATTATTTTATGGATTTACCCCTTGTACCAAACAGTCCGCATAACTACCCAAGAACGTCTCATTAAATAAATTGCCAACTAATTTAATGTGAATTGCCTCTCTTGCATAACATACAAAAATTGCCACAAAAACATTTACCTTTCCTTTTATGGTCAACAGCAATCAATACCTATGTTTACAAATGAGCGAGTAGGCACAACTCTTTTTTTGAGGTAAATTACCCATGAGTTAATTTTGAGGCTGTGCTTTGAACTTGTGATATTTTATATATCATAAATTATTTTTTTTACGTTAGATTTGGTTAAGATTGGCCAACACCTTTCTCTTTTGAAATCCAGTGTTACCTGAACTCTACATGTTTTTTGCACCTGTATGTTTTTTATTCGATAATGCCTAATAATAATATTAGTAACATGCTTTTCCTTAGGTAAAGTTAAAAGGTGTTTTTCAGAGAACGTTAAATCTGATTTTTTAGTCTTCCTCCAACTCTAATAAATCTATTATCATTATTGATCAAATCTAAATTTCGTGATTTACTTTAATTTATTAAAACATTTTTTGATTTACTTAGCTGCATAAATTAATTTTAAAATGCATATTTTTGTGTTCATAATATTATTTTTTTACGAACACCATCTATTTCATTGTTACGTCCGAGAGGCGAGACCCAGATATTTGGTCCGGTGACTCCCGAATATAACTTGCTTAGTGAATGCGCGTCTATACCGATTTACATTCTGGTTTCTCCGTTTTATGCCTACACACTGAAGTGCAATAGCAAGGGATGGAGAATTTGCAAAAAGAGGCTAATAAGTTCGATTTTGGAAAGTTTTCACATAATTTATTTAACGTATGATTTACAAAATTAATGGTTCGCAAAATTTTAATTAGTAATTTACAAAAATTAAATAATTAACATTTTACAAAATAATTAAATGGCGGCTTGCACAATTTATTAAGTGACGATTGACAAAATTTGATCTACAAAATTGATTAAGTGGCAATTTACAAAATTTATTAAATATAATAAGAATCAATAAAATTTAAATTTAGTTCGACAATGCGCGATGGAACAAACTAGAAGAATAATACTTGCTTATGATTTCGGTTCCTTGTTGGCTGGATAACTTAATTGATGCCGGAAAATTTTATCACGGCTTAGCTTAATGTTTTTCGGATGTCGAGTTGCTGAATTGTCAGTATCAAAAATACGCGTGTGAAGAAAATGTAGCGCTTATGGAAGAATTTGAACTTGCTATTCCGAGAATGGAATATCAAAGGCAGTGCCCAACCGTCAACGAGGGGAAAAGAAGTGTTGTGCACTTCCCTCATCAACGCGACCTTCGCAGCGCTCGGCTATCTTTGCAATATTTACCGACGAGTTTGTCGGTTCCGTGGCTCACGATATTGTTGTGAACTTTGTCTCCACCCCTGGCGCGACAACTGGTCCATAAGCACCAAGGTTGGCCTTATAATAAAAGCTAACTTTCGAGCTCTGAGCTTAGATAGAGGCGAATCCTCCTAGGGCTCCCGCACAGTAGTTCCGTACCTCCGCACATAACCTCCCTTTCGACTTGGAGAGACTCGGGCCGTAACATCATGAACACCTAATATACCTGACAATTTTTCCTTGGGATTTTTTGCATTTTGCAAAAAACGATTTATATATATATTACAATTCTTTTCAGTTTAAAGAAACTTGAGTATCTTGTCAATAATTCTGGTTTTTTTATGATTTCATAAAATATATTTTTTATTTTTATTTCACACAATGAATCTGATTAATCGGTTATTTAGGCCCTTCTGCTTCCATTAACCATGCAGGTCCAAATTACCAAAATTTATTTTTTTTTGTGATGGCAGTAGAACTATTGATAGCAGATCTGCAGGATTTTTTTTAAATACCGCATGACAACAAGATACAATATTTGGATTATTTTGGATTTCAGATACGCGATTAGCAACAAGAGTATTAAAAAAATGAGGCGACGTTTTGTCCATTGTAAGGTGATAAGTGAATCAGTCCGTAATATATATTTTATTAATTTTTTTATGTATGGCCTTATGTGCCGTTTTTAATAAACTTACTAGCAATAAGGCACCGCACAGTTTAAGTTTCGGTAAAATTATTGCTTTTAAAGGAACTACTCTTGTTTTTTAACATAATAAATGAACTTGAATTTCTCCTAATATGGTATATTACTGGATTTTACATGTATACATACGTCATATGCGGCTTCTGATGCATCAGAGAAGCCGTGTAATTTTATATAATTAGCACATTTAACTAGTATCTTTCTATTAAATTGTATATTTTATAGATGTTTTTGTTATAGACTCATTCCATTCAATGTAGTATTTCAACAATGTTTGTATCATTAATTTGGCAGTAATAACTGTACCTAATAATCATATGGGATATATTTTCGTAATTTACCAATTGGACCTTATATTTTATCATATCCCATTTTGAGTCTCATGTAAGTCCTAAAACTCCTAGTGTATCTTCCTTTAAAATCGTTTAGATTCGTCCATTTTCGTGTTTTAATCCTTAATAATTTCCACGACATTGGATGCCCATTTTTTCAAGCAGAACTTACCGAGTTACATACATCTTATTAAAGTATTTTTTAGAATAATAGCTTTTTTATTGTCTTTGCGCTAGTTAGCAAATCATCTACAAAGAAATCACTTTAAATAATTCCTGCTGTGTCTGGGTATTCTGTATTAACATCTTCGGCTAACTGATGAAGTGTACGAATAGCTAAAAAAAGATGTAGAGGTAGTATAGAAAGTAATCGTATCAGCACGATGTGTTATTATTCTTTCACAAGGGTTTTCACTGTACAATAACAATTGGTAATTGGCATCATGAGCATTCTTCTTATTTGCCTATACATTTTTTCAATATCTGCCATGAGTACATATTGGTGCATTCGAAAGCGTAGTAAAACTGTAAATATATTATTCTGAATAGTTGGCCGTATTTTTGAACAGTCATTTAATGAATTCCTGAATTTCTTTTTGCTGATGCATCAAAACTACTCTTAATTTTGTGGTTTGGCTCCCTTTTTTGTAATAGGGTAGTGAAGTATAAAATAGCTTTTATTACTTGTTTTCCCTTTGATTTCTGCCATATGATTCAATTTTTAGATAATCCCGCATAATTTTATTATACTATTTTTTTCATTAAATAGTAATTAAATTACATATCTGTCCAATATTTCCTTTTTAAACTTGTATTAATTCTCCAGACAAAAATATTTCTTTTACAACTACTTCCAATTTGATGTCTGAAAATTTTTTGCTTGTAGCATTCTTTGATATAAAAATTTGTTTTTATTTTGTTCTATTAAATAATTAATTTTACGTGAAACGGGATGGTTTGTAAAATCCTGGGCCAGCAAGTTTTATATTTTTTGGAATAATCATTTTTTTTTATAAATAAATTGGCTTAGCAGTGGATTATATACATGTGGTATCTTTTAAAAATCTAAATAAGCTTCAAATTTATAACATATGAATCTAAATTTTACATTAAAAGACTTTTTATCTTTAATTGTATGGCATTTAAGTTTTCTACTGGGACGTCTATAGACTTCATAGAGAGATTTAGTGCTTCTGCAAATCTTAACGTAATAAAATTTGCTTGAGACCTCTCTTAAATCACACGTACTGTTTTTAATTCTTCCACATTATTTTGAAAATTTAATTTATAGTGTACACAATAAAACTTCGGTGTTTTTAAATGGCCTTTTATATTGTTTTTATTAATAACTCTATATCTAAATTTCAATTTTGAATGCAATAAAACCTTTTTTTCAATTTTGTCATTTACATTCATTGTTGAGATGTCCTGATCGCAAAAAATTAAAACACAGTTTTTGTAATATTATGGCATTAACCCTATCTTCCCATCCCCATGATTTTCTTAATTTTTTTTAAAATTTATAAATTGTGTGAAAAACCTCTTTTAATTGGCTTCTCTTACGCTTCAAATTATTTTTTTCATTTTTAATATCTGACATCATTTTTGCAAATTTTTTTTTTTATCGAAAGAAGGGATAAGAAAATTTCACTTACTCTTTATCTCTCTCTCTCTCTCTCTCTCTCTCTCTCTCTCTCTCTCTCTCTCTGTCTCCCAAAGACAATCAACTGCTGCGTATGATCGTGGATTTCGTAAATGCTGTCTCTTTATCTCTCTCGATTCAATGTACGGTCTATTTCTCAAAATCTTTTTTGACTTGCAGAGCGTCTACTTGTTTAAATTATTCTTTTATTTAATTTTAGACATTATCGAATTTTTTTCAATTATTTACACTTTGATATATAACTAATGAATTTCTTATATATCGTTAATAACTTATTTCAAACAGTTTTTCTCTTAAATAATAAAAATATATTTTTTTATATTTTAGTAAAAAAAATTTTTTTCCACCATTTAATTTTATTTTAATATTACTTTAGTAATTAACACATCTTATAACACTTCTTAGCACAATTAATCAACATTCTTAATTATCAATGATAATTCGACTCGAAAGCCGATAGAAACAAAGTAATTTTTAACTATTTTGTAGTTTATAAATTTTATTTGCAAGTGTTCTTTCGGATACAAGTTTTGTTTTTGATTAACACAAACGCGATGCGACATATAATACTGTTAACCTGCCGACAAATGCAGACATTAAATTAGAAAGAATTCTTATGTAGTAAATAGTACTTTTGTATAAATACAGTCTTTTTGTTAAATTTAAACCTTGATGATAATTTAAAAATATTAATTTTATAAAATGACATTCAATTTAATTGAAATTTTTTAAAAAAAGCTAAATTACAAAAAAGCCTAAGCACTTATATGTGTTTCTTTGATGTCAATTGGAAAGATACAACATGAGTGTCCTAATTTCCTTTCCCATGGATTTACAACCTTTAACGTTAATATTTTTTATATTATATGCCTCAACTATATCAAGATACAAATTTCGCGTTAATATTTTTTAATTTTTTAAACAATATATAAATCTTTAATAAACACGAAGTCTCCAAACCTGAGACTAAATTATCGTCGCCCTAGTTTAAAGTATGTTTTGGCTCTTGAATTTTTCCATTAATTTTATAAGTTTTTGTGCAGAGAAAAACAAATTTTTTTTATTTTCCTTCTTTTCTACATTTTCGATTGACAATGCGATCATTTGTTGTTATTTTAATTAAAAAATTAATTTTGTTATTAGGGAATAAATTTTAATCTATAATGGGTTGACACAGCCACGAGCTGAACGATAAACCTGTGCCTAGGTGAGGCAGTCTAATAGTGCAATCGTTCAGGGAAGTAAACATAGGTTACGGTGACGCGTGAGATTCGATTGCAATTCGATTATCTCACTTACTATGGTCGGATATTGGTGAACAGAAACTATCAAGTTGGGGAAGGAGGCGAAACGTGTAACATGCTGCAATACTTTGTACAATCTATTTTTACTAGAGAAAATCCGAATCATCCTGTCGATCAGAAGTAATTTGAATAACCCGACTTACGGACCACTTACGACAGATAATTCATTCGAATTATTGTGGTTACACAGGTTAAATCGCTCGCCATTATCGGGATAGGCGGGAAATTGGGGGAAGAGTAGTCTTTACCATCTCGCGGTCAGCTGGGGGGACTTGCTGGCGGAAACACCCGATTAGCCTTTTCTATGGAGTTGCATTATAGCGTTTAAGAGGAAACTATACTCTATTCTCGACGCATTGAGCAATTGTTGAAATTTTTGACCAATGAACTGGCGACCATTATTGCTGACTTATTGAGGGGAGTCTCATGTTGTAAAAAAACTAAATTTTTTAACTCATCCTACACGGCCTGACTCGTAGCTTCCTAAATACAGTAATCTAAATATTTAACCTCTACCCACTTCGTGCAATGGTCTTGTACGACCAAGCCAATTCCGGAGAGAGGATGACCTTGGCAGGGATCTTATCAGATCAAGGGAAACCATCTTTAAGATGGGAAATTTCGACACTGTATGTAAATGACTCAAGGTCCATGATCGTACACATTCCCGAATATCTCGGTTAATGTTAGACCAATCATGATACTACACGAAGAATAGCCTTTGCTGATCACCATGTGACTTAGACGTAGTATCTCATATTTATCGGCGGATACGCAATGTCTTTTTCATGTCTTCTCAATGAATTCTTTACGGCGGCATGGAATTTTCTTACCTTACCTGTATCAGAGAGATGTATCCACGTAATACCCGCTTATCAATTCCGTGTATCGTTGGGACTATCTGCGTGAGCACGCCTACTTTTGCGGATTTGCGTGATAACGCATCAGTTAGGCCATTTTCCTTGCCCGGCCGATATCTGTTGTCGAAGTTCCATTGAGCCAGCTCAATTTTCCAATAAACAAACCTGCCAGAATTGTTGTTTATTAGTAACAACCATTTAAGCGCCTAATGATCTGTTAGAACGCTGAAATGGTAACCCTCCAAAAATTGCGTAACCTTTCAGATACCTTATTTCACTACCAGATATTTTTTCTCTATTGCAGAATAATTTTTCTTAGAATTCATAAAGCTGCAACTCGCGTAAGCTTTTATGCGCTCTTGACCTTTAATAATCTGTGTAAGGGCGGTCCCTAGGCCCTCGTTGTCGGTATCCATTTGCAAAAGGCATGAAAGATTGCTAAGAGTATGAGCATGTCAAAAATGGGGCATGAATTTGTTCATTGTTTAATTTCATGAAAAACATTTTTTATGGCTCTGCTTCACTGCCGTATTCAACACGACTGCTACTTTTGATTTGTTCAGCATGAATCTCTTGTATCAGGAGACGAGCCTGTTGAACTGTACGAGTTCTTTCAGGATGGTGGGGAAGTCAGCTTCATGATTGTTGAGATCTTTTCAGGGTCGGTGTGATAGTTCTCCGTATCGACGACGTGCCCTAAGTAGGTTAGCTGCTATCAAAGTGGCTCTTCTCCTAGTTGGGTTACAAACGTAGATTTATGATTTAATCGTCCAAATACGAAAATAACATATAGCTCAAGGTCAAATGTGACGACCGTATTAATAATAAAACATGGCTGGGGATTAGATTCCGAAGGTATCACACGAAATTGTAACAAGTATCGTCCAGGCACAGTGTTGGAGCCAAAATGGTCTGATATACGCGTGAACGGCGGAGGTAGCGGCGCGAAGCAAAGCGCCGCAGCAAAAGGTAAGTAATGGGAGTAAAAGGGGAAAATGTGGAAGTTGGAAGGGTCCGGTGGGCGTGAGGGACAGTTCCGCAGGGAGAATTCCGCAGGAAGGGTCTACGCGACCGGGCCCGAAGGTATGACAACGATGACGAGTGAAATCCAGCGCTGCGGTGGGCGGCAGATTGGGTAATTGTTGTGTGGGCGTAAGGCCCGACCAGAGAAGGAAAGATCTTTGAACCACCATGACCCATCGATATCCCAGGGAGGCTTGAGAGAGAGAGTAAGTCCTGGGCAACGGTCTTGGTGTGTGGCGATCCCTCAAACGGTCGGGTCACAGCAAGCAAAGAGAGCTCGATACATGGCGATGCCGCAAGCGGTTGAACCACGGTGAGTGACCATTTCATAGAAGCGGCAGTTGGCCAACCGAGGAAGGTAGGATAAGTGCGAACGGTATATGAGGCTGCGAGATATGGTATACGTGTGTGTGTGAGTGCGTATGATATTGTGTGGTTGACGTATGTACAGTAGCGAGACTTTTTCCCTACACCAAGGGATTTTTTTATGATATTTCTAAATCGCGTGGGCGAATAAATAACTGTTAATTAGCCTAAATTGTGTCTTAATTTATTTCGTAACCGATCTCCCGCTCCTTCACCTACTCACGAACTCGCGGCCTGACGAGGCCTGAAATCGCGCGAACACACAGTAAACGTCGTAAGCGGCTTACTATCTGAAGTCAGGAGAACTTGTCAGTATACACTTTTTAAGTCAAACTTGAAAGTTTTTTTAGTTATTGATGAAAGATATCTGGTGATGTCGAGTTTTTTAAACGTAGCTTGGATATGAGGTAACGGGCACGCATCTTTTACCGTTACCGCGTTTAATTTCGTAAAATATACGCAGAAGCGATATTTGCCGCTCTTTTTCTGTAACAGGACGATCAGTGAGCTGTATTCAAGATAGGATTTAATTACCGTTTCATCCAACATTTTTTTGAACTTCTAGTAAAAAAATTGTTGCATCGCCGAATTATGCATATGATAGATCTAATCGGGGATATTTCCGACACCATGATATGACACTTGATCATAAGCGGTGGATACAGCCCTTGACTTTGGAGGGACTTTGGATTCTTTGGAGAGGTTAATTTAGCTTGTTTCAGCCCCATCGCTCTTTCGTCGTTTGTCAGGGAAGCTCATAGGTCCAAACTGATTCCCCGAATGTCCTGTCAGCCTCCACATTCTTTCTGATTTTCTGGAGGTTTTGCACCAACTCCAATAATTGCACAGGATTTTCAACCTCCTACTCTTAATACACAGCCGAGTCTTCGGAGTGCTATTTTTGTAAAGGTGATTCATGACTTCCTTATTAGAGAAGGATCCCCTTATATATCATTTATCTCCTCGCATGACATATCACTGTTAATAAGTGCGTCGTTTATGTCGAATAAGCTCACCTCCTCGTTAAGCGAAACCCAGTATTTGCAGAGGTGAAGAATTACCTTTTCTCTATGGTGAGGAAGTACAGTTTTAATTGCCTTTCAAAATCTTCTCACAACGCGAAACGCCACTGACTGGGGTGCTAAAGCAATAGTTTGCCCATTACAATCTCAGGAAACCTGGGAAGTAATTCGATGGTTTACATATTCATACTGTAGTGCAATTACTTCACCCTATCGAGGAATGCGTGCACATCGCAACCATCAAATCAAACATTCTGTTTTCTCATGGTGTCGATGGCCTTATTTTTAAATGTAACTGACCACGGTTCCAGGATATGTTGAAAAGTGCGGGGTATAGTAGCGTAAGCCCGTAATAATGCTTCACACCTCTATTTCGTGACGCAAACGTCACGAGAGCGTTGGATATTGGCAAAAGTACTATATTTGCATTATGTATTAAAACAAACTCCTCGAATTTTATTGAAAAATCACCGTTCAAAAATTATTTACTGACAAACGCATGGAGCACCCGCATCCGGTGAGGCGAGTAGACGCAAATAGAGAGAAGAATAAAAAATACAATTTAAGTTTAGTTATCATATTTCTTCAGTGTCTCGGCGACGAAAATATTAACAGCGGATCGGTCGTGGCTCCCGCTTACTTTTTCGTTTGTTCGTGCGCGGCGTAAGTCAGAGAGACGAAATGATGCTCGGCCTTGACATCTGCCGGTGTCCCGCGAACGAGTAACAATTTAAGTATTTTCTTTGCTGATAGCTTTTGCTGAACTGTGAGAAAATCTCGTTGTGTGCTCATGCTTTGGGTGGGTTACATTTTCGTGGCGAGGGGATGCTTCTTTCCGGCGGCCCTCAGCTTCGCTTTCAGTGGCTATGTCTTCACAAACCTCTATGCTGGTCAGGGTCGCCTTCGATCTTGTTATTACCGACGATTCCATTACACACAGGTAGATGCGGGAAAAGAACAACTCAGTGCCCCTTTTCGTCAGGTGGTCAGCGACCTCCTGCTCCTTCAGCAGTTCGGCTCTGAGGTCAGAGTGCCGCTGGCCTGGGATCTCGTCGACCCGGGGTTACGTCCTTTTCACTTCATTGGGAGTTTTTTTGAATTTTCAATTTTCAAATCTTCAGTTTTGTTAATTAGCGACAAACACGGAGGTCCGGTTGATCATCGATCTGGTCAGACTGGTTTGTTCTTGTTGCACCTCTACGCTCCAAATACTATAAAAAATTAGCGTACGAATTGCGCAATATAAATAGTGAATACAACACTCGGAGGAGAGGGATGCGGCTGGACGAATAGGGTTCATCACATATGGATCAGTTGCGTTGGCAAAATTAAAATATTTTAGTAAACACAATTAGTGATTACTTTTATGTAGATTACCAACATCTGCTTAAGTGGATATAAATTTATCATTTTTACGTAATAAACTTGAATTTTTTTTATTCGTTTTTTAAAAATCTAATTCACAAGTTAGTTTTTTTAAATGAAAATAAATTTTTTTTTATTATTAAATTCGAAACTTATAATACATTAAAAATTGTTCTAATTTCTGTTTACATATGTTTTAATGTTAAAAAAAACTTTTCCTCATTCAAAAACGTATTACCATTAGCAATCGTTATTTGTATAGCTTTTATTTCTTAATATAAGTACAGAAAAATTTATAACAGGTATCGACCGAGGTTAATTTTTTAATTGCCTTGTCAAACGTTCCCTAAGAAATTGCGGTTTTTATTTTCAAAAATATATAGTTACACCGAAAGAAGTAATAAGTGATTTTTAGAAGAGCTGTCCATTTTTTTCTAAAACATTTTATCTGTCAGATTAATGATTATACGATAGGTTAGATTGCAAGAGCTTGGTCAGACGCGTCAACCTACACTCGTGTTAAGTATACACTTATTTCTATTTATTTAAATTAAATTTTCGTTCAATACTCTTAATTACAACTTAATACAAATTAATTAAATTTTGTTAATAGATAAATCAACATAATTAAATTACTTTCTCTTTATATCTATTTTTGCAGATAAATATTTATTTTTTACTTAAAGCATGAATAATAATTTGTTGAAAAGTACGGAGAAATTTTTTTTATATTAAAAATTTTTTTTTTTTTTTTAAACTAACATTCAGATACATTCCAAGTTTATAAAAAGTTTATATAATATTTTTTTAATAAATTGCTTAATTAAAAATTTTATTTTTGATATATTTATATTTATATTTTAATTAAATTTAATTATTATTAATTCTTATCAGAAAAACTAAGCACAATAGAAATTTTAATTTATTGTAAAAGTTGTTTGAAATATCGAAATCTTTAATTGTATAATTTTTTGATTTTTCGTATTATTAAGTTTAGATATACCTTATTTAATTGAATGTATCAATTTCAAACAAAAAATATTTAGTTTTAAAAATAATAAGATCGAATATTAAATAATAAATGTTTGAGTTTGAGACAAATATTTGATTTTTTGCTGAAAGTGTAGAGAGTAATTCGCGTCGTCGACGATACTTCATTCGTGGAAGGGTCTGAGAGGGCGTAACGCTACATTCCTCTGTAAATTAACTTAGCAAGCAGGAGCTCAGTCGTGGCTATAATAGCGGTGTATTGCGTCTCACCAAATATTCATTTAAAAAGGTGAATGCAATTTAGCTGTTTTACGTGATTAAGATAATGCACTTCGATTAACGACCTTTGGTCTTACCTCATTAACTTATTCGATTTCTCTCTTCTTGTCAATTTTTAATTTATCACGTTTTACATATTACGTTTTAATCTGTAATAGACCCGAATTTAAAGCTTTTTTTTATTATGGTACCAAAAACGTTACCTTCTAAATATCATAAATATGTAATCTTCAAGAAAAGACATATCAACCAAATTCCAGTTTGTTGAATTTTAAAATATTGTTTTTTATTCCCTACAATTTTTCACTCACTATTTATAAATAATTTATAAAAATCAAATTTACATAATTATTAATTAATATAAATTATTCATTTTTATTGATAATATTATTCAAAATATTGTTGATGGTGTTTCATGCTATATTGTAGGAACTATAATATGAAAATATAACATAAAATAAACAAAAACTCAAAAGAAAAAGTACCATTGATATCTGTTTTAATGTATCATGTGCTATTTAAATCATAATTACAATTTTAGTCATAACCATGCTAATGTGAATATCTTTCAATGAATTTATACAAGAATATGTAGCGGTTTTTCGTAATTAAAACTGATTGTGTACGTAATTATGACAAAGTTAATTATAATTAAGTATTTATGACATTTATTTATATAATCATCGTAAAGATTTACTTCAAATTAACTTTGTAATTTAATTCATTTTTATAGTAGGAAAATCAAGAAGTTTTAATGTTTATTTTGAACTTATGCAGTTAATTAAGATTAATAACACAAGAAATTGATTATGATCTTGAATTGTATATAAACTTTACTTTTGAAATATAAAATAATTTAAAAATAAAAAATAATAAATATAGAATATAAAATATGAAAAATATATATATACTAATAAAAAAAAAAAATTTTTTAAGTAAACGACTAAGTAAAGTAAATGGTTTACTAAATTATATTTTAATGATTGTATTTGTAAATTTCGCAATAATAATTAGTAAAATGAAACATATTGTGATAATGACAAATGCCACCAGGGATAAAATTTTTGTATTTTATTGAAAAAATAAAAAAAGATAATTTTTTATTAAAATATAGTATTAAGATTTTTAATGAAAAACCTAGTAACCATAGTGTAAGCAAAAAAATCATAAGCATTTTTCTAGGTATATACATTTATTTTTACATATGCATATGCTATTTAATAACGCAGATAAATTTACAGCTCTATTATTTATATATATATATATATATATATATATATATATATATATATTACAATATATTTATTTTAATTTCAAAATTTTTAATTTGAAAATAAATGAAATGAAGTTTTAGTATATAATACAAATAATGACAAAAGAATTTTTTTTAATTAATTCAAACATGTTAAAAATTTATAAAAATATTAAAAAATTACATTTATTTATTAGTAAAATCATATAATTTAAGACTAGTGAAAATTCTTTTATATGTATAATATAATAATATCATAATAATATTATGCGACGAAGGTACTTTTAAGCTTTTTCAAATTATAATTTATCGTAATAAAAGAAAATTGCTATTGTCAAATTAGCATAATACTAAAAATGCAATTATAATTATAAATTTAACCATCGCAGAAATTGTACCCACATGTAATTTTTAGTGCATTCAAAAACTCCAAATAAATCAATCACATTTTCAATTTTTTTTTTCCAATATATTAGACTGCTTAAAAATCTAAGAAATTTTTCTATTAAATTAAATATAAAATCATAATTTACTAAAATATATTTATTACTTTTTATTTTTGTATTTAAATTCATTGCAGCTTCTATTGAACGATTCAAAAAAGAATTTTTTATATATTTATCATTTAATGGTTCAGCATTATAAAATGTTGTACTATATTTATTATTAGTGAAAATTGAAGCACTTCTTTGGTAGATATATTTTTTATTATGTGATTTGAATAAGTTTGAATTGTAATTACTAACATTTTCAACCATACGATCAGAATCAGAAACGTAATCAATTTTTAAATAATGATCAGATATGCAACTGATAAATTTAATTTCTTCTCTAAACCTTCTATAAATTGAACCCCAATATTTAAAGATATAAAAAAAACTGTTTTTACTACTTTTATTATTTAAAAAGTTTTTTACTACATTGTCACTTTTATTTATAACTTTATAATAACTTTCACGATTATATTTTGTATGAAAGATCTTCATAATGTATTCTTTGGATCCATTTTTCTCTGCAAATACTTCGTTTAAATTTGTTTGATATATTGACTTATTAAAAGCTGAGGATTCAACTATTATAATAAATTTTAATACATATAATTGTAAAATAAGTTTCATTTCTATAAAATTGGATATAACATTGAGGAATTTAACAATTCATTAAACTATTACATAAGATGTTTGACCGAAGACTAAACCATTTGAACTGAGTAATTTGTAATTTGTACTTTGTAATTTCTTCTTAATGTTGGCTTATCATTTTAAAATACTTTCCTTTACATTCTTATTATTATAACTATTATATCCAAGCATCAACACATTAAATTATCTTATACTTTCACTAAACAATTTTCCTTACTGGGATCACTTTAATTTTAAATACATTATATAGATTATTGAATTATATAAAAAATGTATTTTTTTTCAATGTACAGGTATTATTAATATGTATTTTATATTATAGTAAATGAAATAATATAATAAATTATAAAAAAGAATATTATTTAATCACAACTTTGTTTAATGTACTTGATTCATATACATACTATGTTAGATACTTCACTTCATTGCTTATTTATTAACATAATATTAAAAACAACAGATTTTTTTATTTTATTTAAAATAATGTATTAACTATATACAGAAATATGAAAAATACTAAATTAATATTAAATTTTTAAATTGATTAATCTTTTCATTTAATTATGAAAAAAAATTATACATAGCAAAATTTTTTTTGTCTTTAAATTTTAGATTAAATTTATATTCTTTAATTATGAATAAAAAAAAAGAAATAATTATTTTAAGTAGAGTAGGTTAAAAATTTATTTCAATAAATTATTGTGCAATTTTTTAATTTATATTTGTTAACACTATATAACAGTAATATTAATGTAATACTAAACTTATCTTTCTCTAAATACATACTTACATTTTAAAAATTCATTGTTTTCTTATAAATATATTAATAATATAATGGCAAATTTTATTGTTCAAGAAATTAAATTAATATTTTTATAGATATTTCTAAATAAAAAATATTATTTTATTTATTAAACTTCTAAGTTACTTAAAATTCAACTAAATTTTAATTAAAAATGATAGAAATTTTAGATTCTTTTGTTATAAAATAAAAATTGATTTTTAAATTATTCATAGAATTTATAATGAGTAGAAAAATCAAATAATACTAACATAATGTTAAATTAAAAATTAAAATTTTAAATTAATTTTTTTTATTTAAAAAATCACTAGTATAATAAACATTGGGTGAGTTAAAACTGTACCAATTTTGATAGTTTACTATGTAATTCTTTTACCTTCTTATTTTTTGAGTGAAATCTTATTACAACGTATTTATCTTTTAAATAATGTTGAGGTTAAAATACTTAGTATTTATTTATATTAATTATATTCACGCATTTATTTAATTTATTTTATGTATAAAAGACCATTTGCATTTTAACACTAATTATTCTCTTAACACTAAATTATCCATTCCAAGGATCTCCAGGGATGTTTGCGAATCACAGGTTGCTATCTAAAATATTCTTGTTTTCTCTGTTATTATGATTCTCATATTAAAATTATTTTAAATACTATGTAGTGAATTTTTATATGTATTTATTATTTCAAGTACATTTAAACTTAAATCTTCATTATCGTAAAATTGTAAATTAAAATAAAACTTTTAAGATATTTTTAAAGGTAGATTTATTAATTGTGAATAAATTTAGAAAAATATTAAATTTTTTTTAAAGATAAGTATATCAATAGTTAGTAGTTAAAACAAAATTATAAAATTGAATACCTTTGCATTTATTTTACTTTTTTTAAGAGATATTGCCAATTTACGTTACTTTTATTGTCTGATTAATGTTTAGTGTTTCTATCGAATATTTTATTATTAAAAAAGAAATATTATATTAATAATAAAATTTCTACATACTTATAATAAAGTTGTATACAAGATAAAGTATTGAGGTAAAAATGCTATAATTTGAAGAAGTCTCTTTTTTTAATAAATAGTTAAATATTCATCGTGATAATTAAATTTTGATAAAATTTTGATAAAATTTTATGAATTTTCAAGTAACTATAATAATTGCTTTTAATTCAATTCGTTTCAAATTTTTATGTATTATTATATATAAATTATCTAATTTTAAAATAATGTACATTTTTCTTAATACATAATAATTTTTTTAAATAAACTGTTTGTAATTCTATTCAAGTTATTAATTGCATTTTTTAAAAACATTTTATTGTAGTTTAAATAGAGTATTATAGTAAAAATACTCACGAAACAATCGTATTATAAGAAGCACAGAAAAATTTATTTTCACGAACTACCAAAAAATGTTCTGATAGTTTATGTATAATTTTAATAATATAATTGAATATCTACAAATTAATACTAGTAATATAATAGTAATACTATGAAGTATTTTTGTAGTTCAATTATATACAAACAACATAATTGTGTATACGATAAAAAATTCAGCATTGATATAATTACTGACAAATAAAAAGTTTATTAAAAGTTATGCTGATATATGAGCTATAAAAAACAGTTTATATAATCAATTACTGATAATACCAGAATTTAAAATTAGACAACTTAAATTTTTTAGTGGTATTGCTATTAAATTAATAAATATTATAAAATGAATATTAATCGAAACTAAATATTGACGAGCATTGTGTAAATAAAAATTTTTAGACTAGCCTTCATAATAAGAATTTAAAACTGATTGACATAGCATATTTAAGCAATTAATCGTTAATTAAAAGAACTTAAGAACGACTGTCTCTAAGATATTAAACAGTCCTCAGCTGATAAAATCACCATTCTTGCGTAGCATTTCAAGATGCAATTCGTATTCACGTGCTTTAAGCCGTAGTGAAGCTATGCTACTACTGCGTCGATCAATATCAGGCAACCCATCTGAATTACTGGGTGTTGGTGAGCTATCTAGAGGCGAACTTGATCTTGGCAGCGTCGGAGCTGGTGTGGGTGGTAATGTTGTTATAGGAGGGGTAGAAGATGGAATAGCAGATGGAGATTGAGTATGCGCAAGTAACGTTCGGGAGCATTGTTTAGGTCGTTGAGATGCAGAGATATTAGCGAGAAGGCTTTGAAATGAACTGGCTGGAGTATAAGGTAGTGATACTCCTGGTGGTAATAAAGGCGTCGGTACACGATGATAAGCATGTGAAGAATAACTGCCAGGTAAAGTAACATGGGAATGACTCATAGATGGATAACGAAATGCCTCGAAAGGCTTACGTAATCCGAACCCGCTCAGATGAGCAAAAGGGTTTGGTAATGTTGATGCTACTACCGTTGCTGTAGCAGGTGCAACCGATCCTAAATATGGATTGTACGGATGACCTTGAGGGCCAACCTTCTCCTGTTTGCGCCATTTAGCGCGCCTGTTTTGAAACCAGACCTATAACAAGACGAAGTCTTTATTAATTTGATATCACATAACTATATTAATATATATTAACTATTTTATTTCTATTTATTTAACTTTGTTATAAGGAATCAATGATTTATAAATACCTATTAATGAGTACAAAAACTTTAAAAAATATTTATTATACTTTATAATATAATATGCACATACATAAACTAATAAAATATTAAATAATATTTTATTTCAGAATTAAAATTTGTAATTGAAATATGTGGTAAATTAACGTTTATTAAATAAACATAACTCTTAAATTAAATTTTAAATGCAATTTGCATTTCAATAATATTCTTTAATAACATCCTTTAGGTTTATTTATAATTATTATATATATACCTATAAATGATACCATAAATAATTATGTAAGTATTACAAGTTAATAACCATATACATCTTTATAAGTAACAATTATCTGTTTATTATATATAATTTAAAAACATAAATAAACGTGTACTGTATAAATAGTACAACATATATATTTTACATAAATATTTATCTGAATTACAAAAGATTTTTAATAATATGTGTCTATTTTACAGTTCAATGGACAGTTCACCTTTTTCTTAAGGAAGAAATTATTATTTATTATAAAAAGAAATAACAACCCATTAATTTTACGATTATGATGAAATCTGTTTAAAGATATGTTATATTGATCAACTTATAATTTAACTAAAAAGTGAAATTTAGATTTATTTTTTAATTTGTTGTCTCTATATAAATAGGTTAGTAGATTTTAAAATGCAGAACAAAATAAGTAACTGAAAAATATCAAATTGTTAATTTTTTATTGTATAAAATTAAACACATAAAATTAAAAAAAAAATTAAAAGACAAATAAATTATTTTAATAATTAAATTTATATATGCATCTATGTATATATTATATTTTATTACATTCAAAGTTTTTATTTTATAGTGCTAAATTATTATGTACATACAGTTTTAAAATGTTTTTTTAAATAATTGAAAAAATATTCTAGAGTTGTTTTTCCTGTAGAAAAAAAAATTTAGAAATTCATCAAATTGTATTGGGTTTATGCTGATTAAAATACAAAAGAGATCTATAGTAAATATTAATGCTAATTTATTATTTTATAATTCATTATTACTAATTTTATCAAAAACAATAACTGAATATATTATTAATCCTTTAGCTTTGTCTCATTCTATTAACCAAATTAAATCAAATCTGTTGATAAAATTTTTTTAAATAATATTAATGTAATTAAGTTGTGTGGTTATTGGTTACCATATTAATGTTAAATATATTAAAGTTATTGTTCAGATCTAAATATCTATAATTTAATTTAATCGAATTTCAATGTAACCAAATTATAAAACAAGTTTTTAAATTGCTTTAATTTAAATAATGATCATTAAAAAATGTGTGTTATCAAAATATTTTATGAATGTTTTTAAAAAGGCAATAAATAAAAGTAAATTAGATTAAAAATATTAATTTTTTCATACAGTAATAAGTACGGATATAATTTCTTTCACACAAAATCATAATTTTTAATTGAGAAATATTATAATGAACTTTTAAGGTGTTTTCTGAAGGAAAGTAATTTTTTGAGTGGTCAATTTGTTTTATGTTTATAAATGAATAAAGTCCTTCTCTTATGAAGTTTGTAAATTATTCATATTTACTGAATTTTAAACTATGATATATATGCATAAGTTTATTGTATTTTTCAGAAATATATCTTAAAATTAATTGTTTAATACCTATTTAAATTGAGTGAAAGTTAGTAAATGATATTTATTTTAAACATTTAAATTCTCTTTTTAATATAAAGAATAAAATTAAAAAGTAAAAAATGTATCTGCTTAGAAAGAAACTTAAAGCAAGATATAATGGAGTTATAAAAAACGTATACTTTAAGGAATTGTGTGCAAAGATTAAAACTAGGAAGGAGGTTGTTTTTTTCTTATACGTTTCACATACACGTGAATGTTTGAGATATTTTATTTTTAGTCTGATTTGTATTAAAATATTAATTGAAAATTAACATCTTTATTTAATTTCAATTCTCTATTTATATAAAACAAAATAAATAATATACATATGTATTTGTATTAGAATTTTAAGTTTAGTTGCAAAGTTTGATAAATACATTATAATGAATATCAATATTATACAATTTGTTACATTTCTTTAATTGTTGATAATTTGTAGTATGAAGTAGGAATATAAGTTTTAGTATATATAAGCTTAATCTTATGTTTCTAATCAAATGGAAAAACATTAATCAGAAAATATTTTGTGGCAATTATGTTTCTTTAAAAAAATAAAAAATTCAGAATATGTAAATCACAAATTTAAAAAGTACTGTGTATCTTATTTCATTTGCATCATTTTTATAAAATTTTACTTATTTATATTTATATTGTATTCAGTGTGTAAATAAACGCAATATTATATAACATATTGAAAAAATTACTTTGAAACAATGTAAGTAAATACGAAGAAAGTACCTTATTTGTAGTATCTATTTAAATAATTTTTTTTATAATAATAAGCCAGAATTATAAAATTTTATTATGTATTATTAATTAAAAATCAATAAATAACATTTTTAGAAAATAAAATTAATAAATAGTAAATTAGTAATTTTCATAAAAAGGAATGTGCTATAAATATTAATTTGTTAAAATACGAATTAAATGTGTTACGGTAAATTATTTAGTTAAAAACCATTGTTTATAATAGATACAAAAAAAAACACGTAAAAACGATGAATTAAAATGCTCACAAAATCGTAATCAAAACTCGATTCGTCCCAAAATCTCATGCTGCATGTACCCATTTATAGTCGTTCATTCTTGAAATCTTTCGAAATCCAAATTTGAGGAGCAAAAAGCTAACGGACGTGGTGGTCTGACTCAATTGGATTCGTTGGCATAGTTAAAGTTTTCTTTAACTCGTTTGTCGGCGTTGAAAAATCGTAACCCGCTCTAAAACAAGTCTTGTTCAGATTCTAAGAAGCGCAAATACGACACATCGCGTGCACCACCCCATGATAATAGTTTCTGTATTCCAGAAGTTTATAAACTGACATATTTAAAAAGAGCCCAATTTCTTTCTTTTTATTTCCTCAAAATGAACTACTCTACGATATAAGTTCACATATTTTTCCACTACAATAGCTTTATTGCTTGTAGCATTCTTTAACATTATTTATTCTAAGATGAATTATGTATTGATAGAAAACACAAGAGAGAAACTAAACTAAGTAGAAAGACTGAGAGACCTGTGCACGAGTCAATACTTAATTGAGTTAAAAAAAGACAATAAAATTTTTTTTTTTTTATGATTTTCAACGAATCACTCGGCCCGCATACATGCCTGTGAATTAGAGGGCACTTCGGAATGATGACAATTCTTATTAAAAATCCCTTGCTCAAGCTTTTACCGGGTAAAATATATACAGGTACTGAAAAGCATTTCGTTATTCTAAAGACTTGTGCGTTTTTTGAAGAGTAACTTGTTCTTTTTAGGATAAACTAACATTCCATTATATTCTAGCAGGCTTTAGAACAATATACATCTTGATTAGAGATTGGTGGAAGTGGTAATTAGCTTTTATAATATTATTATTTAATATATTTTATACTAATTAAATTATACTAAAATCCTTTGTGATGTTTAGGCAAATAAAGTTATTGTTAAATTATATATTTCAAATATGTAATCTAAAATTTTTATAGAAAAGGAAACTTTATTTATTTTATATTATTATAAATTTAAAAACGAAACAAATTTACTCTATATAGTAAATTATTATATTAAAAAAATAAAAAAAAAACATAAAAAATATTTATTTTTAAAATTATGAATATATATAAGTTAGTAAATAAAAAGAATAGATGAAACGGATATATTTAACATTATGATTCATTATATTTCAGCCATTACAACTCGGACTAGAAAAAGAGTAATTATACAGTGAAAATAAAATAATTCTT
Organism: Kradibia gibbosae; assembly: GCA_018907135.1. NCBI lineage: Eukaryota > Metazoa > Arthropoda > Insecta > Hymenoptera > Agaonidae > Kradibia > Kradibia gibbosae. Next base: position 36,704,624 of record JACCHX010000001.1, read on the forward strand.
TGGACAATTTGAGCACCAAAAACTAACAAAACATGAATATCTTCTTATTAAATAGGGATGTCGTTTTCGATGAATATTAAATAACACGATTACTTTTATCATAAAATATAATATTTTTTTTAAAAAGATTTTTATAATATTTACATGATATGGCTATAAAACAATTTTATCCGTTGTACATCAAGGTTGTGTACTTATAAAGAAACATAGATATTGATCAAAAAATTGGTAGAAGTTTATATTATTTTTATGTTACAATGTTTTCATTTTAAACAAAGGTAACCGATTAAATATATATATATATATATAAATATATATATAAATATATATAAATATATAAATTTATATAAATATATAATATATATATATATTTAATATATAAATATATATATATATATATATATATATATATATATATATAACTATTTACGTCAAATTTTTGTAATTTACCATGAATTAAAAATTATATAATTATAGTATCTTATATTTTTTTATAAATAATGTAGCAACTAAAAGAAAAAATGCTATGTAGACAAAAATATAAATGGCAAATGTGAAAATTATTAAGTAAATTGCTAAGTAAATGTCAATCTGATGGCAGGATGGGGTTCTACCTTAGCAATTCTTAAACGAATAAGATAATTGAATAAAGATACTAACCAAAGAAAAAGAAGTAGAGTGCGGGATGTGAAAGTAGTTTACTACCAAGAACTTTGCACAGTTGTGGTATAGTTTGTAAATATAATGAAAGACTGCTGTGGGTCGCACGCCCGACGGGACGTCTTGGTTAACTCTTTCGAGCCCCGGAGTCGAATCATACCTAAAATAAAGGGAAAGGAATAACCCTATCAAAGAATTACTAGCGTGTGAGAGAGAAAAAGAATGAGAAAAATACTCGGAATAAATTAAACTAATTGAGAAAATTAGCTAGTTGTTCACGGAAGTTATACATTCACGGCTCAAAATCTCAAACGTCTTTTTTTCTGTTTCGTGCAAATATAAAAGTCTGGCATTCAGTAGGACGCTGTTGTTGCTAATTTCACGTTATTTTGAGATTTATATATGTATTTTTTTTATGTAAACGAAGTAAATAGTAATTTTTTTTTTATTTTTCGTGATAGAGAATATCTTGTGCATGTTATTTATATTCACGTATTTATAAGCATTTCAAATTAATTTTGAATTTATGAATAATTATAAAAATGGTATCAAAGAAAAAAAATGTTTTTTTTTAATAAAAATTTCAGATAATAAAATAAAATAAAAAATTTTTTTTAAAAGTTTCATGTATATCCTTTATAAATATCTCATTATAATATCATTGATTTCAAAATTAAAATTCTTAACTTTTAAACAGTAATTGACACTAATTTTTATTTACGCTTATTTATATTTATAATTATTTTAACAAAATATTAAAATAAATCAAAAAGATAATTACAAACTTGCATTCAGGCGCGAATATATAATGCACACTTATATCTTTCGCACACACAAAATAAAAATATTATACAATGAAAATCATTGACCAACCTGTATTCGAGCTTCAGTGAGACCAATCTTCATAGCAAGTTCCTCTCTGAAATATACCAAAAATTATATATTCTCTGCCATTTAATATATGTAAAGAACAAAATACTATTTATTATTCTGTAATTTTTATTAAGATAAAACAAACATACTTATATTTAAACAAGATTTTTTGTTATTGTTTACATTTATTATTTTATTTAAAAAAATAATGATAGTATTAAAAAGTCAATTTTTTTATGTTTAATGTTTATTGAATTTTGCGAAATTTTTATTAAAATTTATTATTCTACAAATAAATTATTTTTTGAGGATATATATATTCAAAGAGTTTAAAAACAACTTTGATTTTGTAAACTAGATGTGGCATCATTAAATGGGCTAAAATTTATTATCTTTCTTGAATTTATTGTTCTTTCAAATATTTCAAATAAATATAAAAAAATTTATAATAATTTATATTATTCAAAATTTTATGTATATTTTCTTACTTTACTTGAAATAAAGTTTTATTTATATTTCAACGTATTAAAGTACCATGAAAGAATATTTGAAATACAGTTTATTAATTATTTTAATAATCTTAATTGTATTAATAATAAAACAAAATCGAATATAATTACAGATAATTAAATTTTCTTCAAATTGTTTCGTTGTTTATTTTAGACAAACGAAACCATCAAATTAAAAAGATTATACTAAAAAACAATAATCGATTATTAAAAAGCTTGTACTAAATTATTACTGATTTGTTTAAATTTTTTAATTATTGTTTTAAAAATCATTTAAAAAATACATAGGATATATAAACTTTAAATCAATTTTAAATATTATTACTTTGAAAAACATAAATTTTAAGAATATTGAAAAAAAAACATTATGGTTTTTGCATTATTTTCTATTATAATAATTTTAAATGTATAAATTAATGTTTTACAGCAAACGCAATAATTTTTAATCTAAAATGTTTAAATTCAATGTAATTCTGAAAAATCTAACTTTTCTATTAATAAAAAGTTCATTGTTAAATCTTTTAAGTACTAATGTTTATAATTTATTAGTAAATTATTAGTACTTTATTTACTCATATTACTTATTTTAATATCAAATTTTAAGAAAAACAAATATGGTTCTTTACAAGCGTATATAAACTTAATAAAAATGATTTCTAACTGACCATATTAGATAATATGATATTATTGTTATCAAGTTTTTTTTATAATTTCTTTATATTTCAAATATATCATTTCAACAGAATGTAGTACAAATTCCTCGAATATATCCAATGAGATAAATAAAGATAGATAGAAATTGATAGCAAATAAAGGCAAAAATGAACAAGTATACACTTAAAATTAATTATTGTCAAAATTTTAAAAGTAACATATTACTTTAGTAATTTACAGTTGAATTAGAAATAAATTTTAACATCTACTGCAATATTTTTTTAAAACTGATATTTTAATTTTTTCACAAATATACAATTACAGTTATAATTTTCAGCAAATAGTTATTTATTGTAATTACTGTTATACAATTAAAGTAAAAATTGCTCTTTAAATTACATTTAAACAGATGTTTTTCTTATAAAAAAATTTTTCTTAGAAAAGTTTTTCATAAAACTCCAAATTAATAATTTCTATCCAGTAAAATAAAATTTTTACAATTTTTCATTTTAGATGTTTTTAAAAATTAGCCTTAACTATAAAAATAATGCAAATATAATTATTATATTATATATTCATGTTGGAAGTTATAGGAATGTAACAAATTTTATTTGCTAGCACAAATTAAATATAATTATAATAAAAATTCATCTAGTGAATGAAATGTTAAAAAATCGACAAAATTTATTAAATAATTATCTAAAAATGAAATTTTAATTATTTTTATGCACAGTTTAATTATTTGATTTTTTTGGAGAATTTTTTTTAATGTTTAAAAAATTATTTTATTTTCTTGTACCACTGTATAATAAATTTTTTTTTTATTAATATTTTTCTCTAAAATGGATAATGAATAACATAACAATAAAAAATAAATCGATAGTTAATTAAATTTATTAAATTCATAACCGTTTTGTATGGCATTTTTTAAATCCAAAGTCACATTTGCTAATTATTCGTTGTAAAAAAATTTCAGATTTAATTTAGAATTAAGTTAAAAATATTTTAAAAAACCTAATACTGGAATTTATTTGCAACTAATTTTGATTATAAATTATGCTTACACGTTGAATCATAATATTGATTTGACTATATGTACGTTACTGTAACAAATCTTTATCCTACAAATGTTTTATAAACAGATAAACACTTTTTTTACTATGTAATTATATAAATTTTTCAGGTCTAAATAACATTGAAAGTAAATAATAAAAGTAAAAGTTTTTATAAATACCTCGTAAAAACGTCTGGGTAATGAGTCCTAGAAAAGGCTTTCTCAAGTTCTTCAAGTTGAAAACTTGTAAAGGTTGTACGATATCTACGTTGTTTTCGTTTAGGGGTAAATTCATCGATATCAGTTTCACTTTCAGGACTAGTTGGAGCAGCTCTCGGTTGTGCGTTTTCTTCCTCCGGTCGTACGTCGTCTGATGAGATACCCATTTGTTCGTTTTGGATCTTTGATGATGTATTTGTCGATCGAGTTAAGTTATATTGTTGCTCGTGCTGTTGATGCAGCTTATGTACTTCGTGGCACAACTGACCTATAACTTGTTGGTCAGTTTCACAAGTACTCGGTATTGGTAAACTCGTAGTGCTACTGGATGGGCTCGTTTTCAAAATTACGTCACTGTTACTTCTTACTATATTATCTGCAAACGACAGCAACTTTTAATTTAATTATTTATTTACTTTTATTTTGCTTTTATCTGCATTTTTACATAAATGATTATTATAATTTAATTTGGGAAGATAATTTGACATCAAAATCTCATATAGTGTATATCATAAGTAACCTAGATTGTTATAATTGGATTTACACGAATGTAGTGTTTTTAAAATATTAAAGAAGTAGAGTGAATTGAATTGAGTTTATCAATTATATAAATTTTTTTGATAACAACCACTCCCTCGCTTTTTGTAAATTTTTTAAAATTTTCTGAAAAAATGCATTTATAGAATTTGATTGATGTTAATATGCATATTGATTTTTTATTAAATCCAAATGATAAGAATTCTTATTTTAAATTTAAAATTTTTTATTCTATTGATATGTACTTTTCATAGTTGTAATATATATTTCAGTTGTTTATCTTCTATATAAAATCCACTCATTTTAATTTAACTTATCAACGTATTATTTTTATTAACTAGTCGTACAGCTTATTTGAATTATTGAAATTTGTTAATAAACGTGCATTTGATACTTCGATACATTTGTTAATATAACTTTTTTACACTTTGTAATATTATAATTCATAAGTAATGTATAAAGATATTTTTATAAGATGATACATGTTGTAAATTTATTTATATATATTATAATGTATAAACATTATATTATAATATTTGTGTAGCATTACATAAAGAGCTATAAAATATAAATACTGGTATAATGAAGTATAATAATACTTGCATAATCGTAAATATTTCTTGTTCTTACAAGAAATTCTATTAAAGTAAATAATATAAATTTAATTAAACAAAATATATTTTATACTGTAAAATAAGCATGTACAAACTAACAACTTTTTATTACTTTTATTTTTTTTTGTGATTCGCTCATATTTCATACATAATTATGCATGCATGCAATGCAATACATAATTAATAATAATTTGTTGTACAGAATTTACGTAGAAAAATCAATTTTTCTAAAAATGTAATTAGAACAATGTGTTTTGTTTGTACATTATTATAAGGTATCATAGAAATGATTATAATTTACAGTCTCATGTATTTAAAAAGTGTTTCATTAATTATACTTAAAAAAACTATTTTTTTTTATATAAAACTTGAAATATATAAATAGATTGTTTTAAAAAGTTTTTTAACCAATACAATTTATAATAATATTTTAGCAAGCCATACATTATTAGAAAGTACATAGCAGAATTAATTTTATTATAATATATATGACAAATCAAAAACTTTTGTTTAATATATGAATTGCATAAAATAGATTTTAAAAAATACCAATATAACAAAAATAAAAAATCAAAGCATGTAAAGCTGATCAGGTATAAAATCCTATGAAAGCTCATTTAACTGCAACTCACGTGTTCATCTAATGATCATCATAAAGAATTAACTGAATTTTTTATTGATTATACAAAATTTAAAAAAATCACGTTCTAGATTTTAAATTTGCTAAAGGAAGACTTAGTAAAATAATTTAAAAATCTATATTTCTTGTATTAATATTTTTTACTATTTTAATAAAAAAATATATAAAAATCTTTTTTTGTCTCAATTAATCAAAACCTCTATATTAATTATTATTATTCAAGTATGATAAAAAAAATTATAAATAAAAAAAGTGCATTATAATTAGAAACCTTTAAATATATATAAGCATTTAAATTTAAAAAGTATATTTAAAAAATTTATATCTATCAATAATATTACATTTAAAAAATTTCAATTGTAATCATACTCAAAAAAAGAAAAAAATTAATGTACTCTAAATTTAACATTCTTTTATAGTATATTTTCAAATAAGTAACTATAAAAGTATTTTTAACGTGCGACTTACATTGTTAACATTTGCCGCTACGTGGTAATATCAGGACCAATAATCGTATGCGTGGTCGATGATGAACTCGTTTGCAAGAAATACGTGCCTACGAATACCAAGATCAAGCGGAAATCGAGCCATTCCTTTCACCGACCTTGCCACGTTAATGGTCCTTCCTACAGCGAGGATCCACACTTTGGTGCATCGTTGTTGTTAGGAGAGCCAATCTGCCGATCATGTAATGTATCCGATCCATGTCTAACGACTTAGCTAATTTTTGTTCGTGATCAATGAGGCCGATCCTATGCATTTTTAAACTCTCATATTTTCTTGTATCTCATTGTTTTTTTATGGCAACCATATCAATTTATAATGAAATTACAATACCAGTATTATTAAGTTAATTACATAAAGCAGATCGGTCTTTTTATCATATACAAACATAAGCGATTAATTAAATTTCAATGTGAATATCTAAATAAGTAGCATCGCATTAAATTTATTAAATTTAGTTAGAATTTTCTTATTCTGTCGCATCTTTTAACATTATTATAACATAAAAACTACAACTCAAAAAAAACATCGAGGTAATGTTTCATGTTAAACTTAGATAGTTTCTAATATCTAATAAGAGAAATTTTGTGTTTTATGTTATTATTTCTTGGTAGAAAAAAAATAGAAACTTCTCGATCTGAATAAGTTCAAAATAACAATAAATAAATGTAAATTATGACTGTAACTTTGAAACTTCCATTTATTCGATTCAATAATTTAAAATTTGTATTGATGGCGATACTGAAAATTCCCATAATGTACCACATTTCTCGGATTGAACCAGTAAGTTACAATAGAACTTCCATCTAATTATATTGTATTTATTTTCTTAGAGGTTAACAAGACCAGAAAAATTTAAACAGTTAAAGTTTGTATAAGAACGAATCTAAAGTACGGCAACAGCCTTTAATTTTTTGATCAGTGAAAAATTGTGATATTTGGAGGAAAAATAAGAGTTGTGAATTTTATAGGTGTCAATTGAATACATAAAAAGCTGGATATTTCTTGATAATTCTTGATCCAGCTTATAATACAGGTAATCATATAGTAAAGAGGAACTTAAACGCGATAGTATATACAAAATAATGAAATAACAACAAAATATTAAAAAGAATAAATGGTAATTAAAAAATATATCAAAAAACATCAGAAAAATATGAAATGCAATACAGTTCAAATTTAAAACTTACGATAGAAAAGGGATATAAAAACCAAAAAGTTCCGTAAATAGGCTAAGAATCAAACTATTTTTAATAGATCATCTAAAATATACTTATACTTATATTATAGTCATATTTGTATACTTTCTACTACTCTAGCAAAAATATGTTTTTACTGTTTAATACATCTTTTTTAAGAATGATAAATTTTATTTAGGAACTATGTAGTGCATTTGTACAAAACCCTCAATGATGCATACAATAATTTAATATATATCTCATGATTGGAAATTTATTTTGAATTAAAAAATGTGCATATCGCGCTGAATATCAAATTCAACTAAACCATATATTGAATTATACCATAGTATGTGGGAAATTGTTTAACAAGATTGCTATTAAATGTATACACCCAAACATTGATTAAATTTTGATGGCATTTAAAATAAGTTAATAGCTAATGATTGTTTGTTAATTCAAGTAATTTTTATTCTTACGCTTAATCTCTTTATTTGATTGAAATATTTGCATTAAAAAAATCTGGCAGAATTTTCAGAGAAAAAATTTACTACTTAGTAAAATGATGAAACCGTTACCATATCAGGCACTTAGCATAGGCTGGAAGCTCACTTTTTTAAATTTTCAAGCTATCAGCATAAATTTTGAAACAATATGATATGATAATTCTTAAACTTGAAGTTACTAACTCTTTTAAGTATGTATTATAATCATTTTCATGATGCGGTTAAATGTCATTTAAGCTTAAAATGTTATTGAGTAATAGCTTATTATTAAGAAGGATGTAACAAATAAATTACGTGAAAAAAAGACGTTCTTATTTTCTAGTGTAGAAATATTTTTCAAAAAAATTAATATACTTGATTATTTATTGCTTTGAGCGTGGTTCTACAATTAAATCTTTGGTTTAGAAAAATAAATGTATTTATAAAATCGACACTTTAAACAACAATGATTTTTAGATTGTAAAAAAATCAAATTTATTTCGTCTGTATATTATGCTTGTAGATCAAATTGTTTTCAAGTAAATACAATTCTTTTATACAAAAAATAAATTATATAAAGATATTACTTATATTGATTAATTTTTATTATGCATTTAATCTAAATAATAAAAATGAAAATTTTTTTATAAAGTAATGTCACAATAAATATTTCTAAATAAGAAAATCACAATCATATTTTCTGACACAAATAATGACATACATTTAATATTATCTTAATGTTTAGAGAATTTACTTTCTCTTACACTTTTGACATATTTATATAAATATTTTCTCTTACTTATTTAATCTTCTTTATTAATAACCTCTTTTGATAATATTTTAATACTTTTTCTATCAAATCAAATCTTATACTTTTTTATATTTCTTATTTTATGTTTACTTTAAAATCAAACTTTTAATTAATACATACATAGGTTAATATAAAATAATTTTCTAAGATTTATGAATTTTATCCTACAATTAAAAATACTTTACAATTATATTATATTACTGTATAAAATCTTATATAAATATTGTTTTATATGACAAATTTATATAATATTTTTGTTAATTACAATTCCGTTTAATATGCAACAATAATATTATTTTGTTGAGTAATATTGTTACTCAAAAAAATTAGTACATTATTGTAAAAAAAATTAAAATTAAAAATTTATCTTTTTGATTAAATAAGAATAAAAACAAGAATATTGTATACATTTATATTAACATGGAACCTTTTTTAATGATTATTTTTAGTTAGACATGATATTTTTTTAAAAATGAGAAAAACAATGATAATAGTTTATAGATTATTAGCATTTTTGAAAATCGAAAGGACAAAAATTATATTAGAGTTTTTTATAATATTTGTACAAATTTTTTATTCTTTTTTTATCGATAATTTTTAGACATACATACATAAACATATATATATATAATTATTATACTATATATTAAAATATTATATATATATATTTGAGAATTTTACTTCAAGTCTGTCTTTTTTGGTAAAGTTATTAAGCCGGTGTCGAATTCTGGCAGTTGCTAGAGTCGACTTTTCACAGTGATATTCTGTCACTATCAGAACTTCAGTAATGTGCTTGCCTTGTCCTCGATTAATTCGAAACTTTTGAGGTAGTAGTCTTATGGCTGGCACAGAATCTCCAAGATAACTCACGAAGCGAATTCACCACTATATTGCTTTTTGCCACATTTTACTCTTGTCTCTTTCTTCCAGACGAACACATTCTCACAATCTTTCTTTCTAGCGTATGAGATTCTTGACATTATTTAACGAAAAAAGTTCATTCATAGAAAATTTATCATTTTTTTTACACTATGAGATTTTCGATGACAAAAATTTTACCTAATTATTACAGATTAATATAAGATATAAAAAGCCATAATATTAAAAAATGTATCATATATTTTTTTCATATTAATAAAGATAGTGTAATTTTTTTTAATTACTTAGTTAATTATAATATATTTCGTTAATCAATGATAAAAAATTTATGGTAAAAAAATTGTACCAGTTTATTTTATATTGCATATTTTTTTTCATTGTAATTTATACTACTAAATTCATAAGTAATAATATAATATATATGAAAACTTTATATAAAATATAATATATTTTTTAACATATATTCTTTAAAAAATTCCATCTAATGATTCTAAGAACATAAAAATGAATTGTAAACTCCAGTAATATAAGATAATATAAAATTAAAAATTTTTTTATCTTTGGCAAACTAAAATCATTCGAAGAAAAATTTTTTGTAGTATAAAATTAATTTGTTTATTGCAAAAGCAAAAATCATCTTCAGACATAAATATTACATTAATCACTGTATTTTTAAATTGATATTGATATTTTGTATCATGTATAAAACAGTTAAAAAGAGGGTTGAAAATTTTTAATCTTTTGCAATTTTTGTAACCAAAACGCATTTCTAACATCTTTTCAATAATAATTTTTTAGTAAGTATTCGATTTTTTTTTAAAAAAATTTTAATTGAGCGTATGTAGCTTTCTTCAAATTTAAAAAATGGAATGATAAAATTTAATATATCATGAATCCTACACTTTTTAAAACGGCACTAAATTTTAAATGTCTGATAGTATGTAAAAATGTACTGATAAACCTTTCAAATAATTTCTTATAATACAAAATCTTAGATATGAAGATTTTTTAAATATTTTTTTTTGACATTATATAGCTTTTTTACATATTCCTCACAAATTGAAATATTCATTATTTTGATATTCTTCTGTTTATAAATTTTGATGCTTTTAAAAACTTTCTTTTTTGCTTTTTAAAAAGAAGTTGATTAAATATATAAAAAAATAATATTCAGAATTAACTAGAGAAGAAAATATATAAAGAAAAAAAAGAATCTAATTTTTTAGGGAAAGAATTAGGCAACATATCCATATTACATATTTCACTGTTCAATACATTATAATATTAAATAGCTTTAAATTTAAAAGCCTCTGTCTTTCTAGCCTTGCTATTACTTTTCTCTCTTATTCTCTCTCTTCCTCTCTCTATTTCGTTTTCTATTTGTCTATCTCTTCCTCTCTCTATTTCTTTTTCTATTTGTCACTCTCTTCCTCTCTCTATTTCGTTTTCTATTTGTCTCTCTCATTCTCTCTCTCTCTCTCTCTCTCTCTCTCTCTCTCTCTCTCTCTCTCTCTTACACAAAGTCTACCCATCTTTCTTTTTTTGTCTGTGAATGATTTTTTTTAACTTCCTTGTATAAAGCTGTTTTAATAAATATGCTTCAATACTCTTCAAATTATTTTATTGTATAATATTTTAGAATTTCAAAAGGGTATTTACATTTGCTTAAAATAAGAAGTTGTTTAATAATTCTGGATAGATTGTTTAAGGAATTATTATAAATGACACAATATTTATGAAGCATAGAATAAATACATTTAATCCTTGATCCTTTCAAATTCATATTCACAATTTAGTATAGTTAAGACAAAAAATTCAAAATTTGTTTTATCTTTTTAGGTTAATTTACATTTTTGAGATAAAATAGAGCAATTTAAATGAGATTTAATTATAAAAAAATCATATATTTAAATTTTGATTTGATAGTACACATATAAAAAAATGTTCGTTTTGTGAAAAAAAAATTAAAAATATGATGAAATTTTTTTTAAACCGAAATAAGCATTCAAAAACTTTTTACTGAACGTAGATATAAGAGACGTTCTCTTTAATTGCATTCTATTGTAGATAGATTAAATACTTGTAGATAAGTGAAATAAATGTTGAATAAGCTTACATTATAATATATAAAACAAAAATTGTATTTTAATAAAACAATCCTTTAAACTAGTATACTAAAAATTTTTTTAGTTAAGAATGGCCTAAGATAGAAAAAAATTAAATAAAAAAAAAAAACTACTTTTTTGCTAATAATTGTTTTATAGTAAAATTTAATTAATTTCTTTGTTTTTTTTATTATCGATTTTACTCTCAGATCTTGCAGATAATATTAAGCACTCACTGTACAGCCACGTCTGATATCTAGCTTCATTGGGTTCGATATTTTTTTTCTTTATTTTTCTTCAACCTTTTGCATCCATCTTCTTCTATCTTTTAAATTCCTTATCTTTTCTTTTCTTAATTTACTTTTTTAATCTTCCAGCAATTTCATTTTTAATCATAGACTTACCGTTTACTACTACTTGTCAACTTTTAAATGATTTTATTCAGCAACAGTTGCTATCGACTTAAATTGTTATTAAATTGATATAACCATTTTTATGATGACATCTATATACCCAGCATATCCGTTTATCAATTATTTAATTATTTTTCATCGACTTTTTTTATTTAGAGTAGTTACTAAATGACTTAAAACTTGTGGTTTATATTTTAAAGAAAAAACATTTTCGGAAATATTTTATAATATTTAATAGTTGTTTATAGGATATAATTATTTTTATTAATAAGAAATAGATTAAATGTTTACATACATTATATATTAGCTTTTTGATACAATAGGTTAATGCAATTAAATTGTTGACTAAATTATAACAAGTATTATGAGTGAAATTAACAATAATCTTGTATAAATTCTATAATCATTATTCTTAAAAATTGAAATTAAATTAGTGGTATTATTCATAATCTATCTTATCCAACGCAAATTGAATTTTAATTTTACAATATTTTCAAATCACTAGATTAGTTATTAAAAATTGTCTGAAATCTTTATATATTTACTCTAACGTGATTATATATACAATATAATTACATACGATTTCCGCTATTGTTATTTTGAATAATTAACAATCTTTAATAGAAGATGTTAAATATACACGTTTTCAGGATAAACATATACCTTAAAAATTAAGTAGAGACAAAGCAGTATTTCATGTTTAGACTCAATTAGAGCATAAAATTTTACTTACCACTTGATCTGGCAATCTTTTGACCATTGCAAAATATTAAAAAAAGAATTTTAACTGTAAAACAAGCTATGCTATTCAAAGCAAGAACATCTGTATTCCTTTCAAACAACGTTGAATGATGATCCTTATGCAAACAAAATATTACTTTTGCTAAAAGTAGGTTAAGCTTTCACTTAGGGCAAAATTTCTTCTGAATAGTCATTATGAAGAGCTAACAAGCTTAACCTATCTAATTTCTTTCTTTACTGTGACAATATTCAACTAAATTTCATTATATTTTTTAATATTTACTGCTTTAATACTTAAAATTACATAAGATAATTTCAATCTTAATAATGATTAAAATCTTATTTAGTATATTTCTATTCTAACAGACAAATAAAAAATGCAAAACTTTACATACTATATTAACTTTTTAATTTGTAATTCATAAATTTTTTTTTGTTCTCAGATCAACCGATTATAATTTAAGAAACTTAAAAAAAAATTAAATTCATCATTTTAATTTTTGATAATATTGACAAGAAAGATTTTCAGATCATATCTGTCACGCAATATGAAATACTTTGACTCCAGTTTTACATAAGTGTTGCAAGGTGTAAAAGTAAAATTACTATAAGTATTATATACAATGTTAATATTTCTTGACAAATTAAAGACATTACTTTTAAATATTAAAATATTAATTTAAAAATGAAATACGTTTGAAAAATGATTCATACATTTTAAAAAATGACATAATGTATTAGTATTTATCTTTAAGTAATATCTGTTGTTCTACAGATTTATACAGCTAATATAAAAAAATTTTTATGCTAAAAAGTAACTGCGAACGTAAATACATAGTTTTATATATAAAAATAAGAAGAATTTCAGAGTGGGTGCAGGTAAAAATCGTCGTAGGCCAAATTTTGTTCAGGGATTGTCATTATCTGGGAGCTCACTCAAGATAACTACCACCTGCCATCGCTGGACTAATTTTTCCGCTCCCTGCTATTCCTTAAGTCTCGTTTATTATAAAAAGGTTGGGTGCATAAGTAGATTGTAATTCACCTTATATCTCGGCTAAGAGGCCACCACATCGTTTCTATTGCTGATATTTATTTCCAAATGGCGCATTAGTTTTTCGTAATGACTAACATTTCTATCACAATTTTTTATTTGTGTGTACGCGTGCATTTATACTACATTCAAACGAGAGACAGTCTTAATAGATCGCCTTAAGACTTGTATTCGTTCATCTGAAAATTAGTAAAAAAATTTTTTATGGAGGTAATTATTTTGAAAACAATTAAATTTATATTTGCTTTATAATATTTTTAGTATCATTCCACCAAACTTTTTTTTCAATTTTAATTTTTCTATTCTAAGCGTTAAAAATGTTACTTGCTAATTAATATATAGACTATTATACTGCGTATTATATATTAAAAAAAAAATAATTTTTAATTTTGCCAGCATAATGAAAGTGAAAATTGATTACAATCTTATGAATATTTTTAGTATTATAAATTATTAATGTATGTTAAAAAAAAATTTTTTTTTTAATTCTTAAGAAGAAATGTATTAATAAAAATTAAAATTGTTATTATATTAACATTAAAAAAAATATATTAACTATTATTATTTTATATACATATTAAAAATATTAAGTTGCAGTAAGTAATTCAATATCATTAAATATTAACTTTCACTCTTTGTGAAAAAAATGAATAAAAAAACACGTTACTTAAAGCAAAATTGTTGGATAGCTTTTTATAATCAAAGAGAAATTTGGTTACATTTAAATATGTACATTTTCGAATGTTTAAAGAATAAGTATCAGACTTTCGAATTTAATAAAAAAATTATGATGGGTTATATAACTGATGCATAAATGAAATTTAATATCATCGGCCCTACACAGGATTTAAACAAATCTATTTTTTTCAGGTAATAGTTTTAAAAATTACCGCTCCAAAACTTTATATCTGTCTAAAATGTCATTAAACTTTAGTTCTTTCACGCATGAAGCAAATAGAATGCGTCAATTATGTTGTATAAAATACATGTGAATTTTAAATATAGATATTAACAAGAAAAGTGATGTGGTTACATATTTTTGATAGAAAGGGATGTACCAAATTTGAATGTACTTCTAAATTTAATAAAAATGAATGAATAATTTTTTTTTAACAAATTTTATAAAAAATTTCATTTAAACAGCCATTGAATTGTATCGCATTTATATTTCACCAGCAATTATAAAAATTTTCAAGTAACTATTTTATTATATTTAAATAATTTTTTATAAGTAGATCGTTTAAATGTAAAAGTATAACATTTTGATTCCGTACAAGTATAAAAACGCAGATAAGCGAAAGAGAAAAAAAACAAATGAAATTGAATAGGGATCGTTTTACAGCGGCCAGGTTAATCTAAAGTTGGAAGAAGCGATAAAAAAATAAGGTTCCATTAAAACAAGAGAAGAAAAGCATTAATTGAATCGTACTCTCAAAGTTTTAGCTGGGGTGAGGTTAGCTGAGCGTGTAAAAATACAACGTGTATATAACGTGTTTGTATCAAACTATACCATTAATTATGGAATAAAAAAATATATAAAAGATATTGAGACAGATATATAAACAAATAGACAGACAAATAGATAATAATACATAAAGCTGACAGACAGACATAAAAATAGATGTATCACCAGTAAGATAGATTACATAAAAGCATTTTTTATAAATATAGAAGGATCAGACAATTGGTATATCAATAAAAAAAATTAACAAATCTTCAAATAAAGAAATTGTTTTTAATACAAAAATTTTTTTTTTCAAAAATGTAAAGTTTTGTGGAACACTATATTATTACATGACTTCATTACTGCTTCCATGTACTATAAGTTATAAAAAAATTAAACTGTATAAATATATACATAATTAATAATATAACCATCACAGATATTGTTATAAAATAGATTTATCTTTTTTACTGGTATTAATAACAAAAATTTATAATGATATTATTCAACTAAATTTTTTTTCAATTCAAATTAATTCAAATTGGAAAAAATTAATTTTAATATTTATTTTACGTGTATTGCTCCTTTGAAATGTTTGGTATTACATTTAAATTCTTTTTTAGTTTTGATTACTTTCAGTAAATATAATTCAAATGTTCACTACTTTACTAAGATTATAACTAAAGACAATTTATATTCCCGAATTGCAATAAAATACAACTAACATATATAACATGTTGAGAACCAAATGCATCTGGACAAGTAAATTAACTTTTATGTAGATTTAAAAAAATTTTTAATTAATTTTCTTATTTTTTTTAGTACAGCTTCTACAGTTTTTAAATTAATTAAATACCAATGAGTTGCATAATAGAGTAAATATACAAAAATTGAGAAAAAATTGTAAAATTGCAGAAAATCAAGAATATAAAATAATTAAAAAGGAGATTTCAAAGAGCGGTAATGAAGAAGAAAAATCAAAAAGAACAGTAAATTTAGAATATTACTAGACGCTATTAATGTGAATTATGAATTAAATTTTTAAATTTTAATTTCGATTTTTAGCGTTTTTAATTAATTATAATATATATTATATTGCATTATAAAATTTAAAAAGCATTCTACAAAAAATTTTTTAGTAATTATACTTAAAATACCATTTCTTGATAATTTTTTTTTATTTTATAGTTATAATAATTCATATAAATAATTTTATTTTTAGTATATTTTAAATAAATTTATAAAACTACTTTTTTTACTCTCTTAATTAAGAGTTATATAATATTTAACTCAATTTTATCTTATCCTTCAATAATTTTAATATGAAAGTATATACAAAGAATAATGAAAAATTATATGAATAATTTTTAAATGTATGAAACAATTAATGAACATAACTTATTATTATTATAAACATTACTTTATCTTGTAAAATTATGCAAAAATATTTTGTTTTTAAAATGTTAGTTCAAAATGTCATGAATTTATTATTAGTAATTAAAAACCAAATTTTTTCTTAAATTAATTAGTGTGCTTGCTGAATAATATTGATCTTTATGTATATATATATATACACATGTGTAGTCTAGTAATCAGCTATAAAAACTTTAGACGTGATTACTGAGAGATCAGATTTCTTTATGCTGCGTGGTAGACGTACTCTTAATTGGATTCTTTTTATTTTTAATATGTATCATGAATTAGGAAACTTTTAGATATGTGAAAAAGAAAAAATTTTTTTGTATTAAAAATGTTTAGTTAGTATATAGTATTAGATATAAAAATCCTAATAAATAATATTTTTAACCAATTTATTAAAAAAAATTAAAATGTCAATTCTAAACAGATAATAAATATTAAATATGATGATTCAATATCACATATTTCTGGTCAAAAAGAACTTCTTGATATTTACCTTTTTTCCAGTACATATCCTTTTACAATAGTAAGTTTAATTTAATCATAAGATTTGTTACTGAAACATGCATTATCATTTATACAGTAAATTTAATACAACGTAATTAAAAAAAATCTTATAAATTAAATTATGCGTGGTCTATCAAATAAGTCAAATTAAATAAGTGTCAAGTATTGATTAAAGGAAATTATGTATTTGAATATAAAAAACTTTCAGAATTTGTCAAAAATATTGAATTTCATCTTACATAATGATTTTTTGTACATAATTCATGATATATCTATAGTAACAATTTAATATATCTTTTTTTACAGATGGTACAAAAGATAAATGTCTTCTTAGAATGATGTCCTTTTCCTGTGAAATATTCATGTCTTACGTGCAATGCACTAACACTGCAATTTATTGTAAAATCTAATTAGCCAATAGTAAATTTTCTTGAGTAGTGGTAGCCCTCAAACGTTCAACGTAATATTTACGGTTGTAAATATAACGTGACTAGTGAAACGTAACATCATAAACGGTAGGTTGAAAGCGGAAGTGATACAGTCTAGTAAGTAGTAGTTATCGATAGTCTGTAGTTTCGTGACTGCTTTGTGTCGGCACGAAAAAAGGAAATGAAACTAGAGCTGAAACCACCCTTACAAATAATAGGGTATATAGGGGATACAGACATTGTAGAAGCATATTATCCTATATTCAGAACGTGCAAAAAAATATTTTATTATGATATTTATTTCATCACAGACATATTTTCACACTGATAAATAAATTCTGTTCCATAATTTTTCTCTAACAGACTTTAAAAAATACGAAGCAATAATTTTTTATTAGTGAGAACCTTAATATACATGATAACTTCATGTCATAATGACATTAGCGATATTTTAAGAATATATAATAAATTATTAAAAATTTTAATTTTAATTCACTTATAATAATTAATAAAGTTTTCATAAAAAAATTTAAATCAACTTTACTCGTATTTTATTATATTGATCTATTAAGTCGAAACTATAATAAAATTAAAAATAGTAAAACTATATTTTCTGAAAAAAAGGAAAAAAATTGTTTAAATAGAACAAACTTTTTTTGTAAATTTCTTAAGGATCTATAATTATTTTTCCCCCTTTTTCAATTTTGTTTAAAAATATAATTTATAATAATGAAAATAAAGAAAAATAAAAAAAAGAATATAAGAGCAAAGAAAAAGAGAATATCAGGAAAGGAAGTTCGTGAAAGCAGTCGCCAGAATACTATCGGAATCTTCGGGATGCTTTTAACCGGCAGAAGAACAAGTTATTTATTGTTGCTATCTTTTCTCGAGGCGGTAAGTATCTTCAGAATATAAAGAGACTGGAATGAGAAGCTCTCAATCCTTTTCTTATTAAAACCTGCCTCTCTATCAGTCATACCTTGAACCGCTACTTAAATGCGTTGCTATATACTTGAGTTTACAAGTAATTCAATGAAGCTCATGGGTCTTCAACATTTTAATTCTTGAAAAATTGCAAATATATTAAATATAAAATGACACACATTAACTTAGCAAAACTCAGTATTTATTATCTACTTTATAAATTTTTGAAGAAGATCAAAAATTTTTTCAAAACTCTTTCAAAAATAAATTTTGTTTCTCTAAATTTATTATCTTCTATTACAAGTATTTACATTTCATATTTAAACAATTTTACTAGTGATGAAATTATTAAGTCATTTAAATTATATTAAAATTTTAAAAAGTTTTATATAATATATACGTACGTTACAGGTCTATTTTTATAATAATTAAACAATAAATTAATTTTTTTACAAAAAACTGATTTATACAAAAATATACATTTAAAAAATTTATGTATATAATTACTGTAAAATTTTTTGTAACAGTAATAGGATAAGATTAATTGTTACAACATACTATTCTAATATGACTGTAAAATAAATGATCATAAACCAATTTATTTAAAAGCAAATATATAAAAAAAATTGACAAAACATATCAGATGTACAAATTATTGTAAAAAAACTGATAATATCATATTATATTTGTATTAAAAAAATCTATAATAAAACATTAATTTGATAATAATTGATTTTAATCATTTAGTTAAGTTTTTAAAATTTTTAGTGTTCCTAAATAGCTGAGTGCTTATAAACAATTATATATATATATATATATATATATATGTGTGTGTGTGTGTGTATGTGTGTTTGTGTATATGTATGCATTATAATATTTATTTATACATATAATGGAAGAAATTTTTATTAGCAAACTATAATATTTAAAAAAAATATATTCTAATATTTGTAATATTATTTAAGTTTTATATAAGTATTTAAAATAAAAATTAGTATTGAAATATAATTTTAAGATGTATTATCTATGTATATACACAGTAATAAGGCATATGTTTCAATTTTTAATTTTTCAGTTGGAATATATAAATTTAAAAAAATAATTTTTGACAAATTTCTGTTCTTTTTGAAAGCGCTTTCAAAAAAGCTTAATTGTATTATACGTATGAAATGACAGAAACAGTTTTACAGTATTACAGTTTGCACGTTTCGTAATGTTTCAATTACCTAATTTGTTCATAAATATGAATGATAAGAATTAATAAAAATCTAAAGATGATAATTATAATATAAATTTTAAATAACTATTAACATTAATGCAAAAAATAATATTTTTTGCTCACTTTAAGAAAAATTAGAAACATTTAAACTTCTACTTTCTACTTAAATTATTGTTTTTATTATCTATTCTTAAATATATATTTCAATAAATAATATAAAATCTTTATGTAGTGCCTTGCCTAATAATATCTTATCATAATATTATATTATAATAATTAAAAGTATTATAATAATGGATAAATATAGAAAGTTTAAGAAAATGTTTACAAATTTTTTTCAGAAAATCTTTTAAAAAATTTTTTTACTAGTATAAAATTTATTGTTACATTGACGTAAATAAAAAACTGTACATTTTTAGTCATGGTTTTGATTATTATACCTATTGTCTTTAAATAATGCTTGATTAATCGTTTATATATTTGTATTAAATGAGGGCATAAATATAGTTCAAAGAATTTACTTAAATTAAGTGGATATAAGAAAAAAATGACTGAATCTATAAAACTTGAAATTTTTAATTACATTATTCAAAATGAAAATTAGTTTTAAGGGACAAAATTTGTAAATGCTGAGAATAGTTGCCTCTTATAGTTTTTTTCCTTCTCATGAAACAAATACGATTCAATAGTTACTAATTATTATATATACTGTTCGATAAATATTTTTAGGAATAAATATTTTTGTCAAGACAATTTTATTTAATATTTAAAAATTCAATAATTTATGTGATTATTTTCATTAATAATTATAAATATATAAAAATGTAATAAGTACATACTCGCCTACATTTTTAATGAATATATCTTTTAAAATTATTTAAATCTAAAATATTGAAGCGCCAGGCAGTTTCAATGTAAATATTAGTTTACTATGAAATTGCTGTTTTTGAACATTTCTACTTCATTTTGTTTAATAAAAGGCTTACCTTACGTAACAGGGTCGAATTTTTTATTTATCTCCGTATTATTTCGTTCTTATAGTTGGTTTAATAACAATTATAATGATTACTACGGTCCACGTTCCGAAATCAAAATTCGATCAAATTTTTGTAAATTATATTTTTATAAACGAAATATTACAAGTACTGCCTAATCAAAAACACAAGACTGAGCATCACACTTAAGGAACACGTGTAAGAATTCAAATATCAATGAATCTATCAGTGGATTTCTTTTTCAAAACAACTGCACGTTAGCTAGAGCGCTCACAGCGGATGAGTGAACGGTGTTCAATTTTGTGAGTCGAGCAATCCTTCGACCGTCTCCCCCACTTATTCCAAATCGCACGCGAAGATCCTTCAACGAAACCGCCTTGGGGCCGACTTATATCAACCAATGCGCGTTCAGACATACGCCCACACATTTGAGCAGTTCAAACGGTATGCACAAACGTCTAAAAAAATTCAGTATCTTTATCCCAATTTATTTTTCTTGCATACTCTACATATTATTCATATATAGCACAGAGCTTAAAAATTGAAGCATGAGTTTATTTATTTTATAATTTATTAATATTTTATTGAAAAATTACAAAAGTTACAAATTTTCTTAAACTATTTTTATTACATATTTTTTAAACAAAAATTAAATATTATGTTTTGCAAAATTAAGGATTTTTTATTTTTTTCGGTAAATTAAAATAATTGACTATTTTTTTTTAAGTGTACTCTAAAAACAATCTAAAAAATGATACTAAATACAAATAAATTATATAAGCATAGTAGATGTTTTAATAAGATAGGATACAATGATAAGGTATAAAATTTCCATACTTGTGATACCTAATATTTTTGTAAAACTGAGTTTAACTACTTAAATTTAGCCTGTCTAATTATTTAACTATTCATATAATTCATTAATACACGCATTATGAACTTAATTATTTAATGTGTTCTAAACATTTACCTAAATATCAGCAGATTCATTAATCAATTCTAATTGAGATCTAAATAAAATTAGAAAAATCCTATTTACCGTAAACATTAAGTTACACTAATAATTTAATATAGTTTAAATAAATAAAACGAATATATATGGACACTATTTTTTATTATGTATCACAATGTATATTTATAAAATAATATGGACAAGCATTTTAAATATACACGATGACCTATCATATATTCGCTATAAAAAAAAATTCAGAATTCAATACTAAAAAAACTATTGAAGCAATCTTTTAAATTACTGTAATAATAAATTAAAAAAATATTCTCAAAAAAAATGAAGTGATTGTCTTTTAAGATAGAAAATAATTACGCATTTAATTCCAAAATAATTATATCGAGAAATAATTCTATAATAACTTTGGGATTTTCAATAATTTTTTCATGTCTTATTTATTAAATAAATTCTTGAAATTAAAATTTTTAATTTAAAAGAAATATTAGTTTAATCCAAATTTTCTGTGTAAATACACAAATCATCATGTATACATGTCCTCTACGTAAAAACAAATAAAAAAATTAATTTAGTTGCAAAATTTTATGTGGTAGCAAAGTAATATTATTTTATAAACTTTATATGAAATATTCAAATATTGTTAAAAAACATAATATTGCATTAGGATTATTTCTTGAAGAAACCAAACCATATTAATTTAAGCAAATAACAGTTATCAGTTTAACAAATTTTATAATTCATAACATTAAATTTTGTTCATTCATCTTTTGTTTATCATTACAATTTATTATTGAAATGCTCAACATTTTAAAAACAAATTTTTTCTATCTTAAAAAAAAATGACTTTATAAATTTAAAAATAAATTGAACTATAAACACATGAGCATTAAATAGGCAAGTACTTTAATACTAGAATAGATTTTGATTTAATCACTATAGTATAAAAAATAATATCGTATAAAATTAAAATTTAGATTAATGCTTCACTAAAACTGAACCAATGACACAAATAGTACTATAAACATTAATATAATACAGTCAAAAGCGGACTGAATATTGTTTTAAATATATATTGCTTATTTGAGATTAAGTTATAAAAAATGTGGTCGATTCTAAAAGCATGTTTTATGGTTATTCATTAATTAATTAAATGTGACTTTAAGGCAATCATCGAGATAAAACAAATTATTAAACAATTCATTATTTTGATATTCTCTTACTTAAATTTTATTTGAATAAGAATATGAAATAAAAAAAACAGTTTTAATACTGATATTTTATATGTATATATATATTTTTAATAATTTTTCTGCTTCTTTTGTCTTAATTTCTTTTTTTAAACTTACACATTCTCTGTTTTGCTCTCATATTTTACAGCAAATATAATATATAATATAAAAACTTAGATTTTACTGAGATTTTTTATTTAGAATAATATATGTGTAATAGTTTTGGCACAACAGTGCCACATTAATCTTAATTATTTATTTACTTTTTAATTATTCAATAGAAATCTTATAAATTTTGCTATTATATAAAAAATAAATATTCAACGAATTGTTAATGCTTTTGCCTTTAATTGAATAAACGGGATACACTTTTGTTTAATAGATATGACTTCTGCTGTATCACATATAATACTTTTACTGATAAATATATGTTATATAAAGAATAATATGATAGTATATATGTATAGAAAATCACTGATGATCGTTCGGTTTTTAACACTAGAGGAAAGATTATGCACAACAGGGCATCCAATCATCTTCACTTGTGGTTTCAAAACAATTCTCTTGACAAGCCACAAAGATAGAAATAAATAACAAGGAAATTGAGGTCGAAGATTGTAAGTAAAATTATTTTTGTTGGTTTAACGGTATTATCGATAATTTGACAAGTGATCATCCGACAACAAACGCAAGCCATTTACTCCGAGTGCCTTATTTCGCAGGTTGCATCTCCTAACATTTATTTGAATGCCGTGAACAAAAAATAAACGTAAGTTTCATACTAGCTATCTATCTTATAATTTCCTTATACTTCTTATACTAGGTATAGCTATCTATCTTATAATTTCCTTTTTCTCACAATAAGTATTTTTTATTCATTTGATTTTCTATTTAGTCCTATGATTGTCGACGAAATTATCAAGACCCTTTAAATTCAATATGAATCGATCTTTTCAACAACTACTCGTTCTAGAATAAATGTAGTTTTTCATTTATCTTGATGGTCACTGTTTTTATATGCATTGAAAACGAAAATATTTTTAATTCAAAGAAAAGAAATTCTAGGTTTTTTTGAAAATAATTTAATTATTTAAAAGACCATTATTCATAAAAATTTTAATTTTATATTAAAAAAATAAGTTTAGAAAAAATATAGTTGTAATGCATATTGATAATAAATATACAAAATTTGAATGAAAGCAAAAAATAATTTTTTTAAATAAACAAATAATACTTACAAATTTTGTATGGAATTTTAAACCCTATAAATTTTGAATTATATAAATTTTTAAATGCAATGAAATAATAATTATATTATGGTTTTAAAAACTTTGTTCTATAATAAGTAGATATTTTAAATTTAAATTTAATTTAAATATATTTAAAATAAATAAATAAAACAACAATTTTTTAATGTTTTATGAGTAAGTTATTATAAAATTTTTAAGTTTAGAAAAAAAATGTTATAAGTATGTACTGCTTTTAATTAAAAGTTTAATTAATATATTTTAGTATCATCGACAAAAGAATTGAATACTAGATTCCTTAATCAAAATTTAAAAAATATACATTATTCTGAAAAACTTCATTGTATTGCAAAAAAATGATAGGTTTTAATACATCAAGAATAATAGATTATAGAGAAAATTAACTAGAGAATAATCTAAGCGAAACAAACGTATTCACGCTGTATTTAAGTTGCCAATTTGATTTGACTATATACTTATACAATATAAAAAAGTACACCGCTTAAAGTAGATTAAATTGATAAAATGATTATAAAAATGCAAGAAAATTTACATTGCTAAATAGTACACTATGTAGTTAATATTTTTGTAAATTAAAATCAGCAACAAAGGATAGTTGTTTGACTCCGTGCATAAACAATCATAAATCTGCAGATCATTTTAAACAGATAATAATTTCAATACAGAGGATAAATCTACTGGATGATATTTAATATTATCCAGTAATTCATATGTATTTAATGAATAAAAACATTTAACAATATTTTCAACGCTAAATACAATGCGTCTTCGTGACAAAAACATTTTTCGAATTATATAGGTTAATACATTTTTTAAAGAGGGATTGTATTAAATGTACAAAGGAAGTGTTTTAAATGTTAAATGAAAAATAAACAAATACTACAAAAATTTAACACTGCAATGATTATTATAATTAGATATAAAACTAAAATTAATAGAACATTAAAAAATAACACTTAATAAAAAGTAAAAAAAATCAAACCTAAAATATAATAATAAATGTAGATAAAAATGTGATCAAATTAATAAATTGAAATTGAGCAATTTTTTAATTAAATTTGTTAATAATATATTCATTATAATAGATTAGATTGTAAATTAGTTCAAAATATAAAAAACTCCTTATATTTTTTATCTTAGAAATGTACCTTAATTTCAGGCTGTTTGCTACTATTTCCATGTTGATAAGCACTTTCAGGATATTGTATGTAAAAATTAATAAAATCATCAATGGAATTTAATAAAAACTAAGTTTTTTTTTTAGAAAATTCAAGAAAAGAAGAATATTAAGAATTTATTAAATTAGTTTTTTACAATTTAAATTATAAACAGTCTACAGAAAATTAATCATCCTATGGAAGAAATGAGACTGATTTACCTACTCATCATGTCGTACTAATAAGCCATAATTAACATTTGCAATAAATCATTAACCGCAAGTCACATTTTATTATATCGACAATTTTACTGTCTACAAAAGAAGTAGGATTTTATCTAGATATTTTATATGTCATAAAAACTAAACAAAACAAACAAAATTTTTTTTATGCTTGATTAAAATTATTACCACAAATGAAAAAATATTTTTCTATGAAAATAAAAAGAATTATTACTAATTATTAAAATTTCTTTTATAAACTTTTTATAAACTATTTATAAACTTTTAATAAAAATAATGTTTTTGTGCAAATTTTGTAAATTAAATAATTTACATTTGAATCACGAATTTCAATTTCATAACGCCGTTCATTAATAATAATTCGCATATTTATGTATACGATATATATATTTTTTTAACACATCTACAAATGTCACATAGTCTAAATATAATAAAACAATTATTAAAAGCAATATCTAAAATTATAAAAAAAAAGATATCTTGCCGATATAATTAATTAAAAAGTTCTAGAAACAATTATAAAAAGCAGGTGTTGAAAGCACCCCGAGAGACTGGCACAGGTCTGTCAAAAAACCTTGAAAAATGATATCCCGTGGCGCAACCTACTTACTTTATTGTGTACGCTTTTCTATATTCTATCACTTTTATTTCTTTTAATGTCTTTTGGGTCGAATATGCTACTTATAAGATTCAATACCTTTTCTTAAATAAATATTTATCAATTCTATATATTTTATTTTGTTTCATAGAAAAGTAATTCAAATTAAATTTATGCTAAAATAATATATCTATAGAAATATTAAAATAATATGATTATTTTACCAGGTGTGAAAGTAAATAAATAAATCAGTTAATTTTATTTACATTTTGGTTATCAAAATTTTAAAATTAGGT
Organism: Kradibia gibbosae; assembly: GCA_018907135.1. Lineage (NCBI taxonomy): Eukaryota > Metazoa > Arthropoda > Insecta > Hymenoptera > Agaonidae > Kradibia > Kradibia gibbosae. Next base: position 36,731,247 of record JACCHX010000001.1, read on the forward strand.
TGATTAAAATTAAGATTTATATATAATAATTATTCCTTCGACTTAAAAATAGTTTTACAGTATAATATAAAACAACAAAAGCAATAAAATAAATAAATAATGAATTCCAATTTATCAATATCAATTTCATAAATTTAATGTTTATGAGCCATATTCCATAAGTATAAAAAATGAAATAAAAGTTGTAGAAAGAAGACCTTCAAGGTAAACCTTGGAGAATCGAATGATGATGAGCAAGCGAATTTCACTGGCGTCCATTTGACTTCTAATTTCATGGCAAGTTATTTCATGGTGATGAAACAATGAGAAAACAAGTGAGTATGATGAATGCATGATGAGTACTATATGAACAGATAAGTGACTACTATCAACATTTTTGGATATTTTTATTTATTTACTTATACTGTATCTTATTGTTTTTATAATGCATATAAAACTATTTAAATTAGGTATTTCTACGACATTTACTCATTCTAATAAAATAGCAAATTTTCTTATTCAATTCGTAATTTACAAATAAAAATAACATATTACATTTACCTCACAGATTTTACAAACTGTGACTATTTTAAACTACGGGTTTTAACATTTTATTAGAAAGAACACTGTTGATAAATGGAAAATAATAAAAAAAAGTATATATAAAAATTATGTTCAATGTAGCAAGATCAATCAAATTTTTTACTAACTATTATAATAATATTCAATATCGTTTGAAAATTAGGATGTTTTTGAGAACCGATTGAATAAATATATGATACTTCTAAGTTATCATAGTGATTATACCTCCAATATAAGATAGGGGATTTGAGAAACATAAAAAATTTTCTCACAATAAATTACTCGCAAAAACATTATCTTATATCATGTCATAAATAAACAAATTTATCTTGTTGTGAACGCATGTACATATTATAATATGTAGTGTAAAGAATACATTTTTTCATTATAAACAATTTTTTAATACGAAAAAATTTCATAATATTACGCAACTTGATTAAGTTATCTAATTGATATTTAAAACTTTTTAAAATATAAATAATAAAATATCGCCGCTACGTATTAGTCATTATTTTGATTATTTTTATTTGCATACTTAATTGTGAAACAAAACATGTTACAAAGTTCAATGCATAATATTTGTATATAATATTACAAAATAATGAACAAAAAGCGATTTGAAAGAAGCTAATTTTAAAAAATGAGGAGAAAAAAATAATTCTTGGAAGAAATAAAAGTACAAATAAGGAATTAAGAATAAAATGAAATCATATGATTGAGCTGCTTGTACACGAAAAACTAAAAATCTTTAATTGACATAGAATTACGTCGATTAATCCTTTGAATGATTTTCATGACGTGCCCTTGCTCGAATAAAATAGGCGTTACTCTAAAGAATGTCTTAATTCGGCAAAACCGATATTCATTTTATGTATCAATATATATTTTATATTTATAACTTGTGCTTGCATTTGATTCATTCTGTATATTGATCACATACTTATTTAGGACACTTTTACATATGGCCGTTGCAAAAATTAGTCTTATATATGCCTAATTCATCAAGCCTTATTTTTTTTATTACCCATGGATTCTTGATACTAACTACTCATAATTATTTCTATATACTTATATTATATATATTAAGAATCTGATGTCAATTGAATTAATTAAGTATAATCACTTTAGACTTTACACAATAGACTTTACATATTGATAATGATTCAAACTATTATTACAAAAAAAAACTTATTATATTTAATAAAAAAGATTGTAAAGAAAAATTATACATTTTACATTATAATTATACATTATAATAATTTTGCTGTAATAACCAAATATAAGTAGAATCTAGGCAAATAATGCAAGTAAGAAAACCGTGACAACTAATCAATTTTTAACACAAAGGCAGTTACTACAAGTACTTACAAAAATTATCTTTGCATTTATATCTTCTAGGGTACAAAAAGTGTATAGAATATTATATATTATATATATATATATATATATATATATATATATAAATAATAAATGGTATAAATTAAATATGTATACATATAATGCTTAATGAACACGTCTTTTAAACCAAGTAGTACTATGTTTGGAACTCACTGAACGTGTTCTAATTGTAAATTTGGAAAAATGACACACAAACTTAAATTAAAAGTTATGATCATAAAAATAAAATAATAAATAATTATTAAAACTAATGTTGATGATGTTAATTTCGTTGATTTTATACTAATTGATTACACAATTTTTATGAGAATTTTTAAAGAATAGTTATGCAAATAAGTTGTCAAACATCTAATCATTCAAACCAAATAGTTTTATTTACTACATTTTTTTATTTTCCAACAGATTTTTATGAATTGCTTTCTTTTTTATCTTAAAATTTAAAAGTTAGGAATTATCCATTGATTAAATGTGGCCAGAAACTTGTTTTTACATGTTAATCTTTTTTTTAGTAATAATTACTGTTTTTTAAATATTCATTAACGTTTTTTTTTATTAAATAAGTACCTTAATATATTTTTTACTATTAAATTCCAATTATATTTTATTTAATAAAATTTAATAAAATAAAATGTGTTTTACTTTTTATAGCTTAATTATTTTTAATTTAAAACATAAAATATTTAGTGACAATAGAATATAGTGTACACATTTTTAAAACAACTTCATCTTTTTTATAATACTTTCACTTATAACTATTTTCCAAAATACCAATAGTTTTCTTCGATTTTGTATAGAATTGCTTATTATTACTTAAAAAACATACTAAGTATGAATTATATAAAATTTTAATCAGTCCTTTATTTTTCTATATGTTATAATTTTTAATTATATTTATTATATTTAATCATTAATTCACAAAAATATAATAAAACATATTTTTATGAAATATTTGCATTAGTCGATTTTTGGATTTTATTTATAAGCATTATTTACAAACCTTCTATCATTGGTACTACTAAATACATGCTTTACGTAAATTATTATACTAAATAAATGATTATATTAAATAGCTTGGTTAAATTTCATTATGATTTAATCTGTTCACTGTACTTTATTACGTTTGATTTCCAACTTGTATTCAATTTGACTCAAGTGTGACTCATGACTGATATGAAATCTTCTAATACTTCTTTTTCTTTATTTTAATAATTATTTCTAAAGTAGTTAGAGAGCTTTAGTTATACATGCGTAATTTTAAAACGTTTTTAACTTAAAAACTTTCTTAATTATGGATGAACTTAATTAATTTTATTCATTGAACAAGGTAATTGTTTCCTTTAAAATTTTGTAGCTTTGAATGCCAAATTTACATCATTTAACTACCTTATCATTCCTATTACTTTATAGGAACTGCTAGAAATAATTATTTTCTTCATCTCATCGCTAATTTGATTCAAGTATTATATGCAATGCTGTATGTAGCAATCCGCTTTTTCCAATCTATTATCAGCGTGACATCGACCATACTATTCCAAAAAAATTCCGTTGTTGTATTTACATTTTCTTTACATTGCATCTTTCCATCAATCATCTTATAAAATTGGAACCCCTCAATTTTTTATCTCAATATTCATATGATCTTATGCACCAACGTCCTAATTGTTGTCTTTTAAATGAAAAATAATTAAAAGGCTTTCTTTAGGTTAAAATATGTATTATAATACAAAAATTTAATGCATTTTGTTTTATATGGAAGTTACTATAAATAAAGGAGCAATATCTATATTATTATTTTATACATAAAATTTCGTAACGAAATATGTGATGCTGTTACTGTACCTAAAGCAACATATAATTTTCTATTCCTTCAAATTATAGTATATTTAGTTAGAAACTTTCTATATTTTTTGTAACATGTATAAATTTTTAAATTTCCATTTTATGTGGTAATTTGTATTTAAGACACGATAGAGTTTTTAACATTGTGATAACCTTGCACCAATTGTGACATAAGATTATAAAAACAAATGTTGAGATATAACTATAATATCGTTGTGACTGGAGAAGAAAAAGCGTATAATTCATCAAACAAAACAATTTAAATGTAACCCCATAAAAAATTTAAGAGTATGCAACGATTAAATTATAAACAAGTCAGACTGTGATAAAGAAAAAATATATTTTCAATATCTTTACCTATATACACTTTCAAATGTGAGTAATAATGAAACAAAAATTAAATTAAGAAAATAGAAGAGGCTTCAATAAAAGAACGAAAGGCTATTAAAATAAAACTCAAGATTCAAGAAATATTTAAGGAAAACAGTACAAAGGTAAAATAAATTTTAGTCGATTTTAACGCGAACAGTAATTCTCTAAAGCGTAAAAAATGATTATTAATAAAAGAAATATGTCTAAATCTTTTATTTTTTTTAGTCAATTTAAAATTCGTAAAAATTACCATCAAAATTTATTCTATGTACATCTAAAAAATTAAAAATTATGTAAATGTTTAATAATAAAAATCATAATTCGTAAAAACTAGAAATGATTAATTTTAAACTATAATATTTGCTTTTACTTTATAATATAATTATAATTATGCTATTTAAATTTATGTGTCTATAATAAGTTTATTGAACATTTTAATTTAATTGAAAAAACTATCTAAAAAACGTAATATAATTATAAAATATATGTATATATTCTTCTAACATTATTTATCCATAAGATTAATATGCTAAAAAATACTTTTAAGGTCATTAAAAATGTTCATGATTCATATAACCATAAGTAGTTAAAATTTTAAACGATGACAGTGAGATCCATAAAAAAGAACAATATTTTATCATCTCCTTTTTATTATTCTATAAGTTCTTTACTCGAGCTAGGTATCTTGAAAATACATCATAAACTAAGAGACAAGGATAATAATATTAAACAAAATTGCTTTCATCTTCTTCAAACAATATTAAGTTAATGTTTTTCCGAAATATAATTACCCCTTCTATAAATTTAATTTAAAAATATGTATTCGCTTGTTTGTATAAAATCGCATATCAAAATAATGCTAATAGTGATTGCAGAAATATTTTGGAGTATTTTTATGTAAAAAAGTATTAGAAAAATATTTTTCGTAAAATTATTGAATTATAAAGTATTGTGAATTAGAAATCTTTTAAAAATTTTAATGATTTTTAATAAATATTTCTGTAAGAAAAAGACCAATTTTTGATCTAGCAATTTTTTTTAATAAAATTAAAAATTCATATTGAAAATAGCTTCATCAAATAAGGCAACAAAATTTTTTAAAAAAAGATTCAAAAAATTATTGCTTGTTATTTTATTAATTAAAAAAATGTATACCGTTAAATATAATTAGTCAGACATAAATAAATTATACTAAATGTACTTAAAATTTAATGAAAAGTTCTTTATCATACTTAACATATGTTATGTTACATATGTTATAATTGAGAAGAAATATAAATTTTAAGGTACTAATTTTCATTAAAACAAAAACTCTAATTGAATAGTAAAGAAAGAAAGTAAACACAATTTAGTATCACTTTTGAAAAATTTATTTCAATTATTACATTGTTATGAATAAATCGATCATTAAAGAAAATAAAAAAAATCTATACAAAAAATCTATACATTGGAAAATAAACTTGATAAGAAAAAAGAGACAAGAGTTTATTTTTTACTTTGAACTTGTAGCAATATACAACTCTTCGAATTTCTGATATATGCCTCAATAAAACCAAAGTTAAAACGGGTATCGACTAAATATCAAACAAATGGCTCAGCTCGTTAACGCGTTCAAATAAATTTAAAAGCAAACAAATAAGGTTTTTGCAATCATAAGAGATAAGGTACCCATCCAAATTTTTCTATATGACTTTGCTATTACTTGCCTTTAAAAAACGCATTAAATTTAGAGAAAGTGACAAGAGGAAGATGGATTGAGAGTGGGGGAAAAGAGAGAGAGAGAAAAAGAAAGAGAAAGTGAAAGTAGCACAGTACTTTAATGACCTCATGGTTTGTTTGACTTCAGACATGATTCAATCATCGTCAATCTTATTGCTATAATTTTTTTATTATTCCTTTTGTATAAATTTTCATCCGAGTAAGCTTTATGATAAGGTATTTATTTAGACATTAAAAAAAAGGTTAAAATAAATTTTTGCGAAATAAAATTACAAAAATAATTGATTTTAAATAAAAAACGCTCGAAGTTAAAAATGAAATTCAACATTTTTAGTTTTTAATATACATATTATAACTCTCTAGATCATTTCTTTTTTTTACACCAAAAACATAATTTACTTTATTTTTATGGCTTATTATTATAAAGATTTTAAGAAAAATCTTGTAATTTTGGTAAGTATTATTGTATTCAAAATTAGTACAAAAACTTTTTACTGTTTTATTAGAAACATCAATTTATTATAAAATTACACATAAATGTTTACAATGAAAGCTTGATATTTATCAACAATTAATTACAAACAGGGAATTCAAAAAAAAATTCAAATTCAAATTAAAAAAAAAACATGAATATGCAATATAAAAAAGTTCCATTATAAATTATGACGTATTAAATGTTTCACTGTGAATTAAATGACTTTATTACTATTTGTTATCTTTTATTTTTTAAAAATAAAATAATTGAAAACTTTTGAATTTTTTTCCTAATGAAATATAATTTATGAATACAAACGACATATAAATGTACGCGCGCGCGCGTAAGTATGTGTGTGTGTATAATTTAAAAAAGGTAAAAAATTAAAAAAAATATGACGAGTAGAGTGTAACGCCTGCGTGAACAAAATAGCACCAGACAAGGTACATAAACTGAAAATGAGGATAAAGGCCAAGTCAAATAAGGAACGAATTCTTGCGGCAAATTGGACCTGTATCGTTCGCATTCCAATAAATAACGAAACAAAAGAAAGAAGTAAAGAAAGAGGGAACGTAGGCAAAAGAGAAAGACCCTCCATTTGGCTATGTTTTAAAAATGGATGCTACATTTACATCCGATAACGAGCCGCCAGGAGATATTTACATTTTTAATAGCATAAACCTACAGAACCTATGGTTCATCTTCGATATATATACACATGCAAATATTATAGCACAGTATAGATAAGTACCACACGCCTTGCAGGCATGAAGCGATGTCTCAACGTTTCCTTACCCTTTACCATTTATTACCCTTAATTGATCGAAAGGATTTACAGGCCCTTTTTCACCTCCACTCTCATCGACTCATATACATCTCCATCTTCAAATTCTACTGTTATGATCTGTTTTTATTTTTTACCAGACAAAATTTCATTAGAGTCAAGAAGAAGGACAGTCAAGAGTTGAAAACGTAGATTGTGTTATTTATTATATAGCTGGTGAATATTACTTATAGCGCCGAGGTCATTATACGAAACTATATACCTACTTTCAAAATTTGTTAATGATTTTTAAATTTACTATATTTATAGCTTGATGCATATACATAAATTTATTTTATAAATATAAATATTACTGTTTTTAAATGTTTTGCCTTAATTCGTATTACTTTTAAAAAATGGATGAATACTTTTTGAAGGTAAGTAAAAAAATATCTTTATACGAACCGACAAAATTTAATTTGATATTTGAGTTTATGTTAATTAAATAAAGAAAAGTACCTTTTCTTTAATTAAATAGTTAATTAACTTTACTATACAAAATTTAACCCATGAAAAATTTATTATTATTAAATTCTACTGTAAAAAAACAGAAATTCTATACGTATATACAGACGACATATTCAATTTTGGTAACTATTGTAATTTCTTTTATAAAATTAATTTCTCTCAACCAGTAAAAATTCAAAATTCTTTATATTTATTTCTTTATAGGTTTTTATTCCAATATTCTATTATACTTTATTTTATACATTAAATTATATAATACTTTTATATTTCAGGAACGAAATAAAAAGGAATTATTGCATTATAAATATGAAAAATGTTTTAACTAATGTATAATTAAAAATATCATAAGAAACAAAAAAGGGATTAGTTTTAAATATAATAATAAAAAATATTATATTAATTTTTTTATTAAATAAAAAAACACATTTTTTAAACTTTTAAAATGTCATTACAAAAGACTTGTAAGTAAACATTTTTTTTATTAAAGATAAATTTAAGAATATTAAAATAAATATTCATATACCTCATTAGCAGACAAACACAATAAACAAAATAAAATAAAGAAAAAGTTTTTAATTTTACATCTAACATAATTATAAGTACCTTTATTTATTGTTACATAACTATCTATTAATTATATTCACTACATATAATATAAAATCATTAACTACCTATTCTAATAAAAAAAAAGAGAATGTATATGAATAAATGGCAGGTTTCAATATAAGATAATAAAATTAGTTATAATTTCAAAAGAGTAGACGAAAAAGAAGCAAAAGATTTTTGTTTTATCAGAAAATAATTACTATTAATTAGTATTAACAAAAAATAATAATAATTAAACACTTGACTGCGATTCTAAAAATACAAAAACTGCAATACTAATTTTGTATATATTTATATTAGTTCCATATTAGTGAATCATTATTAATAGTGTTCCGAAAGAATCACGAATTTTTATATAAACTATATTTAGAGTTTAATATTTTTTTTAATTTAAAAAACCTTTAATAACATAGGATGTTTTATTTTTATAATCAAAATTATGTATTTTAATTTTTTTGACTCCTTGTCTTTCTTTATTTAAAAAAAATTGAATATTAAAGCAAAATAATTCTATGTAATTATCCTTATACAATACACGGTTTAAGTGTAAAATTTTTAAGCTTCTTACCAATGCCACATAAAAAAAAATTGTTGTAATATTATATTGTACTTTAATCTTTTTGAAAAACTTATCTACGAACAGTACCAGAACTTTATTAAAACTATTTCAAACTCGACCACTTGATGATAATCTCATTTTTATTTCTGAAATATGTCTAGTTAGGGTTTTCTTTAGTTTATAATATATAAGTTTGTAAGACTTAATAACTTAATATCATTGTTTGCATTCGTATAACGAGCCATTAATACTAATTTAGAAAAACTATATATACACATAACTTCTATATTATCTTTAAACATTTTCTTACATACGTAAATTATATACCTATTTTTAAAAAATCAGTTATTGTAGTTTTTACATTAATATGTTCTACAGAAAATTAAAAATTTAATTATACTATAATTTATTAATTCCTGAATATTTGACCATAAATTATACATAAATTCATATTATTTATTGTAACCACACTGTTAAAACTAAATTTTTTTTTTGAATTATTTTCGACAAAAATAAAAATTCCAAAGCTTAATAATTTTATTTATATATAAATGCTTGCATTGTCGTACCTTAATATCCTTGCTTTTTATGATTTTTATCTTAATTTTGTTACTTAAAATTGATATCAATCCAATAGTAAAAATATCATATTTATTTAATTTTAAATAATACATATATAAATAAAAAATATCGAAATTTTATTAGAAGAAAAATTTTTAATAAATCTTCCAATTTTAAAAGGTAAAAAATCTTTTAAAATAATATACACATAACTTGCATTAAAAATTGTAAGATAATATAAACAAAAAATAATAAAAATCAATGAAAACAATTTAAATAAACGAGAAAATATTTTATAGATTCTATTTATTTTTCCCTAAAATATTTTTTAAAATTTTAGCAGCTCAGATGTTAGATAATTACTAAATAACAACATTAACAAATAAAAACTAAATATTACAACGCATAAAGTGCAAAAGCAAAATAAAATAGATTTAAATAATTATGGAAAATCATCTAGTGCAGGTTCATCTGGGTACCAGTTTTTATTAAATCATGAATTTTCCATAAATTTAAAGTTTAATTATTTTAATATGATAATTTTATAACTTTATAACATAATGTATCAATTTTAATTTTGAGACAAAAAGTATTTTAATTTTTTTTATACTAATAAATTACTGATGTGCTGATGAACCATTAATATGCTCAAAAGTAATGAATTCAAAATAAAAAAAAAACTATATTTATGAATAAAAAAAATAATAGCTATTGTATCCTAAAGATAATTTAGATATCCTAAAGATAAGTTTTTATAAAAAAATTTTATAGAAATATACTAATAAACTATCACTGTATATATCACTTATCATAGCACAAAACTAACTATACATTAATAAAAAAATAACCCTTTAAAAAGCATGCATCAACTCTAAACTGATAAATGCAAATTTCTCAATCATAAAATAATACTTTTAAAATAAATTCGATTTTTTAACCTAAAATATATTATACGACTTCATTATTTAAAACTTTTGGTTCAATTTTGATTGTTTATTGAAGTTTTTTTTGTAAAATTTTATGCCAAATAAAGAGTGGACAGTATTTCCGGTTTCTTTCATTTTATCCAGAAATACACTTTTAAAAAATCTTTAGTCTAGAAAAAAATTCCGTAACTATAATTATTGATCAAAATATACAAATAGTATCATTTTTAGTTTTCTATTGTTATAGCAACAACTATATAATTTAGTCTAACATTATTTTTTTTACCACATTATATCTTCAACGTATAAAACTTGTAGTTAATTTTTTAATACATAAAAATAAGTTTGTATGCTAAAAAACATTATTTATCAAATTTTCTGTATTGCGTGAAGCAAAAGAATACTTAATAAAACAAGATAGGTTACTGTACATAAAAAATATCTCTCCTACAATTTTGCAACGAACGACGTCTCAATTAATTTAGGTACTTCCTTAATAAAGTAATTCTCATATTATAATTGTCTTATGAAACACGTGCTCATCGATACATAAGAACGTAAATTGCACGAAAGTACGATTGAAAAAATGTAATACAATGCAAATCTTTACTATAGTTAAAAATTAATCCTTTTTACTAATAAATTATTTACACATTATAATTTTTGTTTTCTACATACTTTTTCAATGTTTTTCAATTCAACCTAAAAAATTTTGTTTAATGTATGTATAATTTGATATTTATTTTTATTTAGTTTTTATTTTACATACGTAATTATATAAAATATTATAAATCATACACCTTAATATTTAATAATTTAAGATTCTTAATGATACAAAACTTCATAATAACGTATATTTTTTTCATTTATATAATCTTAACATTTTTAAGACTAATCAAGTAATTTAAAATTATATAAAAATTCTGATTCTACATAAAAATTATAAAAACTGAAATTATCAAATAAAACTGTTACATTATGTTAATCGAACAAATTTTATTTTCAATATTTTATACTTTTATAATAACACAATGTTCCTTCGAATTACATGTAGAAAAATATATTTTGTTATAAATTATTAGTCATCTCTCATACATACTCGTAATTAGTGTCAGATATTTTGGCAGATCGTAAGAGTAGAACACACGCCTATTGCTTACATATAAGTTACAAATTTAATAAAATAATCTAAGTATTTTGTAATTTCTATCTACGTAATTTGTAAAAAAATTAAGTCTATCCAAACAATGGTAAATACCTGCTTATTGCTATAAATCTTAAGAACGTTGTTATTCATAAGCAATAAGTGGATGTCGTTCGTCCAGTAAATTATATGAAATTTTTATCTTTCTGCAATTATAATTTCATCGTAAGCATCAGATTAATATTATTAATAATATAAAGAAAAAAGTTAAAATTTACTTTAATACTCAATTTTCTATTAGTAAAGAACGTTATTTTTATAAATAATACATCACAAAAAAATTCATGACTCTAAAGTTACTCCAATTTAATTTTTTAAATGTTTAAAGATTTATGATACATAATTCTTTTAAATTAGTGTAATAAAATAACTAAATAACATAAGTTGAAGAATAAAAATGTTTTTTATTCCGATTACTTACAAGTTTGTAAATTAATATTATATTTTATTATTATTATAAATCTCTATATTTCCATAGAATAATAATACAAAACTTTTTAAATTAAATTGGCAATTTGTAATTGAACGATTAAAGTGAATCTTAAAATAAACAGCTTTCAAATTCATGTATTTGATACTTTGGAAGACCTATTTTTTGCTGCTAAATCATTTAAGGTAATTTAATAGTTAAATTTACTTAGAAATTAAATTTTATAATGGATGTTCTTGAAATTTAATTAAATATTAATAAATGAAAAGAAGATCACGAAGTCACTCACCAGAAACTCTGTCCTTTTCATTTAAAGTGCTCGTTGCGTCTTCAACATTGACAAGACTCCTTATACTAAATACGCTTTTTGCTACGCGCGTCTTCTGCAATTCGGCAACGTTTTCCGCCGATCGACGAGGTGTTGTGCTTAAATCCATCTTGTATGCATTCGCACTTTATTTCACTTCCGAAATTTGTTATTTAACGTAGATAATTATTTTACAAATATGCAATCCAATTATCATACCATCACCTAATATTCTAAAATCTAATTCGAATTTATTCTTTATTTAAGACTAACTAGTTAATGTCTTCATATATATACAAGCACGAGCAATATTAGTGTAAATAATAAAACCTTATATATTTTTAATACGTAAAAAAAGATTCTGTACTTTTCAATTTCCTTTTGAATATTTGTTTGCCGTAGGTGAACTCATGTTGCTTGATTTTGTTACAAACTTTCTTTATAGACAGCAGATAATAAAGTACTTATGGCATATCAGAATAGCACGTACAACCATGCAAACAATAGATTGCTCAGTACTTAGCCGAAGTTAAAAGGGCAGTAAAATCAAAACGTTGCTCACATGCTTGATTACTTCTAGAGAGGAAAGCACAACCTGTCGACGACGCGGTAGCACAGACAGAAACTAATCTTTGAGTGCTGTTGGGCAATGGTGCGCTCACGGCAACGTGTCTCGGTTCTTGATAATGGGGAAGGGATTGAAGCACCGCCACAACTACGTACAAACCCGCCTTCAACAAACAAAATGGAGTCATCAGCCACGCCTAGACTACCCGCCTCCATGTTGCTATACTCCTACGATCCTCACGCTCAAATCAAAGACTCAAATCGCAACAAATCTTTGTATTTTCTTTTGAGAACTCAATACTATTTTTTAATATAAATAGCATTCAAAAATTAATTTTACTTTCTAAGCGCTCCTCTATAATCACAACAGTTTAATATTAGTTTTAATTTATATAGCCGACTATTATTTTCAACTTTTAAAATACTGATTACATAAATTGTAATATAAAATAATAACTTTAAACTTTTGTTACAATTTTTGATTATTTATTTATGTTTGAAATTATTTGCATTTGCTATTATGTTTGAAAAAGTCTTCAAACACATTTTTTTTAATAAAGTTACATTATAAATTAATTATAAACTAGGATATAAATATAATATTAGTTAGTTTTTTTTCTTATTTTTTAATTTTAAAATCATTATGAAGTAAAATAATGTATTTCATTCCTGAATAAGGTTCTTATATTGATTCTTATGTTTAACTAATAATAAAACTAATATTAATGTAAAATCTGTATTGTAAAAAAATGTATAAATAATCATATAAATTAGATTTAAAGTTACTGTAGTAAAATCTGTATTTTTTTATTTTAAAAATGAAAATATTGGAAATGTTTATGTCAAATGGTAAATTTTTATTCAAAATTTTATTGCTTTATATAAATTTTATATATTTATACTTTAAAATATTAGTTACCAATAAATTACACATATTTGTGTGTGTGTATTATAATTATATTATCAAATCATTTTTTTACAATTTAAAATTTAAGATTTTTTATTATAAAAAATGTTTGATGACTAAGCGAAGAAAGCTGTATTATTATGATTTGTATTAATCAATATCTATACTTACTAACTATATTTGTGTTTGTGTACGTTCATTTATTTATATATCACTATATGCTATTTTAAAACATTTTGTTGTCTATTTTTTATCTGTGTCTATATTCTATTAATCTTACTAAAAAATTGATAATGATGCATTATAAAAAAATTGAAACTTTTCTATATCAAATTTCAAAAAATAATTATCAAACTCGTTTGAATAACCTTCATTCAAAACAAAATTAAAACAAAAAAATAGCTAGAAAACACGGTTTAGATAAAAATTTAACTGATAATTACTTTCATTAAAAAATAGATCCCTTGCATGTGTACGAATTTCCATTAAAAAAAAAGATACTGCATTAAGATTTAATGCATCTCATGTTGTTTAAAAGAACGAGATATGATGCAGAACGGCATATTAACATTTATACGGCTAAAATTTTATATTTTGTATTTTACTTTAATTATACTTATTCAACTACTTAAATAAAATGATTAATTAATTCTTTTGAAAAAATTTTTGTACTCTTTATTATTTCAACCAAAACTACTCAGTAACGTTTAGTATTTTAGTGTTTTTACAACAAATTGTTGTTGTCACATTTATTAGTTATGACCAGAGGTAAAAAAAACTTTTAAAATTATATAAAATAAAGCCCTTATACTCATTGGCTCACTTTATTAAGAATTTCGATACAAAAAGGGTGTCAAAGAAGAAAAATAATAGTCATAGTTTTGCTGTCTGTCTTTTTATAGCGAAATTCTAAATGCAGTGAAGCAATGAGTATAAAGATGTTATTGCTCGCAATTACTGCAAGTTGATTCTTGAATTTTTCATAACGTGCTATTACATGATTCTCCTTTGGTTATTATAATAATAAAAAAGTTTAAGATAAAATCTCACTAACTAATTCGATATCTTAGCAGTCTAGCCACTAAGTAAGTTATTCAAGACTGGGGAGTTTATTTTTACGTTTCATATTCATTTCAATTTTACTTAATATCGGCTACTCTAGGATTTTTTTCAATAGGGCAATAAAATAAAATTAAAATGGCGAACATCTTGCATTAATTTCTTTTATTAATAGATTTTTATAATATCAAAATATATTAAATCTCATATTTAAACTACTTTAGTTGCAATGTTATGTTCTGCAATTGTTTTATAATTTGTTTATCTTATGTAATATTAAAAACTATACATTGCGATTACATCATCGATGTAACAAAATATATTTTTCTTCGTTTTACTACCTTATCCGACAAATACTAAAAGATTACGAGATTGAAAAACAAAATGACAAATTTAACTGCATTGAACCTCTTTCAAAGCAACAAATATAGCGAGAATCTTACTGTTTTCCGAATCGGATGTTTTAACACCTGTTTTACAAGCCAACCATTAGCCGATAATGTACTCGGGGGGTACACATTTAGAAAATATTTTTTATCTTTTACTTAAAAAACACGGTAAGCTTTTCATTTCGACACTTAAACGTCAATTATGAAAACTGATATTACCCATTATTTTCAAATGTCATTACTGCTAGTAAGCTTCAGACTGTTTCAGAATTCGATGAAGCCGTCTTACAAATTTTGTCTACATGATCAGTTAATAGATAGCGTCACTGGCTAGAAACATTTGTAAACCAATCTTACAGAATATAAATTCATGGTACAACGAGTGAAAAAAAAAAATAATGAATTAATGAAAAAAAAGTAATGATTTATTAATTTTTCCTTTTTGTATGTGCAATGATCTTGCAAAATTTCATGCCTATTCGCAATAGTGCCGTCGGCCAATAGTAATGCCAATAAGTAAAATTACTCATGTGACTTTTTCAGGCTTGCTAATAGTAGCACATTCAGGAGCGCTACATTACCCTCTTATTAATTACTACGCCTAAGCTTCCGAGAAGCATGCATTTTCCTCCAAAATTGATGGATATATAGTATCAGCAGTTAGATGAATTCGGGTGCGACCTCTCGGGGCGTAAGGTGGTTTGTCCGTTTGTGTTGCTTATAATAGGTGACAATTTGGAGACAAAACACCATCTTGCTACAGAAAAAAACATTTTCGCGTTGTTGCTATTGTTAGCATATATCTCCAACGCTTACATTATCAGCAACACTTAATTACATAGCAACGACCGTAATGGCTTCTGTACATTGCTTACCTTTCTCGTAAAGCGTGTTTTAATCCATAATCCAGTTTTTAATGCTTGCTCTTGGTAAAATACACCTAAATCTATTCATTAGTTTTCTTCCGTATTTTCTTTATACTGCTTATACATTGTTTAGTAAAGTTTCACCTTTTACGTTGTATAAAGAATATCACGAAGTCTTCGAATTTTTAAAAAGTTCAAATTGATCGTTTACAGTCAAATGTAAACTTATTAAATAAATAAATATAAATATATACAATATTTATAATTTTGTTTGCACTTGTTTCATTTTTAAACATTTAAAAAACTTATTATATTTTACATAATACTGAAGTAGTTAAAATATTAAGAAAAGTACTGTAAAAAAGTACTTTTTTAATACTAATAGATAATTTAATCGTGTTTAATTTAAAGATTACATTGAAAACATTTTTTCAATATTTAAATTAAAATATAATATTGTATAATAACGTGTAAAATTACACAGAATAATTAAGGAAATAAAGCAAAATTCAAAACAATAACAATACTAATCAGAAGCTTTCCCATTAAATATTATAACTTAAGTACAGTGGGGTATAGTCGTACATAAAAGTCGTAGTTTTAAGAATTTCAAAGGAATTAATAGGAACGCATCTAAAATTATGAAAGCTGATAGGGTACAAGTAGTTTTATATTGTAATTTAAAATTGAGCAATTATTAATTCTCTTTATATAAATTGATGTTTTTTTTAAATAATAAATTTTTTTTAATTGAAACCAAATAATTCTTAAAATTAGAAACAAAATAAAAAGTAATGCATTCTGTTCTTTTATATTTTTTTATGTACATAGAATAGACAGTTATAATTTTTAAAAGAACAAAACTTTATTTTAAATTGTATTTTAAATATATTCAAATAT
Source organism: Kradibia gibbosae (assembly GCA_018907135.1). NCBI lineage: Eukaryota > Metazoa > Arthropoda > Insecta > Hymenoptera > Agaonidae > Kradibia > Kradibia gibbosae. The sequence goes on from JACCHX010000001.1 coordinate 36,748,183, forward strand.
TCTTAAAATATTTTAAGTTATTAATGTAAAATTCGTGTCAATATATAAAATACGTGAATTAATACGTAATCAATTATTTTTGTGCTTATAAAATATCTTGGGCAACAATATGACATCTATATATATATATATATATATATATATATCTATATATATATATATATATATATAAGTTGTATCATTAAAATAAAAGAGCTTATTTGAAAATATTAAAGACTAAGCTGTCACTCGATTAACTTCTGAAGAAGCTGAGCTGATTAAAAGTGAATGAGTTTGATGAAATTTCAATAATTCTGCAACAGTGACAGCGACACGAATGACACCCCGACCTCCCTCTAGAACATCACTGGCACAACATATCAATTTCTGTAACAAGAAAAAAAATTTTCTAAAATATAAAGAAATAGCTAAATAACACTATTGATCTATATTAATTGAACGCTTAACATAATTTATTCACTGTAAAAACTAGATTTTCACAATTATATGCAACAATAATAGTATGAAATTAATTTTCAAACATTCATTTTTTGTAAATATATTTGTAAACAATGTTTTATATGCAGCAGTCATTATTTATATTAATTTATATTAAATATCTATATTATATATATATATATATTTATATTAATTATCGTGAATAATCTTAAAATTCTCTTCATTCATTCAATTTTTATATTCTATTTGAATATAAATGAAATTAGCCTTTTAAAAGATTGCTTTATATTCGAATAAACTTATACTAAAAGAACATTTATTAACTTTAATATGTCTACGATATATCAGTACTAAGAAAAAATTTTGCCTTTAAGACTGTAATAGACAGAATGGTTTTTTTTAATATTATACATTACGTTCATTTGTAATAATCTATGAAAATAAAATTTAGTAATAATTTAATTACTATTATTTAATACTTATTTGAAAATTAGTAATTGCAATAAAAATCATAAAAAGAAAAATACTACATAAAATTAAAGTTAATTTATAGTAATAAATAAATCAACTTCCAGATTAAAGCATATTAAAACTTAGAGTTTATAATTTTTAATAAATATTTAAAATCTTATTTTAAAGAAAATATGATGGTTGAGATTAAATTATAATTATCCGGAATATGTTATAGGTGAATAAAGTAAATACATGGTATTAAGAAAGTGAAAATTTTAATTAAAAAAAAAAGAAAACGCAGAAACAGTGAGAGAGAAGAAAGAATGCCGTAATTATAGAAAGAATAATGGAAAAGGGTTAAATTAATACAATAATGACAAAAGAGAAAAACAAATTAGAAGGATAGATTCACATTATGAATTTAAGTGACGAACAAAACAAAAAAGTAGAAAGTTTAGAGTAATCAGGAAGCGAAAAACAAAATTTTTTAAAATTTAAAATTTAAAATTATGGAATAATAGAAAATTCTAAAAGATGTATATTAATAAGAATTAAAAAATAAAGCCGGAAAATTTTTAGTTAGATATTAAAAAAAATGATAACACAGATAAGAAATTATAGCAAAAAAAAAAAAAATATAAGAAGTAGCTATAAAGAAAGGAATCGAAAGGATAGAAAAAATGTAGATCGAAGAACTAGTGACGAAATAAAATACATTGGTGTCACTTATTCAAAAATTATAACAATTGAAACAGGTTCAAGGTAGGTAATAAAAGCAAAAAAGAAAAATCATAATACAATGCTTGAGTAGTGAAAAATAGTAGACTTTTAAGATGAAATAAAAGCAACAGAGATTAAGATGAAAAAATGAGAAGTTTGAGTTAAGTATAATGGTAAAAAAAATTAGAAATTAATAAGTGTTGTTTAATATTTCGGAAATTAGCAAAAAAACAAAATGCTTAACTTAAATTTATAGAGCATTATTTGATGCAATTACAATAAAAAAGCGCCATTATTAAATTTTTTTTATCATGTTTATAATTTAATTACGATTTTTGTATTATTAAAATAAATTCATATATTATGTTTAAAAATTGCAGAAAAATGTATTTTTTTACAATGATATTTCACAAAATTTATTTATTAAAAATATTTATTAAGTACATAATAATCAGCATGATATTAAAAACAATTAAAATTGGTGTATATAATATTTTTAATTTGCTTCGTAAAGAAAAATTAATAAAATATAACAAATAATATATAATAGCTTTAATTTTTCTGGATATATAAATATAAATTATTCTGGATAGATAAATATAAATTTCTATACAAGAATATACAATATTTCATTTGTTTTCTTATTAATTTTTAATTAACTGTTCTATTCACATTTTCCCGATGAAATATCAGTTCGCTACTGCTCTGTTCTAAATCTAATTTCTCGTATTTCTGTATAGAATCATAAAAGTTCAACATATTTGACGCTGATATGTATTAAGGTTAATATTGATATTCGAGTAATCAAGTTAAAATTACGTGATCTCGAAATATCATCGATATAAATATAGAAGGCAAAAGAAAAACGATGTTAATAGAAGAAAATTTATGTTCGAGAACAGGGAACAGTAGAGGATGATAACTTGCACGGAAAAGAAGAAACGTAAAAGGATAAAATAGACAAATTGACATATGTATGGAAACAACGAAAATATGTTTTAAAATTAGAAGGAAAACTCACCTACACAAGTAGAACAAAAAATCATCGATCAACTTTATGATTGAAGAGTAGCTGAGTAATTGATTGAGTATAAATAAGAGTGAACGAACTCGAATTACGCTTTTTTAGAAGTATGAATGCGACTTGAAAATTACGTTAAACACGAAAAAAGAAAGAGGGAACAAACTAGAAATGTAGAGAAGAGGATAACATTAAATAAATAAATAAATATAAAATATTAAAAAACTAAAACACTTAAATCAATTTTTATTTAAAACATTTTAAGCATCAAATATACAAATATGTAGTTCAAGAATTCTTATGAAATCGTAAAATTTTTTTGTATAGATTTTTTAGCAGTATACAAAAAATTTTTTTTGAAGTACGTTTTAGTAAATTATGGTAATCTATTATTAAAAATATAATTTGACGTACTTCTTGTTTTTTTTATATATCATACCTTTTCACCATCCACATTACTTTATTCTAAAATAAATTACGTGTTAAAAAAAATATTTACAGTTTCGTTATTTACTAAGTAGTGATTTAGTAACAGGAATATCAATATATGATTTTTTTTAATAAAAAAAACTAAAAAAATAAGTAAATCCTAATTTAACCATTTTTCTTGTTAAATAATTACATCGTATAAAAATTATATTTCAAATAACTATTTAAAAATATGTTACAGCTTAAAGGAAAAATTCGAAAGCTACTTCCAACTCTAATTTACACAATACAGATTTCAAAAATTGAAAATAAAAATTCATTTAAATTTAAATGTGCATTTTTTAAATTACAAATAAATAGTTTATTCAGCACGCTTGTGATTACCCACATACACTAATAATCAACTATCTAACTAAAGATCATTTTAGATTATATATGAATTATTAGGGAATACATATACACTATTTTAATTCAATAGGCACATAAAATTTCTAAAAGATGTAAATTAATGCAACACTCGTTTTGCTTTACTTTTAACATTATTTGAATAAAAAAACATTTCTTTATAAAAATTTTTTCGTCTATTTAAATGCACTGAAGTATGGAAAAGCTTTACAAAATAAAACAAAATTTTCCAAAAAGAATTAAAAAAGAAAAAAAGATTAGTAACGTAGTTTTCCTTTTTACTTAAGCAAACGATTATTTATTCTTTACGCTTTTTTACACTAGTTTAAAGTTCAGTGTCAATAAACGATACGTATCAATATGTGCTGTTATTAAAATTTTAATCGGGAATTGGAAAGAAATATAATAAAATTAAGGTAGTAATAAATGCAGTGAAAAGTACTGCAGATAAAGTCCAATCATCAATCATATGAGTTGAATTTGAGTTTGGTTCGTGTAGATTCTCTTCTGTCTTAAGAATAAGCATGGATATCATTCGACCCAGAGCTTCCAGCCCGTACATTTTCATATAACCCACGTCCATGATAGCATCCGCATCCATCAACACCTCCTGTAACCAACAGTGATACTACTCAGTCCCATAATAATCTAATATTATATTTACAGTTTTCATACTTGTCCTTTCTTATTATGTAGTTATTTGCATGTATATAATTAATATTTACATTTCTACGTAATAAAAAATACACAATATTATAAACTCTATTTTTTTTTAATCTATCATTCATGAGTTAATTAATATGCCTCTTTAAGGTAAAAAAGTGAAATGTTAAATTCTTATCGTATACATTTTATATAACGTTCACATTTTATTGTAATTTGAAAGTAGTATACTTTAAATATTTACATAAAAAAATTATTGTATCGCTTTTAAACGTAATACTATCAAAAATTGATCTCATTTCTAAAACATAAATATTGTATTGAATATTTTAAGAAATTACTATTGTATATTTAATCATTGTTTAAATACATATCGGCTGTAATTTGTAAAATAACATAAATATTTCTTCTTGCAACAAACATTTTTTTTCTATTTGTAATTCATTTTTTAGATTATTTTAAACAAATTTATTTTTTAAAATGATCTTTTTATACAAATGTTTTAACTGGAAGCAAAATCAAAACAATTTTGTTCTATATAGGCACATGCAAAGAAGCTTGCTGACTACAAATGAAAAGATTGACCCTTCAACCGTTAATAGTAATTGCTCTTGAAAAATTCTAACATCTGTCAATATTTATTAAAATACTTAATTACGTTTTCATTAGAATTAAATATAAGTAGGGACTGACTAGTAGTTGTTGGATACATCATTGTGTTTTTACATCTGATTAAAGTACCATAATCCAAAGATTATTTATCTCATTTACTGTACAAAGGATTATAAATAGGTAGTAACTAAGTTTGTTTTTAGTGTTGGTGTATATATTCCAACTTTTAACTTGATTCCAACACTTACCTGATCAATATATAAAAAATACTTATTATCATAATAAATAATTGATTTCCCAAAATTTTTATTGATTGGACTATAGTTATAATTACTACTTAAAAAAAATTGAATACAATTTTTTACAGTTTTTATTTATAACTATTATTAGTATTAATTAGTGCTAACGATCTAAAAATATTAAAATTTTAAAAATATCATGCAAAAAAAAAATAATAATGATAAAAAATATTAGTGGTATACATGAAATAAATAACAGTAATAAAATCCTACCTCATCAACCCCAATCTCTCTACAAGCTCCTAAAAAATTATCTACATTTCTTCTACACCTTGCCATTGTAAGTTTAGACTAAAAATTTTTAATTAAAATCACTTTTTGTATTTGATTGTGTGGTATTTAAAATATTTGAAACTTACAACTGCTGGTGAAGGGACATGTATACTTGCTACTGATCGAGGTCTAACATGATTTGCAAGATGACACAAAACTACTCCATCTACTAACGCAGAAGCCAAATCTTCCGGTAGAGCCATTTTTAATCTAGTTTCTATGTGCTGAAAAATGTTGAATTTAATTTCTCAATATTAATTAACATTTAATTTTCTTAAAAACAATTTTGTTTTTTAAAAAATAACATTTACTCTTCGTAATTGTTCAATAAGATCTGCTTCTTCTTTTGCTCGTTCAAATTCTCTCTTCATGGTAAATGAGTATTTTTCTGATACATCATTATTCCAATCGATAATTAGAGAATTAGAATTAGTAAAACTTTTATTTGAACCTATTGAAAATAATAAAGTAGCTATAAATAATTTTGTTCTAATTACATAATTATTAATGAAATTCAATAACATCTGTGTAAATCATTTGTAAACCAAAATAATAATATACAATTAAATTTTTTTTAATCTTTACATTTAATTTTATATACAAAACTTTTTTAGTTGAATCTACTGAAAATTTTTGTGTAATTTAATGATGAATAAAAATACAATTTTATTTGTTATTGATTTTTTTAAAAAGCCTTAGATTTAAATATTTGTAAGACATATTTTCAAATATGTATGTATTATCGGGTGAGAATTAATTAAGTTATCAATTCAGTATAAATAAATTATAAAATCAACTTTTTTTCTGTATGAATAATTTTATATTAAATTGTATTAGGAAACAAATATTTAAATAAAGGTAAATCGCAATTACCGCTGAATCTTTAAATAAATTTTACAGTATACAAATTACCTTTCACATGTTCCATTGCTGTTTTTACAAGCTTTGGTGCATAACCACAGTTCATATTTTGAGCTACAGTAGTAGTAGTAGAGGTTTTTGTTAGTGAACATGGATTCATATAAGGTTTTTCACACTGTTTACTTTTATTATAATATTCACCATTATTCACCATATCATTGCATATTGCATTACCATAGATATTAATTCGAGATGGAATTACTTTTTGCACTGGTCTTTTAATTGTAATCTCTTCATTTAAAATTTGTTTCTCAGTCAAGATAGTATAACTAGATGATTCTTTTTCATCATTGTGACAATCACTGCCACATTGTATTATATCTTCTTTAGGTTTATAAATACTTGAACCTTCGTTCGCTCTTTGTTGTCTTAAAGCTTCTTTATATTCTCTGCAAAGAAAATGATAATTTAATTATTAATTGTAAAACTATTTTTAAACTTAAATATAGATATAAGATTTGATCATAAATAACCTTGTCAAGTTTTTTATAGCAATATACGAAAATTAGTAAAAATATAATTACCTGTATGTTTGAATATGATTTAAACTTCTTTTTTCACCTCCATTAAAAAATGGTGAAGTTGTTTGTATTGGTGGTATTAATGGCATACAATTATTTCCTTTCGAGGTTTCCAAAATGGAATTTTCCATCTGACTATAAAAAAAATATCACTCAATAATGAAGACTGAGATAAAAAGATCACTTTCAGAATTTTAAGAAATTTTAATTATATAGAAAAATATAATAAATAATAAAATAAAATAATATAAAGCAATATTAATCAATATTATAGAAAGTGAAATATAATGTGTTACTTTTATTAAAGAACTGGAATCCGATAATTTGTAATAAAATAATGGAAAAAAGATTCATACCCTATATGTATTATTGACATTTGATGAGTAGTTAATAAAGATTTTTCTGAATTTTCTTGATTCTCTGAATCACTATTTTCTAAGTTTTTTTTTTCTAGCTGTTCTTGAAGAACCATAATCTAAAAACACAATGAGATTATATGTAAAAAATGTTAAATATAACAACGGACGTACTATTATTTCTTTTAAATTAGTAAATGTATACAAAATAAAGAAAATGCATTAAGAAATATAAAAACAATTGTAAACGAAATTAAAAAAAACTAACCTTTCCTAACTCGTCTTCTAGAGATATATTATCTCCAGGAGAAATAGTACTTGGTGTGGAAATCCCACTGCAAGAACTACCATCGATTTCATGTGGAAGCATAGTAGAAACTGATAAGCATTCTTTTCGAATAATCGCTTGAACTTCACAATCATGGGTCTGTACAAGCACATAAAATATTTGCATTCTTATTTAAATTTTTTTCATTTTGAACCTTAAAGAAGCATTCAGAAAACTAATAAAAAAGTAAAAATCTGAATGTAAACCTAAAAGAATTCATCAATACAAAAAATATAAAACAAACCACCACTAATTATAATGATTAATCTCTTTCTTACAAGATAAGATAACTGATATATAACAAAAATGTCAACAACAGTGATATTTGTGTTATGATTAATTCCATAATTGAACAATCGAGTAATTTTTGTACATTTAACTATATTTAAATTTAAATGAAAACTTTTTATATTTTTTAGAATAAAAAAAAATGAGTAGAAACAAATGATGAGAGCTGTAGCAGTAGGATAAAAGAAAACAAGATGATGGTTCGGTATGTACTATGGTTTTGAAAAATAATAAGGATTTTTAAGATTATGCAGAGATCTATACACTACTTAAGCATGTGCATTGTTAAACTATAGTGAAAGGAAAAGTAGAATCTAAGAAGTATCAGAAGTTAGTATTGAGAAAAGAAATCGTGGAACATTTAGGATAAATTAAAACGTCAAGACAGGTGACAGACAAATAATAAGATTCAAATACAAAATATTTTGAAATAGAGAGAAAGAGAAAGAATATTAAGATATGTAGAAATAAAGAACTGAGAAATTTTTAATAGAGTAGAAATAGAAATTTACCCTGATAAGCGAAAAAAATAAAACGATAATCAGCGATAAATTGAAGACATTAATATATTTTGAAAAAATTAACAAATATACATGAATAATACAAAAAAAGGCATTTTTTATGAAGTAAATTTAAATTAAATGAAGTATATTTTTGAAAAAATTTAAACAGATCTTATAAAAACAAGGCATATATGCAATGTAAGTACTTGACCGTACAAAAAGATGAACATATTTTAATCATTAAAAAAATTATTAAAAGAATATTTAAGAATTACAGAAATGTAAAGTACGAAGTGTACGATAATAATAAACGATACGATAACTAATAAAAATGGAATTAAAAGACTAGCTTAAAAATTTAACGAGTTAAATGATACACAAAAAATTAGAGTCAGCACACAGAAACAAAAAAGCAAGAATAAAAAATGGGAGAATTACTATATAAATAAGTATTTAGAATACTTACAAATAATAATATATCTGGCCTAATAGTACAAATTGTAATATAATTAAAAAAGCGGTGATTGTCAAGAAAAATTTCTTACGTATAGGAGTTTTGTAAATTAGGAAAAAGATCAGAAAATGGTGGCTCTGTTTAAAGCAAAGAATTGGAGATGAAAGTTCTACAATCAGAACATGCTTTTAAGAAACAAAATGTTGCCTTTGGTAGAATTCTGTAATGTAAAATAGAATAAAACAGATGAGATGCATGATAGAGTTTAAAATGCTGCATCCAGTGTCAAAAAGTATTGGTGAGCAATTGAGAAAAGCTTAAACAAAGATTAAAATATAAAATAGGAATTCTATACCCAAAGTAAATAGAAGTAAGAGAGTATAATTAGAGAATCTAGGAGATAATGGTGAAGTAAAAATTAAAAATTAAAAATTAAAATTGAAACAATAATAAAAAATATACATAATTTATCAATTTTAAACTTATATATGGAATCTACCAATTAATATTATTTGTATATATTATGATGAACGAACCGCACTATTTATTTCTTGAGACCAACGATTGTCAAGACTATCACTTATATTGAAGCTCCTATCGATATTACATCGTCGTTGAGGACGTATATCTATCGTTAAATGACCTCTTGTTTCAAATGATCCTCGTCTTAAGCGTCCGCCCCTAGCTCGTTCATGTTTAACCGCTTGTCTCTCCAAATACTTAAAGATGTGCGTTCGCCCACGAATACACAACTGTAATACAATTTTATATATATTATTCTACAATCACCTTTATAAAAATGTGTTCACATATAGTAAAAAATTATGTGTTTTAAAAAGTATAAACAGTTTTGATCTCTGTTAAATATTTTACATTGGATTTCAAATTAATTTGTTTTTTTTTGAAGATGACTTCTTGCTCTAAATTATTTTAAATTATAAATTTAACTCATTACATGTATTATAATACATTAAACACGATCATTACTACATCTATTGGCTTAGTCCTTCAGGTTATATAATTGCTACTGAATGAAAAATATGAAAATATAGCCTTTGCAAAAAACTGTCATAATTAAAGATTAAATAAACAGTAGGGACAGTAGGAATAGTAGGTAGTTTTATTCTTAAATATTGAGAGAAATCAGGGCTGCGATGAAAATTCAAGGGTATCGATACAATTATAATATCTTAAATTTATTCGAAAAACTTACTATAAAATTTTAAATATAAAATGTAATTTTAACAATAAATAACCATAAATCACGTATTTTTAACATTACTTATTTTTTAAATATAATTGTAGAATTGCCAGTTTTTAATTTAAAAAAATTGAAAAATTTTATTATAATCATTAAACAGTAAAATTATAAAAAAATTAAATAATAAAATATTACCGTTGCAGGCGGTGAAGTCAAAGGATTATCTGAAACTCGAAGGTCAACTAGATTCTTCATTTTTCTAAATTCATTTGGTAAAACAGATATTCGGTTTCCGCTAATATCTAGTTTTATAAGCTTCAAGTACGTTAATTCTGAAAATATAAAATTATAATTGATAATTATTTATATAAGTACATGGTTATAAAGTTCTTTTTTATTATTAAAAAAAAACATAAATTAAGTAAACAACAAAATTAATACATCAAACATTAAATAATCATAGCACTGATTAATCAATGTTCATAAATACCTAACACATTTATTAAAATACTATATTATAAAAATATAAATTAAAAATCACTTAACTTCACATATAAATTACACAAATACATTTTATTACGAATGAAATAATATATTGTAGTTTAAAAATAAAATGATCTGTTTTATAATAGCTTAGCATTCCATAATTATTTTCATACTCGCTATAACATAAAAAGAAATAAAATGAGTTCTGTAATTTCTTTGCTAAACCAAATATGCGAGAATACCTATATACTATACCTGCACGCCTTAATTATAGTAAATAGAACTCCCTAGCAAACGTGGGTTTACAAATTTACCCGTTACATAACTTAACTATCTTTACAACATCGTGCAAACAGGAAATCTTTTTAATGATATACATTCAATGGATGTTTTTTGTTTGAATATTAGCCTTATGGTCTTAAAAATATATTTTGTACATTGTTATAAATTATTGAGATCGTACCTGATCCGAAATGTATTTTTATCAGCCCTAGATACAGCTTGAAATTTGTACTGTACCTGTAATACTGTATCTGTATAACGAATTTATTGAAAATAGTAAAGCTCTACGTGATATCGCAATAACATTAGGTTTTAGTTATTCTATTATAATATATTACAATAGAAAGGTTAAAGAAATACACGTTTTTATATATGATTTACTTAAGGTGAAAAATCTTATATCTTATAAGAACCCTCTTGCAAAATATTTATAACGTACAATATTTCATTTTTATAACAGGGACTATATGAGATAACTATTATCTGGATAATAGAATAAAAAATTAGAAGAAATAAAATTAGAAGCATAAAGAATAAAAATAAAAGGCTAAATAACAATAATAAGACTAAAAGACAAACGTAAGGTAAAGTAATAAATAAAGTAATATCGAAAAACTAAAAGTTAAAAATCTTATACTGACAATTAATGCAATGACAAAAATGAGAGTTCAGATACAAAATTAAAGAAAAAAAAAACAAATTTAAACGTAATATTTTTAAGGTGAGGTTAACAATTTTTCAATGAAAATCAAAATCAATCAAATGAAACCACAGTAGACTAGGTCAGTAGTGGGCTGCTAAGTCACAGAAAATTAAAAAATATTATACATTTTACATATAAAAATTATACAAAAACATTACCTATTGGTATGTGTACAAGAAAATTAGTTCGTAGATCCAAACATCTTAGGCGAGAAAGATCACCCATATGTAATGGCAAACTCGTTATTTCATTACAACCAGCATCAAGCTCTGTTAGAGACGACATTCTTCCCAATTCATCTGGCAATGAGATAAGTCTGTTATGAGCAACCAGAAGAGTTTGTAGGGGCAGACGACAAATCTCTCGTGGTAATGTTGCAATTTGATTACGACTGTAATTATTAAAAATAGTTTCATCATTTTAATTTATTTATTTTTTATTAGCTTGATATCAAGTTTATTTGACTTCACAATGTTTATCAGAAGTAACAAATATACATAACTTATTACCTTACTTTTATTTTAATAAATATTCAATTTTAATGAAAGAGTACCCATTTTTTATTTATTCTAATTTTTTTATTATTAGTTTGATATCAAGTTTATTTGACTTAACAATGTTTATCAGAAGTAACATAAATTAAAAAAAAAATCTTAAATGATATATATATATAATAGTGAGAAAGTCAAAATAATTTCAACATTAAGTATTTATAATTTTACTAATTTTGCATCAATTCTTAAACTACGTATTAAAAGTTTTTACCAACTAGTTAGTGATTTAAATCAAACAATCAACTAAATTAATTTAAGAAAATAGACGGTCGTAAAATTTTAACTTACTTTTACAACTATAATGTAACATATGTCTAACGGTGCTCCATCGTGCAAAAGGGTGGGGGTACTACAGACGGCTTAGCTCAGTCAGAGTTCGTAAAGGAAAACTAAGGATGGGAGGGAGAAAAGCAGTGTCATTCCTGAAGCAACTGGAGATAAAATAAATAACACGTTATGTGATTTTTTTTAATTTTTATTTGACACTCCTTATCCTTCTTAGAGAGGGAGTCTAAGTATCTGCGATCTTACATAAAAGATATTACATACTCAAATTATTTACAAAATATATATAAAAAATCAACAGTATATTCGGATGACACATTTAATTTCGGGAAAGTATTGTCTCACCCACGGGCAGATGACGTATTGCTTTAATTATTTATGACGTGCGACAAAGGCGAGACATTTCGCAAAACGACTGAAAGATCTCTGCTTCAAAATATAAAAAAAGACAGAATTGTTGCACTTACAACATAAATACTCCGAATTGTTATCCGACTGCATAGCGTAAACGCACAGCCGAAGGAAAGCACCGACTCTCCGACCTAGTATGTCCTTGGTTTAAAAGAATAGTTCAGCACTTCTACTCTTCGTATCTTTCACTTAGACTTCTTTTCTCCGTCTAGACCAAATTTCAGACACGCAGTTTCATAAAACAAATAAAAAAAGGAAACGACTCCAACCTTCGAGGTCCCCACGGATCGTGTTTCCCGCTTTTCCGGGGGCGTAGCATTTTTCTCTTGCGGTTCCCAGTGACTTCCTCAGCTTTTTTCTGAGCTTACTGAGCGCGCCTCTTTACTCGGCTTTTTTATTAAGGGCCACGCCTGGAGCATCGTTCTTCTCAACCTATTTCTTTCCCCGCACGCCCAATTTGATTTCAGAACATAAATAGATCTTGCTACGAATATTTTTGCGCCGACAGTAGTCGGTTTTACTGTTTTTAATACTCATTTTAATCAGTTATATTTATAAAAATTTTTACTTTAATAAATTTCACTCCTTAATTTTAATTAAGCAGCAATATATATTCAATTTTACATTAAATCAAATGAGGTCGCATAGATCATTAAAAAAATCAAATTTTCCATAATTTTTGAGTATTGAAAATTAAAATACAAATAATAATTTTTTATTACTATACAGAAAAATTTTTTTTGATATTAGCAATAATCGACGCTCTAATTTCATACTACAATGACAACAATAAAGGCACCTCGTACATTTTACGAATTTTAATAAGATGCTCTAAAACAATAAATTCTGTAACTAGAGTTGTATATTTACTTGTATATTTATTAACTACATTAAAAATGGTAAATCTTATAACTATAACGCATTGGATCTATATCTAATTTATCGCTTATTATAGCACAAAAAATTTATTTATTTTATATTTATTAAAGCTTTCATATACAATACTTTGTAAGAATATAAACCACCCAAAAACTTACCTAAGATCCAGATAACTTAAAGATTGTAGCATTGTTACTGTTTCCGGTATAATTTTTATTGCATTATGATAAAGATGTAATTTTTCCAGAAATGGAAATTCCGTTACTTCTTCTGGTAATTCCATAAATCGGTTTTTCGAAAGATCTGTAATAAAAATTTTAAACGTAAGTAAATAAGCCAACAGATAGAAATATAAAAAAATAATAACAATTGAGAAAAAAATGACTATAATAGAAAAAAATTTTATTTTCATTATAGTTCATTATATCATATTTAATCCAATCAATTTGTATATAGACATTGTTTAAAACTTCATAAAATATTTGCAAATCAGTAAACTCTCTTTGCAAAAATAGGCATTGTATGAATCAGCATTTATTTAAGATTTAAAAACAGAAATATACGAAGCAAATTTATTTACAAAGGGCGGTACATTGGACATTTTAGGGTTAATTTTGGATCAGAAATATACCAAAATAATGTATAAAGCGTAATTTTATGATAAAATCACAAATAAGACTATATTTTCTGATGTTGCAAGATCATATTTTCCATAAGATTATTAAGCCCAGTTATTATAACGAAGTTCCTCGGTCAAGTTTAAAAAATAAATAATTTTGTTAAAAAGTAGAAATTTGTAAAAAAAAAAAAATTTAGAAAAGAAACTAATTATAGTAAATTACATGGCTTCTTAGATGTGTCCGTTAGCATACTGAGCTTGTATATACCTCAAATCAATTAGTATTAAAGGAGGAAATAAAATTAATTTACTCTGTTCAAAAATATTATTGTTACATAATGCATGACGTTATTAGTGCGAATTTTGATGTTTGCTAAAATTTCATTATATCAAAATATTAAAAATACACATTTTTTTCGCAATTTCAGGACTCATCAGGCCGCGAGTCCGCGATTAGGTGAAGAGATGAAGGATTAGGTGCGAAATACTCAAGACACATTTTGGGATCAATAACATTCATTTATTCGCTCACGCGCGTTACCATTGGCATAAGAAACCCCCTCGATTACGGGGGAAAAGTCTTATTTTAATCGCCGCCATCTTACACATTCATCCATACACGCACACAGACTCATACCTCACAACTCCTCACACCCCGCGCCCCGTAACCCTTGTATCCCCCGCTATATGGAATAGAGTGTGCTCGCCGTGACCTAACCGCTGGGGGTCGTCACGCACCCAGCCCATTGCCCAGGGCCTGCTCTCTTTCAAGCGTGCCTGAGGTACGTTGGGTCGCTTGGACACAGCGACCTACAGATACTAGTTACCCTCGTTGACTCGCTCCGGCCTTATACCAACTCACTCCTCACTTACTTGCACTTCGGTGGTCGCGATGTCGAAATTCTGCCCTCGTCACTTATACCGGGTCGCGCGGAAAATCATGCCGCCTGCCGTTCAGGCATCCTTCGGGCCATTTTGGCCCGAACACACATTTATGAGAAGAATGTTCCATAACTTTATTACGGATTAAGACTTCGTCTCATTTATTAAATAATTTTGTAGTCATTTAAAACATACATATGAAATAGTTTGGATATTTTTTTTTAAGACATAAATCTAAAGAAAATTCTGCATACATTCTATCTATAGGATTAATATTCTTTAAGTTGATAAGTAATAAATTTTGGCCATTTGGATTGACTTGCTTAAAGTTTTAAATTTATAACAACCAAATTTAATTATAGAAAATACTCCCTTACACAAGTTAAAAGCAAAGCTTGTGTACGATAAAATTATAAAAAAGATGCCAAATTTGAACGAAATATTCAAATTTTGATAAATTAAAGACAATTATAGACGTTTTTTACATAATAAAACAAATCCAAAAATAAATTAGCAAGTGTGCTTATTGCTAGAAAATTCAAAAATGCTTTATATAACATAATTAAATTAATACAGAAAGAATCATTTTCAATAGGTTTAGAAGACCTAAAACAATACATAACATACAATAACAATAAGTGATATAAACTTATATAACTAAAAATAAAAAATTACTTTTATGTATCATTTATATATAATTTTCACTTCCATTGCCCGTTCTCTTAATTACCACTTAGTTTTCCATCATTTTTACAATACCATTCCTTCACCCATTACACCTTTCCTCACTTAAAAGCTCCTTCTTTTTCCTTTCTTCCTAAATCTTCTTCCAATCTTAGATCCACATTGGCCCTTATACATGCGTGCTCTGCAATTACGTGTTTCATATCTTCGCACTCCACTCTGCAAATTCAGCATCTTTTTTCCTCCGTTGCTTTTGAATGTTATCTCTCTTTCATTTTTTCCCACATCTATACTTTACGATAAGCTTTCTGCTGCTGAACTGCAGCCTTCTTTTTGAATATTCTGGCATCTTTTCAATAACCACCTATTAAAACCAAAGATTTTACTTACTCGCTCTAATACTATCCACATTATTCATTTTTTCCTCCTCTTTATAACCACCACCAACCTTTGAGCTGTAGGTGCGCCCTTTTTTCGCCACTCTGACTTCTACGGATTATACTATTTTCCCGATTTCTCCATTCTTGCCTCCAATAGTTGTCTAATTTACTTCTTTCCCTCTTCTTGTATCTTGTCCTCAAATTTAATTGCTCTTTCCAACACCCTTATATTTAATTAAAGTTTTTTTATTTCCTCCATAACTACTTAGTTTGGAATCGCCAATGTCAATTTGGACAAACAATACTTGACATGCTTCTTAAGTAATAAGTTCTATTCTTTTGCACCAATCCATTCCCAAATTTCAACTCAAAGCAGCACCACTTTTTCACCAGCACATAACGTTTCAATTTCTCTCTCGCATGCACTATACATAACTATTTCACTGTCTCTCTCTCTCTCTCTCTCTCTTTCTCTCTCTCTCTCTCTCTCTCTCTCTCTCTCTCTCTCTCTCTCTCTCTCTCTCTCTCTCTCTCTCTCTCTCTCTCTCTCTCTCTCTCTCTCTCTCTCTATCGTAAGCACTACATTGATATTCATTGACTCTTTTTCTTTTGCATAATACAGCTCAACTTACTTGGATATGTGCTTGCACGGAAACTGTGATCCGTCAAATTGAATGACCTTTCATATCTACCGTAGTTTTAATCACTGTAAAACATTAAAGCCTTACCTAAAGTAGGTAAAGAAGAAAAAAAGTATTGTAAAACAAATCTGCTCGATCTTCTTACAAGTTCCTGACGTAAGTACAGCAAAGATGATATCTGGTGAGATAAAATGGCTCGTTTGATCGCTACTGAGCTATTTGACCGAGCTCACTCGGATTTAAGATTGGCTGTAGAATGCGACCGGCGAGTTCCTCTCTACGACAGCTCTTAACGTTCCTGATATATCATGAAGAGGAACGGAGAACTGTACAGTGAGATGACAGTCGTGTTAAAAGATCGGTCCGGTGCGGCGCAACCACGCAAAGCTACTAAAGCTCACTGAGGAGGTACCAGTGCCCATTCTGGGCGATGTAAGGCGACACGCGGTACCATATTACTGGTGACCATATAGGTTGAGGTAAGGTTCACTCCAGAGGCTTTAATTCGGATAAAAATGCTTTTCAAGGTTGGAATGTGTCTTTCAAATCAAAGGCGATGATCCAACTGCTGGGACTCGAAAGACGACGGGTGTTTGTGCTCCTTACCGGCACAGGAGCTAGCGTGGCGAGGCCGATAAGGAGTGCCTCTGATGTCATCGTTGGATTGTGCGGTCTCAGGCCTGTTGCTGTAGGTTAGCGTTTATTTGTTGCCGAAGTTTACCACGCAAATACTTATCAGCAGGATCATCGATATCGATCTTGAAAGATACGCCGACTTGAACCTGGCAGACCCTAACTTTTGCAACCCTGGCTCTGTCGATCTCATTGTTATTATGGACTGGTATTAGCACATACTTAACCCGGGATTACTCAGCATAGACGAATCAGGTCTAACAGCACAAGAGACCTGTCTAGGCTGGATCATCCAAAGCCCTATTGAACCGAAGAAAGCAAGCGGTAACGCTAACTTTGTTCAGACCACAGAATGCGGACCGAGAAGACCTGTTTAAGGCATTGCAACAGTTTTATGAACTGAAGATGGCAACGATACGCCCCGGAGGTGGAAGCCGAAAGGGTTGACCATTGAAGACGACTTTCGGAAGACACACCAACATAACACCGAGGGAAGATTTGTGGCTCGCCTTTCGTTCTAGGGTCAACTGTCAGATGTGACAGAGGAAACCCGCTATCAAGTGATGACTTCTTTGCGATGGCTACACAGCAGATTTAAGTTCGATGTAGAATTTTCTCGCTACTTTCGGGAATTCATGACCACCTACTAACCTAACTACCCTAAGAGCTCGGTCATATGAGGTACGTACCAACTACGAACAGCGTGGGCATGCTAGTTTGGTACTTATCACATTATTCAGTGATGTCGGACTATCATCGGCTCTCAAGATCAGTAGTCTTTGACGCATCGCTACCAACACGGGCGCGGTAGTACTTGAATGATTTCCTGAAGATATATAGGGCCACCTTTTTTAACTTTAACTGCCATTGAAATTGCTTCATTGGAGGTAATACAGATATGCGTTTATTGCTGACATTGTGAAGATGTTTTGGCGTCGCTGAAGTGGATCAGGACGCGCATCGAATTGTATGGTCTCCGAAACCAGGAATACCACTCACCGGTTACCAGTCAACAACCGTCAACTATGATGATGTGGACATAGTAAGGAATAAACAGCACGAGCTTATACATTAATTAAGGATAGTTGGTATCACGCTCGGCAAATGGGTTGCCAACTTTCGACGTCCGGGTGATCTTGACCAGACTTGTCCGACTGCTATGAGATGAACTCACTATACATGTGTTCAGATAGCCGAATGGTACTAACTTGATTGGAAAAACACCCTAGTTGATGGAAAATCTTCGTGGCCAAACATGTGTCGACCATACAAACGCAACTGCTGTAAACAATATGGAACCTTGTCCTCGACAAAAGCCGGCGAAAATGAAATAAAAGAGTTAGATAAGTTGGAAAGGAAAATAGAAATAAAGGATAGTGCAAAAAACGACGCAATGAGGTGAAGGTGAAGGACAAAAGCGGAAAGTGTTAAAAGAAGTATGGAATTGTACACGAGAAGCGATTCACGAGGTGCTACACAATTGCGAGTGGAGGTGCGGTATCATACCATAGGCAGGCGACGATTGTGAGAATCAAGTGCCTTGCCCCAAGAGTGCGTGCGATATCGCATCCGGGAGACCAAGCCTGGGATAGTTGCGACCAAAGATTTTGCGTGGTGATCTTCAACGATCGAACCACGGAGATCCACCGCCGGACGGCGAATCGAATCCGTGGACTCACGGATAGAAAGTAAGGTAGTTACCGCTTGCTAAGATGCACTCGCGTCCGCGTATTTAATATCGGCGAAACAAACACTTTTCCTCCTACGTCATAGAGGATTTTTTATTTTTTATTTTTTATTCCTTTGATTGTATATCTAGAAATAAACGTAATACTTTTCTCGTCCCGAAATCAATGTTGTTTTTTTATCATTCGACCTCCCGCTTTGGAACCCCAACTCACTCCCCAAACAATTACTACTACCTCAAGAATGAGAAATAATTTATAAATTTTCAATTCTCTCCAATAAAGCCAAAGAGAGCGAATCCATTTCCCGAGGACAATTCTAATTAAAGGTTCTAGAACTCCCTATTGCGCATCTAATTAAATGCACAGTTTCAAACCACATATGATAACTGATAAGTAGCCTAAGGAGATATCGACACGCGCGCAAAATCTATATCAATTTTTCCTATTCCTAAGCTATAATAAAATGTTACCTATTTTTTCAAGATTTGAAGGCTGCCTAATTTTAATTTTTTTTACCATAAATAGTAAAAAGAATCATAAAATTGCATCAGTTAGATGTTAAAGTGTTTTTTTTTTAAAGAAAACTTTTTCAAATAAAAAAATAACCGGACTAGAAATATATTTACGATATAAATTTATCTTTAATAGCGCAAAGTTAAATTGTATAAAGTAATTTAACTAGATATATATTAAGGGAAAATAGTTATTACAGATTGAATATAAACATGATTGTCAGGATTTTTGTAACCCCTATTCTAATTTAGCAAGAGCGTCTCCATCAAAATAATTTTAAGCTCGATTACTGATATTCTTTGTCAAATTTCCCATCCCTGATGTTCATATTACGTTTGCAAACTAATAATATTAGGAAAGTACCAGTTGGCTTTGTGCGATGGTTGACTTAATCCCAAAAAAGCGTAATACTTAAAGGGTTTTTTGTACTTGAAAGGTCAGAGGGCATCCAATAAAGAGGTAATGTACTACTACTAAAAAGACAATGAATATACAAGTTCCAGCGCTTTATAATTGTTTAATGCTTTAACTCAATATTGATAATGTACTGTTAAACGAATATCTACAGAATTATTATACGTCAGTAGTTACGATATATAAAAAATATAAACAAATGGTATTCTCGCATTTTACTAAAGTATTATCTTATTAAGTATGTTACTGTTCAAGAGATCTTTCTTTACCAAAACTATGACTAAATCTTCCTGAAGGCTTGGGGTAGAAAGAGATAAATAACTACACAGCCTGTGTTATCCATGAAAAAAAAACTTAAACTTGAGTCAGGGGAATAACAATGGAAATATAGTATCTGATTTCTAGTCATAAAATCTATGACAGAACTTTTACTTACTGGGTTATATTATTCTCGATTACGGACATATAAGTGAGGTGAATATGTATTTAAATTTTAAACATATTCAAGTGAACTATTTGATACTTTCTTTAAGCATATGTTCAAAGCAAAATAATATAGTATATGGATCTTTTTTATATGCTTTTTATATAATTAATTAGCTCATTAGAATTAGTCTCTTTTATGCAAAACACTACAAACATCTTTTTATTTTTCAAACCTAGTTATTTAATACAAAGAATCATGATAAATACAGTAATGATATTATTTTTATTGTCCATTTCCCTGCTACAAAAAAGAAAAAAACAGGAATAATAATGACCGAGCAATTTCTTTTTTTTTCTTCGCAACTCCTCTTATTCTTCAAATTTGAAGAGATTAAAAAAAAGCAAAAGAAAAAGCAGAAACCATGAAATCACTACTAAATTCAAAAATTTAACATCTACTATTGCAAGTTAGATGTAGTTTGAAACTAAAAAATAAAAACTGTGACCATGGATGACAAAGTTAATGTCATGCTAAAGATGTAGAATTGGTATTGTCTTCATCATTCTCTTTGCAGTCACTCCAAAAATATTCTTCACAAATCTCATCTGATCATCATTTCTTTCCAATTCATGACATGCCTCATTATAGAACAATCTTAAGAATATATGTAATGATCAGTACTCAGTAAAAATTAATATAAAATGTAAAGTTTTTAATAAACTATATTATTATAAAATGTTGTTCATCTACTAATTTTATTTTATTTAATATTTGTTTTACTTTGATGCAAATAATGCATATTATTTATTTATATAGGCAGTCAATATGTTTGATGATTTTTAAAATAATTTATTTTACATGTACTTATCTATTTGGTTAAAGATTTATTACTATTACTTTTTGAAGTCAGATTAATACAAAACAAGAAAATTATAAGAAATACATATGATAAAAATATATACATGTATGCAACAGATTATTAAGCTTATATTTTAACATCATTTTTTTATCTAATACTAATTAAAAAAAATTTGTAAGTAAACATCTATCATTACTATAATTCACAGTTTCAAATTATTACATATTATATAATTAAATTATTAAAATTATATGAAAAACATACATTCATAAAAAGTGCTTTAAAAATTTGCTTATAAAATTAAAATAATCATTCATTAAAAATTATTTATTTAAAGCATATTTATTACAAAATTGTAACTTTAATTATATTTTCTTGATGTTTTAAATATTGAATAGATTTAATATTTTTAAAAGACACTAAATCAGAATGTTAAATATAATTTAATTTTTTGGCTTTAATATCCACTACAAATGAAAGGTAATGTTCTTACTATATTTTAGAAACCCTTAAATTGAACCTGAGCTGAAATAAATATCTTTCTATAAAAAATATTTAAGCAATTTCTTTATTCCTATAATACAATATTTCTATTAATCAATATTTTTTGATAATTTTTTTTTAAATGTTTCATAACAATTATAAAAAAAACTGATAACATTTTTATAACAGAAAAACTTAGTAAATATATTAATTATATAGAAAAGATATATGGAAAATATATAAAAAATATTGAACTATAATAAAAGTATACTTTTATTATTGATAAAGCTTAAAACATGTGTCCAAATTATTTATCAAAATGAATATTAAAAAATTTTGGGGAAGAGAAACTTCTATAAATTAAAATTCTAAACTAATTTTTAAGTAATATTAAAAATAGTATCCTCTTATACAATAAAATAGAAAAAATAAACAATACTCACCAGCCAACACAGTATCACGAAGATTGTATTTAATTGAACCCCGTGGTTTCCCAACTTTTGGAAAATCTTTAAGTTTACGCCCACTCAGTTTCAGTTCACCACTAAGATGAGCCTCTTCAAGAATTCTTTCAAGACTTCTAGTGAGTTGTTTTTGCAAATGTGCATTCATGTTCGTTACAACCATCACCATATTACATTATTTTTATGTGATTTGTTACTACTGATCAATCGTTGATTGTCCGCTTTTATATTTTAGTGCTAACATCTAATTTATTGGATGAAGTAAATAAAGGTTTTAATAATCTTAAATTGTAAAACTAAAATAAAATTATATGCTGGTAGTCAAATAGAATCAAATTATACATTCAAATAAAAACAACTTTTGCATTAATATAATTATACTAGAAACTTAAAAGCTAGAATAATAAATAATACTCTGAAAAGAGACATGCGCACAGTGTTGCTAGATGTAGCCATTTCGAATTGTGCGCACTAGCGACTTGAGATTTCACTAGCTGGAGGAATGGGAAATTCTGGTTGAGTGGGGAGTGGGGACAGTCGAAAATGAGTGCAGGAGAAATAATTAAGACAAAGCAATAGCGTAGAAAAGAAATAAATATTGCCTTCTTGCCTAAAAATTTAAAAATAATTGTTTTTTTAATAAAGGTGATGATCACAATATATACTATATCATTAATTTTGTTAATTTTCTTTTCATAATAAAAAAACATTATTTTAAAAAAAAGTTTATTTTTAATTACATATAAATACATTAACCTTTATATTTTTTTAACAATTTTGAATAAAGACTGTTTAGAAAATTTATTATTATTAAAAAAAAAGTCAGTGCCTATCGTTTATTATGAAAAGACAATACGAATCATATAAATGTTGTAACAGTGTTAATCTGTATTTTTTTAGTCGATATTTTAGTTTTTATTGTTAAAAAATATATAATGGTGATGTATTTATTTTAAAATAAGGTCACAAAAATTTGAAAATTATATTATTTCGATAGCAAAATGATTTATAATTACATATATTACATAAGTACATAGATATATGTACATTTTTTGAATATTAAAAAAAAGTCTTGTTAAATTTCTGGATAAGAGAGCAATATTTATTTTATTTCTACACTGTTACTTCAAATTATTCCTTCTGCACTTATTTTCGACTAACATCCACGCTACCGACATTTTACATGCTGTCGGTTAAAGAACTCGCAAAATGCTAGTTTTGAAAAGAATTAAAAATCATTTGATACAATACTGAGCGTAAGAACGAAAAACAATAAATATGCTGAAAAGAGAGTTTAAATTTAAAAATAAATGGTTTTAGAATATTTTAAATCAAACAGCTTTGATACCATTTCTAATTATCATATTCTTATTTTTCCTTCTATTCATTTATTTTTATTTTTATTATTAAAGTTAAATATGCATTTTTCAAAGAAAATGATAATATTTTTAATATATATTTGTTATGGGTTTTAAGTTCTTTTTATTATAAAATTTTGAATACAATGAATTAATATTATGAGGTCGCTATTATGTACAATGTACTGACTGTACAGTCAAAAGATTAAAATCTTTATAGTATCGCGTCATTGCGGGTTCACATAATAAAAAATTCTTCCATTAAATTTCGCTTCACTGCGTCGTAAATCATATTTCATCGCTTTTTACTCTTTGACGTATGTGTTTATTATTAAACTTTCAATTAACAAACATCATACTTCTAAGTAAATGTTGTTTTGATTGCAAAAAACTTTGAATTCTCTCTTTCTCTCTCTATATATATACCAAAATACTTTCATATTATATAGCATCCATTTTTCAAACTCATATTTTAAATATACTTTAATATTCTTATTATTTAAATATGGAAGATTCAGTAATAAAGTTTGATGTTAAAGAGGTTAAGTCAGATTTATTGAAAGGAATTTTTGATTGTTCTCAACGTGGCCTTATGCAAACAACAAAATGGTAATAGTTATTAACATTTATGGAATATCGATGTAATTTCACTACATTGAAAAGGTTATTTAAAATACTTTATCTTATATGTCTTTTAGGCTTGCTGAATTAAACCATTCCTTAAAAAATGTTAAACAAGATTTGTGTAACATTAATAGTAGTTCACATCTCAATGTATTGGATGTAAATGATGATGAAGACAGTTATATTTTAGCTAAAAGCTATTTTGACTTAAGGGAATATGATCGATCTGCATTTTTTCTTGAAAAATGTAAAACATCAAAAGCAAAATTTTTATACTTTTATTCTTTGTATCTTTCTGGAGAAAAGAAAAAGATAGATAATATGACAGATGTACCACCTGATCCTTTAAAAAATAGTAGTTTAAAATATTTGTGCAATGAATTAAGAAAAGAACATGTTAATGGAAATCTTGATGGTTTTGGATTATATTTATATGGTGTAATTTTAAAAAAATTACAAATATCAAAGTTGGCTACTGAAGTTTTAGTGGAATCCACTCATAAACAACCTATGCATTGGGGAACATGGCTTGAACTAAAAAGTTTAATTACAGATAGAGAAAAATTGGATGCTTTAATATTACCAAGTCACTGGATGAAACATTTTTTTATGGTACAAATGTATTTAGAATTACAATTTATTGATGAAGGATTTGCATTATGTTGTGATTTACAATCTATGGGCTTTCAGAAAAATGGATATGTACTAGCACAAACTGCTATTGCAATACATTATAAAAGAGGTCATTTACTTCAATTTAAGAAAAGTATTGATTCTTATTTTGTACACAAACTTATTCAAATTTTTACTTAATTTAGATGTAGATAATGCAATAGCAACCTTTAAGCAAATCATTGAAGATGATCCTTATTGTCTTGATAACATGGATACATATTCAAATTTATTATACGTGAAAGAATTAAAAAATGAATTAGCTTATTTAGCTCATAGGGTAACAGAAATTGATAAGTATAGATCTGAAACATGTTGTATAATAGGTACTAATAATATTTGTACATAATTGCTATATTTAACATTGAGTCAATCAATCATTTTGTAGGTAATTATTACAGTTTAAGAGCAGATCATCAAAAAGCTATTATGTACTTTCACAGAGCTTTGAAATTAAATCCACAATATTTGTCAGCATGGACATTATTAGGTCATGAATTTATGGAAATGAAAAATACAAATGGAGCCATTCATAGTTATCGACAGGCAATAGGTAAAATAAATTATTATATACTATTGTTTCACTTTATATTTATACAGAAATTATGAATTATATTTACAAGAAATTTATTTTTAGAGCTTAATAAAAATGATTATAGAGCTTGGTATGGTTTAGGACAAACATATGAAATTTTGAAAATGCCATTCTATGCCTTATATTATTATAAACAAGCACAATTATTGCGACCTCGAGATAGTAGAATGGTTCTTGCTTTAGGTGAAGCATATGAAAAACAAGACAGAATACCAGAAGCGCTAAAATGTTACTACAAAGCTTGCAATGTTGGTGATATTGAAGGAATGGCACTCATTCGTCTTGCCACGTAAATAAATACTGAGTTTTTGTAAATGTATTTGAATAAAATGTAAAAATATTTAATATTGCAGTTTGTATGAGAAATTAGGACATCATGACAATGCTGCAGCAGCATTTACCGATTTTGTAATGGATGAATTTAGAAATGCTGATAGAACTGAACTCAGCCATGCTTATAAATTTTTAACACAGTATCATTTGAAACGAGATGAATTAGATCAAGCAAATCACTATGCACAAAAATGTTTACAATATGATGAAACAAAAGAGGAAGCCAAGGCTTTTTTAAGAACAATAGCTCAAAAAAGAATAAAAGTTGATGATAATCCAATGATGGTGAATGAAAGTTAAATTTAATTACATAATATTTAATACAAATATTTTAATTTATTAATATTGTAGATTGAAGATATGAATGAAACTAATCCAATTGGTGAAGCAGAAAATTGTGTAAATAATATTCGATCTCAATTATCACCTATGAATTTATCATTCTCATCTACTTAGAATTAAAATATATATTGAACAGAAAATGTAAATATTAAAAAAAGTTTTAGAATACAATAATAATATTAATATGGGTTAGCACCATTCATATTTGACTGTTGATATGTTGATAATTGTGTATTATAAACAAAGTTAAAGAAAAATGAATTATTTTGTAGGAATTCTTCATTCAAATTTTCATTAAACAGAACCTAACATTAAACGTCAAGTTTGACTTTCTTTTAATTTTTTTTTTTACAAAAATTTTTATTTTAATACAAAATTTCAAGGTATGAATGTGATTGATAAATATTTAAATATTCTTTTACAATTGTAACTTTGTATCTCTGAAAAGATAATAATATTTTTTTAATAAAATAGTTATTTAATCAATTATGCTTCCATTCAGCACCTCTTTAAACTAAAAAAAATTTATATTAAACACTGCCAATAATAAACAAGAGCATATTCTCCACAATAAAATGTGAAATATCATGAGTCAACAGAACAAGACACAATTGTATAAAAATTATCCATCAGTAATAAATTTGATATATAGACATGCAAATTCTTCATCCTTCTTGGTGTATTTAATAATTTATGATCTATCTTAATGGTATCTAATTGATCTAAATGACACCAAAAACACTTCAGCTATCACTTAATAACTATCCTTAAAACAAAAAAAGGAATAATTATTACAATACTAAGAATAAGTCTTCGCAAATTTTTATTGAGTTGCCTTGAGATTTTTTAGGACAACTATTTTTTTCATTACGGTTACAATTGACGGATAGCCTCTTTGGTTGTTTTCATTTTTACACTAGCGCCAAGGACGCGGTTCTTAGCGCTCGCGATTTTCCCGCCAAACGACTAAACCGTCAATGAGCCGAACTTTTAAGCCCCTTCGCTCTCCTTGCTCCTCTATTCCAATCACGCAATGAAAATAAAAGATAAAAACCGGGGAAAAAGAATTAACAGTAATAAAATAAATATATATATAATTTAAAGTTTAATTACGTTTACTATACTGCTTCGCGGGGAAAAAGGCATGCCAAGAGACACAAGGTTCATTACGTAGTTATAGTGTCCTAATATTCATATATGTTAATTAACTGAACCCAATGTACATGATTTGTGGATTTAAAAAAGTCGCTTTATGAACATAAGAAAATTTATAAAAACATCATGTGACTGCAGGCGTCGCCGCTAAAAATTTAAAGAGTAAAAAAAGCAAATAGAGAATGTATGCGAGTAGTGTGCGTGTTGGGTTGCACGAGTCGGTACTGTCGGTAGATATATAGTACATAACAGTATGCATATAGTGTTTGCGGTATTTAATGAGACGCATATAAATTTCAGAAAAAGATTTTGTGTGCGAAAGTATGTTTCGAAGAGTCGCAGACGCGAGTGATGTGAATCAGTGTGAATGGAAATTAAATTCGCAAAGAATGGGAAAAATCCGGACGCTTTGTATAAATGTGGACCGGTTGTGCATGGACGAAAAACTTAGGCGCAGAGCTGCGGAGAATTGAAAATGCATGAACCGAAGATAGCGTAATGAGCGAGCGTACTTGTAAGTGCGAAGCCATGATGGAAGAAGCATCGTTACCTATTAGCTGGCACAAAAAGGGAACGCCCATAATTTTAACATGGGAAGCTCTTATACATGGGTTATAAAACACGCAATACCGCAGCCGTTTCGCTGCCGCCACCATGAATTGCACAGCGGGATTTTTTTGTATGCCTCACGGGTTAATCATGCTCCTTTATATCACCACTCACGACGAAAATTTAGCGACATATTGGCCTATAAAAGCCGATAGAATGGTTAATTCGGGGCTGTCTAGACAGCCTTCCCGCTCGGGTAATAACTAAAAGGAATCTTCGTCGTCAAACTTTCTTGCTCATGGTGAAATCACTTGGATAGCCTCCTTCTACCCTGGTGAAGTCGTTTCGATGACTATGTTTTGATCTTATTCCATAGAAGAATGATTGATATGATAGATTGAGTTTGAATAACTTAAGATGAACCTTAAAGATAACTAAAATTGTCTCTAAATAGTATAATTGCTCTATATCTTCCAGTTAATTTAGTAATAGTGTTGGTGAATTGTAATCTATTTTACAAAGAATTAAGTTACAAGATTTGCATAATTTTTCCACAGTTAGGATCCCAGGGATTCATGTGCTAAAATTCTACGATATTAAATTTTGGCAATAAAATTAGAAGATATCATATACGCTACTAGCGATCTTTTTAAAAAAAATTCGAGCATACCCAAAAACTCATCAAGATGATGGACAGCGTATAAAAAGGCACAATTGATGAAAAAGTACAGAGACTAAAAGGAAAAGAATAAAACCTAGTTTAATATAATAGAAAGAAGGCAGATTTGAGATGAAAGTGTGGTATTCTATTACAGTTAATGTTTATTCTATTTAATATTATTTTAAACTTAGCATTATTTCTATGTCATAAATAAACCTGTTTTATCAGTTATTTTAACAGCGATAGTACGTATGTTCCAGGAGTAGACAAGTCGAATACCCTTCCACTTCCTCTACAGTCAAAATGAACTCCAGTCCGCCTATGAGCTATGTTCGCCGGTCGGCAGACTCAATGGGTAGAACTCGGTGGAAGAAACAAGCTTCTCTCTACTGCAATAAACTAAACACACACAAGCAAAAACAGTATAGGAATATTACAAAATGCTGTAACGTCCACTGCACTCACCTTCACTCGCCGCTCTCGGTATTTTTGAGCGATAGAATGTCGAAAAAGGCGATCCTATTACATACTCAATAATTAATTAAATATTGTTGCATGAATAATTAAGTTATAATGTATTTTCATAAAATAATTTTTATTATTTTATAAATCAAGTGTTTCTTCTATCAGTAATGAATCTTAAGGTAAAAAATTAATTTTTTAGGAATTCATGATATACAATAAGTTAGACTCGAAATAAAAACAGACTTCTTACAATGCCTTTTAAACAATGTTTCCATCCCGTGTTATTGCGCTTAAGTGGAAAATTAAAAGGGGAAAACTTCAATGTACACAAAAAGTAAATAGCGTTACAAATTTAAAATAAGTTAAAAATCAACCTGCTGAAGTATCTAAAAATCGTTAAAAGTAATTAACGTTTGTATAAATGAAAATATTAATCACGAAATAATAATTTATTGGAAAGGAAAGATGTGACTAGGAGGCGGGTGCCTAAAGCAGGATTAAATAAAATACTTACATTAAAATTCAGGTTGCTAATGGCATAAAAACCCCTTTCGAATGGAAAATAAAAAAGCACTATTCTGAAATAAAGTATAGAACTTGTATGCAGAAGAATGAAATGAGAGGGAATAAACGATGGCAGTAAGCAGTAAAGGTATATGGGGTATTAATGCTTTATGTAAAAGAGAGGAGGCAAAAAGCTAAGTGATAATGGCAATCTCAATGTATAATAAGTATCCCTATATAGTGACTCTATACGCATATTTATATAGTAACTCTATATGTATGTATAATAAGCTCTATGTATTGCCTAAAAGACGATGGAGCAGTGCAAACTTTACATATGATGAGTTTGATAGACAAAACTTTTTAGTTGGAGTTGATTGAGAAATGTAACTTTGGTATCAATATGATTATAGCACAAGGCCAACAGATATAGCAGGAGTCTACGAGATTAAGTAAAGACGTAACCCCGAGCCAAGTGATGAGCCTCTACTTGTATTCTCGGTGAGAGAGTCTTATGGTGCAATGTCTGCGAAATCTCTAGTGCATGAAATACGAACTAATCACAACGGCTCGACAGCTCGCCGGTATTGGGAGTCGGAAGTCGGAAGTCGAAAAACACAATGAAGATGAAACGACTAAAAGCATGAAACACGAGACATTAAGGTACAGCGACATTCCCTCTTCAGTTTCATACAATTCGCTCTCTCTCTCTCTCTCTCTCTCTCTCTCTCTCTCTCTCTCCCTGCTTGCCCAATGATCCACTGCGGACTAGCATTTATTTAGTTTAATATTTATTTTGATGCGTGATTTTCGCGACTTTATGATAATTTAAATTACCAATATATGTCGATGAAATTAAGATTAATACTCTTTCATTTCTTCCTTTGGGTGTTACACATCCTTTTAGCTTTGTTTTTTTATCTATAATTTTGTTTTTTTTTCTTTTATGCATTTTTTATGTATACAATTTGAAAGGTTTGTTATTTATACAGTTCTTACCCTGAAAAAAAATTGATTCCTTTTTTTTAATTTATCGTTGATTACCACCAATTACCTCATAAAACTCCTCACTCTCTCTTCTCCATATCCCGCAAATCCTTGACTACTAAAAAATCTTTTCCCTTCTGAAACAGGCGTACCCATGAACACTCATAAGAATCACGATTCTACTAGTCATTTGATTTCATTATTTATTTCTGTACCCATTTAAAATATGTGCTTAAACTTTTTAAGAATATTTTATTTTCATTATTCTAGTAAATTAACAATATTAATAGAGTTAACTTTATATTTAACTACTATCATTCTATTCTTATAATTATTGTGTTGTTAATATGCTTGTTGACTTGTTTAATATTATATTTTAATGTTGTATTAATTTGCTGGTAAAGTTAGCGATGTTTGACTCATTTAGTAACTATTCATACATTTAATTGCACGGCTCACACTTTAGCTCATTAAGTCAATCAGTTGCTATAGATTTGTTATCTATAGCCGAATATTACATAACTTATTGGGTCCATAGGTGTTACATCGCAAGATTGGTGCAATCCAGTGTCGGAGTCCAAAAACTCCCTTTGATACTCATTCTTCGTCTTAGTACATAGATCACTTGATAGATATCGACTTCTTTTATTGTAACTTGAGCTTCTAATGGATCTGAAATCGAGGCAGTAGGTCCATCCGGTCAGTCGTTGTAATATCTCGACCTCAAGTTGCAATTTGGACTATACATCTTGGTCTCTTTCCGGCACTGGCTTGACTCTTTCATAAAAACAATCACCTAGAACAATAATAATAATCAATAATAATAAATAGTAATCCTGGACATGAAATATAAAGTCGTTATATATACACATGTAAACTGATATACTATATATTTACTTATGCATCATAACGAATATTCATTTATAAATATTAAAAACTATTTGCCTTTTATTATGAAGCACGGTACAGAATGCAGATTTAGTTTCAATAAATAAATGTTCGTTTCATTCGAAAAGAAAAGTGTAGATAAAGGACAAAGTACAAAGGTAAAAGTTAGAAAAAAATTTGCAAATATTTCAGAAATTTAAGGAAATTAGCCATGTTATTTTATGCTAGCGTTATACATAAGTATTTTCAGAAAAATGAAAAAAAGAAAGATATCCTGAAACGCAAAGTCTCCAGTTGAAAGTGTAGTAAATATATAAACTAATTATATGAATGTTCTATAAAATAGTAAGAAATCAATAATTAAGAATAATTAGGAATAATATACATATCACAATTTTAAAGTAAATTATACATTAATGAGAATTATGTATATAAAGTACATAATTCGTTATTCAATATACTTTTTTCGATTTCTTTTGGTATAATGAAAGTATCTTTGAGTCTAATATTATCAAGAAACGGCGCTCAATAAGAGCTGGCTTACGTCAATATTTTAATTAATATTAATATTAATGTAAGCCATTATAAATATCACAAATCCGCTTTGAAATCTGTTTATTAATATTTTAAGATTGAATATAATTTTGAAAATCTTAATAGTTTATAATACTCCGGATACAATTCTGGAGTTACGGTATCAAGTAATATTATCCCTGCTTGGTTCTTCAGTATTACCTGGGCTAGGTCCTTTTCCTCCAGGGGAACTGGATCTAGTCGGAACGACTTGTTCTCGGGGCAGCAGATCATCGGAATCCTAGTACGGGGATCAGGCAAGCCAGTCCAGTTGCTTGGATTGTGTTGAAGTCCGTTAATCGGCTTAGTTAGTTAACTGGAACCGGTCCGTCAGGCGGGCACAACAGGTCTGTGTCATCGAGTAGGTAGTAGGTGCACTTGAATTTGATGCACTATGTACTCCACTCAGGGGGTTAAGTGGGTTTGAACCTTTGGAAAGGAGGGATGGTGACGCGCTTTAGCGTCGACAACACCATGCTAGCGGAAAAATGGCGACCATTAGCCATGACATAACACCTTGATTGGCGTTCCACGTCACACGAGGTTAGTAGCGTCGACGCTACAAAAATTATATCTACATTTTAAATAACAAATTTCCATTTTTATTTTTAATAATATTCATTGATGAATCTAAATTAATAAAACATAATACAATTTACGGCTTAAGAAATATGAAATTCCTTCTATTTTATTTAATATTTTCAAACAAATTCATCAACATAATTTTTCTTTTTTAATTTTATTATTTTAAATTTGTTTTTTTTTAGTATATACAATTTCAATTTTGTCAATTTTCGATTCTTATATTATTATATTGCTTAAATACTACATTTACAATCATTCATACTATGAACTGGTTAGTTGAATAAATTTCAGTGTCATATATTAAAAATACTTTACTTTAAAAAAAATCAAAATTTGAGTTTTTAAAATACATTAACATTTAGTTTATTTAATATTTTAAAATGTTTTAATATTCACTTAAAAAAATATTTTCGTATCAAATGTTTTAATTAACAGTATACATTAATATTTTTTATAATCTTATACACAAAATTTATTTGTACAAATAAAATTATATATATCTTTCCAAATATTTAAAATTTAAATTCAATAAAATCTGTTATGTTGATTATCAATTAGTCATTTGCTGAGTTGTTAAAGAAGCAGCTCTTTGTTGAGCTTGGACAAATTCTGGATAATCAATATAACCATCTTGATTAGAATCATCTATTTGAAAAATAGGATCAATCAATGGAATTAACTCTTCATCCATAAATATTTTCTCTTCAAAACTACCACCACTTGATTCTTTATTTCCTTCTTCTATAAAATTAATGAATAATTAGACAAAAATTTTTTGCAAATATATACATCATAATTTACCATGCCAATGAATTAAAGACTTTATAAGTTCACATCCATCAAGTTTATTATTATTATCATAATCATGCATTTTAAAGTAATGAAACTGTAACTCTTGTTCTGACATCTTATTTGTGTCCAGTGGTACATCTAAATGCTCTGCTATGTGTCTGAATAAAAAAAATATTTAAATTTTTAAAACTTTAATTTAATCACTTATTCAAAAAGATAAAATCATAAAATATTTAATTAAGCTTGAACTTCATCAGTGCATTTTATTTATAATTATATTTATAATTATACATTTTATTTATATTTTATATTTCAGTATATTAAAATTAGTATATAAAGTATGCAGATCAATTTCTTTTTTAATAAAATATAGAAATCACAATTAAAAATTATTAAAATAAATTGAAACAATTTATAATTATTTAAACTTTTTTCAATGATTATTAAAAATGTACATACGCTTTTTCTTGAGCAATATTTGCTATATTAAGTACTTGAGGATTTCCATGATTATTATTTCCATAATCATGTGCTTCTAACATTTGAGATTTACTCTGCATTTGATGCATCATTTGCTGCGTTGATGGTAATTGCTGTCATAAATTCAATTATGTATTTTAAAAGATTTACATACTTGTTTGTATTTTTATTATCTTTTTTCTAATAAATATATTTTTTAATTTACAAATTTTTAAAATTTATTATTATATACTTGTAAAAATATTTTTGTTATACAATTAAAATTTAATAATTGCTTAATAGTTTTAAAGCAGTTAATAATAATACTAATATTAATAACAAAAAATAATAATAATAATAGTAAATACCTGTTGTTGAACTTGATGTTGAGGTGTCTTATGTATCATTTGATTGTTTAAAGTCATAGATAGATGAGACTGTAATGTTCAATTATTAAATTAAACTTTAATTTGTTAATAATTATTAGTATATATCATATTGTTTATTTAAAAATGTATTTTAAAATTAAGGAAACAAAACAATGAAACCATCAAATTAAAAACAAAGAATATTAAATTTAATAGAATGCATTAATACCTGTTTATAATGTTGTGGTGACACTCCAGGTGCAATTCGATCTTCTGATCGAGTACAACTAGATCCATAATAAATAATCACATATATATATAATCTCCATTGCATTTTTCTTTATATATAATATAATAAGAATGATAGAATAATTATTTAACTTTGATCAATAAAATGAAAACAATTTATTGCTGAGATCTAAATCTACAGAAAAAAAATTTAGTATTCTTTAAAAATAATTTCTTTACGTCTAATTAATACTATAAATGTATTAGTTAATTAATATTTTTACTTTAATAAGTAGCATTTTAATTCTTGCATATCATCATTGTAAAGATTAGGTTTTTAATAAAATATTGTTAACATAGTGTAATAGAAATACATATTTTTCTAAATTGTTTCTTGTGGTATAAAAACCGTATCAGTACATTTATTTTAGCTTTTTTAATATTCCATTATATTATGTAACAAATTGTATTACATAAACTCACAAATAAAGTTTTTTAAGATGATAATTCCACAAAATATTAAATAGAATTTATAAATTGAAACCAAAATTTTTAACCAGTTATTTATAAGAATAATAATAATAATAATAATAATAACCTGTTGATTAGATGTAAAAATTTTAAATTACATTGGTATGCGTAATGAATTTTAAATTACTTCCTACAGTGAATAAATTATTTTAAAAATATGTTTTTGTAACATATTTTATTACATTACACTTTTGTATACAGTTTTGTTAAAATATCTTTTTCATTAAAGAACTTCCACCTGCTGTTAAAACGTGTTTAATTAAAATAAATACCTTAATTAATTTAAGAAATATCAATGGAAAATTTTCTGAATGCGTTGCATTGTCGTGTTTCTTGTAATTCCTTTATTTACGATAAGGTGCATAAAACAGAATTAAATTTTATTTTATAGTTTGATGGTAACTACAATTTTGGTCGGTAATGGCGGACCCGGAGAGTACGGTACCGACGCACTACACTTTTCAAGCTTATCTTTTATGGAGTCTAAAGTTGTAGTTATATATCTTTGGCAATATTTGGAACACCATTCAAAACAAGAATTTAGATTGTGCGCTTTAGCGTCCTCGATCTTATTGGGCTATTCTAAAGAAAATTTCGCTTTATACAGAGTAGAGTACCTAAAAGTAAGTAGAAAAGACGTAATAAGAACAATACAAAACCATACAAACTCATTAAACCCTTATATAAAATTTCATTGCTATTAACGATTAAGTAGTAATATTTTACTCCTATATTTTTAATCAGTGAAAAAAAAATATTTTTTCTAAACACACAAGTTAAATATTTTCTATTGTAATATTATCATTTAGTAAACAAATTTGATGTAAGAACATTATACCGACAAATACATTTATTTTTTATGCATTTTTTACTCTTAAAACATTCGATTATGTAAACGGAATATCATATATGAGGACATCTTCATGCTCTAATATCACGCAAAAAATATATAATAATGTACGTTTATACAATATAAGGTTTACAAGATTAACCCGTCTTGCTCCATTTTTTTTTAACAAACCAGTACAATAACGTAATATTTTTTAATTAATTTGAAATTTTTATAAATTCTTAATAATTATGTTTTAAATTGCTCGCATAACTAAAACAGCGAGATTCTTGTGTATATAACTAATACTTCGTTCCTTCGTACAAGAATTCTGATGCATTTATAGCGCAAATTACTATCTTTGCCTTTGTCCTTGACAGCTGTTTATCATACAACAAATTATGTGTTGCAAGCTACTTCTGCCATTCATCTATGTATATCATCATTGATCCGAGAAATTGTTATTACTGGATCTTTTAAAACAAGCTAAAGTAGCTACTATTATTATTATTTAGATATTTCAGAAGAAATGTTATAGATATAGTTATAAATATTAACATGAATATAATTTTTTGTTTAAATTCTGAAGTTACTTATTAAAGTTAAACTTAAGTTATCTGCTAAATATTTTTACTTTTACGTTTTCCGAACCTGTAAAATATTTTCGACTTTATTTAGTTATTGTATTAATTTTTTCTTCTAGGTAAACATTTTTTCAATGAAATATATTCATTTGAAATTAGTTACTCATGTAACAATAACAACTTATCTCTATAGATATAATTACATTTACAATATATTCAAAACTATATATAAAACTATTAGTGTTTTCTTTTACTTTTTTAGTAAAATTTATTTAGTGACATGTTCTAAGCAAACCTTTATTATTAGCTTTATTTGATAAATAATTGATATATCTTATTATTGTTAGATTTAATAATGATATTTTTTTGTTTTTATTAAATGTTTTAGTAGTTTACTATTAATAATCAGATTAATTTTTTGATTATTGGTACATTAAACAAATTTTTATTCGTATATATACTTAATTTTTATAAAATATTAATATATTAACAAATTATTATGTCCATTTAAGAGCAGATTTTTGTAGATTTAAATACATATTTTTTAATAAAAAACTACAAATTTTAATGTAGAAAAAAAAAGTTATGTGACAAATGACAAAAAAATTATTTTCATGAAATTCTGTAAACTATTTTTAAGAATTTGTAATAAATTAAAAAGTTGCAAGCAAATAACAAAATAGCTAAACTTCGAGTATTCAATAATTTATATTAATTTATTTATTATTTAACAATTGTACAAACTATAAAACGTACGGCTTGGATACGTGCTGTAAGGTTAGGATTTAAAAAGTCTATTAATTACATGTACCCGAATATTGTATTTGTTAGTATAAATTATATATTTAAAGTATTAAATTAAAATTAGGTTTATTATTATTATTAAAAATTATGGTTTATTTTTTAACAGTATAAATGAATAAAAAAAAAACAAAATAAACTATATCGTGTATTATCTGTAACATATAAAGTATAAACACTATAATCTACAAACTACTATCTATAATTATCTATAATGGTGAGGGCATGCAGACCGTAAACCGCCAACGACTGTATGTTGGTCATTAGTCACTATCAACTTATATTATTAGAACCGTTTGATGCTCAAAAGTATTTATTAAGCGTATACTAACATTTTATAAATTTACATTTTTCAGTTATTAATTCGAATTTAATCATCGACTTTTTTCAGTGTTTTAAAGCATACTCTTAAACTTTGTTCTATATAAAGTAATTATGATTTCCTTACATTTTATTATAGTATTGCTCATGATATCGCCTAATAAAGCAGGATATGAGAATAATAACATTTTGAAAGCAGTTGAAAACTTACATATTGAATCTGCAAAAAAAATATTGATATCAATGAATGGCTCAACTTTATTAGAAATTTATGAAGCTGCTATTAAATCATATTTAACCGAAGACTGGGATGCTTGTATTCTGGGCTTTCAGAACTTCATGTATAAGTAAGTTAATTATAAAAAGGTTAACGTTTAATTACAAAAATTGAAATATAAAATTTTTTTTAAAAATACAATTTTATATTTTTTTTTTTATTAATTGCTTACTTACAGAGAATTTTAATAACAGTGTTTGTGAAAGTTTTGTAGGTATCTGTAAGAACCTTGTATAAAAATGATATTTGAATAGATTAGCTACCTTGTAATCATAATATACCACAGCTTCTAATTACTTAAATAACGTTTTTGTATGCATGTGAATATGTACGTATTTAAATTTCATGCAACCGAAGAAGTAAATAAATAAAATATGTTTAAACTGTTCTATTGTAGGTATAAGGAATACAAAAATGTAGTAGTTAATTGTCGAAAAAAATGTCGCACTGAGTTAAAAAAATTTACACCAATGTTCATTGATAATATTGAAGATTTACACTTTTATGAAAAAATCATCAAAGAAACTCTATGTATTCTAAAGTGTAATCAGGAATATCGGGAACGAGCAGGGGGAAATGCTCTTAAAAGACTTCCACAAAAACAGGAATTAAAAATAATGTTTGCTGAACATTATAAATATCTTCATATCTGTTATTCTCAGGTAATTTACTTAAATTGTATTCAATTGGTTTTTGTTAAGGTTGCAGCCTACACGAACAAATATGCCGTTCATTGTTTTTTAAAAAAAGTTTAATGAATATATAGAATATTCAATATTTAAATATAAGTATTGCTTTTACGTTATACATACAGTATATTGACATATTAAAATAGAAAGAATAAAATTATTATTATAATATTCTATCTAGAACACGAATGCAGATATATCGTAGAGTAGAAAAGCTAAATGAAAATAAGTATTAGAGAAGTTATATTAACAAAAGATAAGTAACTAAGGTAGCATAATAGTGTAGAATCAATTTAAAAATTTGAATTCTTAATTAATAATTATAAAATTTATGTTTCTCAGTTTTCTTTTTCATAAATGATGTTTATAATTTTTTTTAGAAATATGATTATCAGAAAGCAGCTAATTCTGTTTTTACTTATTTAATTTATCATCCAGATCATCAACCTAGTAAATCAAGCCTTGCTTATTATATGAGTCACATTCAGAATAAAACTCACATGATACAAAATCTTTTAATGGAATCTTTTATTTATGATTACATTAAAGCTGTAAAGTTTTACGAAAGAGAATATTATGAAAAAGCAGTAACGCATTTTGAAAGTTCATTAAAATCTTATATTGAATCAGAAGAGTCATGTAGATTTTATTGTGAAGGTCCACTTAAACATCATTGGAATCTTGAATTTATTACAGCATTTTCTAGTAAGTATTTGCCTTTAGATATGCATTGTTTTGTGTAAAAATATATTTCAAGATCTGTGATGAGAGGAGAGAATCCATCTAATTTGAGTTATAAGATTCTGTAGAGCCGAAATGCTCAGTGTATAAAAATTCTTTAGCATAATGTAGAATACTAAGCTGTTATTAATGTACAAAAAAGAAAAACGAAACTAGAATTAACTATCAGAAGAATTAAAAAGAAAACTATTGCTATAGGTAAAGTATCTCTGATTAATTATAATTGTATAAATTGTAACAGTACATAATAAAATACTTTAAATAATAAGACATATGTTAAAAATCCACTAGTATATTGAAATGTATGAATTTATATATCACTTCAATGCTTAGATTGATAGATTCATCAATCAATGGGCTAAGACGTTCAATAATAGCAAATCACTGCGCCGCATTAAAAGACAAACTCACGGTACCACTAGGCAAAACTAAGGCATACTGCCTCCCCATAGTTATTGTTCTTACATATCTTTCTCACAATTTTAAATCTTAGTCGGGAAGACTGTCGTTCATTCACATTTAGGAGCTCACAATCAAGACATCGATGTTGATTCTTAGAAAAAGGGAACTAAGTACCATAAAATTGACAAGTTTCTACCCAGTTGCAAACCGTTACAAATGCCCCTGCCTTCGAATGCTTTATTGCTGGGATATTACCCTTAGATTTTACACTTAAGCGCAGTTTTCATCTCCTTCCTGAATTTCCTATCCTCAGGGCATTGTGCTTAGGT
Source organism: Kradibia gibbosae (assembly GCA_018907135.1). Lineage (NCBI taxonomy): Eukaryota > Metazoa > Arthropoda > Insecta > Hymenoptera > Agaonidae > Kradibia > Kradibia gibbosae. The sequence goes on from JACCHX010000001.1 coordinate 36,787,997, forward strand.
ATCGCTTTCAGGTTACCATCTTTTCCAATTTCCTGCAATTTACAGGACAACTCTGCGAGATCCCTGGGGTTCCCCTTTCTGGTAACTTACAGTTAATATTTTCAAGTCTTACTTCAAGTGCTGTCCTCTAAGAGAATGTAACATTTGCAGCTAACTCCTTTATAAGAACTTAACATATCAGATGACTTGTCTCATCTATTTAAAAATTTCCTCATCCACCACATTTTCCAATACCTTCAAACCTATGTAAAGCATTCCTCTACATTTGTTACGTACTAGCCCTACATTTAATACTGAATAATATGTCGTATAAAATAAATGTAGATGAAAATTATGACTATTTATTTTTAATACAAGTAAAATATATATACCAATGATTAATTACGAATTAAAATTCCAAAATACAAAAACATTCTTTAAATTAAGAACCCACATTTGTTTTATTATGGTCTAATATTATTGGGAGTTATTTTGAACTAACTGTTTTATAGCTTTTTTGAGGAGATTAATAAATTAAGTAAAAGACTTAGATTGAAATACTTTAGATTAAGATATTTTATTTTTACTAAATAAAATTAATTGTTGTCAAAATAATTTAAATCCACTTTAAATAAACTATATAGTACATTTTTTAATTACATGTAATGTATTGTGTAATTTTATATATTTTATATATAATTTTTTAGATCATTTTGTAACTAATTTATATTGCAAACGAAGTTGTGCACGAGATTTACGGACCCTAAATGGCGAATATCGACCAGATTTTCTTGCAGATCATTTTAATTATTTACAATTTGCATATTATAAACGTAAGTACGTTTAATAAAATAGTTGACATTATATAATTAGGCATCATGTACTTTAAATATTTTTAAAATATTAAAAAAAATTGATTATAATTTGTAATTTAATGTCTCTTTATGCAAAAATTAAATATATTTTTATATTTTATTCACTCTATTGCTGCATAAAAATTCTATAATGTATGATGCATTAGCTTGCTGTAATGAATAATGCAAAATCAAATTTCAAATAAAACAATTGTAAAAATATGTTTAGTTTGAGATACGGTGGTCGATGTTTGTTGCTTAATAGAAATAAATTTAACAATGATGTTATTCTAATTTGTATATAGTTCATAAAATAAAAAAGGTTTGTGAAGCAGTGGAGAGCTATTTATTATTTTATCCAACTGATGAAACAATGTTACAAAATAAGCAATTTTATACAGCTTTATTTACGATAGAACAAAACTATTTTAAACCAAGGAGAGTATGTTATTTTAATATTGTTTAATAAAAGTTTGAAAATAAAATAATAAATTATTTTTTCTTTTTACAGGAAATTTTAATCTATGTAATAAGGCAAGAATATGAAATGCGATTGCTTTTATATATTAGTGAAGAGTTTACTGCTTTTGAAAACACACTTTAAAGAATAGTTGAAACTTAATAAAAAAATCAATGCGAATTTTAAATTAAAAAAAAAATTTTGGTTTCAAAATTAGTAATGAAGACTGTTTAAACATTAATAACACATTATATAATTTTTTTTGGTTCTTCTATAGCATCAAAGTGTAAATTTGTAATGATTAGTCTTTTTTTATTAATTGTACATTAATAAAAAGTTTTTTTTTAAAGATTTTTTAAGTTTTAAATAAAAAAAATTATACTGAAGTTATACATAATATAAAATGCATTTAATTTTTAAATTATTCACAAAGGAATGTATTAATGTTTTATTTTTCAAACTTTTTGTATTAATATACTATTAAAAAAATTTTCTAAAATTAAATTAATTTCTCAATTATAATACTTTTTTCAAAATGCTCAAAATTTCGTATTGAAAATTCAACAATTATTGCTGCATAAGATTGCGAAGTACAAGCAAAACTTGACTGCCATGCAAAATGCTTTAACAAATACCACATATTTCACACTTATGTCTTACTAAATTACCTTATAGAACAGCAATTTGTTATTGATTACTAAAAAATATCACTTCATTACCATGAATTAGATTTCCTAGATCGATGTTAATATTTCATCTAATTAAAATATTACATCAAAATAGAATATGTTGTATAGTTAAGAATTATATGTGTTACAGTTACAAAAACTTTTTTGCTAAGCAGCATATTATATAGAGTGCATTTTTGGGATGTAACGGAATTATTGTTGATTTTCGATAAAATTATGAATAGATTATTGCAGTTTTCTAAGCTCAACAAGATGATTGTTATGATTTATAATTGCAAAGAACATATTTCTCGCTCAGTGTAAATCTGCTAACTCAAAAAGTGTAGCTCCAAACTACGAAAGATAAAACACACCATTTCCCGCGGCACTCCCCATCACTAAACCAGAGTGACTTTAGACCTAAGACGGCTACTACATGGATCTGATTAATATGTGACTTAATATATTTTCAGAAAGTTAGCCATTTGATCGGTGATTTTTCGAGTCAAGTCCCTGATACCCTTTGTAAGTATTAAAAGGGCCGCGCTACGTAAGGTATACAAGTTTGTCATCAACTCCAATGTCTTTCAGATCTTCTTTTTTCTCGAGTATACCGACCGTCAGAGCTTTGCGCTTAGATAATGTAACCGTTCCTCCTTCTACGCAAGGTACGCCTGCTCTCAGAATTTTGTGCTTAGTTAAGTTTGTTTTCCGTATTTCGATATGCTTTTCGCCGGCGTCTTATGCTAAGACATCGTATCAGGATTACTTTCCCATCTCTTACCATTATAAAAAATTGTTAGTTATTAGCATACTTTAGTCATGCATCCATCATTCATAAAATTTTTGCCAAGGAATGTGTACCGTTCCATCAAGGACGCCATTTCCAAACCGATGCGACCCTAATCGATTTTCCACGACCTGCCATCGCAATAAGTTGCTACAGAACTAAAGCGGAAACAAAATGGGAAAACAAGGCAGAATTTAGCAAGGGGGAAGATGTGGACCATTCCCGGACACTTATGAATACTTAGACTTAAATTTATACCACCACTGCTGCTTTCTCTTCTACAATTCCGAGTCCGATTAATTACTTTAGGCGTAGGGAGCAGGCACAGTGTGTTACGCAGCAAACGAAATTGTTGCACGACCCAGAAAACTAGAAAAATGTTATATAGTAAAGATTATTTACTAATAATTATTTTCTTTTGTTTGCCGTTATCAAAACTTAGTGATTTAACAGCGTAACAAATAGACTCGTGCAATGTCTAAAGATATGTAAAATGGAGATTCACACCCTAGCTTCTTGGCGCACTGAAAATCGCTGTCTTCGAAACGTTTGCAAAACACCATAAAATATCGAGCAGCTCAATCCTTCTAAGTAACTCGACGCACTTGTCATAAATACTAACTTTCCCTTTTCATGCATTTTTCCGATGCTTTTGATAAAAAACCAAAAACAACTAATGAAAGATCAGAGGAGCCAATAAAAAGGAATAATAAAATTAAGCAGAAAAATAAAATCTATCTCGGTGTCGAAATGGCGAAGGAAGAGAAAATATGACTGGAAACACAGCGGAACTGTCGAAGGAGCCACTCTGGAGTTTCAATATAATGACTCTGTCATAGGAAAGGCCGTCTTTAAGAATATTTAGTGAAATTGATAACAAATTTATTTAAAAGCGTGATAGAGAAATTTAAATAGATGTGGGTTAAGGATAGAAATATCAAGAGTGAACAGAGAGGAAGAAATGAAAGGAAATGAACATTTCAAAAACAGAAATTGGAGAAAAGAATAATAATAGATTTGGAAAACAGAAGGGAATAGTAAGACAAAAAGGAAAAGAAAAAATAACATTGTAATTGAAGGGATGACATAAGAAGTAAGGATAATACAACAAAAAAATATAAATTGAAGGCCTACATAAAGAATATGGTAAATGTTGTGGTAGATATAGAGGAACATATATAATTAAAGAGGAAAGAGGGATTCAGTTGGTTGTTGTAAAGGTGAAGGATTGGAAATCGAAAAAAAATATTAAACAAAAAAAAGAAACCTAAACAAGAAGTTTATATTAATAAAAGAAAAATAGTTAAGAAGTCATAATAACAAGGAGTATTGGAAGCAATGTATAAATCGGATACCTAATAGTGCATTATTGGTAAATGATGGAAATGGGGGAGAGGGAGAAGAGATTGTCAGAAAACAGGAAAGAAAAATTAGGGAATAATAGTTGAAGAAGATGATTTGGAACGAAGCACTAAAAAAAATAAAGAATAAGCATTTTTAGAAAAATTTGATGATATATAATCAGAAAAGGATAACAGAAGCATAGATCGAAAAAAATAATGCATTTTGTCATGTTTGAGGGGGTGAAGTGAAATATTACAGTCTTAAATTTATGGATTGTCAGTAGTCGATTGTTGCATGTTTTGGCATTTTTCGGAGTAATATGTTTCAAGTAGATAAATATATTGATTAGTTTTAGCATAGATTTTGATTTATTTCAAACTTGTTTTACTATAATTTTATTAAAGAAATATTGCGAGTGGGCACGAAAGACCAGACGATTTATTCGCGTTGAAGACTTTATCAAACAAGAATGAGAAGGAATTAATCTCCCAACAGTCAAAATTATTCTAATACACAATCAAAGTATTTGTATTTAAATTTTGTGATTTATATCCAGAAATTTTAAGTGATTATTTAATGGTTTTTAAAATCAATACACAAGAGTTAATTTAAAATTGATTAGTGTAGAATATAACTGCAGCTACATAAATAAAAGATAAATATACAATTCATCAAAATCCAAAATAAAAAAATAATTAAAAAGTAATTTTAGGCATTTAAAAAAATTACAATGAGAGGCCTCTATTGGAAATTTTTTTGCTTTTCTAAAAATCAAATGCTATAAAACATTTTCTTAAAAAATTTTAAAGATAGTGGAAAGTTTTTAATTATTATAAATAAAAAACATCAATGCAAGATATGAAACGAATAGGATAAAATCTACACATTAAAAAGCTGTGTTTTAACTGTTCAATGTCGGGCATTACAAGGGTGAATGCAAATGAAACTATGTCAAAAAATGTAAAAAACCCAATTTTAGTAAATATGGGAAACAATAAAAAATAAAAACAAATAAATTTTATGACGAACCCAGCTCGTCCCACCGTACCCTTTCCCTCCGCGTGTCGCATATGCGATACTCAGCGCACAAAAAGTTCGTTAAATTATTATATCACTCGGAACTGAAAAGTGAGAGCTAATGAGGGGAATCGCGAAAATGTGTTCAACCTCAAAAAGAGCGGTGGGAAACAACAAGCGCGCGAAAAGCGTGACCTGCGTTCCAAGCTGGGCAGTACAAACCAACTCTTGGCGTATCCAGCGCCTCTGAACCGACGACTAACAGGATTCCGCGTTGGTCGCCAATGAGCAGTATTTAAGAGTTGCAAATTTAAATTAAAAGGCAACTCACAATGAGATAAAATAGAGCGTAACCACGGGTATGTGAAAATCCGCACCAGCCGAAATCGTGTCGAGCTCCCGAAGGAGCTGGAGGTCGCGGATCACTCAGTGATAGGGGGTGTCAAACTGCTTACCTCTCACTGTCTTTCTCTCTCTCCTCTCTCTCTCTCTCATACTGCACGTACACGCTCTCCCTCTCTCTCTCTCTCTCGTACTGCGCATACACGCTCTCCCTCACTCTCTCTCTCTCGTACTGCACATACACTCTTATTCACCTCTCTCTCGCTCTCATACCGTACGCGCCTCTCTTATCCTTCCTCTCATTCTTACGTGTACTACGTGTAAAAATCGAATTGTCAGAAGCCGATATTCAGATGTTTTGAAAACAAACTATGTTGTCAAATTTCTAATTGCGGGAAGGACGTTGCCAGAAATTTCGACTAGAGTCTATAAGTCAACGAAATCTAAATTTTCGTCTTTTGATGTCTCGGCAAGTCACATGGACATGCGCCCCGTCAAAGATGGTACGTTAATCATGTACGCATCAATACAACATAAATCGACGATCTTATTGCAGCCTCGGTAGCGGACTAGCGGCTAATGTTCTATCGCACTTTCATTTCTCTACAGGGCCATAGATTAGTTTTTAACAATTAACATGAAATATTATTATATAAAATGCAACATTTTGTTTAAGATAAATTAATACATAGATATACTTTAAATTAAAAAAACAATATGCATTAAAGTAATATATATTCATATGCGTTTAATACAAGCGATTTATTCATATATAACTAGATTTCTTTAAAAAGAATTATACCACAATTTTATATATATATATATATATATATATATAGAATAAATTTGAATATGCATTCGAAGTCCTTAAGCGAATAAAATTATTTAATAAAAAAAAATAATCTTTATTTATTAAATAAAAAAAATCATTTTTAATAGCATTTACTGACAGTCTCTATTTTGAAGGTTGTTTGATTTGATTGAAACAAATCCTTTTTGTAAAATATTCATTTACCTTTTACAATTTATTACAATTTAGTTAAGTAATTTAACATTTTAATATTGAAATTTATATATAATATGCGTATATTGATTCAGTATCAATACGTACAATTCATTCTCATAATATACTCTCTCTCTCATTCTCTCTGATTCTGCCTATAAAATAAAATATTTGTTTTCATTATCTTATATCATTACCTTATGATAACTATGAGAAAGTTTCCAAGCCACCACTGAGGTACATTCTATGGTTCGTTAGGTTTTTATTTACACAAAGCAATTTTTTTAAGAAAAATTGTTTTATTTTTAGTTAAGTGGTACCTTCGCCATTAGCCCTATAACCACTTTCTGTATTACTTGAAAAATATAATTGATTAATTAGTAATTTTTTTATTGAAAAAGGGCATTGAAGGAATTAAAAAAATTCAAACAATATTTAAAAAAAAACATATACTCTATTGTTAAATTAGAATTTAAAGCATTAAGTTTGTTTTCAAAACATCTGAATATCGGCTCCTGACAATTCGATTTTTACACGTAGTACACGCAAGAATGAGAGGAAGAATAAGAGAGGCGCGTACGGTATGAGAGCGAAAGAGAGGTGAATAAGAGTGTATGTGCAGTACGAGAGAGAGAGAGAGAGAGAGAGAGAGTGAGGGAGAGCGTGTATGCGCAGTACGAGAGAGAGAGAGAGAGAGAGGGAGAGCGTATACGCGCAGTACGAGAGAGAGAGAGAGAGAGAGAGAGAGAGAATGACCACAATGCCAGGATGAATGAAAACGAAACATTACTGTCATTATCTGTAGATAAAACAGTGCGAGACGTGAACCTTTTTTACGTTAAGCAATGTAGCCTTATAGAATTAACATTTTTTTCAATATATGGATATTTGAACATATGAAATCGTTAAGAAATTACACTAATTATGTTTTGTGCTCATAAGGATGCATTTATTCTTTATAATAATTATATTGCACAAACTTGTATTTTACAAATATTTATTAATTATTTTTTATTAATGATAATGCATGTACTGTATTGAAATATAAAAACAATTTCTTCGCCAACTGTACAAAATTTATTTTTTATATACTTTTTAATCAATAATCAATATAATACAATAAGTAATGCGAAGAGCGCTTTAACTGTACAGAAAAATGCGCGAGTGGGGTTCCAAGGCAATATTTTTTAGCATTTACGCTCCTGCTGCTTCTGGTTATTTCCACTATATTAATGTTTGGCTACTTTCACTATTGTCAGTCAAAGCCCGTCTGCGCAAGAAAGTTACTGCGCAGAATCGAAAAATCACGATTTTCCGCAACCTTGGTGGGGTCCCAAGGCAATATTTTTTAGCATTTACGCTCCTGCTGCTTCTGGTTATTTTCCCTATATTAATGTTTGGCTACCTTCATTATTGTCGTTCAAAGCCCGTCTGCGCAAGAAAGTTACTGCGCAGAATTCAGAAATCACGATTTTCCGCAACACTGGTTAGACTGCGTTCCACATTAACTTCCCACTATATACGATAGTGTTTCCCATACATCCAATCTCCTCCTCGAAATACAGATTCCCTTCAACAGTTGAAACTCCCCCCAATAAAAAAACTTCAAGTCAAACCTCTGACAGATCAAGCAGCCAATCAACATCGACCTTTCCGATCAAGCAACCCCCATCAATTAATATAAACTGTAGAGCTACGCAAAGAGGCTGTTTTACAAGAGCACCAGCGCAGAAAAGCGAAGAGTACTCTTTGCAAATCTATTGAATTAGTATCAATAGATTTTTTTCGTAAATATTGTAAATTACTACGCGTTCTTACGGATAGGCAAGTTAAATATTCTATCGTCAAAACGAATCCATCCAGTATCGAGCTATTCACACCAGTCAGGAGAGGTAAAAAGAGAAAAACAAGCTATTCTTATGAAAGATACTGAAATCACAGATAAGCAAATCACATTGAAAGGAATATCACATATAGTGTGACGTCCGCCGCTGTGTGACTTTCACTCGCCGCTTTCGCCATTTTTTATTGTCAAAAAAGGTCACTCCCTGTCCATCACAATTAATTTAAAAAATTAAAAATGTATTTCATATTATACTTTAACATCAATATTAACGAATATAATAATTGTGTTAGTACACGACATTATATTTTCTTTTCCTTCTTCAACACAAAAAATTTGTCTTTAAAGCAAATCTCCTGTTGTGATATTACGCTTAGGTACACAAGCGAAAAAAGAAAACAAATATATTTAAATGTTTTCATTTAATTATTATTTAAAAATTCAATTTTACAATATTATCACCACAGTTGTTACCACAACGCTTGTAATACAATTCTTCAAAAAACTTATACTTAGTATTTTATTTACATTCTCAATTTTAACATATCCTTTCTACTCAATATTTATCATTATATAAAGCCAATGAACCATACCAGTATTAATCAAGGTAGTGTTACCTAGTGTTAGGAAGAAGGATACAGCTTCTGAAATTTAGTGCCAAATCACGATTGTAATTTTCACCATTATTCAATCCTGTTCGAAGGGGAAATGCTTAAAATAATTGATTACTTAGACCAAAAACAGCAAGTAGTCTACTCCGCAACTACTCAAAGAATTACATTTGGGTTATGACTAAGACCCAAGAAACAGTTTGTGGCTACAAAAATTTAAAAATGGAGAAAGCTTTGCCTACGGTAATTGGCAAGAAATGAAAGATCAAGACATCCTCACATATGTAAATTCCAAATTTATATTCATAGAAAAACATATGAAGAACCAATTCAAAAATCTGTACTGAGATACTCTAACGAAACAATGCGAAAATGAAAAACAAGCTTTAAAAAAATTCCTTATCAATAGCAGCTACATCACCGGACTTGTTCGCCTACAACCTTATGAGAGGCCCAGGCTATATGGCCATAATAGCAGAAGAAGTAGTACACTTGACAAAATGCGTGCCCTGTTCATACAAGAATGGGACATCTAATCCCAAGAAAGAAACAGTGAAGAACTCATGTCATCTCTCAAGAAAAATCCTCTGATCAATAGAAATCAAAGAATGAAATATCACAACCGATCACGACTAATCGTTGTGATTAATGATTAAAGATAAAGGTAGTCGCTTTAAAAACCCATTTAGTAATTTTTAATCCGATAATGATAAGTTAACCATTGCATTAGGTTATTGACGCAGCCACTAATCGCTCATGTAATTCACGAGTTAGTGTTTTAAGGGTAGGGGTCTTACGGCTAGAGCAACGGCCTAAGCTAAAATTTTTTCTCTCATCTTCCCCCACTTGACCAGATTCTATCGTCACGTTTATGACCGCTTAAAATCACCTTTGCACGCGGACGCTAACAATTCAGCAACTCGATACCCGGCCCACAATTAACTTAGTCACAATACATTCGTCATCACTTGAAACTCCAGAGCCACAACTTTAATTCTTTTTATTTACAAACGCTGCACTATCACAATACATTTAGTTTATAATCGAGATATGACCCAGCCGATGCAGCAAAATTTCTTATCAATTGACACACTCCCGGCCGAAGCGATGAATTTTTGCAAACTTTTTCTCGAAAAAACGAGTTCTTTTCGTTACACACACACTAAGCATAATTTATGAAATCTTTAATTAGAAAGGTAAGGATGAAATTTTCCGAGGCTACCAATATATAAAAGGGGCCGGTGAAACTGTAAAAAATATACTGTGACGACCAGTCAATCAACAAAGTAGCCGGCTAGATTCATCAAGGCGATACAATAAGCAAGTACATATATCTTATTGTCTTACTCTAATTACATCGCGCAGTGTCATATAAAATTTAAATTTTTAATAACTTTGAAATTTTTCTTGTTGCATTTTATAAATTTCAAAAACCATTAATCTAATAAATTGTATAAAAAAAAACCATTAACAAAAAAATTTTTGTAAATCTAATAAATTTTGTAACCCGATAATTAAATAAATTTTATGAATTTTGTATCCGATAATTAATTGTAAATTAGACAAAATTTAACAAATTAAATTAAAAACCAATTTAGAAAAAAGGGTGAACAGTGAATAAAAACAATGTCGAACCTAATAGCCTCTTTTAACATACTCTCCATCCCATGCTATTGCACTTCATGCAGTAACTTTTTTGCGCAGATAGGCTTCTTTATGATAATGAATGTAGATTTACAATATTAACAATTTATTTAATATATAGATAAATGTAATTGGTTCGAAATTGTAATAATGATATATGTTAATAAAAAAGCATGAATCCACTGTAATGAAATATAAATAAATTTCTTCGCCATTTTTACGTAATTTATTTAATTTTTTTTTAATTAATAATTATTATAATAAAATAAATAATACGACGAGCGCTTTAATCGGATAGAAAAATGCGCAAGTAGGGTTGAAGAGCAATATTTATTAACTTCTACGATCCTGCTGTTTCAAATTATATCCCTTATTGTAATGTTTAGCTACCTTCACTAGTGTCGTCTACGCAAGAAAGTTATTGGGTAGAATACATATTTCACGATTTTTGCAACCCTGCTAAGTATTAATACGCATAAAGCACAAAGTTTACGAAAAAATCTTTTGGAATATGTATTGTATGTTACAACTTGTAACTTGTAACATCCTTACACAAATTAATAGGCATCTAAAATTTTAATAGTATTAGAGAGTTCTCACAGAACTGTAATAAAAAACAATAGAAAGCAATAACGAATTCCGTTTTTAACATACTTTTCTCTAAGCCGAAACATTAAATGTACTAAAATCAAGCTAATAGACATAAGTTGTTATTGCGCACAATCCAAAAAAATTTGTTCTCACATCTCTATAACCTACAATAAAATACATACTTTTTTTACATCACTGAGAAAAAATGTTCAAATTCTAAATGTACATAAAAATTTTTAAATATAATTAAAAACATAAGTGTGTATTGTATTTTGATGAATCATTTTTTACAATTTGTATTAAAAATTAGATAATGTTTTTAAATAAATCACGTAATTTGCAAATGTTATTTTGCAAAAACAACATGTTTTTAGAAACAAATATGTATGAATTTAAAATTTTTTCATTATCTATTATTTTTTTATAATTACATTGTATTATTTGTGATTTTTTTTCATTTTAAAACATCACTAGGATTAAAATACATTTAATGCAGTTTTTTCGAGCAAAAAATGATTCAGGTCCGTCATCTATTTTCAAACCAGTACCAGTAAAGCTGAATCCAGATGATATTAATATTGGAGCTGAATTAACTACTGATATTAAAAAATCTGACTTAATAAGAATCCTTAATTCATTTATTTCGAGAAGTGAAATTATAAAACTGGCATCTGAATATGGGTTAGAAAGTATATATCTTTTTTTAAATATGTATAATTATTGCTTCTATTATATGATTGAATATTATTATTAGAGAACCTTTTCCAAGAGGCTTTTAATAGTTTTCAAAATCATTGTATGGAATCAGAATTTCTACCAGTAGATCTTCATATAGTCATAAGTGATATAATTCAAGGTTCTGGACACGAAACTGATATATTTCCTTACTTTATAAAACATGCAAAAATAACTTTTCCCCATATAAACTGTTTAGATGATTTAAAAAAAATTAGTGATTTAAGAGCACCTTTAAATTGGTAAATATTTTAGATAATATATTTTACTTTTTTAATTAATCTAAGTGTGAGGATTTTATATAAATAATTATAAACTTTTTATTTATTTAGTTTAATTTTAATCAAACATTAACTTAAAAAATGATATAGGTACCCCATAGCAAGGAGTATGAAAAGAAAAATTATTTTTCATACTGGCCCAACAAATAGCGGTAAAACATATTGTGCTTTAAAAAGTTTTGTAAGTGCTAAAAGTGGTATATATTGTAGCCCTTTAAAATTATTAGCTGTTGAAGTTTTTAGTAAATGTAATAATAGTGTAAGTTTATTTGGAAACAATTACAGAAATTAACTAATTACAGTTACCAATTGCTTTTTATGTTTTCTTGTATTAGGGTACACCCTGTGATTTAATCACAGGTGAAGAAAGAAGATATCATATAAATGAAAGTAATCCTTCTCAACATATTTCTTGTACAGTTGAAATGATGAATCTTAATACAATATGTAAATATCCTGTACTTTAATATCAACATTATGATTTCTTTATTTTATTGAAGTTCGTATTTATTTCAGGTGACGTTGCAGTTATTGATGAAATTCAATTAATGAGAGATACTGTACGAGGATGGGCATGGACAAGAGCTTTATTAGGTATTCCAGCTCAAGAAGTACATTTGTGTGGAGAAACATCTGCTATTAATTTAGTATGCTATTTTTTTAACATTCAATATTTAATTGCATTTTTATAAAAATTTCAAAAAAAATTGGTCCACATTAGAATATAAATATATTTAAAAATTCATTAAAAAATATGTATCAAATTATAATAAATTAATTATGTTCTGTTTCAATAGGTAAAATCATTATGTTTGACAACAGGAGAAACTGTTGAAGTTAGGAAATACAAACGTCTTACAAATCTTGTAGTGGAAGATAAAGCACTTAACTCATTACTCAATGTTCAACCTGGCGATTGTATTGTATGTTTTAGTAAAAATGATATTTATAATGTATCTCGATTTCTTGAACAAAATAGTATTGAAGTAGCAGTTATATATGGAAGTTTACCTCCTCGAACAAAACTTGCTCAAGCTGCCAAGTTCAATGATATTTATCATCCTTGTAAAGTTTTAATTGCTACAGATGCTATTGGAATGGGTTTGAATCTGTACGTATTTAAAATACTTTAATCTACAATTATAATGTGATTGTATTATTAATGTTTGATTATATATTGTATGTAGACATATACGTAGATTGATTTTTTACTCTTTAATCAAAGCAACAGTAAATAAGAAGGGTGAAAAAGAAATAAATACTTTATGCGTTTCTTCAGCACTACAAATTGCAGGTCGAGCAGGTCGATACGGAACTCAATGGGAAGAAGTAAAACTAAGAAAATCCTTTATAATGATGCTATAATTTATGTTTAGTATATTCTGGTTATATTAATGTATTTTAAATTATTAGGGGTATGTAACTACTTTTAAAGCAGAAGATTTACCTAAATTAAAATGTTTGCTGAATGAAAGTCCAGAAACTATAACACAAGCTGGTCTACATCCCACTGCTGACCAAATAGAACTGTATGCTTACCATTTACCAAAAACTCCTTTATCAACTCTTATGGTAAAAACAAACTTTTATCAATGCCGTAGTTTTATTTATTAATTTTTCTTTTATTTCAGGATATTTTTGTTTCATTATGTACAGTTGATTCTTTATATTTTATGTGTAATGTTGATGATTTTAAATTTCTTGCTGATATGATCCAACATATTCCTCTTCCATTACGAGCTAGATATGTATTTTGTTGTGCACCTATTAATAAAAAATTACCTTTTGTTTGTGCTATGTTTTTAAAATTCGCTAGACAATACTGTAAAAATGAACCAATATCATTTGAATGGCTTCGTGAACATATTGGTTGGCCAATGAAATTACCAAAAACCTTTATTGATCTGATTCATTTAGAGGCAGTATTTGATGTATTAGATCTTTATCTTTGGTTAAAGTAAGTAATATTGGTATTTTTTATTAAAAAAAATATATATATATTTATGTAATAAACATTGTAGTTACCGATTTACTGATTTGTTTCCTGATATTATCTTAATTCAAAAAATGCAAAAGGATCTTGATGTAATTATTCAACAAAGTATATATCAAATGACGAAGAATTTGAAGCCAGTAGAATCTGGTAAATTATATTTATGTATTTATTTAGATTTTGCTTAAGAAACATAAAATTTTTATCATATATACTTATATTTTAGAAATTGTGTCAAAAAGTTTTTTACCTGAAATTGGTCAGAATGGAAAATTAACTCGTCAATTATTAGATAGAGGATTAATAACCCCGAAAATATTATCAGAATTACAGCGAGAATGGAGTGAGGTAACAATAATAAATTGAGTATTCTTAGATATTGTTTTAAAAAATTCTGTATTTTTAGACAATTGGTAAAGAAAAAAAAAATCCACTAAGACGAAAAACAAAAAAATTGAAGTAACTTTGACAAGTCATACCGTATTGTTATTTATCAATATAAATGTATAAAATAATGTAAAAAAACTATTTAAATCAATTAATAAAATGATTAATTTTTAATTTTCATACAAGAGTCAAATAATTGTTTATTGCCTGTTAATATTATTCTTAAAAAAAGAATCCATTAGAAATAAAACAGTTCTAGAAAAATCTGTAAATTACAGTGCAGATAACTATTTTTCCGACATGATCTGTTAGGTCTTAAGGTGGAAGGAAACCTTTTTAGATGTGTAGTCCTTTCTTTTACGCCTGCACATTGAAATGCAGTGGCATGAGATGGAGGAATTTGTTTAAAATGGTTACACACGTTTAGTTAATTATCACGATACTGTTCATCGTAACACTAACATTATTTATTTAAAACAATTAAAAATGATTTGTCATTATATAAAATTGAATTAGAACATTTTATTCACGAAGCTCAAATAATAATTTGGTATAATTTAAAAATGAATCACATTACAATTGTAATTACGAAGCAAAATAATATTTATTCATTTATTTTCGATGGCGGGTGCCAACACAAAAACAGTTTATGGTACTTGTGTTATGTATTTATATGTATGGATGAAGTATAAGTTTTTGTAGGATGTGAGTATGTATGTTTCGCATGCAAAATGAGTATGTATGTAAGTGCGCATCAAGGGTGTACGGAAAGTTGCCACGAATAGGATTAGGACCTATCTTAGGACCTTAAACGATTCATCACCTTTAATATAAAGAGGCCTTTGATGGAGGAAAAGTTATTCTCGATTCTCTAACCGATCAACTATTCAGAAAGCTCGTTTTGAAGAATGAAACTGCCGATGTACGATAGTCCGAGGGTGAATCTCTTTCCTAGCGATGATGAAGACTCCCCAATATCATTCAATTTACTCCATCAGCGAATTCCGGAGCGATTGGTCAAATCGACCTTAAAGTACGGATATAAATCGCGATCTACGGCTGCGAGTTTCAAGTAGCTATCAACAAATGACATCCATCAATCCAACGCTCCAAGCCTGTTGCATGGCACATGAGTGCGAACTTCTGGACAGCTCAACCGTGATTCGAATAGGCCATTAACGATAGTAGGAGGTTCGTAAGTCCACCAGTCTCCGGATGCACTGACAATTATCAACAATAGTTCTTATATTAGATTAGAAGGCCTTCCTCATTCTCGGGGGAGATTTCCTAGCACATGTAGAGATTTGCCTTTAAATCAACTTCCCTCCCCGGGGATTACAAACTCGGAAGAAAAGAGATTGAAAATTGTAAGTCTGTCCCCGGGTAAAATAATCTAGCCAATGCTATAAATTGTAAATCTAATTTTAACGATAATTAACAATAGATGTTTTTTTAGTTCTTAGCTTAGCCATCGGAGAAAGTGCTCAGTTTCTCTCTGTCGATGATTACTATTAATGATTCTCCGGAAAATGCAGCTCTGATAGAGGACCTTCCAGAGAAAGCAGAACTACAGATGGAAGCCCCAGCTGAGGCGCTCCCGAATCTGGGTGGGATCACGAAAAAGAAAAACAACGATCCTTTTGCAAAAGAAGGCGTAGCTGATCAGTCACCCGGGCGAAAACATTCAGCAGAAAATGCGAGTGCCAGCTACTAGAACTACGAGGGAAATTACGAGGCGAAGGGAAATAAAGACAGCTGCGCCCTATCTCATCGTTACGATACATGAATACGTTTCACCTAAGCCTTTGGCTCACCCCGTGCATCTAAAAGTCTTGTAGTCGGTATGACTTGTGATCGGCACAATCTACTACATTATTTACAACATCTTTCTTTCTCTAACTCGTTTGCAAAGCACCTTGTTTATTTTTTCCTTTTTGTCATTGGCTTTTTTTATATTTATATTATTGTATAAACCGCAGCGAATATAATATTCAATCACAAATAGTGTACGTTATAATTGTAAAACTGATGTATTACCTTTTTTATCTTTTCTTGTGATTTAAGGAAAAATCGGCCTCCGGAATTAACAGGATTGGAAGGGAAATGTCTATTAATTCTTAGTATTTTCTTTATTTTTCTTCTCATTCATTTTACGGCGCTTTCCTACCTCTCCTCTCCTTATTTTCTCTCGAACCTTGGGACGGCTGAACTGGTCCCAGCAAATTCTTTGTGGGTGATAAAATCACATGCGTCACAAGGTAACTATAAAATTTTTAAAAGCTTAATTAGATGTCCACCTTACACCACTTTATTGAAGTGATTTAAGGTACGCTAATATTAGTCAGCTCCACGAATGAACTCGAAAGGTCCATAATTGTATAAGTTTGGATCCCCAAGTGTCAAGTCCAAGTATCTTTCCAGGTCGCTCTTGATTACTTCGCCAAGCTAGTGTTTACAAGGTCAGCTTTGACAGACCGTATGTACTGATCTGTAGCTTGAAACCTCCACACAAACTTCTTGGCACTCCGCATGGTTCCAACCAAGTTGGTTCCTATTCCTGTCGGTGGCACTGTCACATTTTGAGCCCAAGTAGTCGGACTTCAGATACGAAAGATACCTCCAAGCCATGGTCTAATAAGGCCCGGACTAATGCGAAGGTAACACCTATAGACCTATCTCGACTCATAAGGTTATTAGAAACATGGCACTGTGTATCGCAGTGCATCTGCTGTAATGCGGCTTATATACAACCTTCCAAGAACATCCGAAATTCCTTACGTGGGGTATCTAATTGGTAATCGCGCTTAAGTTGCATCCCCATCTGCTTCCTCCATCGCTACGTGGTCTTGACGTCCTATTTCGATTCCCAAATATTACTCGTGACAAGATTTAGCCTTTGTATGAGACAGTACGTAAGTATAGTATTACGGTGTTTGGTGGACGTCAGTTAGCTATCAAATCCTCGTAGGATTTCAGCAACGTCATCCAAGAATTGCTGCATCGTCTGTCCTGACGCGCGTGGCATCGGCTATAGCTCTTCGCGTTTCCTCAAGTACGTGTACATCAGAGCCCTCTGTGGGAGAGCATTTCGAAGGCTCTTCGCGTCGTATCATATTTACTCTCAATCTTAGCTGGGAGCTGGAGAGGTACTTTCAATTATCAGTAGCCAATTCTAACAAACTTAAGCTCTTTTTGGCTCGGCCTTTCTGGCTTAGGACGCTATTAAAATAGGCTAAATTAAGAATTGTTTATGGTGATAGGAAACGTATTGGTTACAACTAGGTTAATTCCCTAACACCTTGATGTGATAAAGAGTGTATGCTTGTGTTAGAGCGTGAGGCTCAGAGTATATCTAGGACAGGTACTGGAAGTTCAAGAAAAAACGAATGTGTGAATGCACAATGAGTTTAAGAGCGAATGAATGTATAAATGCACAGTAAGTGAGAGTTATGGATGTTTTTATGTCTAATGACATAAAAAAATCCTTTACTACCACGAGGAGAAAAGCTCTCACGCTCATCGTGACAAACAATTAAATTCGCATACACGCGGTATTTCCTTTCGCTATATAGAGAACCCTCTTACCTGATTGCCTACTCCTAAAATAATTCATCAATCCACGCTTCCATGATTAAACCGCGAATGATCGTCAAAGCTCAAAGTATTTATGCCAGTGCCTCCAGACTCAAATCCCAGGTAGTGGTATCTGCACGCTTTCCCAGGATAGTATTACGAGCTTGACGCAATCTACGTGGCTCATTAGCGTGTCCTATTACGGTTATGAAGCCGTTTTCTTGGCTACCTTTTTACTTGCACTATCGCTCGTGATTTGTCTCAACAGGCTTCAGAAACCTATGTATTTCATATTCGGCCGCTACGTTACATCGACCTTGTGCATTTGATCTTATAACTTACTTTTCTCAATCATTCCCTTTTTCACGATCTTTGACTGCTTATTTTTCTTAATCCGAGTGATTAATAAGAAGTCATTGAAAACTATCAAGCCTGGTCGAAGAAGACGTCCATACCAGATGGAACCTAATATTAAATCTACTGCGCTTTATTTAAGTGGTGTGGATCAGTCAAAATGAATCTTAAAGTCTTACTTAGGTTGATCTCATCTCAGAGCGGAGCTTATAAGTGAGTCAACCCCAGTATCAGATCATCATAAGAAGTATTATCACATTTCGTATTTGCAACCTTAAAAGTTGAACGATGACATTTTAAATAAGTGATACTTCTGAACCCTGATCTAAAAAATGTTGTGAAAAAAATTTTTTTTTGCCTTTAAAATCGGTATGAATAAAAGGTTACAATTTTTGTTAGTAACTTTTTTCAAAATAAAAAAAGATCCAAATCTAGTGACTTAACAATTTATTAAACCATGTTAATTGTAATTAAATTGCTGATCACTCTTAATACTCAACGAAAATAAACTAAACGCATAAACTAAATTCTTTGCAGTTTCCTTCTATGAAAAAGTTTTTTTTAAAGAAGGGATACTAGCACCTGCTTAACTGCCGTGACCTTGCCAGGTAGACTGGATCGGAGATGATCCAGCCGAGGGACGTCTCTTGCGCCGTCAGATCTAAACCGTCCAGATATATCAGCCACGGGCGTAGTAGACGTCCGTACCAATCTGCGCCAATGATCAGATTGATGGTTCCAGTGCTGTACGGTTCCGGATCCGCGAGTCCCAACTCAGCGTAGCTTCCCAGGTAGATAATGGTGACCACGCCCCTACATAGCTAGGTGGTGAGTTTGGGCAGTACGAACGCGCTCACCCTTATGTATACCTTCGGAATGACCAAGGACCGTATGGTGGCTTTCTCACGCTTCTTATCGTCCTCACGAAGCTGGGCCCTATGCCAGCGAGGGGGGATCGCTACACTGTTTGGTTCGAGTCTGAGCAGTTGGGCCACCGCCTCCGATAATTCTGATCCTTGATTCAGGAGAGCTCTGATCTGGGTGTACGTACCCTGATGTGACCTTATCTTGATCTGCGATGTCGAGCGTTCTGGCTCCTCGCAAAATGCGTTTGGCCCCCCCTCGATGTCTTTCTGTTTTCTTATGTGCCGGTACCGCTCCTTGTTTCTTGTTGGCCTCCCCCAGGACCAGCAGGGTTTTCCTTTGATCCTCCTGGTGCAGCAGGGTGTCCCGTGAGTAGCGTGTTTCGGATGATCTCCGCAGCGATTTTAGTAAGACAGGTCTTCAAGTATTGAAATCTAGTGACCTTGTTCATGTGCAGGGAACTATGTTTGAGGTCTTGGAAGCCCTCTCACTCCTCGTATTTACCCGAAAAAGTCGGCAACGCTAGTTTCGGCAGCTTGGCGGGTGCCGATCGGCAGCTAGAGCCAGAGCTAGCTGTGTAGGATGCAACAATACTGTCGTTATCCTCAGCCACCCAAAACAAGTGAATAATTCTATTACGGGTACCGTCGTATATTTGCTGCGTCTGGCCCATGACATTGTTCCGCAGATACGGCTCTGTTCTTTCATACTTGACCTTCATTATTTCGCCGTCGTTACCACGGGCATCTATCCAGATGTCACGCTCGTCCACTAACCGTGCGTTGAAGCATACCGTCGAAAACAACTCACCCGCGGCATCCCGAAGCCCTTCTTAGATCCACCAAAACTCGACCAGTTTAGCTGCGAGCCTATGCAGCATGAGCTAATGCAGCAGTTGTTAAATCTGGTGCTTTAATTGAGTTGTTGTCGCTGTCAGCGCCAGTAGAGGTCCTCTTTTTTCCTAAAGTTAAAGGGTGTGGGCAAGTATAGGGCTAGTGTCAACAGGAATGTATTATAGGTATGAAGTAAAACCTTGCCATCGCCACATTCAATGAAATAATTGACTGAAATTAGTAAACTTATGAGAAAAGGAGAGATAACGAGAGGAATGATGATATGATATAAGAGAAAGAACGAACGAGCGAGGGAATATCGAAAGCAATCACAAAATCAGTCGAATCTTCACTAGGAACCGAGAGGCGAGAGAGAGAGAGAGAGAGAGAGAGAGTAATCCAGAGAGATAACGAGAGATGAGGAGAGCGATAGAGGGAGATAACGAGTGAAAAGGCAATGGATTAGCGAGAGCAAACTACACAATCAGCGAATCTTTACTAGGTTTCGAGAAGCGAAAGAGAGAGCGGAAGAAAAAGAGAACCGAGGTAACATACGATGAAGCGATGACGAAAGGACTAGAACAAGTGAACTCGAAGTGGATAACAAACGAGAGCGAAAACAAGGACAGGAATCGAGAGAGAGAAGTAGAGCGAGCGACAGATTTCTTTCATTCTCTCTAACATTTACATCGCTTGTGCCTCGCTTTAAGACAATAGGGCTAAATCTGTCGCTCTCTTTCAAGTAACCTTTGTCGCTTACGGCTTGCTCTGAGACAATAAGACCGTATCTAACCGTAAAAACTTTATAATCATGAAGTAAAAATAATTCCATAATATTTCCAGCACTACGTGTAGTAACCATAAACTCTTTTAAATTGATTTTTAACGCAGGTATTTTCAGCATTATATGTATGTTGGGGCCAAAATGACCGATATACGCGTGAACGGCGAGCGGTGCCGGCGGCGTGAAGGTTAAGTAGTGGGAGGAAAAGCGGAAAATGCGGAAGCCGCAAGGGCCCGAGGGAGCGTAGGAGGTCTCAGTTTGGCACTATCGGGCCTGCAAGAAAGCGAAAGAGCTTAACCTCCGACGCCGCGACCGACGAGTGCAACCTGTGTAGTTCGTACAAGAAAACGAGAGAAGAGAAAAGAGTGATACCGCCAAGAAAGTATATCTATGTATTAATTATTTAAAGTATATCTATGTATTAATTTATCTTAAACAAAATGTTGCATTTAATATAATAATATTTCATGTTAATTGTTAAAAACTAATCTATGGCCCTGTAGAGAAATGAAAGTGCGATAGAACATTAGCCGCTAGTCCGCTACCGAGGCTGCAATAAGATCGTCGATTTATGTTGTATTGATGCGTACATGATTAACGTACCATCTTTGACAGGGCGCATGTCCATGTGACTTGCCGAGACATCAAAAGACGAAAATTTAGATTTCGTTGACTTATAGACTCTAGTCGAAATTTCTGGCAACGTCCTTCCCGCAATTAGAAATTTGACAACATAGTTTGTTTTCAAAAC
This sequence comes from Kradibia gibbosae, assembly GCA_018907135.1. Classification (NCBI taxonomy): domain Eukaryota; kingdom Metazoa; phylum Arthropoda; class Insecta; order Hymenoptera; family Agaonidae; genus Kradibia; species Kradibia gibbosae. Next base: position 36,809,698 of record JACCHX010000001.1, read on the forward strand.
ATCTGAATATCGGCTTCTGACAATTCGATTTTTACACGTAGTACACGTAAGAATGAGAGGAAGGATAAGAGAGGTGCGTACGGTATGAGAGTGAGAGAGAGGTGAATAAGAGTGTATGTGTAGTACGAGAGAGAGAGAGAGAGAGAGAGAGAATGACCACAATGCCAGGATGAATGAAAACGAAACATTACTGTCATTATCTGTAGATAAAACAGTGCGAGACGTGAACCTTTTTTACGTTAAGCAATGTAGCCTTATAGAATTAACATTTTTTTCAATATATGGATATTTGAACATATGAAATCGTTAAGAAATTAAACTAATTATGTTTTGTGCTCATAAGGATGCATTTATTTTTTATAATAATTATATTGCACAAATTTGTATTTTACAAATATTTATTAATTATTTATTATTAATAATAATGCATGTACTGCATTGAAATATAAAAACAATTTCTTCGTCAACTATACGTAATTTATTTTTTATATACTTTTTAATCAATAATCAATATAATACAATAAGTAATGCGAAGAGCGCTTTAACTGTACAGAAAAATGCGCGAGTGGGGTTCCAAGGCAATATTTTTTAGCATTTACGCTCCTGCTGCTTCTGGTTATTTCCCCTATATTAATGTTTGGCTACCTTCACTATTGTCGGTCAAAGCCCATATGCGCAAGAAAGTCAATGCGCAGAATCGAGAAATCACGATTTTCCGCAACCCTGCCTGCTACCAATCCAGCATCGTAGATTCGAAGTATAAAAAATTAAAATCTACAGGTATTACCAGATACCAGATTACATATCATTTGTATTTATATTTTTACTTATAAAAATTTATAAAATTTTTAATTCAATATAAAATATATGAATGAAATATATTCTCTTCGAAGTAATAATAGGTATAAATAATTTAGATTGCGATGAATGTTTAGTATTACTTTATGTATAAAATAAAAATGTCTTAAATATATTCGTTAAAAATGCTTTTAGTATTTCAAATAGTATTTATTATAAGCGACTTAATTTATAACCTTATTAAACAAATTGTAAGAAATAAAAAGCAATATAATAATGTGAAAATACTACATCGAAGTACACATTTTTTGGTTATTAATAAGCCATATGATATGGTTATAAATAGTAACAGTCCTAACATAAAGGTATAAAATTATTTTCATTTATATTGAATTTTATTTTTATGTATATTTCAATTTGTTAAAAAAAAAACAAATATATAATATTTTGTAGGGAAGTGTACAAACTGAAATACGCAAAATGTTTCCTAATTTAGTTAATGTGAATTTGTATCATGAGTTCCACTTTGTTCATCGATTAGATTATGTGACTAGTGGTGTACTGTGTATTGCATTGAACAAAAAATCAGCTCGAGCAGCTTCAATATCTTTTCAAAAAAGAACTGTAGAAAAATATTACTTGGCTCTTGTTCATGGTCATTTAAAGAAGCCTTCAATGATAATTAATGTACTTATTGGTATGCTAATCATGAAATATTTAAATTTAATTATTTTAATGTTCTATTACCAAAGTTTGTATAAAAAATGTTTCTTGTTTAGGATATGATCTTAGAGAAATAAATGGAAATCGCAAAATGTGTACAATAGAAAATACCTTTTGTCAAAAACCACAAACATCATGTACTGCATTATTAGTACTTGAAAAAGGTTATAGAAACAACAAAGCAGCAACTAAAATTTTGTTATATCCAGTAACTGGAAGAAGACACCAATTGAGGGTACATTGTGCATATATAGGACATGTAATTATAGGAGATTATACATATAGCAATAAAAGTGATAATGAACCTTATAGAACTTTTCTTCATGCATTCAGGTATAGAAATTGAAATAATTTACAAAATAAATATTTATTTACAACATTGAAAGCATTGATGATTATTTATTAAAGACATAAATTAGTTATTATATTTATAAGATTTTCAACTTATTTTTAAAAAATGTATTTTAATATTTGTAGATTAATTATAAATAATACAGTAGAAAATCTAGATATATGGACATTTGATCCGTTTACTTCATCAAACTCTAAAAATCAATGGAAACCATCCAAAATTTTAAGAATTTTAGATGATAGTGCATTTTCAGATATTAAAAAACTTACTGTAAATTCTTAAATTTTTTGTTCTTTTTTATTTTTTAGTGTAATGCCTGAATCAAGTATTTCATATTCTACAGTTTTACTTGGTAAATAGGGTGACCCTATTATATGTAAATACCGATGATCATTAATTCTATACATATGTAAAGAATTTGTAATCATGTTAGCCCAAGTTATTCCAAGTGCAGGTTGTTCTTTAGTATAAAGATATTTTACAGAATTATTTCCTATAATTGGAGTTACCTAAATGTTTATAAAAAACTATTTAAAAAAAAAAATTCATGTTTTTGAAAAAAATTATAAAAATTTTTTATACTTGATTAATACAAACAATTGCCATGTTATGTATATTTGATAATGTATGTAATTGATAACCTATGTTTCTTAAGCTTTTAGCTCTATTTTTTAAGAAGTCTGAATTATATTCAATTCTGTAAGTAGCAGCAATAGAATCTATTACAAGTAATTTAATTTTATGCTGAGACAGGAGATTCTGAAGCCTTTTTGGATTACAAATACAGTTTTCTAAATCATCCTTAACATAAATTTTTTTTATGTATAATTAATATATTGGAAAGCTGTAATATTTTGTAATACTTACAGTTTTAGAAATATGTTGAATAAATATTTTTTTTTTTGTAATGGTGTACTTAGTATTAAAATTAATTTTTTTTAGTAACTGATGTAAGCGATTTGAAGGAAATGATGCTTCTGTGGAAATATATACCGCACCTAAAACCATAATTGTTAAAACAAAAATATTAAATTCTGAAACAAATTATTACCTCCAATATCATTTAAATTTTTTACAGGAATTTGAGCTGTAAGGCATAATTGAAGAGCCAATTGTGTTTTTCCTGTACCAGATGTTCCGTATATTTGAGTTACACCTTTTCGAGAAATACCTCCTTTTAAGAATGAATCTAATTTTGAGCATCCAGTTAGCAAAAAATTTTGAGTATTCTTCAATTCAGTAACCAAGTTATCTAATTAAATATAATATAGATACTAATATTTATAAATATTATTTACATAATAGAATATTATAAGTACCCATAGTTATGAGATTAGCAATTCAGCTTATGTGTTGTTTAAAGTACTGATATCGATAATGCAATCAATAAGATTTTAGATTGTATACAATAGCTTTCTTTGTGCTTTTTGGCTACTATACTTAAAATTTTAAGTTAGAGAGGCTAACTGAAAATGTTAAATATAAAGTAATATAAATTGAAAAAAAAAATAGAGTAGAAACCAAACTAATTTTATATCAACAATTAGTAATTGTCACAAAGCTTATTTTGTTTTATTATGTTATCTTTAACAAGTGAATCTAAAAATATTATATATTTATAAATACATAGTTTAAATGTTGTCTAGTGTAACGTTATTTTAAATAAATTATCACATAGTAAATCGGTATGATGTACAAACAAAAAGTTAAATATAAAAATTTAAACTTAATTTTTAAATTATTTATTTGTGCAGGGTTGTATATTGTAAAGAGTTGTATATTTTTATTTTAAATATTCAGAGAATATATATGTAAAAATGAAAAAATTATACTATACAATATTGTTATAATAAAAAATCGTTGCGTTTCTAAGTCAATTTTTTTCGTTTTGTGTTTTGATATCGGATTGTGTACGACGTATGACATTAAGTCATTGCAATTTTACAAGTTAAAAGTATGCACGTTTTGGATTATGCGCACTAGCAACTTGCTGGGAGTACGAAAAATGTTGGTAAAGTGAGAGCAATTGAAATTGAGTGTAGTAGAAATAATTAAGACAAAGCAACAACGTAGAATTAAAAAAGCAGTACCCTCTTACTTCAAAATATAATAATACTTTTTGGTAAAATAAACATGATGATCCGCAGAAAAAGCTCAACGCAAAGTGTAAATCAATTTTTCCTATCTTTAATAATTAAGTGCATACGCGATGTGAATTCCCAAACTCCTTTCAAACTCTATTGATGAGTTAATCCCGGCGCACTTGTACGTGCATAAACTTTGTGATTTCTGGGTATTAAGCGTGATAAAAACTTCAGGTCATTCTTTGTAAAAAACTGATGATAAAGTATTCACTAAACATTTTTTGAGAATCTTCTCAAACGGTATTACTAAGTTATCACTCCAGTGAATTTACACGTTCACGAACTTTTATATTATTATCAATAACAATACGAAAAGTAGACTCTTTTGTATCGGTGAAATTAAATCGTTCTTCGCAGAAATCTGATGATTTGTACACGAAATATATTTCCCATAATTTTCTTGAGCAACAATGGTAAATGGACACTCCGGCGTTTTGACATTTGGATAAGCTATGGTTTCTTCTCATAAGAAATTAATAATTTAGACTCTCTTCCATGTTACTGTTACGGCCCGAATTAAATCTTTCTCTCCCCGCTCTACTAGACTGTAATTACGCGAACATTCGCTTGGAATCATCTTTGCACGCGTATCTTGACGCTGATAATTCAGCGACTCGATATCCGCCAAACATTAAAATAAGCCATAGTATTCCCGTCATTTAATACTCTCAACTCATGAGACTGATTGCAACGACTTCTTTGAGAATAATGAGATCTTTTTTTTTATTATTTATACACCGCGCCGACACAATACATCTTAGTAATATAAGAAATTATGGACCCACTTATGCACCAAGTTTTCTTTATCAATAATTAAACATTTCTGGTAGACGCGATGGAAGTTTGCAAACTCTTTCTCGGAAAAGTAAGTTCTTTCGCTATATACATATGAAGAATAATCTTCTAAACTGGATGGGTAGGGATAAAATTATCCGAGATTGCCATGGTATAAAAAAGGGGAAAATAGTTAAGACACACTGTGACGACCTGCCATCGAACAAGTTAGCCAGTCAATTTCTTCAACGAGCCAACGTTTTAAGCAAGTACTTTATATTATTCTTTTAGTCTGATTCATCGCGCAGTGTCGAATTAAATTTAAATTTTATTAACTTCGTTAATTTTATAAACTATTGTTGTATTTAATAAATTTTTTATATCGTCATTTAACCAAATTTTGTAAACCGTTAATTCACTAATTTTTGTAAAACGTTAACTATCTAAACTTTGTGAATTATTAATTTTGTAAACCGCCAGTTAAATAAATTTTGTGAATTTTGTAACCGATAATTAAATTAATTTTGCAAATCATTTTTAATTAAATTAATTTTGCAAATCATTTTTAATTAAATTAATTTATAACCGCTAATTACGTGTAAATTAGACATAATTTAATAAATTAAATTAAAAACCAATTTAGAAAAGGGGTGAAGATTGAATAAATCTAAAACCGTACTTGTTAGCCTCTTTTTGCAAACTCTCCATCCCATCTATTGCACTTCAGTTTGCTTCAGGCATAAAACGGAGAAACCGTGAATGCAAATCGGTATAGACGCGCATTCACTAAGTAAGTTACATTCAGGAGTTACTAGCAGTGTTGCGGAAAATCGTGATTTCTCGATTCTGCGCATTGACTTTCTTGCGCAGATGGGCTTTGACCGACAATAGTGAAGGTAGCCAAACATTAATATAGGGGAAATAACCAGAAGCAGCAGGAGCGTAAATGCTAAAAAATATTGCCTTGGAACCCCACTCGCGCATTTTTCTGTACAGTTAAAGCGCTCTTCGCATTACTTATTGTATTATATTGATTATTGATTAAAAAGTATATAAAAAATAAATTACGTATAGTTGACGAAGAAATTGTTTTTATATTTCAATACAGTACATGCATTATTATTAATAAAAAATAATTAATAAATATTTGTAAAATACAAATTTGCGCAATACAATTATTATAAAGAATAAATGCATCCTTACGAGCACAAAACATAATTAGTGTAATTTCTTAACGATTTCATATGTTCAAATATCCATATATTGAAAAAAATGTTAATTCTATAAGGCTACATTGCTTAACGTAAAAAAGGTTCACGTCTCGCACTGTTTTATCTACAGATAATGACAGCGATGTTACGTTTTCATTCATCCTGGCATTGTGGTCAATCTTTCTCTCTCTCTCGTACTGCGCGTACAAGCTCTCCCACCCTCTCTCTCTCTCTCTCTCGTACTGCACATACACTCTTATTCACCTCTCTTTCGCTCTCATACCGTACGCGCCTCTCTTATTCTTCCTCTCATTCTTGCGTGTACTACGTGTAAAAATCGAATTGTCAGGTGCCGATATTCAGATGTTTTGAAAACAAACTATGTTGTCAAATTTCTAATTGCGAGAAGGACGTTGCCAGATATTTCGACTAGAGTCTATAAGTCAACGAAATCTAAATTTTCGTCTTTTGATGTCTCGGCAAGTCACATGGACATGCGCCCCGCATCGGTACATGACACTGATAATCCCAGCTTGTTTGCATAAGTTAAAAAAAAATGAGATTGAGAGAAAGAAAGACAGAGAGACAATTAGATTGAATGAATGAGACCGATAGAATGCATATATTTACAATAAAGAGAATTCACTTTATCTATATATTAAGAATTGTAGCTTAATTATTTAAGAAATAATATTGAAAATATGGATGTCAGTTAATAAAGATGCAAAATAATGGCTATGATAAATTCAATTTTTGATATATTTTGTAAAAAATTCTTTTCAGTCGTTTATTTATAATTAAACTAATAATATTATATAGAATAATTTATATTATTATATCATGTTTTTAGAAGGAAAATTAATAAAATTCAAAAATAAAATTTAGTAGCTTTTTCCATATTATAGAAAAATACTCAATAATTTCCATGCAAGAAGGCAAAATTATGGCGTTGCATAATTCTAGTAAAATCTCTGCTTAGTTTAGCTACCCGCACTACACGACACATTTTGCTGAAGAGGGAGGCTAAAATTTCATTTAGTTACTGAACGTTACTATACAGAAGTAAAAAATATTATTTATTGCATCCCTGTAAGCAATATGCGTAGAATAAGGAGACGGGTTGAGGTTTGAAATATTTGAGTGAGCTACAAGCACGAATAAACGAGCAAGTGCACTGTACAGTACCAATGCTTACTTAAGAACAAAGCAGAAATAAATTTACGTACATAATAAAAAAGGCTCGAAAAAAGCCAATGTTCTGCCAATTAACCCCTTCACCATTTTTACTTGATGTGAATGTTTTTACATTATTGTTAGTAATCAACTCTCAGCACTGTTTTTTTTCTTTATTCTAAATCTCACAACTCACACTCATCAGATCTAATTTAGTCATTAATTTTCTGTAATTATTTATTATTATTATAACAACAATTATGATGCAGCAATCAACACAATACTTTAGTTTATACATAAATACATACATAAATTATTTGTTCTTAAAAAATTCACAGTTAAATGAGAAATAACTACTAATAAAGCTTTAACAGTAATTCTTAAACAACTTTTTCTTATTAGTTAACTAAATATATTATTTAGTAAATTTTATGTTAATTTATACGTTTCGATTAATGTATTAGGACAGATTATTCATAAATTGATCTCTTAACTTTATATTCTGATTTGAACTTCGAAATTACCGAGAATATTAGATATTCTAGTATTAAATTATTATGTTACGGTCAGAGGTTACAATTTACAATATTTTATTAAAACGCTTTTAGAAATGCCTCTGAACGCGACACTTTCATTGAGCGCACATTTCTAGTGCTCAATGATGTTGTTTCTCCTTTTTGTGCCTACACACTTAAGTGTAATTGTACAGAACGAAGAAACTGCTAAAGAACACCGAAATATCCTAAGTTTGTATTGTTAAATATTTAAACATTTAGATTTCGTTATTAAAAGATCAAACCGTTCTCAAACATCTTGTACGAACATTTGCATTAAATCTTGAAGACGAAAATACCACTATTTTGTAATTTAACGTACTTGGTGGAATAAATAAAGCGAAGAACTAAATAATAAAACGAAACGATTTAAAAATAATTAAAAAATTATCAACTTAATTCTAATAGATACGCAAATCTCCTTTAAGAAATATTTAAAAAAAATAGAAGCCCGTAATACACATAAGTTTGATTTTTTCATTTAAATGCGTGTAAAAGAAACGCTTATCCGGAGAGAGATCTGATTACAAATTTTGAATTTAATTGCGAGAAAATTAAAACATATGAGAGTAGTCAGAGATTGTGAAAGAGAAGCATAAAAATTACGATTACGCGAACGTTACGTGATTAAAGGAAATAATACTTGCGCTTTCAATCTTCAAAAAATTAGCTGACTCCTGAGACAAAAAGGCAAATTCTCCTAAAATCAGTTTATATCTTTATTATATAAATTTTTTTTATAAATATGTATTTCCTTGATTGGAAAATATATAATTCAATTTCAGAAAATGCTATTAGACCTTTCTTTCATTCTGACTTTTTCTTCTGTTTGACACAAGGTGATTAAAAAAAAGAGATTTCCCTCGCGAGCTAACTTCAAGAGAAATGATGATCTATGTATTTTTCTCCCATTATCAAAATTAATTTTTTCAAAGAATTCGCGGCTGCGTTTTGATTCATTGAATACCTATGTAAAAAATACATATATACTACACTGTTACTTAGGCTAGCGAGCAATCATACCATTTAAAGATGCTGAGCTAGCTTTAACGCTAAAGTCGAGATGTTGATACTTAGAGCGTGAGTCGCAGAAATAAGGAAAAAGGCAAGGAATAAAACACAAGGAAAAGATACAATTTCGTTACGAATAATTAACAAAAAAAAAATTCGTGCAGGCCGTCGTTCGTTCGTAACAATACTTTTAATATATATTTGTATTTTTCGTTTGTTTTATTATTTGCATTTTTTCTTTCTTTTCTAAAACTTGCATTCTAAGTTTCGAAATCTCTACGCGAGCGCCAAAACTAGCTCAGCACCTGTAAAAGTATTCGCAACCTTAACAAGGATCTGGTTGGGCGCATATACGTTCTTCAACCTTTTTTCGCTGACATGACATATGTCAATTATTTTTCTTAACTCAAGGTCTGGGTCAATATGCCGAGACCAAGCCGCGAATTCATTGAAAGAATTTGTCTAGTGGGGAATAAATACGTAGATCATTATTTTTGTTTAAGTAACCTCACGAGGGAAATCTTTTTCTTTAATCACTCTGTATCGAACAGCCCTATAGAAAGGTCTAGTAGTAGTTTCTGTCCGGTGTAGATTTTTACGTTTATCAATCAAGGATTCCTATAAAAAAGGAAGTTATTATTTGAAGAAAGTAAATATACTTTAAATGCTATTAAAGAAAATGAAAAGGTAATCAAAGACACATATATAGATAAATTGAAACAGATAATAATTATTTTTAATTTTCCGGAGTCAACATTATTATTGAAGAAAAATGAACGTAAGTATTTTCGAATAAATTTACACGCTCATAATTATCATTTTTTATTTTTTAGATGGAAAAGATAATATTCGATTACTTTAAAAATTAAATAGCAGCGGAATTTTTATTAATTCTTATTTTTCTAAAGCATCATCATTCAAATTTTTACAATTAAAATCTCATTTCAAATATTCGTACTTGACTTTTAAATTTTTAACCATTTGGAGTGTTTGGATCTTTATATATTTAGACTTAAAAAACTAAATATTTAATAATATTACAAAAATTTGGAATATATCGGTGCTCTTTAAAGAAGTTCTCCGCGCTGTTCTATTGAACTTGAGTGTGTAGATACAAAAAGCAGATATCATTGAACTCTAGAAGTGTGTGCTTAATGAAAGTATTGTGTTCGGATATATTTAAAGAAAATTTAATTAGATATTACAAATTGTAGCCTCTGAAAGTAACAGTAGAATTTTAGAATTAGTTTTAATTTGTAAAAAAATTTTTACAAAATATTGTAACCATTTACAATTTAACTAAGGCAATATCGAAATATTTATATACAATATTTATGCACAACGAAATTATAATAAATGTTTAAAATTGATTTAAAAAAATATCACTTTTATGCAAAATTTTCTACTCATAAATAAAACTTTTAGTCGCGTAAAGAATATATTTCATTGTATAATGATCTAAAACCGGTAAACAATAATAAGAATAAAGGTACACAATGATTTTTATTCCAATTTGTAATTGGAAAATTAAAATTTACCCTTCTCATCTAATAACTTAAAGTAGCTTGTTCCACGCCTTATAATTGTTTTAAAAGCACCTTTCTTTTTAAAAATACAAAGATAATATTTTTAAAAAAGATCACACGTGTAACCTTTGAAATACAATTCATGAACATGATATTGTTCGATGAATAGTATATATGCTAAGGACATCCTAACGTAACTAATGAACTGGCGTTCAAAATCTCTTATAAACTAAAGTATCGTTCAGTTTTATTTAAAGACAAATGAATGATATCTGTAAACACATAAAAGGAAACACAAAAATAACAAATATTTCTACGATTAAATTACTTTGAAAAATGGATTCTGAATATTTTTATGTGTAAAAAATAAAAATAGAAAAATGTTCGCATTCAAAATATGAAATTATTTCGAAGATTATCAAATAAATAAAGAAATCAATATAAAAAAAAACTGAAATTTTGTAACGAATTTGTTTTTGTTTTTTTTATTACGTCAATAAAAAGCAATACAAAAACATCCGTATTACATCTTGAAAAAATTGCTTATGGTTTTTTTCATTTTGTCTTAAAATTCACTGTTACAAATGAAAAACTATCAAATCCAATAAGTTCTAAAATAAAATTTTTAAATGATTATTTATTTGATTTAGTAGTAAGAAATGTTCAAATACTTAAAATTAAATAATTAATTTATTGATTTTCTTATTATTCAATTAACAAATTAAAAAAATAACAATGTGTTTACCCAAAGTGACAATAACAAATTTTTAATCCGCACTATAAAATGTTTGACAAATGTGATCAAATATGTGTTAAAAATACAAAACAAATTTTGATTTTATTTTATAATTTTATCAATCACATAACAATGTAAAATTACAGTGAACTTTATTTTCTTCTAATTTAGTGAATTATATTTTACCAGCTGTGAAATTGCTTTTTATTAACTAAAACAAAAAATGTCATGTTTTATTATAATGAAAAATGTAGTTGCAACAGTATTTTTCATATATTGTCCACAGTAAAAATACATATTTGTAAGATAAATAATTTTTATATACAATGTATTAAGTATGTATACTTGCACTCGATTTTGTTTAGCTGATATCTGCCATTACCGATTTGAAGCTATATAATGTACATTATAATTGTAGATAATTTTACAAAAAAAATTGCATTTTATTGACAGTTAAATCATGAAAATTATTAGTAAACTCAATATTGTATGCCTAAAAAAATTTTTATTTTTGTTCTTAATTAGTATATTAGTATTAATTATACACAGTTTATACGTAAGTTGAAAACCTTAAATTAATTTAATAATTTTATCCATGTTTCATATATGGTAATTTTAAATTAAACAGCAGATTGTTATATCTTCAATCTATCAAATTATTGTTTATGCATGACAAAATTATTTGGCGAAATACAAAAATATATATATATGCTTGCATCAAATCACTACAAATGTTTCTTTCATTATTATACATGCATATATAAGTTAGGCATGATATTTTTTTAATGTACATAAAATAAATATATATATATATATACTGTAAGGAGAAAACCACTAATAAGTGTATTCATCTTTAAGCATTTAAATGACTTTAAAAATAAATCAATGATAATTTTGTTAACATATAACACCAATGAGCCGTTTAATAACTTTTTTTCTATGAAATATTTATAAATTTTTCTCATTATCATTTTTTTACAATATGAAGCTTTTTGCTAAATAACAGATGAAATTCTTATTTTTTTTCATTTAAATAAATAACAGAATATTGGTAGACAATTTTTTTTAATATATGTAGCTTATGTATTATGTATAAATATATCTATATTTTATATAATTTTGCAAAAAACTAGCCCTTTAATGTCGAGTTACTGTCGATTGGTTAATTTACAAAAGACATTACGAAACAGAATTTTAAAAATAAAGTTGTACATTACAAATTATAGAAATATTATTTTTAATACATTCGTGTTTTGTATTAAAATCATTAAAATTTCCCAAAAACTATTAGCAAAATGTTCTGTGTATTTTTGAAAATATTATAATCTTACAAATTTGTACTATTCAAATCTTATAATTGAAACATAAAAATTAAAAAATGAATTTTACTTATTGTCAAAAGTAATGCGTTATTAAATTTAATCTGAAAAATTTCATTTATCGAAATTGCATAATTCAATATTTTTAGAATATGATAATTTATATTTATATATAAAAAAATGTTTATACACTTTCAGGTAGATAAGCACCTATAGCCACAGCATACACGTGAATGAATATCTAATAAATATGATTAAAATTTGTCAATGTGTGTATGGCTACGAATTGTATGCATAGGTATTTAATTTTTTTTGTTCACTTTTCTGTGATATCAAAATGAGCTAATCAAATATAAATAATTTATATTTCGCAAGAAATCAATTTTAACGTATTAATGCTTTACATTTATGGTTAATAAATTAATTGTGTGAATTTTCATTTCATAACAATATTGACATCGATCTTTATATGAGAGTATTATAATTAAATACAATTATTGGTAAGGAAATAGTTATAAACAAATATTTCCAATACTTTGTCATATTACAATAGACTTACGTATATGTTAATATTGGTTGTATCTACTGTATAATTTTTTTGAAGGTATAAGTGGTATTTTTCCTATATTTACAAGTGAAATTTATAAATGAAAAATTAAAATATTTCGTCATTTATAGTTGCCTTTTCATTTTAATAACATCTCACAATTTTTTAGACAATTTTTTTGTCAATGAGGAAAGTTGTCCGTCATGGCAAGTGTCGTGTACTACGACTTTGCTAATTTTTTCTTTTTTATAACTTCTAAAGTGTTAGTAATTTTAGAAAGTAACGCGACTTGTTGACATTTGTCAATTTTTATGACATAGAGGAACACGGCAGCCGTGGTGAGCCCATTTGTGTGAGTACTCTGTCAAGCCATTGAAGAGGACCATTTAAGTGAAGCTCTATCCAACAAGGTGTCGAAGTAACTGTTTGCCGACGGTATTCCGCGCCCCATCCTTTTACGAAACTCATACGAATGGTGCACATTCTTGTTAACTGGTACACTGCTTCAAAACCTTGTGATACTGACTGTGAAAGTAACGCTGCGAATTCCTGGTTGTTAAATATTTTTAAATTGCAACCTAAAAAAAGATTTTATATATCTTACAATGTGATATATGAGACAAATGTTATCCAATAGATTTTTTCATAAGAAGATGTTAATTATTAAATAGAAAATATAATCATTTTATTTTTTTAATAAGCTTTCCTAAAATAAGTACTTTATAAAAATTGGCTATAAAAAAACAAAAAGTTGAAACTTGTTTTTTTTTTCAATAATTAATTGTGTAAAATTTTTTTATTATAAATGTTACAAATCGTATAATATGTATTAACACTTATTAAAATATATTATAATATACTTATATAATATATACTATTATATATTATATATTATATAATATATAATATATACTTATAAAAATGTACACTTATTAAAATATATTATAATAATAATTTTAAGGTCATATTATAAATTAAAAATGTTCAGAAAATGTTTTGTTGTAAGCGATTTAAATTTTTTGCTAAACTATGTTTTATTTAAAACCTTTTTTAATTAAGTTGTATTAAAAATTTAAAAAACTTGAAATTAATATTTACCAGGTGGAATCTTACATACTGTAGCTGGATGCCAGCCATACCGTTGATTACAATTTGGGCTTTGAACAAAAATACTAGAATCCGAAAGACATTCGGCAAAAACTTCTCCACCAATATAATATAATCTAACTCCTTTACCAATATGTCTTCTAGTTTGTTCAACAACTGTATTACGATTAACATTTGAGAGAAGTCCCAAACAAAACCGCTCAGAATTACTAGGATCCGTAAACCCGTCTACTGTTATACTTGGTTGTGATGCATGAAATGTTTCTCCGACTCTCGTATTTAATTCATAATAACTTATAGAACACCTATACAATGTAAAAAATGAACATTTATAAAATTAAAGTATAATTAAAATTTAATAGTAATTTTACTCGCAAATGCAATATTAATTTTTGAAATTTATACATTCAAGGAAAAGCGATGAACTATATTAACATTATTGTAATTTACAATTTTCAAATTAAAACGTGGTGAGCAAAATATGAACGAAATCGAAATAAACGAAGTCCGATAATAGAATGAGCGGAAGGAAAACACCTTAGCCTTCACGGGACGTGGTGCAATGGTGAAAGAAACGAGCAAGTGGTACAAATGTGCGCCACAAGTTGTCGCGTAAGCTACTTTCCATATGTGCTTAGCCACCTGATTCCAATCAGTAGTTTTTAATATTAACTCAATTTCACTACTTGTCTACTATGAATATAAGGCGTGAATTTGATTATTTGAGATTCTTTCTATGCAGTTCTTTGACTGAGTTTGCAAAGCTACCTCCGATTCTGGAAGCCCAAAGATTCACGGTCTTCCGTCACAGCTTCCTCTCTTGGCCTTGAAGACAGTCTTTCGGCCAATCGTTAAGTCTGTTCTCTCTTGTTAACCAACCTAACTACGTGTGGAAATCAACCTTTTATAATGTTCTGTGCCTGTATTTTTACTCAATTATCCACGACATTGTTTTTTCAGTCCGCTAATTAAGTAAATTAAGTCTCAACTTGCCTGCTAACCATTTTGAAAATTGGTTTACTCGATTAATAACTATAGACTATAGAATAAATTGAAGAATAAGACAAATCTTGTATTAACGTTGGGATAATTCAGTAGTTTATCCGATTGTATTTGTTTTGTATTTTTATAATCCAAGTTAGTTATACATTTTCATTAATATACGATGTACAATATAAATTAAACACTGCGGTTCTTATAATGTTTACAGAGGTAACTCTGTTATATCATTACTTATCATTTAACCATCTCGCATTTGATTTTTTTTTACATTTATTGTTTACACACGTATAATCTTCATATCATCCAAACGTATAGGTTATTTACCTGATTAAGTTTAATGAATACTTGTTTATATCATAATTAAATCCAGATTTAGTCGTAATGACCCATGGTATCACCACTTATATCTTTTAATCTAATTTAAGATAGACTTCATTTTGTGAATATTTATTCAAAAATTATAATTGCAATCCCATCAACGACTTTTTGTAGAATTTTATGACTGCGAAGAAAACTGACTTCCATGAAAAAAGCTGACTTTTACTGATTAGTAGGTTTTACTGTTCGCTGCAGACCTAAGTTACCATTAGTCAGACCATGAGGATAATTGTTGATGTAGAATATTCGCTTTTTAGTAATTGTGTACATTGTTTGTCATTATTTGTAAACAATTCATAAAAAGATAATGCCAATTTATAATTGTAAATTAAAGTCACAATATTCTCCCTAGCACCTTTAGTTCTCATCATAAGACTTATTGTAATATTCGGATAAATTTTCATGTACTTTTTTTATTTCGTTTTATTTTAGTTACTTAAGTTTTCAATGAACAATAAATTTGTAGGTAAGAGAAAACGAATCTTTTTATTTCTCTAGTTTTTCGAAATCCCTACTTCAAATAAACCCGGATCACTATAATATTCTACGTATGAATAAGTTCGCAAAATATTACAAAAAAAAAAAATAATCAGTATTTGTTAACTATAATTTCACGTCGAAATATCGCTTGAATCAGTGTCCATAATTTTCTGTAGAATTCAAAAACTATTTACCAGTAACTAATTCTAATATTTATATTACGTAACTATTATGTTTTATTTTCTACCCTTTAATAATTTAATAAACCGTTTTAAATAATTAGATTGCTTGGTTAAACTCTACTACTTTAAATGTAAAAAGAATCTTTCCATTTGTTTCGCACAGACTTGGTAAGTTGTAAATAACTTTGTTGAGAAAACATCACATTGTTTGAACAGTATAGATAAGTTTTTATACTCACCAAAAAGCAGGTTCACAATACATAACTGGTTGAGCATCAACGGGACTAGGTGATAAACGCGATAGAGACATATTGTCATTATGATCCATATTGTCGCCATCCTCACTAATATAGCCAGGAGGCGGTGTGTCTGCAGGAGGATCCATTGAGCTAGGCGTAGGGTGAGGTGACCCTTGAACGCTACCAATGCTACCAACACTTGCTGGGCTTGTGGCCTGCATGCTTTACAATTATAAATATAAAAATATAAGTTTCGTAAGGTCTACATTTTTGAAGATCAAATTTTGTTGTTAAATAAATGTAAAATAATTACTAAACAATATAAATTACTAACTTTGATTACAATTTTGTATAATGTAGAATTCTACAATATTTTGTGAGTAATTTTAAAAATTATAAAAACTTTTTTATACCCACGTATTTATGAATAAGATAAAATATGCTTTATAATATACCTTAAAAATCGATTTTTATATAAATTAATGTGATTAAAAAAAGAAATTTGTATGTATTGTTATTTAAAATTATTTATGCATCTGCGTATAATAATATGAACACTTCTGTCTTATCTCAAACTCAAAAAAATTATCAGCAGATGAGCAGAATTACGTTATTATAAAAAAATGAAAATAGTAAAAACATGAAAGAACCAATTTGAAATGAGCGGTTAATAAAATAAGGTAAAAAAGAAAAATATGTCACTTTGTAACGCAATCGCAGTGCAAAAAAAGTTCAAGTATATTTCTAATCTTAAAATAGCTAAAAAAATAGAAAAAATTGTGAAAATATAATAAACTAAATAAATAATAAATATAAATCAACAAAAAGTTTAAAAAAAAGTGCAGCAAAAATACCAAGTATAAAAAAGTAGTCTTGATGATGTAGATATCTTAATAATAGATAAGGTCGAGAAAGAGATCCCAATGACAATTAAATTAGTATAATGATTAATAAAAGAAAAATTATGAATAATGTAATAAGGTCGCGAAAATATTTTGTGGTGAAAATATTTTTAGGTATAAAAATTGGATTGAAATAAACGTTAGATTACTTATAACATGTAAATAAAATCAAAGGTTTTTTAAATCTAGCGTTTTTAATGATTTTTCGTTGGCGAATCCCAAATCTAAGTAACGCCTACTCAAGTCTGGTTTATTAGTGTTAGAAAATAACAGTCCATCTAAAAATAAATGTCTGTACAAAAAATTGTAAAAAATTATAAAGAAGCAACATAAATACTTAAAATTCAGATCACTTCATAAATTTATATTATTATTTACATTTACTATTCTTAAATAACTTGTAAATACCTATGTCGTTGTAATGGCTTGTAAAGATCGAAAGGCCAAACATTCTAGAAATTGCAAATTGCAAATGCAACGCAGATGGCTCTAGAATTAAAGTTGCGCATGTATCGGTGGAGGATTGGGTCACGTTTTTTGTTTGTGGGGGAAAGAAGGATAAGTCTATATTTGAAATTTTGGCAATACAAGGAGCGAGATGAAGAACGCAATTATTGTCATTGATTAAGAATGGAGGACGCCGACTGGGACGAATCCGAAAAGCCGAAGCAAGTTTCTCAATGACAGGGAGACACATTCTCTTGATTCATCTCTTAAGTCGTGCTCTCCATATACAGCATTTATATATAAGTAAACACATTCATCTCTGCACTCTGTTTAGTAACACGATCTCGCGATAACAGATAATAACACGTTGAATTTGAAGATTATTTTCTTTCTTTTTAAATTATTTACAAAGGTTGCGGAAGTATTTATAGCATGTGTATTATTGTAATTAACCCTCGCCGTACTTGTTATCTTCTCCTCGTCGAATTCTAGTTTAACTGCGCTATCCCAGCTGTAATATCCCAAATGATGCATGCGATCCACAAGTGTACTTGCGAGTTCAAATAATAATAAAAAATATATAATTATAAGCCTTGATGGCACTATCTTAATTATCTTGGGTTTTGATTTTTTTATAGTTTAATTAAAAATGAGAGAAATTTGTATATATTCAAAATTAGACTAGCTTTCGAAAACTTTTAATTTATTTTAAACTATACTTTCGTTAAATTGCAAATAATGCCTTAGCCTAATACATAAAAACAATTAATTTTTGTTTAGTTATAGTTATATAGTTACTATATCGCTGTATAATAATTTCATCGATATTTACTTAATCATTCATCACTAGTATTAAACTCAAACCAAATTTAAGCTATTGAGCCTTTATAAATCGTTTATACTTGTTACTGCTTGAATAGTGATCTTTTAAGTATTAACATTCGTAACTCTTTAAGAACTTAAATTCTTTTTTTACATATATTGGTTTGGAATAAATGTACTTTAAAAGGATTGTTGTGTAGATTATTTAATTAAAATTAATTGTATTTATTACGATTTTCAATTGTTTTGCATAACTCCAATTAACTTCAAAGGTGTTTCTTCACGATAGTTGAATAAGCAAATCATCCAAAATAAGTAGACTTGACGACTTTTATTGCCAATACTATTTCATTAATACTTTTACCTCTATCAGAGCTTAGGCACCAGACTGACAAATCGAATCCGCATTTGTTCAGTATCTCCGGTAACTCATGCAATATGCAAGCTGTTCCGATCGATAATGAGGGTGATATCCATTGCAAAGTTGAACTTGTCACCTTAAGATCATGTCCTTCTTTCACCTTCAGACGATAACTAGACGTCGTCTAGGTTAACTGATTTACAGAATTAGGGTTTTAAGACAGCGCAAGAAAGGAACAAGAAATCGTACCAAAGCATATTCGGAAAGTTTTGTCCTAACCATAGTTTTGCACGGCGACATTTTTTTATGTGTCGTATGCAGTATTATGTTTTATATCTCGAAATATGTAATTTTGTTAAAAAATTTATAATTGTAGTTAATAATAAGAGTTATACCTAATTTTATGATTAATGAATGACGATTTCAGGCTTCGTCAGGCCGCGAGTTCGCGAGTAGATGAAGGAGCGGAGGATCGGGTGCGATATAATTTAAGGCATAATTTGGGCTCATTAGCAATAATTTATTGGCCCACGCGATGTACAAAATAGCATAAAAAACCCCCTCGAGGTAGGAGGAAAAAGCCTCGCTAATGTATATACGCACGGCGCCGCCACCCTTACAATATCATACACACTCATATACACATACATACCATATCACGCACCTATCCCACCCTCCTGTCGATTGGCCAATCGGTGCCTACAGAGAATTGTGTTGCTCGTCGTGGTCCGACTGCTGGTGATCGCCACGCACCAACCCTTTTGCCCAGGCTTATTTGCTCTCTTCCAAGCCCTTTCCAGGCCCTTCCAACTTTTCCATTTTCCTCTTTTCCTCCCACTATTTACTCTTTGCTACGGCTCTTTCTTTTGCGCCTACGCCGTTCGCGCGTATATCGGATCATTTTAGCGCCAACAGTATTACTTATTTAATTTTTGTTATTAAAAAAAATTAATATAAAATTCGTAAAAATAATATATTTTTAAACATGAAAACTTACATTGCTAGAAATTAAATATTGTATATTAATTTAAATATGTATATTACTGTCGAAGCGCTTACAAATATCTGTAAAGACTGTTGTTATTTATAATTTATTGTTAAGGGAAACTTTAAAACTGTGGTACAATAAATTTAAACTCTTCTAAAAAAAAATTTAAGGCATTCGATCAGGAAACTGTAGTCACGACTTTTTAAAAAACTTCTATTTAAATTACAACGATAATATTATTAATTTAAATAGTTAAGGTACGCTTTTTCCGCTAGTATTAGGCTAATAATTCATTGTTTTTTATTGTTTCTTACCGCTTTTTGCAAATAATTATGACAGCTATCAAACATTTTTTATATTTTTTAAAAATCATATTTAATATATTGATTTCATAATTATAATTTAAATTTTAAAAAATCTTTAAGTTTTTTTTAAATTAGAAAATATTAAAAAGATCAAAGGAATCCTTAATAAATCTTGTTAAAAATGAATTTTTTCTTAAATTTTATAGAGAAAAATCAAATATTTATTCCAGGAAACCAATCACTACGAAAAACTTCGTTGTAATAAATACAAAGATTAGAAATAATTAGAGTAAATAAAAAAAGGGTTTTACAACATGCTAAATTTTTTTCATTTTTTTACTTATCAATTTTCTGAAGGGTTAAGCACAAAAATTTGTCTTTACATCAATATTCTTACTAAGTTATAAAGTCGAGTGCGTTAAAACAATAAAATGTAACGTAAAGATGAAACGTTGATTACTATTATTAAAAATTATAATATAATGATGTAGTTCTTTTAATGAGGTTAAAAACAACTCAATCAGAATGAATATAATTCAAAATATATTTAAGGGCGCGTAATAGTGTAAGTCTTAAAAACAAACACATTATCCAGATAATCTTAACGTGAAATTTTAGTTCTGAAGATAAAAAGTTGAATGCTACAAAGTAAAAAAAATGCTTCTACGAAACAAGTTGGACAAAACGTGTAAGTGGAAATGAGAGACAACATAAATAGAAGTTTTATCAAGAATAGAGGGTTGAAAGTAGTAAAAATCTGGATAAACGATTCAATGATATTTTTAGTAATAATTTTGGTTATTAATATAAATATTTTATGAAAATACATTAAAATAAAATTATAAGTAATTTATAATAAAAAGTTTTTTTTTAATATTATTACTTTATTATATTATTATTTTAATATTAATACTTATTAGTTTTAAAATGTAATAGATAGTTTTAAAATGTTACAAATTAGAAACTAGAAAAATTGTGACAAATGTTTTTTCATTAATAATTAAAAAATTCTATTTAATTAAAAATGTGTGAATTATAATTTGCTGATACGTTTGTTATCAAAATTATAATAATACAAATATAACAAATTTTGAAAGTAGGATTTTAGAAAAAACAATTTTATTTTAAGATATTTAAAATTTTTTTAATAAGTACATTTGAAAAGATTAAAAGTAAAATAGTAGTTTTTAGTATCTATATTTATAATGTAAAATGTTAATGCAGCTTAGATTTATAATAAGTTCCCTTTATTTAAAAAAAATTTTCTTTTATTACCTAATCTATTTTATAAAAAACATAAAAATTTATAAATGGATAGTCAAAGTTACAAATTATAACATAAATTAAGAAACGATGAAAAATCTTCTATTGATTGATATATTATATCGAGAAAAAAAAAAAAAAAAAATGCAGATATTTTAACATTATAAAAAATTATACGAGTTTTTTTGTTTTGATATTTTTAACAATACCTTTTTTCGAATTATAAACTACTTAAGTATGAAAGCAGTATTATTAAAGGTTATTTAATCTTTTTCTTTTATATTCTAATTATAAGCGAAATAAAGCTAATCAAGATAATAGTTACCTGGAATTCGTATTCGCTGATAACGATAAGGGTTAAAGCAGATTTCGTTGCGTTTTTGGGTTATTGCGTACTCTCAGTGCTCAATGGCCTTGAGTTTGTGATGTGATTGGAGATCAGGACAGCGCCATATACGACAATAAATTTCTTGCGGAAGGCCTTTACCTCACACACTTTGTATACTATTGTCGCTAAGATTTCCAGGATTTATCCTTTAGACAGGACCAAGAATAGATCAAAAAAATGAAATTTTATAAAAATTATCCTTCTACTATATAGATAGTATTCAACAAAAATAGAAAGGGAAGTGAAATAAAAGAAAAAATATTAAACAACGCTTATTTAACGTCTAAGTATTTAAAAAATTAAAAGTTAAAATAGTTTAGATAAATTTATACATATGTAAATATAACCGACTTACATAACTTATTGTTAATGACATTTGAAATGGTTACAAACTTTATTTTTATTTTAAATTTTATATAATCTAGAATTATATATTTTGTGCACTTCAAATTAGTTATTAATTAATCTAGATACACTAATGTTTCGATTTGACAAAATTTGATGTTATCATCCTGACTTATTTACTCATGTTGTAAATAATGTTATATGATGCAACAGAATTGAAATATATATATTTAATAAATATTTGGATATTAAATTGCATTTGCGAGGAATTGGAAATTTTTTTCACTTTTTGTCATAAAGAAAATAGTTAATAACAAAATTATTTTGTATCATATTATACAAAAAATACTAGCATAATAGGTATCTCTTTTTTTAATATTAGAAAAGCTTAATTGTACATGTAACACTAGACATAAATATAAATGTATGTTAAGCAGTTAACGTGCAAATTTTTTTATAAGCGATTAGCTTTCTCAAATTAAAAAAAAAAACAAAAAATGAAAATGGAGAATTTTTCGGGTAACAGTTCCTATACTTAGATAAATAGGGCAAAAAATAAACATCAAAATACATAGTTTTAGTGTAAAACGTCTCGAAGAAACTCGAATATTTCCCATGTAATATATTAGAACTTCAATTTTCTAATTTGTATTTGTAGTATTAAAACTTAATAAGCGATACATCCTATTCGAATGCATTAATAGGATATCAGCCATAAATATGTGTATGCAATTGTATTCCCCTAATCTTAAGCAATAATGAACATTATATTATTTCTGCACCCAAATTCGAATTCAGCTATAGGTTTTCAAACCGTAAAAATGTGACCCATCGCCGAGAGAGTACTTCAGATTAACAACGATGGTAAAACCTCAGACTGTAAAAATATGGTATATTATTGCTGTCACCAGTAATTTGCAGAATTACGTTTACGTAAGTAATTTTAGTCTTAAGAACTTAGGTTCACCAATTACTAGCCTAACAAAAAAGTCGCATTGAATTTTAAAAACTCACGTTATTAAAGAACATGTAACGCGAAAAACAATATAAAATTTAAAAAATCTTACATTTGTATACGTAACTTTAAAATATAGCTTACACAATAATTTAAACAAAAATATCTTTACCTTTAAAAAAAAAAAAATAATAAATCAACATATGCAAATAGTATATATTTTTTCATTAAGACATATATTTTTCAAATATAAAATAATTTATTTTAGAAATTTCTTATTCAAAATAAGTCAAAAATTTTTACTGTATTTTTCTTCGTAAAGCAGAAATACTATAAAGGATAGAGTAGCTATGAATAGGAGACAAGTAAAAGTTCAATATTACCCTTCGCACTCTTGTTTATTTTCAGCCGTAAGTCAGCTTAACATTTCTCTACGGTGACTTAAATGACATGGAAATTAAAAAGATTTTTTTATATTTTTCTAATGCATAATCGCTAGTAAAATAATATTAAACATGCAATACGTCGTAATACACTAATACCAAAATTCTTTTTTATCTATAAAGTGACTATGAATATCTGTAACTAAATATTAATATTTATCCAACAAGCATAGATTACTGTTTTTATCAAAAAATGAAACTGCTCATGCTTCTTGCTTTTTACGCAACCCCTTTACTAGTACACTAAACACAGAGTTTTAATTGCGCGTCAACCCTTTTTTTATTGGGATGTTAGGCGATCGCCGCTTTGTCACCCATTAATGTCTTTTTTTTAAATTTACATATATTGCAATGTCTGTGTTTCTTTCAAACCAGCATTTTCATCTTTTTAAGCTCTTATGCTATATTAAGTACTTTAAATAATTTTCTATTTGCGCAGTGCCTTCATAATATCTTTCCCCATGGACTTTTTCATGAACATCCCCGGATCTCTAAAAACCTAATTGGTCTTTTCAGCTGCGTTACTATAAAAAATTTTCATTCTCATTTTCAGAATTTTTGTTTTATAATTACCGGAACGCTGCACTAAAATTTTAAACTATATTGGCTGCACTTCGTAGCATTCTTTGTCGTCTCATGCATCCGTAACAAATGCATAAGATAAAGTTATATTTATTAAAAATATCTACTATCAGTAATTATCTTAATTTTTAAAAATTATTTCATTTGTGTATGTAAGAATGTAATCTAGTGTTTTAATCTATTTTGATTTTAGCAATACGTTTTTTAAAGTAAAAAAATGGTATATATTAAAAAAAATGTAATAAATATATGAAAAAATGTGACAATTGTTTTTTTATTCTTTACACAGCGGATCGACTTTATGGTTTTATTCTATTGTAATTTTAAGTTTTATTGACAATATTTAAGTGTATTATTAAAAAGTATTGCAAAATAAGTCACAGGAAGATCAGTTAGAAAATAATTACAAATATATTTTGTATCACAGTCGGCGCAGATTTGAGAAGGGCTCATTTATTAACTACAATATCTTGCAAGTTTTATATATTACCATAAATAAATCAATTTGATAATAAATACAATTTTTATGTAGATAATCAACCTTTTTCAAACTCGCTATAATTATTTACTTTTTTTTATCTGCAGATAAATGATAAAATATTTATTTTAAAAATTTTTTAAAACAACAAAAATATTGAGAATATAAAAATTATAAATTGATTTGTACAAAGGATAATACTTACGTGCTTACCGTTTCAAACCTTGAACCTCCACCGACTATAGAAAATTATAATTTGAAATATTTATATAAAGAAAATATACGGGCATGTTTATTAACATAGATTTTACAATAAAAAAAACTCTTTTATTTTTATAAAATTTTTTATTCTTTAAAGATTTCTAATTAGATATGTAAAATCCAAATTAATATCAACGTAATACATTTTTTGTTTTTTTGCTTTTTAGATTTTATAATGTGTAACGAACGTTACGTATTCCGCGGTGCCCCTCCTTCCCC
This sequence comes from Kradibia gibbosae, assembly GCA_018907135.1. NCBI lineage: Eukaryota > Metazoa > Arthropoda > Insecta > Hymenoptera > Agaonidae > Kradibia > Kradibia gibbosae. The sequence continues at coordinate 36,834,713 of JACCHX010000001.1, forward strand.
TATGACTGGAACGCGAATTTATAGCAAAATTATTACCTGACATATGAGGCCGTTCGATTGCCTCATATGTCGAAACAACAACGAAAGCCAAATGTTGCTAAGTCATGGGGGAGGGCGGGGTCCCAGGTAGCTAGGGCGAGTTTCTCGTATCGAAGCGCGTGAAAGTGCTGTCATACGTAAGCGATTCCGCGACAAGAGGATTTGTCCTTGGTGTAACGGGCGAAAACGTTCGAAGTTCGACAATCAGACTCTCGGGTTCTCAGGTAACGGCTCTCTGATGAGAGGGCTCTTGAATAATTTAAACGTGTTTCCCAATGACAAGGTAAGGGCTTCTATAAGGGATCAGGTGGGATTCGAACTCGCAAGGTAAGATTCGCAATGGAATCGGGACTCGAACGTTAGCCAGCGTACCGAAAGTTTACCACGGGCAGGATAGACGAAAAAGACTTTCCCCCGACCCTTCAGCGTTGTGGAGCAAAAGAGTAAAAAAAAATAGTGGGATCCGCAGCATTTCAGGCGAAGCAAAATCCTGTAGCACGAATGACACGCGAATAAGTACCTCGCTTTGCTGCAGAGGCCTAACGAAAGCTAAAAGTGTATAGCGTGGAACCCGATAGAATCATTATTTTCTTTTCGCTATAGTTATTTTTTTTGCGTATTCTGTTAACTTTGTATTATTTGCGATTGTATTTTTTTATAGGTTTAATAAGATGTGGTCACGGCGGACCGGTGGATAAATTAAATTAGATTTTTTTCTTTCTTACTTTATTTTACTTACACTTTTTTACCTTTCTCCTTTACCCCGGTTTCACATCCCGCCAAACCCTGGAGCCTGCGAGATCCATTATAGTGCTACTCTTCCCCCCCGCCTTTGCATCGCGGACAAGACGACTACGTTATAAATAAAAACTATAATTAAAATTTTTATTAAAAATGTTACATAAGTTATAAAACATTATTTATCGTTATTTTGTGATGAGCAGAGGAAAGAAGAATAAACGCTGGGTCTTTTAAAAAAAGGTCTAGCATAATTCGCGTTTTTTATAATTGAGATTTTATTGATTTTTAAGTTAATAGATTATGAATATTATTTAAAAAATCAAAGGTGATGAAGGGAAGTTCGGGAAAGGCACCTTTAAAAAGTTATACACTTTATAATAATTAAACTACTAAATTTAGCTTTTATTTATATATTTCTATTGGCCTTATGACATAAAGAAACCTTGTCTGCAAGGGGAAAAAAGCCAGAACGCTGTACTGTTCAAGATTAAATTGAATATCTTGCGCCACTTCTACTTCCTAATAATTATTCTATCAATTACTAGGTGATGGAGGTGATTCCTTCCCTAATATCCATTCTATCTCTATACTCTATATTTCTCTTTTTGTAGTTCGTATTCCTACCACTAGGTGGTGGCGGTTAATCCTTCTCAAGATTGTCATCGGTAGTATACAACTCGACTTTCCGTATTCAGTTCGATATGAGTTTCTAGCCATCATAGAGCACATCTTAGTTACTCTGCCTCTTAGCCTCGTGCTATTATCATTACACACACTGCTTGTATTGCCAATACGAGTTTATCTTGTGACTCGTCTTCTATTTATATAGCTTTCTTGCTCATTTATTTCTTGTCATATATATTGAGCTTTCATTAGTCATATGACGTTTATGACCAGAGGAGTTTAGTTTTCGGCTCTTTCCTCATCTGTATAGAATTTTTTTTATTCACTTTAGTATTGGCTCTTCACCAGATCGAGTTTATCTCTAGTCTCGATTCATAAGTCTTTCCAGTTATAACGATTCTGTGAGTTCGAGCCCTTTTCCTCAATAAACTGTTTACCGCATCCCCTTCCTTCACCTTAAATCATCCTGCCCTGGCTTAGAGATATAATTACTATTATCCAAAAATAATTTTTGTAAAACTTCTCAAGTTTGATTTTTGAATTTGTTATATCAATAAATTCTCCTATAGTATACCGCAATATTTTGTTTTATACAAAAATCAAAAAGGTTATTATTTAATTGTTTCTATTCATATTTATTAATGTTCGAGCCGAAAAAGCCCGATATGTGCCTGTACGGCAGGTGGCAGTGGCGGCAAGAGGGAATGACTCTCGGTACGAGTTTTCCGCGCGACCGGGCACGCAGTGAAGAGCGCAGAGTTCAGACGCCGCGACGATCGAAGCGTAAATTGACCGAAGCGTGGGTTTAAGGCCAAAACGAAAGAAAAGTAAAGATAGTTGAATTTACATGATCCAACCAGATCCCAGAAAGGCTTGTGGTACCGCAAGTCGTGGGCAACGAGCTCGGTACGTGGCGATCCCACGAGCGGTAGGGCCTCGACGAGCAGCGTTCAACGTCACATAGAAGCAGCGGTTGGCCAACCGAGAAAGGTAGAATAGGCAATGGGTACATAGTGTGAGGGGTCTAGTATGCGTGAGTGAATGAGTGTGTATGATACTGTAGCGGTGAGGTTTGGATATGCGTGAGTGTATGAGTATGTATGATATTATAAAGTGTATTGTATATAAATTAGCGAGGGGTTTTTTCCTTACACCGAGAGGTTTTTTTTGCTATGTGCCGCGTGGTTAATAAATATTGTAACCAGCCCAATTATGTCTTAAATTATATCGCACCCGATCCTTCGCTCCTTCACCTATTCGCGAACTCGCGGCCTGAAATCGTACGAACAATTAATATACTGCATTTATTAATTTCAGAATATAATTATCAAATATTCTACTCTTAAATACTGTAACTAAAGATTTTTTTGTTTCTATTTTATGCAATTATTCACGTATTCAATTCTTACCGATCTATGCGATTCGTACCATTTTTCTTATTCATTTGTAAATCAGTTCTATTTTTTTTTTGTTCGTCATCTAAATCTTTTTTTTGCAGTTGTACTTCTATAAACTACTTGTATCTATACTGGTTTTAAATTAATGTCCATATTTTATATCATCATTAGATTTAGTTCGATAAAAATCTATGATTAACAAATATTCTTATATAATAAATTGTTATTTTCACTTTCAATATATCAACTATTATTCATTACTTCAATAGTTATCGTTACATTTACATTATTAATTTTTTGGAAATGCTAATAATTCCTGTTATTTTACAAATATATACATTTGTTCTATTAAAATATATACATCCTTTTTATGCATGTAACAGTAATATTGTAAATTATAAACATATACTCCGCACTTATTCAGAATTACACTGACCCATGTGTCCCATTTTTTAATGCAATTATGTAGTCGGTGACACCCCAATCCTGTGGAAAGAGAAAATTTTGTTATTGGAGTGGACTAGCTAGAACGCACCTATAATTGGTTAAACCAATGACTTAGTGAGTACTTTACGATGGCCGCTCAAACGATAAATTATGCTACAATTAAACGTGGAAGCCGGAAAATGGATGAAGCACCTAGATGTCCTAATACTCGCTTGAATAAAATGGCATGATCAACTGTTTACGATAGAAGAAAAGAGAGGGAGGGCAATAAGAAAATGAGGACAGTAGAATTTAGTCGCTTACTAATATCTTACTATAACATCGGCAAACGAGATCTTGACGTCATAGTGATAAAACATTGCCAAAGATACCGCTATCACTTTATCGGAACTGTAAGACCGCCATAGGCATCTACACCTTTTTTAACATATAAATAAGCCTCATCTGATCTCACACTATTTTTTGCTGCTCTTCTTCACATGAAGACTAATCGAAATAATTTATTAAAAATGTCATCACTCAATTATAATGCAAGAGATATCTTTTGTAATAAATTTCATTTGAATATAGTTTAAATATTCCTATAAACATTCCTATAAAATAAGTTGAAACATTTGTTAGGTGGTCTTTTCAAATTTGTTTATTTTTATTTTTCTAGCTTAATGTAACCGAGGTTAGGAAAAACAAGGACCTTTGAGAAGAAAATTAGGGGCAAAAAGGTTTATTTCTGAGATCAAAAGATCGTTAGGAATGAATGTTAAGACTGAGGTTAACGAAGGGAGGGAAAAAAGTAAAAGAAATCGAGATGAAAATATCATTAATAGATGTGTGATTACGTTATTAACTTTGCCTTCGGAAGATACGGTGTACGTCAGCTAGGATAATTCACTTCACCAGCTACACCACAGTAGTCGAATTTTTCCGAGTTGTTTCCGCAACGGAACAAGTATCAAAAGTCATGATCAGGAAGCAGCCCATAAATAAGAAATGTACAGAAGATTCAAAGATTTAAATAAGAAATCACTCTAAAAAAATAATTAGTATATCGCAAACATGTGAAATAAACGAATTACTAACAGCGTACTTTACTATTTTATACCGGCGTACGGACTTTTTTCCATCCTTCCAGGGTTATAACATCCGGTATTGGAGTTATTATCTCACTTTTATTTATTTTCTTTTTCTTTTATTCTCTAAGCTTAATTAATCTGCACTCCTCCCCCTTTCCATTTAACCATAAAAAACAAAAATCGCCCTAACAAAATTTGTTGCAGGATTAGGAATTAGTAAATATAAAATAGCTAATAAATTATAATTTCATTACTAAAATTGATTAACTATATAGCACAGATATATATATAATTCTATATCATTATATTAATTATTAAAATATCGGTATTCACAAAAAGTAATTGCTTATCTATAATGTTTTATTGTGCCTAGGAATATAATAAAAAAAGAGAAGTTGTTAAATCTACGTTTGAAAGTATCAGGTTTAAAAATGATGAAATAGTTTTTATCATTCACTCAGAATTTTCTTGAATTAACGTATCTGTCATATTTTACTTAGTATATTTTAAATTATAATGAAAAAATGCAGTTTTGATTTTTTATTTTTTGAAGTTTTACGTTGGCGTACGCCAAAATTTACAGTTGCCAAAACATTATTTGCGTGTAACTTTGCACCGTGGAGCGAAGATAAAAAATATCGAGTAATCGCAGGTATTAGACTAGTTGATTAGAGGCAACGATTTCAGCAGAATGGTGAAGAATGTTGCGATTGGGTAATATAATTTTAAAGTTTTATTGTAGAGTTAAAGTAATTTAAATCTTTTTTTTCAGCTCTAAAGGTACAGAGCATGTATTAATAAGAAGTAAAAAAATAAATGTGGAATATTAAAAACTCCAGGTAATGAGATAATTAGTATTAAAGGAGCGAGCGGGGAATTTTACATGAGGATATCGTTATGCAAGGTAAGCAAGGAATTATAATAACAACTAAAATCTTTTTTCAGACCAACAGAAGAAGAGAAGAGAGAGAAGAGGAGAAGAGAGGAAAGAAAAAAATCAGTAAGCGATTATTTTATAATACATTTTTTAATAAATTAGCTTAAAAACTTTTTTTATAGTAATAATTGACATTGGTTCAATTCGAGACCATTTTTGGCATCATTTTTTTTTAGTACAACGCTTCAAATATGTACATGCTATATGGTGCTGGTAATATCGATCATAACATTTATCCGAAAAAGTTAAAAAAAAAAAATAATAATTTATTCAGGTTTCTGTATAAATATGTAACGAATGTTATTAGTTATGCGGAAGGGGGCTTAGTGACAGCCCGCCAGCGGCTAATCTCGTTCGCCAGGAAGAATCCTGGATTATTTTTGGCTCGCGCCCCAGACCCGGAAGACTACGACGAGAGTCGATTGCACAGCCGACTTGAAAATGGAGATGGCCGAATACGAGACCACGACCCAGCCACGGACATCGACTCTCCAGGACTTAAGGCGGGATCCCAGTGGGGTCCAGCCCTGCATTCGCCTCAAGACCATAGAACACATGCGGGGTTGGGGAGATCGGTGGTGACCGTGATGTCTACGGCTTTATAGAGCGAATTGAGGAGCATGCTCGATCCCACGGGATAAGCCCGGACGAGATGCTCCCCGGACTTCTGGAGGTCCTTACAGACTGCGCACTACTCTGGTTGAGAAATTACGACGACGTGTTTTACTGGTCAGACTTCGCCCGCAGGATGAAGTTCTATTATTCAGGAGGCAACAAGCGAAAATCGCTTTTGAACGAAATCCTCCGTATCGGCAACTGACCGGCGAATCAATCATCGATTACGCCATTTACTTGACAACGCTGATGCGGATATACGGTACGTCCTGCACCGTGAACAAATCTACGACGACAAGGACTTCGTACGACTGGACGAGAGACAAGCGCGGGAGGTCAGAGAGGCCCACAGGCACCCCTCTGGAGCTATGCTCCGCACCGAAACCCCCGGGAACAGCAAGGAAACTTTGTCGGGGCCGGTACGTCCTACCGGCGGTATCGGCCCCCCTCAGACCAACCCGGATGCCTTTCTACAGCGTCTCCCTCGAGGGCTACATCATTCAAGCCCTCTTCGACTCAGGGGCGGCTCGCTTACTTATGTAGGCAGCACGGGTGCACAGAGAGCCACGAAGTCTCTCTTGCCCGGCTGGCGAACGGCACCACTTGCAGTCTTTCCAAAGTTATCGAAGGACCGGCGCGCGTCAACGGGAAAGACTGTAGGATAAAATGTGTAATAATGCCGACGCTCGCATATGCATGCTGTTAGGAGTCGACATCTTCGAGGAGTTAGATATCCGCCTGGGGATGGGAGTTTCAATCCCGCTGTTAAGTGTCAGACTCCAAGGGCTGAACATGGAGGAAGAAGCCGATCTGGCTAAACTGATTAAACGGTACACGATCAGTATGGAGGCGGTCGAGGGACCCACACCTCTCGCGACGTACCTTATAAAGGTCAAGGATGTGACCACTATAAAGCAGCCCGCGTAACCCGGCCATGCAGCAGGTAATAGATCGAGAGATCCAGACTATGTTGGCGGAGGGTGTGATCGAACCCTCAGAGAGCCCGTGGAGTTCGCTCGTGGTTCTCGCCCGGAAAAAGGACGGCGGGTACTTGCGTCGATTATCGCCGACTGAACGAGGTCATGGAAAAGGACACATACCCGCTGCCCCACATACAGGCGACTCTGGATAGCCGAGCCACGGTAGAGATCCAGCGGAGAAGCAACCGGACGGAGATCGAGGTGTACCGCCTGGAGGCACAGGGGGCACCCCTCATCTTCGGGCTGGACTATATCCGAACCCCGACGACCCCGAGGACACCGGCAGTAGCATAGGTGAGAAAAAGACACGCGAAATCAAACAACGCATTGTACGCGGGTCTACGAGGGACGGGTCACGAGGGGCAGGTGGGGAGACGACGCTCGGCACGACTCGCGGCCTCGCGTCGACGATTTTCCCCCACCCCGAAGCGCCGTGCGAGTATCATAAGCAAACTCCCGTCGGCCGAGGAGACACACGGCGCGCGGGATAAACAACGCCCTCACCGACGACACCCTCGCAGTGCGCCTCACGGTCACCCGTCGATTCCTGAGGGGGACAAGGTGCTTGCCTCAGGTATCAAAACAATAACATTAGTTTTGCGAAAGTGGCCGCGGGTGAGAGTGTAGGCCGAAGGAACGAGGGTGACCCTGACGCGCCGAGACACGCGAAAACGCCGCGAGAGAGTGGGAAAGTGGGGCCAGAGATTTCCCTACGAAACGAAACGGCCGGACCTTCAATTCCGGCCAACTCCGGGGACCCTCGGCTAATAACGGTTTCCTAGGAGGAGGGCCTTAGTGAATCGAGAGCGATCGAGGCCAATAGGAGGGCAGGTGGATTTTTGCAAGAGCCGCGTAAGAGGCGGCGGGAAAAATGGCGCGAGGAGCGGAAGAGGACCGCAAACTACGGGGAGAACGAAAAGTGAACGAACGAGAGAGGACGTGAGAAAAGCGCGAGTGGAGAGAAAGAAGAGCGAGATCCCAATCCCAGGACCTCCACGAGAGAAGAGTACCAGGAGTCGGATCCCGATTCTCGTAAGACGAGAGCATAGGGACAGGAGGAATCGGCGAGAAGCGAATTCGCCACCGGCCGATCTGGCGAGGGTAGACACCAGGAGCAGCGAGCCAACCCTACCGCTGCGGCCTACCGAAGGCCAAGGGTGTAAAGCAACCGAAACTGTATGTACGCCAATAATTAGAATCCATCCGAAAAGGCAAGCCCTGAGCGCGGTGAGCAGGTGACCAGCTGTCGCCAAGGCCGAGCGCGGAGAGGCCTCGTCGTCCTTCCCCTCCTTCCTCCTCCCCCCGGCTCCGACTCTTGTGAACGATTGAACGTGAATCGAAATTTCGATGAACGTTATTAAATATTGTTAGTAAACTAAGTAAATTAAATAATAAGTTGTGCAGATTAAATAAAGCGTCTCTCGTTTTGTATAGATGCCGGATTACCGACCTTGCAGCAAGTCGCACCAAAATAAACGGAAGATAGATTGAACAAAGAAATTATTTATTTGTTTTTGCCACCCCGAACCTACCCCACTACTCCCCCTCCTAACCCTGGAACCGGCGACCCTTCTTGGCACCCTACACCCCCCTTTCCCTTTTTCCCCCTCCCCCGAACGAAACCAGCGTTACAAATATATAGATATATTTTTTATATAAACTAAAAAATTTTTTGTAGTAGCCAAATTTGTTTTATTTTAAAAAAGTTTAAACAATACTTTTCAATAAATTTTCCAGTTCATATAGAAGATAATTTATTTCTGAAGATAAAACACTGAATTTTTTATCAGATATATATTTTTTTGCTATCACCCGCGTAATATATCAAAATCCTAAAAACCAAATCTCGAGAAAACGTGCTTCAAAGTTTTCGTTCCAAATATAAATTTATTTACATGAAATCGCTCGACGTTTGACCACTAAAACAGCATTACGTCTAAATACATTAAATTAGCCTCTTTAATTTTAAGCAGATATTTTTGAATTGTTTTAGATTATATTTAGGAAAAAAATCGACTTTTCAAAAATTCTAATCCATATTCTTCCCTCAACTCATCCGCTAGACCACTTGTTTAATAACCAACTATCCTTCTCAAAATCGAACACTTTGTGGACGTTATACGAAGAGCATAGCATACTACAGAGGACAAAGCTCTTCATTATTACGGCCATTTTTCAATTAATTATGGATTTTTTTTATGAATGTTAGGCTATTAATTTAATACAATTTTTATGTATATGTAATTATAAACAGTACAAGATTAGACAGAAACAAGACAGAAAAAATTATAAAATTTTTTTTCCAAATTTAAAATATTGTTTTTTCCTTTATAATTAATTAAGATAATGATGAATTTTCATAATTTGTTGTTAACAATAATTTATAATCAATTTAGGCAAATATTCGTACAACTCACCTAAATTTTAAACAATCGACTTTTTAAACCCTCCTAAACAAGCTCTCCATCCGGTGCTATTGCGCTTAAGTGTGTAGTTTATTTTTTTTTTTTTTAAAGTACTCTTCAGTATTTTTACATTAATTAGCAAGCATTACTTTTTCATATTTCAATGAAATTTTATGTGTTTCTGGCATTAAATTACGCAAATTTAACTTTTAAGTTGGTCTGCAGTATTTTAATAATTCTGTTAGAAGTTCTCCTTGTTCTTTCAAACTCCCTCACCCTCTTAAAAAAAATTTATAATTTACTTTAAATTCTACATTAATAAATTTTATTTGTATGTTTTAACACATTTTCTTTAGTACGTTTACTTTAGATCAAACATATTTATTTATTTGTAAATAATAAAAACAAACTTAATAATAGAAAAAAATGTATTTCAACATAATCGAAAAATTCTAAGATCATTCAATATTGTAAATACATACACGTGATTGAATATCCGAAGGAACAAACAAAGGATTATTTTCTCAAATTTAAAGTATATCGAATAAGTAATATTATATGCTTATGGTTATGAATGTATTGCAAAGTTAATATTGTTAACAATTACATATGTTAATAACAATATAAAAAATTACGGCAGACTTTCCAATCTAGTGTAATGATCTTACGTTTCGAGTTTCGGTATTCTGCAGCAAATAATTGAACTGGAGGGGGGGGATACAAGAAACCCCGTGACTGATATTAACGCAAATATGTGGATTAAAGCTAAAAAAGGAGAGAGAAGTGCATTTAATAATTATATTGTAAATCACGTATTGATTTAACTTAGTTTTTATTTTTTATTTACTTATTTAATATACTACACTATAATATGCCAACCTCTGCGTCACTCTTTGTAGAGTATTAGTTTTATCGTTTGGATATATTTAATGCGTAAGTATTCGTCTTTCATTGATACTGGTGTGATACAAGATTAGATCCATCCATCGTATGCAACCTTACCGTAATGAACTTGCATTAACTGACCACACGTGCTTAACTCTGATCGATTAGTAGTTTGTGTAAATTGATTCAGTATGACGGTTCCGTCGGGTATTCGAAATGTTTACAACCAAACCAAACATGTTACGACAGGCTGTGTTGTTGGAGTAAGCGTTTATTCCAACGGTTAATCGCCATTTTCGGGGTCCTTAAAGCGTTATCCTTTCTTTCCAACCGATTACAGGCAGTCGTAAATTCTAGAAGATTTGAAAATTGGGAACAAGTCCCCAATTATATGCGAAATCAATCTTTTAGAAGCTGTAGTGGCCCACCAAATATTGGATCATCTTTTGATGAATATTTGGATAACAGTAAAAAACTATCTGTACCACGAATGCGGTAGAAACAAGGGAAAGAGTGTTTAAATTCTAGACAAACCGAATGAAAGCTATATTCGAAAAAATATTTAGACACAGTACACCTGTATAAAACATACGGGGGAAAATTGATCCGGGTTAAATGTCTACATGCAATCTTTTGGGGACAGGGCATCCAGAAAAGGTTTGATATCTGAAGTACAGTAATTAGGGGCAACATTTTAGCGATTAAGTATTTAAGGTAGGAGAAAGGAAGAGAGCTGGTAAAAGAAACTCGTCAAAATATTTATGAGCGGGATAATTTATTTCTCTGAGCTATCTAAGATAGTGTTATAAGGCTAAAAGTCTTAAGGAAAGAAGTGAATTTTAGTTGTTAATGCAAACTGCTTTTGGAGCCTAAACAATAGTTACGATTGTTACTTTAGAGGTGCAAAGACTTTTGCCCTTGCTCCATGTCACAAGCACGCGGCACTTAAATAATTATCACCGGATTTGTCAATCCATTGTGGTACATTTGACTAAATGCTGCACCGCGTGACTTAGTTCATTAGTTCTCACTTTACTTCATAATTGCAGACTTTTTAATACTTTTCTGCTGCTTATTTCCTTTTTACTTGTAAATATTTTGCTAAAAATGTTTAATTTTATTTATTAGGTTATAATATCTCAATTTATAATATTTATAAAAAATAATTTTAAACGATAGATTTCGTTATAATCTAACAGTTTCAAAAGATTTATTAATTTTAATATAATAAATATTATGAACCTGTAATTATAACTTCAACATTTTATAAAAGTATTACTATAATATTATCTATAGTATTATATATATATAAATTAACTTTGTCATAAAAGCGATAATAACGATTTTTAACAAAAATAAAACCAGAAACTTTTATAAAAATGATAAGTTTTTTTTATATGTAACATAATTATAATTCAAAGTAAAAAAATTTCTGTTCTTAAAAACAATCCTTAATAAAGGGTTAAAATATTATTTTAAGAATAATATTCGTCATATATTAATGATAAGGATATTATCTATACTAAATCCTTTACATAATTATCGAACCTGGAAATGCAGGCTTCCTACAACGGCGTAAACGATTGACGCTGAAAGGAAAACTGGTAGGAAGGGGGGATTAGAGACTCGTCACCTCAAGGTAGAAGTGACTTCGGAGCATTGAAACGAAATTCTGTAAGGGCGGAAAAACTAGAACGATTCGGGACTGTGATCAGTTTTGTTGGAAAATAGTTGAAGAATAGGAAGCAATATAATAATCAATGCTGACTAAAATACATTAATATGCTGCAAAATCTTCAGGATCTCGTCGATGCCTGTTCCAGATAACGTGCGAATACCGTCGCTGGGAAATCGGGCCCGAGAGAAACGAATGTAAAAACTTTTGCGTGGTATCTTTCAATTCTATAGAGACACAGAAGTTTAAAGCGGAGAATGGTAAAAGAGCTCTCGCCGTGATAGTCGGTACACCACGTGTTCGCGACATCACATGTTCGTCGCGTCTATCTTCGTATTAATTATGAGTGAATTTTTTTCTTCCTATCTGAAAAAAGTTTTTTAAACCACTAGGCTTTTTAAAATATAAATGAATTTTGTTATTATTTGATTGTTAATTGTATGTTTAATTTTAGATTACAAAGCAAGGCCTCCTATTCCTGCGTTTCATTTTAAATATTTAAATTCGCCCCAACAAATACATGAGATAAAAGATCGTAAAGTTCTGCCTAAAAATATTTTAATTATATATATAAAAATTATATAATATTTTAATGATATATATGAAATTATTAGGAGTTTCGGTGGCTTGTAATATACAGGAGGATAATAATTATGGACATCAAAAAATTTACAAATAAGAAGAGAGAACAAGAGAAAAAAAATGTAACGTAAATGGGTGTTGTAAAAACAACCTCAGGATTTTGGCCTAAGTGGTAGAGAAGAAATTTTTGAAAGAAACGTAAGAAACGTGAGTGACAACGTAGCTTTTAAAGTGACAAGAGGAGCGTTGTATACAAAAGGTGGAGAAATAAAAGAAAGTTGTACAAATATTAGACAGCTTTAGATAATATCTAAATAGGAAAAAGTTGAATAAAAAAAAAGAAACAGCGAAAGGAGTGATGAGGCTAATAGGAATGAAGGGGGAACTTACAAGAGTATATCAATCAAAAAGACATTCGAACACTCATAACAAGAGGACAGAAGGATAGAGATTTTGTGAGCAAATTAAAGAAGATGTGGAGAAAAAGAGGAGTTATTAAAAGAGATCAATATTTTAAAGGATATGAATAAATTAATGAATAAATAATACAGCAGTTGACTGTAATCCGATGTACATAATTCATCGAAATTTTATTCTTGGCTATTTGATGAATATTTAGAAAAAAATTTATATTACAATTGGTATGCAAAAGAGGAAAGATATATATTTGCTTCGTAGATCTTGACGGGGCGTACGATAGAATAGGCAGGATTCTGGAAAAGATACTGATAAAAATAGAAATGAGTGAAAATATGAGATTAGGAATAGTGATATACTATTAAGATACATCGTATATAATAAAGAGTAAAGATGAAGAATAAACATGAAAAACTTTTTTAAACAAAAAAGGTCGTAGTTCAAGACGCCTCATGAGTTCATATCTGTTTTAATATACAAGGCAGACTTAGAAGAAAAAGTTAGGAAAGGGCAGGTAAGAAAGGTTAAAGGCCTGAGGTTTATCATATACCGATAATACAGTCCTACGAACAGTCTTATTGAGGAGTTGAACCACATAATAAGTAGGTTCGAAAATTATATCAGAAGAAAGAAAAAGTATAAACACGAATAAAACAAAGCTATTAGTTTTCAAAAAGAGAAGAATAAGAGAAAAAGAAAGTGATGGGAGTGGAACAGACAAGATACTTAACAAGTAAAATAATTCAAATATTAGGAATTTGTTATGCAAAAAACAGAAACGCGGACTGGTTCATCCCTGCAATATAAAAAAAAGGATACTTGAAGACCGTTGGTTAAGAAGACGAGTTGTTTTTAAGGTGCTAATTAAAGTTAATTAGTTTTGTTTTGGCATATATTTGAAGATGGAAAATGTTATGACTACAAGTGAAATGTAACCTGTTCTAACGTCACTGTATACTTGTGGAAATCTCTTTAATTTGATTATTTTACGTAGAAGCCACTAAAGAAATTTTCTACCGTGAAAAAGAAATTAAAGTTATAAAAATAATCGGAAAAATTTAATTCAATATTATTCATCAATTAAATAATTATGTTCTAATTAATTAATTTTACCATTTTATAAGTGAATCTTTCGTATAAAACTATTAAATTTTGTAACAGCAATTCGTACATACAAAATTAAATACATTTTGTTTTAATTTATGATGAATTAATTTTATAAAATTTTATAAAATATAATATAAAAAAAAACAAATCTTAAATAAAAATGTTATAGCAACAACTTATAATTTCACAATTAAATTAATTTTATTCTTCTTTTTAATTAAAGTTTGTTTATTATTTTATAAATAAATCTTTATTTAAGTTATTTAATCCCGTAGTAAAAAATTATTGTTGTACTCTTAAATAAACTTCATTTTACCTTCATAGATTGAATCTCATTATTTTATAAATAAATGTTTAATTTAAAATTTATTATATCTTGAGATAATAAATTATTATATAGTTACATTATTTTGGTATTTTATAAATCCAATTTTGTACATAAAAAATATATTAATTTTGCAATAACAAATTATAATTGAAAAATTCTGATGCCTAATTAATAAATTAAAATATTAAATTTAACCAACAAGTCTACATACCTTTTCAATAAACTCCCATATTATTCCGTTTAAATACGTAAGCACAAAAAAGAGAAAAACTTGGGTTTATTTGTAAGAAAATTTTCAGTACAGTTTATTAACATTGAAGAAATTACGTTAGGAAGGTAAATGATTTATAAGATATATATACAACAAAATTAGCCTTTCAAGCTAATACTAGTATTGTGCTGGTATAATAACAAAATTACACACTAACGAATCAATAAAACAAATAATGTCATGGACCAAAATCTGGAATAGGTTCATTACTTATAATACCGTAAGTCAAAATATACTGGCTATGTATTTGATTTTCCCAGTCATAAAGAACGTTTTAGAAGTGTTCATTAATGGAATAGCTATTTACGAGTACATGGTTTCTCCCTATACTTGCTAGGTGCATCTTACAATTCCGTAATTTATCTATTTGTATAGCTTATACTAAAACTAAAAGCTACAAAAGTAAAAACAACAGAAGTAAATTGTCGTTTTAAGATATCAGATCAGAAAAAAGGAGTAGAGTAAATTAAGAAAACCTAGATAACAACTCTATAACTCAATAAATTTTTCACAAACTAGCTATGAGAACATGTGAGTGAGGCGTGTCTTAAGGACAGGGGTAATGACAAAAACGTAACGTTTTTATTCTCTCTTTTTAATTATTATTTACGTATAATAAAGGCGTTTGACATATTTATCAATTTAATAAAAAGAAAAAAACAGGAAATTCTTAAGATAAAATGATAAAACTCTTTATGTGAAACTCAAGGTCATGAATAACGCAGCAGTCAAGCGTATACTAAATTTCTAAGAATTTTATTATTAGCAAATATCTTTGGCCTCGGTGGTGCATAAATCTTTTTCCGATGAAAAAAAGAAAACACTTATTTAAGCCTTTAAGAGTACAAATATTTGCTCAATCCTCTTTTTTGACCGCGAGGTTTCCGCTATGAGTAACCAATGCTAGCCAATATTAAAATATTCATAACTTGAAAAATAAATTAAATTTTTCCCTTATTATTAATGTAATAGTAGATTTAAGTTTTTTAAGATGGTTTAAAATATGGAGTATATTCTTTTAGGTGCACATATAAATATACACAAGATATAATATATATCTTATGCATAATCTTACTTAAAAAACCATGCCCTATGTATCGATTTCATACGTTATTCGTGGTTTCAAAGTAGAAAAAAGATCTAGTAAGAAAGTAAGATAGTAAGCAAAATGCATTGGATACTTAGAACAAAGGTCAGAAAATTTTGACCTCTTAGAATCATATTAAAATAAAAAAGTTGCCGCCCTTTACACTTCGTTGGGACTAACAACATTACATGCGACTGATTAATTACGACTTGACCAGTGTCGTAGCTAATTTAATATTTTTGTTGTACAAAACTCTGCCGACTCTTCCAAAGAGGTGATTTCCTTTATACTTTCTCCTTTTTCCTAAATCCTCGCGAACGAAGATATTCGCTCTTCCCGTCCTTTACTATTGCACTTCGTATGTAGACAAAAAGGGAAACCAAATAATTTTGTCTTTCTTAAAATGTAATCGATAAAGTCCACATATCTTTAGGTTCCCGTAAAAATTTTTTTTATTATTAAAAATAATACAATCAAGAAGGCATATAACAATGTTAACTTTAATCATCAACCGATTAAAAATAAAATATCTTTAATTGTAAAAGTTTTTTATTGTTTAGAATAAAATTTTATAATGCATTTTTCTGACTACGAGATTTACATTAATTTTTTAAGTAACTTAGAATAAATTGTTACAAAATATTTTAAATAAATTTTATTATCATTTTATTATAGTGAATAACTTGTTAAAAATTGAGATAATATAATTTTTTGTTAATTTTAATATACTGTTTTAATTAAGTAAAATAATTTTTTTCGATGAAATATTAATGTTTACGGAATTTGTAACCTTTCTTACAACTAATTTTTATAATTATTTTTGTAATAAAAAAAATTACATATATTATAAAAAATTCTTGATTAATATCAGGTAGTGACATCCAATAAAAGTTTTATTTTTAAATATTTTTAATTTACTAAAGAAAAACTATCCTTAGAGTACTAATTAATTTATTATAATTAATAAATCTTACAATATAAGTTAATAAAAAATATAAAATTAGATTTTAAATATTTAATACAATAGTATATTACTATAATATGAGGATTCTTTAGCCATTTTCAAGGTCATGAATTAATTATTTGTTTCTTATAGACTTTTGATCAAGGTTTTATTATAATTGCTTAAAAATAATAATGAATATAAACAAAAATATATCTAAGATTGGCTAATTTTTTTTCAATCAATGTTAAAAATAATTGAAGGTAAATTATAGTACCATATACTACAAATATACTAGGATAATAATATATAAGATCTTGTAAATACTTATACTTTCAAGTATTTACATTTTGTGTACTCCTGAAAATTGAAATAAATAAAACAATTTTGGAATTTGTATAAAATTTTTCTTAATAGCAAAATCTAAACGTATTGATACTCAAAAAGATAAAATGTTTGCTTGCTCTGTTACTCTAAAAATATAAAAGCAATTACAGAAGACTAAATAAATTTCATAATACATACAACCATTAAAATAGTCTTATTTATTGAAATAGATGTACACTGACAGAAAAAAAGCTGATTTGGGCATTCTATGATTGGTTCAGTTAGATTTAGAGTATTCAGAAATATAGATATAATATTGTACTACTAGATACTTTGGTGTTTTTAATAAAAAAAATAAAAATTTGAAGGAAGTTGACTCATCATATAATCTGCATTTTGTGCATTTATGATTAATTTTCAAATATATAAATATTAAAAATAATTTTAAAAATTACTAAAGAAACAAATTGCTATAATAAAATTAAAAAATTAAAGATAAATTAAGATAAAAAAACCCAAGAAAAGAATTCAAAACGTAAATTCAATGTAATGAATTCATGAAAATTGATTAAAAAATTACAAATTGTAATCGTATCAATGATATAATATAATTGCAGAAAAAAATGATTATTATATAAAAAGATATCAAAAGTGATTTTCACAAATTACAGATAATTTGAAAATTGACTAATGGACCAAAGAATAGCTAATTATGATTAAGCTTAAATAAATAAAAAAGTTTTTGTTTTTTATCTACATGTATACATTCAAAGTATATTTGTTTGAGGAGTTGCTGGTATACTTAATACCAAAGTAAAATTATATTATGTAAATTCAATTATTTGTATGAATTTTTAATTTTTTTTTTTACATTATAAATTTGTAAACATTCAAATATTAGTTATATATTTTATATGTGTTTAAGTAGAGTTTAATTTAAAAACAATGTAAAAAACACTACTTATGAAAATAGTCAATTTTTTTATTAATTTTCTTTGAAATACATCTAACATAATTGAATTTTCAATAAAACTTATATATTGATTATAGGTTCTTAATTAAATTTTATAATAAATTTAAGTATTAACTTATTTATTTTGAACCTTTTTTAAAGAGTTTTAATATGAAGACTAAAAATAATAGGGTTCTTAATTAACATTTGGTGTCTAAAATTTAGTATTTATGAATTTATTGTAAAATCAATTCAATAATTATGATAAAATAGTAATAAATTGATCATTTTAAATTAAATAATTTTACCATAAAATTATAAATTAACTAAAATATCATGAAAAGAATAAACAAAATGTAATAAAAATATATACTTTACAATAGCTTACATATAGATATTAAATTATACAAACATTATGATATCATAAAACTACAAAAAAAAAAAGACAAAATATAGTATTTTATTTCACTTTTCTTGCAATAAAATGTTCAGCAGAACAAAATCTTAATTCTATTCAATTCAATGCAAAACATAAAATAAATATGACTCAAACTGTTATTGTATTCCATTGAAATAAATTTATTTAAATTAGTAAGATAATGTCATTCATTAAATAAATAGTTTTAATAGTTAGTTACTATGTTGTGCCATTATAATTATAAGTATAATATATACGTGTATATTTATTACAATGTTTGTTTATAACAACAATAAATAAAAAATAATTGATAATTATGCAATTAAATCATTTTTTTATTATATAATTAAAAAAAAGATAATTATGATTATGATATTAATTAAAAAATAGAAAAAAAAGTCTTGTAAAACAATTTTCCTATTTATAATTTACAAAATGTGTATTGTAAGTTCTGAAGGTAGTATTATAATTGAATTTTACAGTAAATAATTGATTTTTAATATACCTATAAATGAATATATGCCATTTAATTTTATAAAGAACATTACTCCTTTTATGAACAGTTCTAATAATTTCAAAAATAATAATTGTCAAATCATGATTCGGACACCTTATATTTATTTCATGTTATTATAATAAATATTTTTTGCAAAAATCATTTGCAAAAATTTAGTTCAAATTGATGTAATTTGTGAAATATTAATTATTATTGATAAATTTAATTTTTCTACATTAAATATTAAAATCTTATATTCCATTATAAGCATAATTAACATTACCAAATAAAAATGATCTATTTACTTCCAAAAATTCCAAAAATATACTACGTCTCTTTTTTAAATCTAGTATCATTTATATTTGCAGAAACAAAAAATTAAATTAAATTCAATTAAATTAAATTAGTTTAAATTTATTGTATACATGACTTTTTAAATCGATAAGGCTATTAAAGATAATAATTGGGTTAATTAGTAATAATAATTAGCATAAATTATAATATCAGCATGTCTATCAACATAATTCTGTGTATCAACATAACTAAATATCACATTTTCTTGAACACTAATAACATACTACATGACTACTTGTATAGATGGGAATAGTGGTTAACATAAAAATTAATAGTAACCAGTAAATTTAATCTAAAAAAAAATTTTTTGTGCTCTTTATATTATACTTCTTTTAAAAATTTTAAATATTATTCATTCTGTATATATATAGTTTTAATGGGAATTATTTATACCAAGTATACCAACTTAATTTGAATCTACTATTTAAAAAAAATATTATTTAAAAAAGATCTTGTATATTTTTTCTTTAAGATTCAAAAGAATTTTTTTTAATTTTATATAAAAAAAGAGGATAAATACATTTTTTTAAATTATTTAAAAAATTCTAAAGTTATTACAAAGTACATAATTATTAAACAATAGGTCATTCTAACATGCTACATTATCTATTATTTGTATCATTCTAAATTTATAGTACCTCTGATAATCAAAGAGTATGTAACATTTATAATTTTATTTTCATTATACATTATTTAAAATTTTATATTAATATACATTTGAATAACAAGTCTATTTCATGTTAAAAATAAATTAAATTTTTTTATTAAATTTTTATTATTGTATATTATTATCTTATTTATTTATATTAAAATTTTTTTTTGTTTAACGAAGTAATGTTCTAAATTATTCATTGAATACAATTGAATACAATAATATTATTCACAAAAGTTTTAAAATTGACAATGACAACAAATATGTATGATAAAAAGAAATTAGAATCATTATTTAAAATATACATATACGTCTACATTTTAAGTTAACTTTAACTTAAAATTGTCATTATTGAAAAGAGCAATAAATTTTAAAAATAGATTTTTTAAATAAAAACTATGTTCAATAAGGGTAATATTGATAATTTTATTAATAAAATATTCTATTTTTTTATTATAGAACTATTTCTTAATTATCTTTACACTACATTCAAAAGCATATTAAATAATTTTAAAGTTATTGTTATAGGATTAACACAAATTTGTAATAGGGTTATAATTATTCAATAATACTGTCTGACAATACTGAATGAATTAAAAATAAATGATTACTTTTAAAAAATATTAAAAAAAACAATAAACCAATTAGATTAAAAATGAAAATTAAAGTTTCTTAAATCGTATTTTGATTTTTCTGATAAAAAACATCATTAGAATTTTCATTTTTTTAACCTTAATCTTAATCTTAAGATGTATTCAGTGAAATGTAATTTAAAAGAAACTTATTAATATTTATCAGTAATAATATATTAATTAATTGGTGAATAAAATTTACCAAATATTTATTTATAACATCTAGATATTAAAATAAAGAGTATGATTACTAAAAATAATAAAAGAAAAAATTTTTAATAGTCTTTTTAATATAACAAGAAGCTTTTTATTAATGAATTTAAATACAAATATCAAATATAAAAAGTTAAGACTGCAATTATAAAATAAAAGTACAGAACTAATAAGCAATAAAAAAAATAAGAAAAGAGCATTCCGTAATAAATTTTTTTCTGTTATCCAAAGTCCTACTTTTCTAAATAACATTATTTTATTTTCGTTAAAATCATGATAATTTTGTAATATATGCTTATAAATTTAAGTTATGAATTAAGAAATAGTTATATGGTTAAGTAGAAAAAGTTATAACAAAAGCAATGGTCGAGGACTGAAAGGAAAAAGAATAGAATTGAGTAAAATTTACCTTAGTATAGTAATGCACTTTGTATTATTTCTTTGAGTAGTGATTGTTTTTTCTAGATCTAAAATTGCAGATTGTTTGATTATTTTAACAAAACTCTTCACAGTCTTTTCGCTCCATTTATTCTCTTGCCTAGTTATTTTCCACCCCAATAATTTCTTAAAAATTGGTGGATTCAAATTGGATAACATTGAAGTCATCATTTACTTTCGCGAAGTAGCTTGCGGGCCGCATTGGTTCGCCCAAAAACTTTATGCACTCGCGCACTTAAGCGTGTATTATTTTTCCCTTTTCGTAGACGTTTCCACTAGAGTTCAATGTATGAATATATCATGATCCAACTTCAATCGAATGAATTTAGCACATCGTTCAAGTTCTTTAGTTACTTTTTTAGTGAGTAGATTAGAAGATTATATCTTGTAGCCTTAATTTCTAAGCTACGAGTAAGTTAGTTCGTCAATGGTTCAAGGAGAATGTACATCACACACGTACATTCATAATGCATTAAACGTGTATTTTTTAGACTATTCGGCACGTATGAGCTTGCACTAAGAAATTAAGAGTAGAAAAGTGAAGAAATTTTGTAAATTTGAGGCATATATGCTGAAAGTAGAAGGTGTAAATTGATCAAAATCTTGCTTTTTCAACCAGCTTAACACGGATAGCTAAAATTTTGCTCAGCGGCCATCTTATTCAGAAAGCTACGACTAACAAGTTCGGTTATTTTCGCTCATATTCGTATTTTTTATAATGTTACTGCGTAATTTAAAGTTTACGATCTATTGGAGTGACAAAGTTTTTGTGATAATTTTTAAAAAATATTACGCAAATAAAATGAAAAAAAAATAAAATGTATACAAGACTATAATTAAATTTTTTTAAACAAATTGAGTTAATTTAAAACATTTTTTGTAAATTAATAAATGGTTATTATTTTTTATTTATCATAATGCATATTCCTTAAAGTTGATATTTCAAAATATATCTGAAAATTAATTATTAATACAGAAAAAAAGTCTGTGCAAAAAAATTTTAATATACAAATATTTTACAACGTTTTGAAGTTTTTTTACATTTAGTTATTTTAATAAATTGCTTCCCCTATTCAACACATTTAATTTTATTTTGATGTTAATTTGAAATTCTATAATAATTGTATAGACATTAGGCACTGTCATTTGATTCATCGAAACTTTCATTATAACATAAAATTTTAAAGATATTATTAAAGATACAATATTCAGATCTCTAAATCTATTCTAATAAATGATTACTACGTAACAAAAGTATTAGAATCTTTAAAATATTAACATTGATTAAGAATAAATCATTATATTCAAATATTTTAAATTTTTTTATAAAAATAAAGTTTAATTCAAATTAAATTTTTTGAATTATTTGGAAAAATATTATAATCTCAATCATACGTGCGTAATTTAATAATTGATTGATGAAATTACAAATCATTGAAATATCAATTGTATTAAATTAAAACTTTAATAAACCTGAATACAATGATTTATTAAATATCGTTTCCGTGAATTAATAACGTTTATAATTAATCAAATATTTAAGTAGTTTGAAAAAGACATACTCATGAGATAGTTTTAATAATTAACTGTTATACATCCATTTTCCGAATGTTAAATAATTAAAGCTAACATTTTTCAAATTATCATCTATTTTGATTTGAAAACGTGTAACTTCTGATTTGTTTAAATAAAAAACTTATTAAATAATATTAGCATATTTAATGTTTATTTCTTAACGTACAGAGAACTATATAGCATCTTTCAAATCTTAGATTTATATAATTATTAATTTATATGATTAATAATAAAAAAATGTTTTTATTATTTAAAGTTGTATTGTAAAGAATATTTGTAATATAAAATTATAAAGTTTAATGACTATACTAACATTAAATTTTAGTAGCATGTATTAATAATTTTTAAATTAATGATTATCAACAATGTAGCAAAGATTTCAGATTTTGCGCAATTCCGTCCTCAACGTCATTGGCTTATTATATTTTAAGTAGAATAAACAAACAGCAAAGGGTAAAGAACTAATAGAAACAGTAACAGACGATAAAGGATATTTGCTCTATGAGGTCGCAAATACATAAGTTTTGCGAGACTAGTACATTTTGACATGTGCGCAGTCCAGGGTTGCGATTTTTAGGATTTATCGCTACGGCGCAGTAGTATTTTGAACGTAACTCTCCTCAAAAAGTAGTCGAGCCAACAGGGTGGCCACCAGTGTTGCGGAAAATCGTGATTTCTCGATTCTGCGCATTGACTTTCTTGCGCAGATGGGCTTTGACCGACAATAGTGAAGGTAGCCAAACATTAATATAGGGGAAATAACCAGAAGCAGCAGGAGCGTAAATGCTAAAAAATATTGCCTTGGAACCCCACTCGCGCATTTTTCTGTACAGTTAAAGCGCTCTTCGCATTACTTATTGTATTATATTGATTATTGATTAAAAAGTATATAAAAAATAAATTACGTATAGTTGACGAAGAAATTGTTTTTATATTTCAATACAGTACATGCATTATTATTAATAAAAAATAATTAATAAATATTTGTAAAATACAAATTTGCGCAATACAATTATTATAAAGAATAAATGCATCCTTACGAGCACAAAACATAATTAGTGTAATTTCTTAACGATTTCATATGTTCAAATATCCATATATTGAAAAAAATGTTAATTCTATAAGGCTACATTGCTTAACGTAAAAAAGGTTCACGTCTCGCACTGTTTTATCTACAGATAATGACAGCGATGTTACGTTTTCATTCATCCTGGCATTGTGGTCAATCTTTCTCTCTCTCTCGTACTGCGCGTACAAGCTCTCCCACCCTCTCTCTCTCTCTCTCTCGTACTGCACATACACTCTTATTCTACCTCTCTTTCGCTCTCATACCGTACGCGCCTCTCTTATTCTTCCTCTCATTCTTGCGTGTACTACGTGTAAAAATCGAATTGTCAGGTGCCGATATTCAGATGTTTTGAAAACAAACTATGTTGTCAAATTTCTAATTGCGAGAAGGACGTTGCCAGATATTTCGACTAGAGTCTATAAGTCAACGAAATCTAAATTTTCGTCTAAATATTCTAAAAATATTGAATTATGCAATTTCGTTAAATGAAATTTTTCAGATTAAATTTAATAACGCATTACTTTTGACAATAAGTAAAATTCATTTTTTAATTTTTATGTTTCAATTATAAGATTTGAATAGTACAAATTTGTAAGATTATAATATTTTCAAAAATACACAGAACATTTTGCTAATAGTTTTTGGGAAATTTTAATGATTTTAATACAAAACACGAATGTATTAAAAATTAATATTTCTATAATTTGTAATGTACAACTTTATTTTTAAAATTCTGTTTCGTAATGTCTTTTGTAAATTAACCAATCGACAGTAACTCGACATTAAAGGGCTAGTTTTTTGCAAAATTATATAAAATATAGATATATTTATACATAATACATAAGCTACATATATTAAAAAAAATTGTCTACCAATATTCTGTTATTTATTTAAATGAAAAAAAATAAGAATTTCATCTGTTATTTAGCAAAAAGCTTCATATTGTAAAAAAATGATAATGAGAAAAATTTATAAATATTTCATAGAAAAAAAGTTATTAAACGGCTCATTGGTGTTATATGTTAACAAAATTATCATTGATTTATTTTTAAAGTCATTTAAATGCTTAAAGATGAATACACTTATTAGTGGTTTTCTCCTTACAGTATATATATATATATTTATTTTATGTACATTAAAAAAATATCATGCCTAACTTATATATGCATGTATAATAATGAAAGAAACATTTGTAGTGATTTGATGCAAGCATATATATATATTTTTGTATTTCGCCAAATAATTTTGTCATGCATAAACAATAATTTGATAGATTGAAGATATAACAATCTGCTGTTTAATTTTAAATTACCATATATGAAACATGGATAAAATTATTAAATTAATTTAAGGTTTTCAACTTACGTATAAACTGTGTATAATTAATACTAATATACTAATTAAGAACAAAAATAAAAATTTTTTTAGGCATACAATATTGAGTTTACTAATAATTTTCATGATTTAACTGTCAATAAAATGCAATTTTTTTTGTAAAATTATCTACAATTATAATGTACATTATATAGCTTCAAATCGGTAATGGCAGATATCAGCTAAACAAAATCGAGTGCAAGTATACATACTTAATACATTGTATATAAAAATTATTTATCTTACAAATATGTATTTTTACTGTGGACAATATATGAAAAATACTGTTGCAACTACATTTTTCATTATAATAAAACATGACATTTTTTGTTTTAGTTAATAAAAAGCAATTTCACAGCTGGTAAAATATAATTCACTAAATTAGAAGAAAATAAAGTTCACTGTAATTTTACATTGTTATGTGATTGATAAAATTATAAAATAAAATCAAAATTTGTTTTGTATTTTTAACACATATTTGATCACATTTGTCAAACATTTTATAGTGCGGATTAAAAATTTGTTATTGTCACTTTGGGTAAACACATTGTTATTTTTTTAATTTGTTAATTGAATAATAAGAAAATCAATAAATTAATTATTTAATTTTAAGTATTTGAACATTTCTTACTACTAAATCAAATAAATAATCATTTAAAAATTTTATTTTAGAACTTATTGGATTTGATAGTTTTTCATTTGTAACAGTGAATTTTAAGACAAAATGAAAAAAACCATAAGCAATTTTTTCAAGATGTAATACGGATGTTTTTGTATTGCTTTTTATTGACGTAATAAAAAAAACAAAAACAAATTCGTTACAAAATTTCAGTTTTTTTTTATATTGATTTCTTTATTTATTTGATAATCTTCGAAATAATTTCATATTTTGAATGCGAACATTTTTCTATTTTTATTTTTTACACATAAAAATATTCAGAATCCATTTTTCAAAGTAATTTAATCGTAGAAATATTTGTTATTTTTGTGTTTCCTTTTATGTGTTTACAGATATCATTCATTTGTCTTTAAATAAAACTGAACGATACTTTAGTTTATAAGAGATTTTGAACGCCAGTTCATTAGTTACGTTAGGATGTCCTTAGCATATATACTATTCATCGAACAATATCATGTTCATGAATTGTATTTCAAAGGTTACACGTGTGATCTTTTTTAAAAATATTATCTTTGTATTTTTAAAAAGAAAGGTGCTTTTAAAACAATTATAAGGCGTGGAACAAGCTACTTTAAGTTATTAGATGAGAAGGGTAAATTTTAATTTTCCAATTACAAATTGGAATAAAAATCATTGTGTACCTTTATTCTTATTATTGTTTACCGGTTTTAGATCATTATACAATGAAATATATTCTTTACGCGACTAAAAGTTTTATTTATGAGTAGAAAATTTTGCATAAAAGTGATATTTTTTTAAATCAATTTTAAACATTTATTATAATTTCGTTGTGCATAAATATTGTATATAAATATTTCGATATTGCCTTAGTTAAATTGTAAATGGTTACAATATTTTGTAAAAATTTTTTTACAAATTAAAACTAATTCTAAAATTCTACTGTTACTTTCAGAGGCTACAATTTGTAATATCTAATTAAATTTTCTTTAAATATATCCGAACACAATACTTTCATTAAGCACACACTTCTAGAGTTCAATGATATCTGCTTTTTGTATCTACACACTCAAGTTCAATAGAACAGCGCGGAGAACTTCTTTAAAGAGCACCGATATATTCCAAATTTTTGTAATATTATTAAATATTTAGTTTTTTAAGTCTAAATATATAAAGATCCAAACACTCCAAATGGTTAAAAATTTAAAAGTCAAGTACGAATATTTGAAATGAGATTTTAATTGTAAAAATTTGAATGATGATGCTTTAGAAAAATAAGAATTAATAAAAATTCCGCTGCTATTTAATTTTTAAAGTAATCGAATATTATCTTTTCCATCTAAAAAATAAAAAATGATAATTATGAGCGTGTAAATTTATTCGAAAATACTTACGTTCATTTTTCTTCAATAATAATGTTGACTCCGGAAAATTAAAAATAATTATTATCTGTTTCAATTTATCTATATATGTGTCTTTGATTACCTTTTCATTTTCTTTAATAGCATTTAAAGTATATTTACTTTCTTCAAATAATAACTTCCTTTTTTATAGGAATCCTTGATTGATAAACGTAAAAATCTACACCGGACAGAAACTACTACTAGACCTTTCTATAGGGCTGTTCGATACAGAGTGATTAAAGAAAAAGATTTCCCTCGTGAGGTTACTTAAACAAAAATAATGATCTACGTATTTATTCCCCACTAGACAAATTCTTTCAATGAATTCGCGGCTTGGTCTCGGCATATTGACCCAGACCTTGAGTTAAGAAAAATAATTGACATATGTCATGTCAGCGAAAAAAGGTTGAAGAACGTATATGCGCCCAACCAGATCCTTGTTAAGGTTGCGAATACTTTTACAGGTGCTGAGCTAGTTTTGGCGCTCGCGTAGAGATTTCGAAACTTAGAATGCAAGTTTTAGAAAAGAAAGAAAAAATGCAAATAATAAAACAAACGAAAAATACAAATATATATTAAAAGTATTGTTACGAACGAACGACGGCCTGCACGAATTTTTTTTTTGTTAATTATTCGTAACGAAATTGTATCTTTTCCTTGTGTTTTATTCCTTGCCTTTTTCCTTATTTCTGCGACTCACGCTCTAAGTATCAACATCTCGACTTTAGCGTTAAAGCTAGCTCAGCATCTTTAAATGGTATGATTGCTCGCTAGCCTAAGTAACAGTGTAGTATATATGTATTTTTTACATAGGTATTCAATGAATCAAAACGCAGCCGCGAATTCTTTGAAAAAATTAATTTTGATAATGGGAGAAAAATACATAGATCATCATTTCTCTTGAAGTTAGCTCGCGAGGGAAATCTCTTTTTTTTAATCACCTTGTGTCAAACAGAAGAAAAAGTCAGAATGAAAGAAAGGTCTAATAGCATTTTCTGAAATTGAATTATATATTTTCCAATCAAGGAAATACATATTTATAAAAAAAATTTATATAATAAAGATATAAACTGATTTTAGGAGAATTTGCCTTTTTGTCTCAGGAGTCAGCTAATTTTTTGAAGATTGAAAGCGCAAGTATTATTTCCTTTAATCACGTAACGTTCGCGTAATCGTAATTTTTATGCTTCTCTTTCACAATCTCTGACTACTCTCATATGTTTTAATTTTCTCGCAATTAAATTCAAAATTTGTAATCAGATCTCTCTCCGGATAAGCGTTTCTTTTACACGCATTTAAATGAAAAAATCAAACTTATGTGTATTACGGGCTTCTATTTTTTTTAAATATTTCTTAAAGGAGATTTGCGTATCTATTAGAATTAAGTTGATAATTTTTTAATTATTTTTAAATCGTTTCGTTTTATTATTTAGTTCTTCGCTTTATTTATTCCACCAAGTACGTTAAATTACAAAATAGTGGTATTTTCGTCTTCAAGATTTAATGCAAATGTTCGTACAAGATGTTTGAGAACGGTTTGATCTTTTAATAACGAAATCTAAATGTTTAAATATTTAACAATACAAACTTAGGATATTTCGGTGTTCTTTAGCAGTTTCTTCGTTCTGTACAATTACACTTAAGTGTGTAGGCACAAAAAGGAGAAACAACATCATTGAGCACTAGAAATGTGCGCTCAATGAAAGTGTCGCGTTCAGAGGCATTTCTAAAAGCGTTTTAATAAAATATTGTAAATTGTAACCTCTGACCGTAACATAATAATTTAATACTAGAATATCTAATATTCTCGGTAATTTCGAAGTTCAAATCAGAATATAAAGTTAAGAGATCAATTTATGAATAATCTGTCCTAATACATTAATCGAAACGTATAAATTAACATAAAATTTACTAAATAATATATTTAGTTAACTAATAAGAAAAAGTTGTTTAAGAATTACTGTTAAAGCTTTATTAGTAGTTATTTCTCATTTAACTGTGAATTTTTTAAGAACAAATAATTTATGTATGTATTTATGTATAAACTAAAGTATTGTGTTGATTGCTGCATCATAATTGTTGTTATAATAATAATAAATAATTACAGAAAATTAATGACTAAATTAGATCTGATGAGTGTGAGTTGTGAGATTTAGAATAAAGAAAAAAAACAGTGCTGAGAGTTGATTACTAACAATAATGTAAAAACATTCACATCAAGTAAAAATGGTGAAGGGGTTAATTGGCAGAACATTGGCTTTTTTCGAGCCTTTTTTATTATGTACGTAAATTTATTTCTGCTTTGTTCTTAAGTAAGCATTGGTACTGTACAGTGCACTTGCTCGTTTATTCGTGCTTGTAGCTCACTCAAATATTTCAAACCTCAACCCGTCTCCTTATTCTACGCATATTGCTTACAGGGATGCAATAAATAATATTTTTTACTTCTGTATAGTAACGTTCAGTAACTAAATGAAATTTTAGCCTCCCTCTTCAGCAAAATGTGTCGTGTAGTGCGGGTAGCTAAACTAAGCAGAGATTTTACTAGAATTATGCAACGCCATAATTTTGCCTTCTTGCATGGAAATTATTGAGTATTTTTCTATAATATGGAAAAAGCTACTAAATTTTATTTTTGAATTTTATTAATTTTCCTTCTAAAAACATGATATAATAATATAAATTATTCTATATAATATTATTAGTTTAATTATAAATAAACGACTGAAAAGAATTTTTTACAAAATATATCAAAAATTGAATTTATCATAGCCATTATTTTGCATCTTTATTAACTGACATCCATATTTTCAATATTATTTCTTAAATAATTAAGCTACAATTCTTAATATATAGATAAAGTGAATTCTCTTTATTGTAAATATATGCATTCTATCGGTCTCATTCATTCAATCTAATTGTCTCTCTGTCTTTCTTTCTCTCAATCTCATTTTTTTTTAACTTATGCAAACAAGCTGGGATTATCAGTGTCATGTACCGATGCGGGGCGCATGTCCATGTGACTTGCCGAGACATCAAAAGACGAAAATTTAGATTTCGTTGACTTATAGACTCTAGTCGAAATATCTGGCAACGTCCTTCTCGCAATTAGAAATTTGACAACATAGTTTGTTTTCAAAACATCTGAATATCGGCACCTGACAATTCGATTTTTACACGTAGTACACGCAAGAATGAGAGGAAGAATAAGAGAGGCGCGTACGGTATGAGAGCGAAAGAGAGGTGAATAAGAGTGTATGTGCAGTACGAGAGAGAGAGAGAGAGAGGGTGGGAGAGCTTGTACGCGCAGTACGAGAGAGAGAGAAAGATTGACCACAATGCCAGGATGAATGAAAACGTAACATCGCTGTCATTATCTGTAGATAAAACAGTGCGAGACGTGAACCTTTTTTACGTTAAGCAATGTAGCCTTATAGAATTAACATTTTTTTCAATATATGGATATTTGAACATATGAAATCGTTAAGAAATTACACTAATTATGTTTTGTGCTCGTAAGGATGCATTTATTCTTTATAATAATTGTATTGCGCAAATTTGTATTTTACAAATATTTATTAATTATTTTTTATTAATAATAATGCATGTACTGTATTGAAATATAAAAACAATTTCTTCGTCAACTATACGTAATTTATTTTTTATATACTTTTTAATCAATAATCAATATAATACAATAAGTAATGCGAAGAGCGCTTTAACTGTACAGAAAAATGCGCGAGTGGGGTTCCAAGGCAATATTTTTTAGCATTTACGCTCCTGCTGCTTCTGGTTATTTCCCCTATATTAATGTTTGGCTACCTTCACTATTGTCGGTCAAAGCCCATCTGCGCAAGAAAGTCAATGCGCAGAATCGAGAAATCACGATTTTCCGCAACACTGGTGGCCACTGGCCAGGATGAGCTAGAGCCGTTAGAGGATATTTTTTAGTATTAAGCAACAGCGCTGCAGCTTATAAAGAAGCTCTTTTACAGGAAAGTTATTAATTAATATGTTCGTAGGTGATTTAAACGCTCAACTTTACCGACAATTTTTTAATTTAATGAGCCTCCAACCTTTACTCTTTTTAATAATTAAGAAAATCTATTTCCTAAAATAAACTATAGAAGATTTTTTGATAAAATGAACATCGTATAGATAAACAATAATGTACTATACTGTATACAATGCTGTACTATAAAAAATAAATACAAATTTTTTTTAATAAAACATATTAAAAGGTTCAATTGAATTATCATTCTATTTTTATTAATTACTATTTATTATATATTTTATTATACTATTTATTATATAATTTATTTGTCAATACTCTATTTTCTATTTTATACTATTTATTTATTATGTATTCGCTCCATACCGTACGCACTCTCTCTCTCATGTCTCTCGTACTGCACGCTCACACTCTTTCCGTCTCATTCTTGCTTATACTAAGAGCCGAATTGTCATGAGTCGATATTTAGATGTTTTGAAATAATAACGATGTAGTAAAGTTTCTGGGGTGACGT
This sequence comes from Kradibia gibbosae, assembly GCA_018907135.1. Lineage (NCBI taxonomy): Eukaryota > Metazoa > Arthropoda > Insecta > Hymenoptera > Agaonidae > Kradibia > Kradibia gibbosae. Next base: position 36,866,329 of record JACCHX010000001.1, read on the forward strand.
TGCATGATTTATCGACTGCAGTCTTCGAGTAACCAAATTAAATTTTTGTATTTTCTTCGCCCGACAAGTTAATTAGACACGCATCCTATCAAAGATGTGTATATCAATTATGTGCGCATCAAACGGCATAAATCAACGATCTTATTGCAACCGCAGCAGCTGCTAATGTTCTATCATTTTCATTTCTCTACCGATTCATATATTATTTATAATAATTAACATGAAATATTATAATATTAAATATGCATGTACAGGTTTTTAGTGCCTACTAAAAATCATTAATAATTTTATTTACTATCCGTATGTTTTTTGAGGGAATGTGAATATATTAAAGCATATACCTTTTCTATACAATATATAATTTATAAATTATATTCAAATAATTTAATATTTTATTGTTCAAATTCGTTTAGAATGTGCGTTTTTTGGTTTAGTATTAATAGGTATTATTTCTCATTAATTATCATAATAAGCATAATTTCTCTCTCTCTCTCTCTCTCTCTATTACAGTTCATATCTTTATAGTTCACTATTTAAATAATATATATAGATCTTTAAGTATACTTTACATTATTGTAATATAATTTTTTTACTTTTTTCTAATAAATTGTTCAGAAAAAAGTACCATTTTCTGAAATAAAAAATGTTTCTAGTTGAATGCTCGTGTTTTGTCGTCCGCTCGACCTTATTATATGTCGCGTCGAGTTTACGCTAAGTAAGAATAATACTTTTAGTCATCGTTCATTTAAAGATAGTTCAACATTATTTTTCTAGCTGCTCGTGCACAAATGTAATACGATAAATAGCTTATGTCCCTGCTTCGATGCTCGCCGTGTAGATTTTTTATGTATCGACGATTAGTTTTTCTTTACCGCCTCTTTAGATTTCGGCTATGACTAGTATTCTGACGCTGTAATAATAAATATAAGAATAACGTACTTTTGAGTACTTTAATACTGTCAATCTGTAGGACTCGAGTCAGTTCCACCGAGGAAGTTGAATAAAGTACTTATTTCACACAATTTGTTACCAGTTTGCTAATTTTTATCCCTTAAAAACAGATCTTGCCAATTCCAACGAGGTTAATACTTAGCAAATATGCTGATGCTTTATATTTGTTTAGTATCACACCTGCGAAATTATTAATAATTTTCTACAGTGCGCAACTGCACACTGTAGCTTCGTGACGAAACGTAAATCATATAGAAATTGTGTAATATTGTTTGATAAAAATCTATTCTATTGATTTCATAGTTTTCATGAGTTTATCATTTTAATTATAAGGAATGGATGTAAAAATGAATTTGAAGATATTATTTATAATATACTTTTATAATTACAATACTTATGAAAACATTAATTTGTTATTAAGTACAAAATTTCAATTTTAATTAAGGTGCAATGAAAATAGTTTTGTGTATATTACGTAGCCTCATGTTGCTTAGTTACTGCTTTCGTACTATCTTACAAAATTTGTCAGAATTAGAGAAATCAGAATAGAAAAATTGTCTTTGAATAAACTTAAACAAAATAAATAAACAAAATATTTTAGTTATTTTATAAATAAGGAACCACAATTTAAATGATATTTTACAAATATATTGTTATTCTATCATTTTAAATCAATTTATATTTCTTATTTTACTCCTCGATAAATTGTAAAAAAGTCAACACTGTCAACGTGTCAACAGTCAACACAGAGATTAATAAGACGAAAGCCAATCAAGTTGGATGTAATCTAAAACTCTAGAAGTCTGTTCGTTTTGCAACTCTGTTTTGAATGGAAGCCATATTTATTACACTTTACTAGACACTGAAACACACTGGCGTCGTTAATCATATTGTGTATTTGAATTATTTCTCATGGAAGAAAATGTATTTAAAATGATTTTCTATTTACATTATTATTAGATTTTTATTCTAATTTCATTTTTTACATATTTGTAGAATTTGCAAAAGGAATTAGATGTTCTACGAAAACTTTATAAACAAATTCGACAACTCTGTGCTTTAATTCATCTCTTTAGAACTGATTTAGAAAAAATAAGTCGTAATTATTACAATTTACTGAGTAAGTATTAAAATAATATGTATTCATGCTTTTGACGGATTTAAATAATATGTATTTATTTTCATTATCCTATCATTTATTATTGAATAACGAAATTCATTAGTCTAGAATTGTTCAAAATGTATGTGTACACTTATTTTTGTAACTTATTGCTTATATTATGTATAATAGATACAGACTAAATCAATTATGGCCGGATCAAGTAGAAAAAGTTTAGGAGTGGTGCAGTTTGATTTGTCTGATATTTCACCTTCCTTAACCATATCACCATCTCGTCGCCGACGCTCAATAGCAGCACAAAAGATTGTTGAAACTAATATTGAAGAAAATGACGATGAAGCAGAAAAATTAGCTAGAAGAGAAAAAAATGAAACGGGTAGCCCTGCATCAACATCTTTGTCTGGAAATGATCGACGACAATCTACATTTGGTTTATCTGCTATATCTAATTTATCTGCTGCTGAAATGAGTAATCAAATTGCTCAATGCATAAAATTAAGTGCCGATAACAAAATCAATGATAAAAATGCTTTTCAATTAAAAATGATTGACTTTTTGATCTACACATTAAAAAAACAGGATCCTAATATGACTAACTTGCAAATGGCTAGTGCCTCATTAGATGCTAGTGCAAAGATTTATGGATTTCGAGTAGATAAAGTTCATTCTGATTTATTAAAAATTATTGGTATGGTGAAACAAGATAAAAGAGAACATCAAGACGAAAATTCAGATAATGAAAGTGATCATTCAGATATAATAAAAAATGATAGTCAACAAAAAAAAAAAAAAAAAAAAAATCGACAACACATAATATCAACAATTGAAGGGTTGAAAGGAAATGTCGAAACTTATGATGCTGTATCGTTAATAAGGTGTCAAAGAGATACTCAAACGTCAGATATGCTGTTTCAAGCAGGCCTTTCACAACATGCTAGCCATGGGGTTGCTTTAAACTTATATAATGATGTTATTCTTGACAAAATTTCTATAAATCTAAAAAAATTTTTCAAAATTTTTATTCATGTTATTGATGATTTTTCAAGTCAAATAATATGTCCATCATATGCTACTTTTAAATTTCTTGATTGGTTACCAGACGTAGAACCAGAAGAGCCAAAAACTCAATTAGATGAAAATGACGGGGAATATCATTTTGATTTAGATGCTGTTGTTCCTGATGATGATATTATAGATAGTGATGTTATGATGGACTGTGGAGATGCTTATGAAGAAAAATGTGATAGATTGGCACAAAATCATCATGTCGAAAATATAGTAGATTTTCAAGATATAATTGCAAATAATCCAAATCCAAATGCAACTTATGAATATTCTTATCTGCAAAAAAGTTATCATATTCATTGGGCTGGTCCATCTCATTGGAAAATAATATTAAACAAGAATTTTGGAAGTAGTAGAGTAGTTGAAACTTGCAAACAAAATGCAACCAAAAGAAAAAAAGAAATTGTATTATTTTTTACAATAAATGCAAAAGAAGAAAATAAAATGAAATTTAGTCGCATTAATAGACAAACAAAAATATTATCAAAAACAACAAAAATAATTTGGTCAGAAGATAAAGTTACTTTTCCTCAAGATATACACTATGATCTGAAACGTTATTATATATTTTTTAATAAACCAGGAGAGAATTTAAAATTTTCTGATAATGAAAAAGTAGAAAGTTTAAATTGTGATAACAATCATGAAGATTTTAATTATAGTGATAATTACGATATTAATTTTGGTATAATAGATAAAGAGGAAAATTTTAAAGATAATGATGAAAGAATTACACAAGATCTTAATCCAACTCACACTCTAGAAACTGTTTTAAATCAAACACAAGGAGGATTTATTGGTGATAATTTAGTTTCTATACCAAAAATAACTGATAAAATTTTTATTCCGTATTCTCAAAGAGCAAAAAAAATTGATATGCGACAATTAAAAAAGGCCATGTGGAAAAATATAATGAAAGCTGCTACAGAAACAGAAAAAGAAAATTTTTGTATTACCCAAGTAGATGAAAGTGAAAATAATAAGGATATAGAGCCAAAAGTTTTTAGTAATATGTATTTAGAAATACCAAAAATTTTGTCCAAACTTAATGCTGATTCCTTAAGTCCAGCCATTGCATTTGTATCACTTCTTCACCTAGCTAATGAAAAAAATTTTAAAATTGATAGAAATGCTGCATTATCTGATTTAATTATAAAATGTGGAAAAAATGAAATGTAAATATTAAATTAAAAAATAAAATTTTACTAAAGAAATCACTTTTACTTCATATTATTTTCATTGTGCAAATAACTTCACCATATTAAATAATTTTAAAACATTACTTTAATAATCATTCAACAACAACAAAAAATACATTACTTAAATAATTTTATTTCAATTTTCATTGCAAATAAATATTAAAAATTTATAACTGATTTTTTATATTTAAAATATATAATTTTATATTCTAAATTGATTTATAAAGTTTTTTTGTTCCAAACCATAGTATTCAGAATCATGGGTTATTTTAGACATAAAGAATTTTTAAAGTTATCAGAGGTCTTATGAAACCATAGGTGTTATAAATTTAGAATAGTATTACACCATTGATAGTGCAGTTTTGTGCTATGAATAACTACCTCACTCTCCTCTTAGAATCTTGATAGCGATATACTGATCAGTAAGAGAATATATTTATTCTTTATATATATTATGTTTTTTGTTTGAATTGAAAACATATAACATGTGTAAAATTAAAAAATTACGCGTTAAAATTAAATTTATTATTTTTATATTATTTTTTGATTTAATATTAATATTAATATTATATTGTAATACCATTGTTTAAATTATATTATATGGTTTTTTTTATTTTACAAGGAGTAAATAAAATTTGTTGGTTTTGTATAAATTTTGATATCGTTTTAAATGATTGAGTCGGCAATTCGAATAGTACGTTTGATCACCAAAAATGTATTGTTAACATTAATAAGAACTTATTAGTTTCAACGGGCGATTTAAACTTGTGATCATACTACATAAATTATATACGCTTAATCTGGAGTTTTATTACGAAATAAAGGGATACTACACTGAGCAGACAAAAATACGTCTATGTGTGAAAGAAAATAAATTTATAAGAACCAATTTTTGTTTATATATATATATATATCAACCAAAAATATAATAAAGTTTTTGAAAACATCAGCGGCTAGAAAGATATCCATTAATAATGATTCTCGCTATGTTGGTCATTTTAAATTGGATGAATGTTTAAATAATTAGAGGTTGTAAATCTGACATTCCCGTTGAATTTATTTTTTAATTGCATCGTTAAATTATAGTATTATAATAATAGTAAATATAATAATAAGTATAAAATATCATTCTATATAATAGTTTTATAATAATACATACATATATTAATAATTACAATAGTATAACGTATTTTTAAGTATTTAAAAATAAATTTAAATTGTATTTAAAACTTTATTATTTACTATACCTGCTAGTGACTTTGTCCTTTAAAATGATTTAATAAATAATGTTTTTTAAACTTTTAAATGAAATTAAGCCTAAAATTACTAATTAATGATAATAAAGTAAATAAAAAATTTAATTCACGTTATAGATATTATTTAATTTTATAATGTACTAAGTATTCTATATAGCGGTTACATTTTCATGCTTTCATGTTACGCAAAGACCGCAGATTTGTCAATTTTTATGTAATAGTGATAGTGATACTAATAGCTCGTAATTTCTTACATTTTTGTATTTGCTTTGTTGCGTGTAGTTTCCCTTTATATATGATTTTTAATTAATAAAACAAATTTTTAACAACTATTAATGTATTGTAATATTTTTAAAATATAAATGTATATATTACCGAAAAACGGATTATTATCTAAAAAGTGATTTAAAAAATATTTTCTTATATATTTACATAAATGCAATCATCAAAAAATAAATGTGTACTTTTTTTTTTAAGAATGAGTCTAACCTGTAAATACAATGAATTATCGATCAGGTTAATAAGCCATAAAGCTAGAATCGATAAGGTAATAAATGATAAATATCATTTAAAAATCAGTTCAGTGTTATTTTATTTTTAATTAATTTTGTTTTTAATCTTTTAGATTCTGATTGCAAATAGAGGAGAAATTGCTTGTCGTATTACAAGAACTGCAAAGAAACTCGGTATTAAAACAGTATCAGTCTATAGTGAAGTAGATAAAGATTCTATGCATGTTGAACTTGCAGATGAAGCATATTTTATAGGACCAGCAGTTTCTTCGCAAAGTTATTTACGACAAGATAAGATACTGTCGATTGCAAAAAATGCAAAATGTCAAGCAATACATCCTGGCTATGGTTTTTTATCTGAAAATGCTGAATTTGCAGAATTATGTCAAAAACAAAACATTATTTTTATTGGTCCATCTGCCAAGGCTATTCGAAATATGGGAATTAAAAACACAGCAAAAATGATTATGGAAAAAGCAGGTGTACAAGTTATAAAAGGTAATTTCAATTTATGATTTCTAAAATACAAATTATTTTATAATTAAGATTGTAATTATTTGATTAGGATATCATGGAAATGATCAATCTAATGAAACACTACTAAAAAATGCACAAATAATTGGCTTTCCATTAATAATTAAGGCAGTTCGAGGTGGTGGAGGTAAAGGAATGAGAATTGCATTAAAGGAAACAGAATTTTATCAGTCACTTGAATCTGCTAGACTGGAATCTCAGAAAGCATTTGGTGATTCTACGATTCTTTTAGAAAAATATATTAATAATCCAAGGCATATTGAAGTTCAAATTTTTGCTGATAACCATGGTAATGTAGTTCATTTATATGAAAGAGATTGTTCGATTCAACGACGACATCAAAAAGTTATTGAGGAAGCTCCAGCGGTAAAAATTACTAAATTAAATTAATAAAGAGAATCATTATTTACTTCAAAATCATATTACAAAATTAGACACAGGTTAAGAGTTTCATTGTAAACATATTTATGATTAAAATAAAAAATACAAATTGACTCACTGACAGTGGTATTGAAAGTTTTTTTATAATACTTTTATATTTATTTATAATTTTATAAAAATGTCACTAATTTTTTTTATTATTAGTATACAATTATTAAATAATCTTGTAGATTCAATAATTGTATTAAAATTAAATATTTTATCTATAATATAATAATTTTTGTGTTATAAAACTTTTTTAGTGTTTGGAATGGTTTTTTTTAAACAATTTTTTTTTTTTTGAAGCCTGGAATATCAAAAGAACTTCGAATGAAACTTGGTAATTCTGCTATCCTAGCAGCAAAAGCAGTTGAATATGTTGGAGCTGGTACAATAGAGTTTATATTGGATACATGTACACATAAATTCTATTTTATGGAAATGAATACACGTTTACAAGTAGAACATCCAATTACAGAAATGATTACAGGTATAGATTTAGTTGAATGGCAGTTAATAGTCGCAGCCAATGAAAAATTACCTTTAAAACAAGAAAATATTCATGTAAATGGCCATGCTTTTGAAGCTCGAGTATATGCTGAAGTAAGAAGAAAAACTTTCGTATTAAATAACAATAATGATTTTAATAATATTAAAGAAATAGACCATACATGCAAGGCCGTTCCTCTCCAATTTTGTTGTTTATTAATGAGATTTTTTTTGGTTTTTTTGAATTACTGGCAGCAAAGTTGGAGAACACTGACTCGCAATCGTGTACGTGTGAAATATATTGGTCGCAAAAAGCTGCGCACTAAATATCACGTTCTAAGTGATGGCTCTAAAAATTCGCGAGTTTGCCATTCAAGTATGAGAATACGACAGTCGTTCGCGCGGCTACTCTATTGTTTGTTCTAGAAATAACTTCCTTGCCCATTCACGGACTTGTGGAAAATATTAAAATATACATGTACATACCCCTCTGATCCTGTCCTTATTCTCGATCACTGAAACCGTTGAGTAATCCCATCAAATTCCATTCCCCACTCTTCTGATGCAGACGTTCGCTCGAGAGTCCTTTTAGCGTCAGAACAAATATATATTTAATTTGATTTATAAGCTAATAAATTATTATTTTTATTATATAGAAGCCTAGGGAAGGATTTTTACCTGATGCTGGAAAACTTTTTTATTTAAGTCCACCATTCACATCTAAAAATATTCGAATAGACACAGGTGTTCGTAAAAATGATGAAGTATCAATCTATTATGATCCAATGATAGCTAAATTGGTTGTTTTGGGAAAAGATAGAGACGAAGCTTTAAATATAATGCATCACAAGCTTTCAGAATATAAAGTAAGTACGCATCTCTAAGAAAGCTGTGTTTTAAGACTCCAAATATAATACTAAATATGAAATTTAGATAGTTGGTTTGGAAACAAATATAGAATTCATTAAAGATATTTGTAAGCATCCAAAATTTAGAAATGGTGATATTCATACAGGGTTTATTGAAGAAAATCATAAAACTTTATTTGCTGAAGTTCAAATACCACATCTTGTTTTAGTTGAAGCAACATTAGCATTCATTTTGAGTGAAGACTTGGATTCCTTTAAATTTTCTACATTTAACAATGATGTGTTTAATCCATTTGCATTTGAAATTGGATTAAGATTTAATCATATATTAAAGAGACAAGTTAGTTTCAAAATTAATAATGCATTTGTTTTTGTTAGTATACAATATATTGAATCAGATATATATCGTATAAAAATTAATAATTTTGGCCCATGGCGAACAGTGACTGGATCTTTAAAACGAACAAATAATGATCTGTTATTAAAATCTAATATTGATGGTGCTGTAAAAAAGTCTTTTGTTGTTAAAATTGGAAAAGAACTACATTTATTTACTCAAGTAAGTTAACAATTTTATAAGTTTCATATTTTTGAATTTTTAAAAACTTTAATTTGATGTTATAGTAATTTATTAATATTAATATAATATCGCTATCATCCGATGCAAACGCCTTAATCATGCTATGGCCGTATTTCGTCCGCCAAGGCGGTAATTTAATCTTAAACGGAAGATAAACTACAATCTTCCGTTGCAAACATACCGATGCGTCTTAAAATGGTTGTCAACTACTTACCCTTCTGGCTTTAATCTTGAAGTCATGTCAAAAATCTTTTCTAGTTATGAAAAACCTGTAGGGTACCGATCACGTTAAGATCAGAGGATGCGTTAACCGATCCGATTAGAGCCGGCAGTTTCTATTACCGCCCGTCGTGACGACGAATTCGAATCATTTTATTGCGTTAATCCGGAATCCGCTACTAGAATTCAGAAAAGGTATAGAATTTGACTATATTAATTTGCTCTAAGGATAAAATCGATGAAGTTGAACAACAGAAATTGAAATCCTCGAGTCAACACGAAGTATTCCCTTCAATCAGAGTTGCTAGATGTGAGTACTTTGGATTGCCGCACTATTAATTTACCGTTTTATTAGTCGGTAGCTCTAAAAATGACAGTAAAGTGGGAACATTTAAATTATAAGCTAAGAAAATTATCAAGAAAAAGCAATATCGAAAAATTGAATGATGCTTTGCCCTCTTTTCTATAAATTTAAGGATAATTTGTTTTTAAATAAAAGCAATGACTATAATCTATATTCCGTTTTGATAATTTACTTTTTAGAATAAAAAACTGAACATAAAATATATGTAATTATACATGTATACATGTAACGATAAATTATTTTGTAGTCAATTAAAATATCATTTTCAAATAATGATTATGTCCCTATAAATAAGTAAACGTACATCACACATCAACTTTAATGCAATTATTCAGTAGCAGACACTTCAACAAGACAGAAGTCATGTCTGATTTAAGAAGTCTGTCTGGATTGATGCTTAAATAATAGAACTCTCAAAGGCAATACAGAAAAAAGAGAAATAAGCAGATTGATATCACCGATGGTGCGTGTTAGTGAGGGAAGGGGAAGAGAGAGAGAAAAAAACAAACGAGCCAAAAAACATATGCTACATATGAATGCGAAAGAACTAGCAAAAAGCTTATGGTGTGCAGTGTCACCGAAATAGACTTTTTTTGGTATCAAAGACAAGTGAGCAAGGAAATTTATATCATAGGCGAGTCGCTAAGCAAACTATTTTAAGGTAAAAAAAGCGAGAAATTAAAGAGTAAAGAAGCTCTTTATAAAAGATAAATCACTAAATAGACTCTCATAGGCAATGAAAATGTTATGCATAATAAAAATATTAATAAGGATGAGAAAGATAGCACAAGGCTAAAGGGCAGAGTAACGGAGCTACACTTTCTGAAAGCTTAAAACACCTGTCGAACTGAATGCAGAGCTTCTATTTATGTCCTAGGTGAGACAGTCTTGTAATAGAATTAGTACCTGCTCTTAGTTTTTGGGAGGGATAATACTAGTTCGACCGTGAGGTGTAGTGTATACTTTCGACGCATGAATTAGTGTTGCGGTTTGTAAGTAGCCACTTGCTGGGAGGATTCTTGGTATCCGCGGTGCAACCGCGATTCATTTTAAAAACCTAAAACACCTCAACTCTAAAATACCTTATTGATTTATCCTCAGAGTTCAACTTTAACTTTTTTGTGGTCTCTCTTCGACTCCTTTGTTGTACCTTTCGCGCGTCCGTAGGTTTCTTTTTACCTTTTTCAATTATTCGATTCTGATGATATTCAAATACGGACCAGTACAGCCCATTGCATATTAATTAATCAATCTTGAATGATGTTTTAGCATTATGTGGTCAACATTAATTTAATCGAGTTTTAGTATAGAATAAAAGGACATAATTATCGGAATAAAAAATGTTATATTTAATAAAAGTGTATATTTATTTTTAGGATAAAAAATGGCGATTTACATTACCTATTCCAAAATACATTAAAGAATTATGTAATAAAATAAATAATACACCATTTAATGCTGCAAGTAGTCCCATACCAGGAGTAGTCGAAAAAATATTAATAACTGAAGGTACTCAAGTCAAGTCTGGTGATACGTTACTTGTTATTGTTGCTATGAAAATGGAGGTACGTTAATTATTTTAAGTTTTCCAATTCTCAAAATGTATTTTTTTATTATTTTTTAAATTAATATCTTTTATTATAGTATTTAATAAAAGCTAAATCAAATGGAATAATAGAAAAAATTTTATGCAAGGTTGGAGAAAATGTTATCCAAAATAAAATTTTGGTTACATTTAAAGATGATCATAAGGAGTTGTTGGATTGATAAAAACCAATGTTTGTTATAAAATTTAATAGATACATATATATATTTACATTATTTAAATATTTTTTAATGTAAAATTAGTCAAAATTTATTTAGCACTTTAGTATAATAATATTTTTTTATTGATTTTTTAATGATATACGTCTAAACATAAATTTATATTTGTAAACTTAAAGAATCACTAGAATATTAAATCTAGAAATAGAAAGTATAATATTTGTAATAAAAATTTTTTTAAATTATATGATTTTTAACATTTACCACGTTCATATAAATTCTATGATATACGCAGAGATCCCTTCGTGCCCCCAGAGTACTTATGCATTAACCTTTCACTACATAGCGTGCCTGTTAAAAAATTCAGAAGGAGAGTGAAGAACTAATAGGAGGATCAAAAGCAGATCCAGAACAATCGTATTAGTACAATCCAGCTCGAATAGTATACGATTGGCCCTTAGATGCTTTGAAAGGAATGACCATTCGAAAGCGCTATACTTATCCTACAATGAAATTAAGAGTATAACAAAGACCTAATACAGCGACTAGGAGATAGGACCCGAACAGTAAGCTTCTCTTTCTCTCTCTATGGAACCCTCAACAACGCGAACCACGCCACCCACCAACAGCGACTCCAAGGGAAGGTATTGGCAAACCTTCTAATAGAATAAAAGAATATGGTATTTATTTCGATTTCTCGTCTCATCCTTCTTCACTAGTTTACCATCCACTGTCCCGAGGACGTGAAACTAGAAACAGATTTTCGCCGTAGATTTATTTCTCCAGATATTTGCGGACAAATCGCCCTTCTCAGAGCAATGAATATAAGCAATTAAAACAGATAGATACCGAATCGTCCCGTATCCAGTTATCTTCAGCGTACCCAACTCATCAATCAACGTATAATGTATTCTTATAAAAAAAATGTTTCTTATATTTTAGAAACAACAAAAAGAGTTTAAAAATATCCTTTATTAAAATTCATGCAGTTGTTTTTTTGGGTTAAAACATATTTTAAGGAACGTCCCATATATTAAGTGAATTTCAATAATTTGAAAATAATGTAAATTTAATTCTAAACTGCACAATCTCGCACAAGTAAAACTGAAGCTAAAACGGAACTGAACTACACATTTGAACGATGATTTTAGTTTTATACTTGTATTTTAAAATGAAGGAAGCATTTCTTCATGACAAATGTAGAAATCGAGCAACCAAATTAGGAAAGAAACGCACAAACCCTATTATGAAACATAAAGGGAAATCTTTTTCTTACATAGGGTCAAAAAGCAAGTTTCGTTTATTTCGATTTCTCCAATAAATTGCGTCATCAAATTACATAATTTATTTTGCGTTTATTAAAGGCCCATTGCGTAATTTCTAAAAAAAGGAAAAAATTATGTATGCTGCTAAACAAATTTTTGGACCGAGTTTATTTCTCCCTCTAAGACCTTTACCTACTACTAGGTACTGAGTTTTTTACGGCTATATCTTGCACGTGCTAGATGTCCTCCGCATCAACTCAAGTGGTCATGCCAAGTCCAGAATTCGTTCGGAGGTTTTTAAGAATAAAAGCGCGAACCCATTCGATAATCGTAATATTTATCATTTTTCTCGAACTAACTCACATCAGTTCCCCTCCGGTTACCCTTTAATCCACTTTTCCTCTATCACTGAATCCTGGACGATAAACTTCATCCCAACAAAATCTCCCCCTATACATGAATATAGAGTTACATATTAATAATTTAATATAAAAAATGTAAAAAAAATATTTGTGAATGTAAATAGTAGCGTACTTATGTTTATTGGTTCATTAAAAATGAGACCAATAACTAGAACTAAAATATACTGCAGAAATAAATTATTAATGCAATATTTTATAGAATGTTAAATATTTTCAAAGTTAAGATTGTGACGCGGTGCCTGGGTCGGCCCGCGGTGCAAGAGGGGGGGGGTGTGGCTGGGATGAGCTCGCCGGCTCGAGGGTTCGCGATGGAAGTGGGGGGGGGGGAATCGAAAGAAAAAAAAAACTTAAATTATTATTAAGGAACAATCGCTGTATTTTATTCTGTGAGTATCCCCTCTCGGACGCGTACATTCGGCATCTATAATTTAAAATTTGTTTTTATATCCACGCCGTTCCGCTAAATACAATGTGCCGCGATCTGCTACGGCTCGCGCTTTGCTCGTGGGGGGGTCGCGGGGCTGGTCGATCGCCCCGCCGGCTCTACTGTACAAGGGGTCAGGGGGGGGACCACGCTTAGTCCGCGCCCGGCCTTGGCGACAGCTGATCTCGCTATCAGCTGTGCCCAAGGTCCGCACTGGTGTCTCGTTTTGGGGCCGCTGCCCGAATTTCGATCGCACGGAGTTTATTACAAAAATTTTAGTCGCCCACCTTTATTCCGCTCGCTCGGATTCACACCTTTGGCCTTCGCTAGGCCTCGACGACGGTGGGGAAGAAGGGGCGCTCGTCGTCCTCCGCTACTTCAATTTGTCCTTCCTCTTTGATAGGCGGCAGGGGAAGGTGGCGTCGCGGATGCTTGAGGCTCCTGATCTCCTCTGAGGTTGCGGTGGAGGCAAGGTCGCCGTTCCTCTCTCGTTTTTTTTTTCTCCCGTCGACCTCGCGACTCGACTCTATTTCTCTATCTTCCCTTCTTCCTGCTGGATCCTCTCCTTTTATTCTCTCCTTCACTTCGTCTTCCCGGAACTTACTTTTAGTTCCAGGGCCCTCCTCCCGGGTCTCCGTTACGCTCCGGCTGTCCCCGGGGTTGGCCGGATTTAAAGCTCCGGCCGTTGGTTCTCCGAGGAGGGCCACTCGCGCGGCTTCGCTTTTCCGCGGAGGCGTCACCACGCCTCCCGGTGCGGAAGGCTCTCCCTCGGCCCCTCGAGGTTCCGGGTTGACCGTTATTGCGTCATGCGAGGCAACTTTGTTGCCTCGGAGGACGCAACCGATCGGAGGGGACCGGGGGGGGGGACGGTCGTTACAAGATTAAAATAATAAATATCATTTATTATTTTTCATTTTTTTTTAAATGAAAAATAAAACAGAGACGTAACTTAGTCACCCTTAAAATTTATTTTTTCAATTTATACACATTCAATAAATATCGTTTATTTATAAATACTACTTAATTTTTTGTAATTCGTTATATTCATTAATATAGAAAAAGTATGTATTTGCTAATATGAATAATATTGTTTCTTCTTTTTGAATTTATGCATCTAATCTCAGCAATGCGGAATAAACTGGACAAACAATTTTTATAAATAAATTTTAATAAATTGTTACAAAGTATATACTTTGAGTTTTAAATCAAATTTAATAAACCTTTTGAAAATATGCGTAAATTGAATAATTTAATTTTTTTTCAATTTTTTTTACTAAAATAATGATAAATTGTGCATAGTAAGAGTAATGATCTCTTAAATTCTTACTTTTCATGACTTTAAATTAAGTAAGTAGGTCAAGCAATGTGGTTTGAAATATGGTCAGTAATGACCTCGTGTTTATTGAATCCTTGCATTTCAACATTTTGAAATAAAAGGACTTAAAATGAAAAGGTATACCTAATTGCTTCACTCTTCTTTTACCTTTGTAACTGCTCCTACTCTAAAATTTTGAATGCATAAAATCAATGACTATAATGTCGTTACTGTGCATAATTAAATAACACCTCATGCACCGCTGTAACCCAATATTGTGAGACATGCGCATTTTGGATGATGTCAGTAGCGACTTGCATTGTCATAAGCCCCCGGTACAGAAAATGTTAGTACATAGTAGTTTAAGCTGAGTGAAAAAGAAGTAACGTCAAGCAACAGTGTATAAATGAAAAAAAATTACTTTCAAACAATTTATGTAAAACTACTATTTATTAACATTTATGCATTTTTAATACTAAAAAACATCAGTTTATAAGTATATGTAATTTAACACTTTTGTTCCTGCCTATTTTGCAGTCTGTAGCCACCGGCCGAAATCTAGATATCTAAAAAAATCTCGCTCCTGTGGTGCTAGAGGGTCCAAGCCCTCCGGATGGAATAGAATGCGAACTTTTTTCGAGGTTGTGAAAACCAAAAGTAGAAAACCGGAAGAAAAAATTCAGGGTTCCGACATTTGCAAGAAAATCTTTGGCGTCGTAATTTTTCGCGATATGCGTTCAAACAATCTTGTGCGACAACACGCTTGAATTCTTAGCGCATAATTAGGCAAATAGCCGCGATAATAGGTGAGGGTGAAGGAGAACATGATTTTCTCAAAACCTGTGCTACGCTCCAGCTTCGAAGTTTCTGCCGAAATCGGGTAGGCGAACCAACCAGCGGAGATACTCATCGCTATGTTCTTCGAGAAACCCAAGGGTATGCGAGAGCGAGATCCCCTCATGGATGCGTACCGAGCTTAGCCTGTCATCCAAAGAAACTCCTTAAGATCGGGATCCTGCGATAGCACGAAGCGTTTGCGACAAGTCAAGCCTAACGTATCTAACTCGCGAGCAGAGTCCAACCATTGCAGTAAGCTTACACCCTTATAATATATTAAAGTGCACAGAATAGGGTTTTAGTTTTAAGTGCGTTTGAGGGTATTTTCTATTGAGAGAAGTTTTTTGCTATGCGCGACATAATCGTGTCGTCAATCGTGTACTCAAAAACTAATTAAATTAAAGATATTTTAATTTGTGTTTCTTTATTCCGAAGTGATCATCCGTTCAAAAGCTCCACTCTCTTGTCTCGCCCCCCCACCGACCGATTGAAATAACAGTTTTTTAAAATTAACATTTTTATAAATAAATGATTTGAATCTCCCCAACAATTGATAAAACATCTATCGGATATATATATACCTACTATTTTTTCACAATACACCAACCCAATGGTTTAATCGTGTAAATTTTATATTTACACAATTTGATTATTTCTATTCTTACAAATTATTCGGTAAGTGTCAAAATTTATAAATGTATTAAATTTGTAATATTTTTTTGTAATTAAAGTGTTATATTTTTACCGTTGCAAATAAATCATTAATTGGCTAATAATCTTTCATTTTTTTTTACCTTGAATCTTTATATTTTGCTTTTGTTTGTACCTTTATACATATAAGAGAAAGTTAACAATGGTAATAACCGTTTTTTAAACAGCGTTCTTAAAAGGGAGAACCTAGTGTTCGAAGCGACAGAAAATAGAATTTTTTCAAATACTAAAACAAAGTGTTATGGAAGTAAATAGGTGATTGAAAATATCTATTTTACTAGGTTTATTTCAGATTTCTTTAAATTTTCGATTGCAATCCATTGCGTACTACAGTCAAAGGATTTACCAACAAATGGACAATGCCAAAGCATATATAGATCTCCTTATTGATGAAACAAAAAAGATTCTTGTTAAACCTAGCAGCTTTTAGTATTAACAATTGAGTAGTTTTTCAGTTATAGCTCTATTTACAATATTATTCAAACATTGTAATAAAAAGCAGTTAACTTTTGTTACATCTCTTTTTGTCATATCTCTTTATCATAGAGTTCCTCAAATAGAGGACCACTGATACTAATTATAAATGCAATAAATATGAGTCCACTATCAATAGATCTATATTTTGTTCACATTTATAATTAAAAATCGAAAAACATGATATAAAAAATGTGTTCGTTAAGTTTTTTATTTATACTTATAAAAAATTTTCTTCTAAAATTTACATTTATTAAACTTATAGGTAGCTTGAGATAAGTAAATTAAAAAAATATATACGTTATTTATTAAACACTTTATGATACTAGATATTATGTTAATAATTAACAATAATGGTAATATTCTGTACAGTTACATACTTAAACATTTTAATTTGATGATCATTATTAAAAATAAACTGTTAAATTGAGATTTTCCTGTTTTAATTGATCATTATCTCTAAGATCTGTTAATTTTTCTTCAGTATCTGTAATCTATAAAAAAAATGTTATTAAAAAATAATTTTAATAAAATAAATAATAAATATTACTACAAAATACTGTTGAGTTAAATCTATTTCAAACGAATGTCTTCCGAATTGAAACAAAATCCTTTTTTTATCAACTTTTAAATTAACTTTATATTTATAGCAGAAATTAAGATATAGTTGTTTTAATTTGACGAAAATGGATTTGAGTATTTATTTCAATTCTATATTTCGTTTAAAAATATAGTTGAATAGCTTTTAAAATGAATAAATTTAAAAAATATTATACAGTTTATGAAATAATAATAAATAGGTATTTAATAAACCGACAGATATTAAGGACCAATCTTAAAAGCTAATATTTGCATTTTTTGTCATAAAAATTGTTCATATTTTAAAAAAATACTTTTAAAATTACTCAATGTTATACAATAATAAATATCTATTATATCCATGTACATGGACTACAGCTAAGAAAGCCAAAATATTTACGTACCATGAATTTGAGACGCATGTAATTGAAATTTTTTAAATTAATTTTAAAGAAATTAACACTATTTACTTCTAATTGTACAGATTACAATTCTATTGTCTTCTTTTTTTGTTTATTGTTTATATTTGTTTGTTTATTTATTTTTTTAAGGAATAAATCATTTTCCTCCGCCTCACGCCGACGAATTGAAGGAAAATCAAAATAAAATATGTTAAGTAAAAAATGACCTGCGGTAATAAAACTCACCAACCAGGTTTTGAATGACGCGTCATCTCGTGTTCAGAAATATTTATTTGCCAAAAATTAATATTGAGGGAAACCGATTGTGTTCGTGAAAAATATAAGCTTTTCACGAACATGTGGGCACGTGAGACCCGCCGTTAGAATAGGATTAACGCGCAGAAAAACTGCCGTAAACATAAAGTAACGTTCCTTTAAGACAAACAAGCTTCACGAATGAGTTTATGATTAGAGATGCGCTGTTTTACGGTGTCCTCGATCGTTAAAACCTTATTATATTTTCGGGCTCACGAGAATAAAAAGATAATCACGTTCGGGAAAAGACCCTTTTTTTGTCGGCCATGCAGGCCGCGCGAGACCAACCGCGCGAAGGAAAGCGCCGCGATAATTAAACGACGATTTTGGCAGATGTTTTACGATGAACAATTTATCGGAGTGACCACTCCAGGTTACTGTTCGAACGGGCTTTATTGCGCCAATCCGAAAATATGACGACACGTGAGATAAATTGGGGTTTTACTTAAAAACGTCGCGAAAGCTGCAAACCACGTTTCGACTATTCGATAATTTTACAATACGAACATGTCTTAAAAGACAAACTTTCAGCCCCGCCTTCGATACTCTCGACAAATGACAAATATCACAACCCCTAGTTCTTTATTGTTATTTAACCCCTCTCCGGAGCGCACCCAGGCGTAGGGCCTCCCACCATGTAAACAACGAAAATTATAACGAAGCGATGTAGTCCTTATAAGGAGGAAGTTTTGTAAAATTCAGCAGTTCCACCAAAACGATCAATAAAGATATTTAACTTGACCACTCTCGAGTCCGCTTTTTTATCCCTAATAGTGAACCTCCCTGCCTACAGCACAGAGGTTAATACGCGACGAATACACAGTATCTGTGTTATTTTGTAGCGTATCACTCACGACCGTAAGAAGATTTTTCTTACCGTGCAACCCGCACCTAATCGCGACGCAACAAAATAAATTATTTTTCTTTTTTTTTATTCTGCATTCCTGCTCCCTTCATCCCACTTCTTCTCACCAAATCCACCCTGAAGTCGGCGAGTTCAATCCTAGTACAATTTCCCTCTTCTGCACCGCAGGTGAAAACACAATTAATTTTTTAATTCCTTCTTTAAAGTTATGATTTATTTTTGAAACGCTTGAATAGTGTATTTAAAGAATTACGAATGTATTATTTTATATTCACCTTGTTGTCATCATTCCAAGAAAGTTTTTTAATTCTTTTAGATATTGACTCTGTAGGCCATGTTGGAGCAAAGGAATCTCTAGTATCATATGAATAATTGGACGAATTTTGCGAAACTGTTTCCATATTGTTAACATTTTTGCGAGAACTGAGATCATTCATATTTTGTACAAGGCCACCAACGTTTGGTATGGTTGATGTTGCTGATAATGCTGGTGGTTCAGGAACAGGTGCAACTTTTTGTTTTGAATATATCGGCGCATGTCTAATGCATATAAGATCTGAAATAGTTAAATATTTTAAAATGTTATTTTGTTAAATAATAATATAAATAAATTATTCAATAAAAATGTAAAACAATACTTCAATATTACAAATAAGCTGATACCATAAGATATGAAATCATATCAAATTTTTAATTCAATGCAGAGCAATAATAAAATACCTACTTCACTGTGTGATAAGCAAAAATTCATAATTATAATAATTCATAATTATAATAATTGTAAAATGTTATACAACTGTAAATAGTGTATTATAACAAAGTATTAAAAAAGAAAATTTTAGAAATATAATAAGTTTAGTAGATTGCGATGCTATACGTTTGATATGTCGTGAAAACCTTTAATTTTTAAAATATTTAGATAATGATTTAATTAAATTTTTTATTTTAATATTAAATATAATAAAATTAATCATATTTACTTTTAACTGTGTTATTGTAACAATCATTATCTTCTCCGAAAACCGGATTATCAATATCATTAGATTCGAAATGATTATCTCTTGATAATTCTAATGCATTTTGTAAAATACTTGTATCTATTATTTGTGGTGCGGAATTTAAAGTTGAACGAATTGAGGACTTTTCTTTGTTGTCTGTTCCTGTAGATATTGCAGATCCTCTATTTGGTTTCTTACTATAAAATGTTAATTAGAACAATTTTAATAAAGTAGTATATTTATATTCAGTTTTTGAACTTTTAAATAAAAATTTATATTTATAGGCACAATTTTTTATTGGTTTAATTACGAATTTATACTCTTGTATAAGTAAATATTAACTAAGTATAGGACTTTTAATACAAAACTTTTTTAATTTTTAATCATATATTAATATTAAAAAAAAAATTTTTTCGTATTAATTAATTTTGTATTATATTTAGACTTTTTTGTGATTAAATAATCAATATAAACGTACAATTAAAGTACAAAATTTAAAAACATTTACAGAAATTATAATAAATTATATCATAAAATATGATACATCAATTATCATTCGTAATATGAATATTCAATTTTATTTTATAAATTTACATTTATTAAAATTGACTTACTGCTTATAAATATATAAAAAAAGAATTAAAATAACGACTCCAAAAAGCCCAAGAAGAGCACCAAATGTTCCTACTAAAAGAACGCTGTTTCCTAACCAAGCCGGTGCTGATCTTGCTGCGACTGGTACAGCTGCCGCATTAGGTAAATGAACTATTACTGGTATCATGCTCGATCTGTGATTTAAATATTTAATTTGCGTAATTTAAACAACTCATAAATATTTTTATAACGTATTCGTGTTCTATTCTGCACATACTAAAGTATATATGTACTAATGTTTCTCCAAAACTTTTGAAATAGATAAAAACTATAAATATATTGAATTAAAATTACCTTACAGGTGACCCAGTATCCGAAGCAATAACAACTAATCGTGCAATCGTTCCGTTGAGCGCACCGACAGATCGTAAAATTAATTCTCCATTGTCACGTATTTCAAATGATCTAAAGATATTTTAAAAATTATTATTATTATGAAATTATCATTATTAAAAAAAAATTAGTATGATAATTTTTATATTTATCATGAGAACAATAAAAAATATTAAAAAGTTCTAGCTCACCTAGCATCTGGTCCTCTTAAAGTTAAAGATACTCTATCTCCTCTATCTCCATCAGCTACTTCAACTATACCTTTACAATAATAATAAAAACTTTCATTTTTTTAAAATAAATATTCATAGTTTATAAATTTAGTTTTAATAAAAAAATCTTTAATAATCATCGATAACGCTAATATTTATAAAACTATTTACGTATAGATAAAAAAAATTTAATTTTTCAATTTAAAAAATAAATAAAAATACTCTATATTCGTATGAATAAAAATAATTTATATAATAATTTATAAAAATACAAAAAAAATAATTTTAATAAATAGTCCATATTAAATTTAATGTTAGGTCTATGTAATAGTTAGGATAACATGTAATGTTAGGATAAATAATTAATTTTTTATCGATAATATAGTTACATTCTTACCTACAACAGAGCCTTCTTTAAAAACTTTAATAAAAAATTCATATCTAGGATGTCTAAATCTTGGTTCCCATTCATTAATGTCTTCTACAGAAATATTAACTTTTGCTGTGTCATTCTATAACAAGAGTTATGTAGTTAAACTTCATACTAAATAGTTAAAATTAACCAAATACCACAAGATTTTATATTTCTAAGTTTCAATAAATAATTCAATAACTCTCAGTTTCAATAAAACAGAATTTTATTGACTATTTATATAATATTCTCATCAATATAATGCTTTTATCATTTTAACTTTCTACAACTATTGTATATTAAATCAATTGAAGTTTGTTAATGTAACTTTTAAAAAATTTCTAAGTAATTTATAAATGTTCCTTATAAAAGAATTTGATAAAAGCAAATTAAAAAGTATAATGAATTTAAGAACATTTTAAACATTAAGTAAAACGTAGTTTTCATTATTGTCTTTGACAATGTTTTAAAGTATATATTTATGTTTATTATATAGTTATTCATTTTTTATATATTTTAATTATTAAGAAAATTTTCAAATATTAAATTTTTTTGTTTACAAAAAATATATAATAAAAAGAGCTATTCGGTTAAAGACCCAAATATGGTACTAGGTAGTTATTATTATTTCAATTATTTGTAAAATCTAAATTAGAACATACAAATAAATAATATATTCTTTTGATTAAATTGAATCTCAATTTATTTGTAAAAAAAATTTCTAACTATGTTATATTATCTATCAATTAATATTTAGGAAGCTATAAAAAGAGATTTTTTGCAGGGAAATAATAATATTCATCAATATCGTAATTATCAAATGTCTTATTCTACAAGTATTAATTTGTATATATATTTTTTATCACAATATTGTATTTTGATAATGCGCTGTTTTGATTGTTAAATAATTAATGTTGAAAGTTTTTAAAGGATAAAACATATCGACATCTTTATCATTCCATCTAATTTTTTATGCCAAAATTTGAATGCAGAAAGCACAAATCATTTTTTCATGAAACTTTTATGAACTTAATTATTTTCAATGAATAAAAAATTAAATTTACTTAGATATTAAATACTTTATGCTTATTGTATATTTTTAAAGCTAAATTTAAACAATATTTATGTTTAAACAACCTTGTAAATAAATTAAAATTATAATAATATACAGTATACTTGCATAATGATTATCCGTGACACAAACAAGAAAAGTATGGTGGATTCTTCGCTCATAATCCAAATTACCTTTTAAAATTAATTCACCTGAATTAGTCATGGAAAATGTATTCAGATCTTCACTAGCCCCAATAAGCCAAAATCTCAAATTCTAAAAATGTACACAATAAGCTTTTAATATTTATTTAATTAAAATCATTAAGCTAATGATATATGAGAAAGAAACTATGCTTACACGAGTAATTTTATTAACATCTGTTCGAAGTATAACACTACCAGCTGGAGTATTCTCAAAAACGCTTGTATAATAATTTTTTAATACGAATCTTATAGGTGAACGAGTACCTAAAATATGTAAAAATATTCATATCATTTTTAAAAAAGAATTAATTTAATTACTGTAAATATTCAAATTATTTATTAACAAATTTGATTACCAGAAATCGAATAATCTTCTGTGACATCTTCTCTACATATAATCACAGTTGCTAAAGCATATCGATCTGAATT
The DNA here is from genome assembly GCA_018907135.1 of Kradibia gibbosae. Lineage (NCBI taxonomy): Eukaryota > Metazoa > Arthropoda > Insecta > Hymenoptera > Agaonidae > Kradibia > Kradibia gibbosae. The sequence continues at coordinate 36,889,574 of JACCHX010000001.1, forward strand.
ATCGGTTTGTTCAGCCTATCAATAAATTAAAAAGCACAATTTTTAAAGTTTATGAAATACATACAATCAACATTGAAATTTGTGCATGTATATTAAAAGGTTTTCTATTACATACAGTATTTTGAATTCTATTCAATGTGGATGAAAAAACATTAAAAATATTCATACATACTTTTATGACTAGTGTGGCTGACGAAATTAATTCATGATTTTGTAACGAACGAATTAGAATAATATCAGCAGTTTCGGTATTCAATGTAAGAAATGGTAAAATTCCTCCTTGTATAGAATATTTTACTGGAGCTCTTATTCCTATATCCTGATCAATAGCTTTGATAGGAGCAGGATAAACTTGTAAAACTTTATTCTAAAAATAATGTATTTTAAAGAAACATAAAAAATATACTATATAAATTATTATGCAAACATTCTTTTTTAATTTTATGCATCAACTTACTATTCCCTGGTGTAAAGGGACATTAATTTTATATTGGTTGTTTTGAAAAATAGGATTTTGATCGTCAGCATCTATAATATTTACGTAAAGAGTGGTAATTGATAATTGCGATGGACTCCCTTGATCCTAAAAAAATATTTTTAAATTATTATTAATTTAATTTATATTCGCTTACATTTCCGTCTAATATCATACTCACTTGAGCACGAATCTGAACTGAAAAATTACGAAGAGCTTCGTAGTCAAGAGGCTTTTGAAGAACTAATGTACCTTCCAAAGCATTGGCAAACACAAAAAAATCCTACATTTTTTTATATTAAAGAAAAACAATTTTAATTAATCATAAAAAAAAACAAAAATGTCAAATTTATATTTTAGTTTTTTACGACAATATATCATTAGTTTGAAATACATATTAAAACAACAATTTTAAAATTTAGTTTTCAAACATTAGTTTTTATTTATTAATAATAATTAAAAATAAATATTTTTTTGAAAAAATAAATATAATTGATATATTTAACTATAAAAAGTTAAATATTCTATCATAATATTATTATGATAGAATCAAGCAACGGAACTTAACACTTATTCCGATATTCACAAAAAAGCACGTGATTTTTTTTGTAATACATTTTATATATAATTTGCAAAAACTTAATAGAATCAATAAATATGTATTTTATGTTAAATATGAAATAACTAATACAAACTCCATAAGGACCAGAAAGAATGGAATATTGAACTGTTGAATAAGGCCCAGGTTGATCAGCATCAACAGCTTTAACACCTTGCAAAACCCTTGTTCCTACTACTGTTACCTGTATCATGCATTTAAAAAAGTTTCAAGAGATTGAGTAAAATGTGTTTTCTTTAAAATATTTTTTAATCCAGTTGATTACCTCCGATATATTTAACACATATGGTGCATTGATAAACTCTGGAACGTTGTCATTAGCATCAGTTACTCTAATATTTATTGGAATCACAAAAACCTATATCAGTGATTAAACAAATCATTCGTTAAATAATAAAATTATAGTATATATATACTATAAATTCATTTATAAAAATTGATCAATATTAACATTTATAGTAAAAATTATTAAAAATTATATTTGTAATTTATATTAAAGAATAATTGGCTTCTTTGAAATCTTATAAAACTTATTTGAAGATAAATTAAATGTATTTATATCATTTGTTAAAAGCTGATATGATCTGATTTTTATTTATAATTTATGTAAAAAATTTTGATACGTTATTTAAGCGTGGTAAGTATGTAATAAAATATAAGGAATGCATGGCGAAGTCGTACTGGATCCAGAGTATGTTTCCTTTCACAAATTACGTTTATGTATACACTAGCAGGTCCATCAATGCCTTCCTTATCAAGAGATCTAGTGAGAGTTAGATTTCGAGAGTGTGATGAAAATGTTATTGGACTATCATGTTCCTGTAATCGTAGCACTATATCACCCTCAGGTCCTGGATCCCCGATTACACTTATCAGGCCAATAGTATCACCAACCTTCAAATCCTCTTTTACAAATAGATGAGCTGCTGTTAAACCGTTTTCTAAGAAACATCTGGAATCTTGAATGTCTAAACAACGAAAGTATGATATAAATGTATTTTAATAACATTATTTTATTAAAACTATTTCTTGTTAATATTAGAGTAGTATACATAAATATAAGCATTACTTTTTAATTTTAAGAAGATTTTTTATTTTAATGTACTAGAAAGTTTTGTAAAACGTTTTTGTTTGATATATATAATCGATAAATATTCGAAATACTTAGTTAAAAAATTGATGTGTAATAAATATATAATCGACTAATTTTGGGGCCATGCGACAAAGGTATATTAGTACAAAAGGTATATATATGTACTATGTCACGTGCTAATAAATAAAAACCGTACCCGCTTTTTTATGGTGCTGTAAATATATGTATACAATTCTAAAACAAGATAAATATAATGTACAAAAAGACAGATAAAAATAGAAGGGGCATAAATATGTGAATGATACGGACATTTATACAAATGAAAATGTATTTAAGTAAATTTGATATAAATTTTTACATTTTTTTAAATTACGTTTTAAACGATAAAAAACATTAAAATTAAAAAATACAAATGATTTATTAATAAATTTTAAGTGATTTTAAAACTTGTTAAATTAACGTTTATCATTAAGCAAAAAAGCATAATAGTGGTTATACTTATGAATAAAATAAAGTCAAGTCATAAAATAAAATTAAAGTATGTTATTAGTGATTGAAATATTTTATTATAATTTTACTTTACATTTTATTAAATAAGTAATAATGTTTGAAAATATTGCGAAGACATACTTTTGCATTCCCTATTTCGATACCATTTTTTTATAAAATAATTAAAAAACTCATTGAAAAGTTTTTCTTATCATTGAATGAATAAACAATTGTATTCCAATCAGTCAACTATAATAATTATAAATTAACAATCGATATCATAAATTTAGCTGTAAACATTATTATTCTATTGTATAATTATTTTCTTGTCTTTTTTAACAATAAAAAAGTACAATTATTACAAGAACAGATATAAAAAAAAATATATTTACTTTTATAAATATATTATCACTGGTTTAAAAAATATGTGAAAAAAAGAAAAAAAAATTCGTATGTGATTGAGTTTCGATACTAAATCCCTAATAAAATGAAATAACAATACTACAGTATGCACAACAATTTATTTACAATTAACTTTTGTTTAATATATCTTCTTTATGCATTATTATCTATAATTTTTCAACAACTTTAATTAGAATATTTTACAAATAAATTCATTTGAGTAATATTTAATAACATATGTCGTTATCACTACTAAAAATTTTAACATATTTAATTATTATATATAAACTTACTATATATGTACTTCATTTTGAATATTTTTTTATATAAAAAGTACAATTTATATATAAACTATGTATTGTATTCGATTTATTTATTTAAGAAACTGTAAATACAAAAGAAATGTTTAAAGTTGATTTTAAAAAATAAATTATTTCTTAATATTGTTATGTAACGGCACTATATAGAGATGAAAAAAGTAGTAGTTTATGATAATGATTATAATAAAAAAAAACAGTGTTTCACGTTAAAGTATAACATTAACAATTAAACAAATTTTCAATTATATTCTGTAAAGTTTTTTAAGAATTTCTGTATTTAAGAATTTTATTATTCAATATTTATGATCGATAACGTTTATTCTTTTTTATTTTGAATACTTGCATCTACTCATCCATGTCTGCTCGCATACAAATGTACAGAAGCATTTCTGAAGTGAGTAATCTACGCATCCTTGGAGCGAAGTTCCGGTCAAGTTTTGGAGCATTATATCCAAGAAAAATAAGAATTTTACAAATTATTTTGTAGCCTTTTTTCTTTTAATATTTATTTTGTTATTGTATCTTATGTTTAATTTTATTTATATTAATTAAAAAATTTAATTTCGTGGTGGATAATTACTGTAATATTTTAATCGATACATTAAATTCTATCTTTTTATTATTAATTATGTTTAAATACATACATTTATATATTTCTTTTGTTTATATTTTATTGTGAATTAAATATTTGTCCACTACAATTGCTTCTACAATTGTCTACTACTTTCAATTTATTAATTTCTTGTTTAAATATTATTAAAAATTAATAACAATATATATATATATATATCCGATTATAAACTGAAGTATGTAATTATAATTTACCAAAAAATTGTTTGTTCTTAAATATTTATAATAAAACTGAATAAATACACAGTTAGTTTACGATAGTTTAATTAAAGAAAAATTAATCATTCTTTTCATTTAAGACCTTATTATTAAAAGAAAAAAAATTTCCACTCTTATTAATTTATTTAAATAAGTTTATTTACAAATATATTTAAGAAAAATGTCGACGTATTTTATTAAAAATAAATACCAAATCTAAAAATATATATTATAGGTACAAAACTAACAAATTAATATATCGTATTAAAATTCGTGTCAAACTTATAGAACAACTAAATTTCTTTTTTATCTAAGTATTCTTAGTAAAAAAAAACAAAAAAATTAATTAACCATACTTATTAATAAAAATTCAAAAACTGATTGTAATAAATAACAGAAATTTTTAAAATACATTAAGAATTCATATACATTCAATAAATAAAATTAATTTTAAAAAATAATGACTAAAAATGTATAATTTTTTATTAGACCTTTTTAATTTATTATTTTTACATATCCAATTAGTTTTATAATATATTGTGACTTTTGTGCTTTATAAAAAGATATATTTAAGAGACTAATGATACATTTTACTCAAATTAAAAGTAAAAGTTAAATCATTAGTTTAATAATATTACATAGTATTCATTGGGTTTATATGCAAAAACTGTAAATCTTTCGATAATGTTTACAAAATTGTATCAATTTGTTATGCTAAAGAAGTACACAAAATTTTGGCAAGATATTGAAAAAATGTAATTCAATCGTATTATTCTTACTATAAATACATTTTTAAATTTTCAAAATATTAATTTTGGAAAAAAACGTTTTTAATCATTTTCGTGTTATTCTTAAAATTAATGCAATTATAATAATATTGTATAATTTTAATACAAGATTTAAGAAAAAGTAGAATTCATCGTTTCAAAACTTACATTGTCCTGACCCAGAATGAAAAATGCAACAAAGCACCGATAGTATTTTAAGAATAATATCATCCATATCAATATATCCTCTTCATCAAGTTGTATCAAAAAATTTTTTCATATCTATAAAAAGAATTATATTTGAATATATCAAAAAAAATTTTCAATACTAATTTTTGTTTAATATCTAGAAATTGTATGAATTATATTTAATACTCACTAATATACGTAATTGTACTTTTGCATGCAATTTATAAAATATTTATAATTCATATTTCAACCAGTAGGATTAGTAATTACAGATTATTAATTATTTAAATATAATATAGTAGTCAGTTTTGAAGTTAAATTTTGTTTATAATAGTATACAATTAAAATAAGAGAAAATAAATATAAAATAATCAACTTTTTTACATATTTTAGAAACTCTAGTTTCTTTAAAAAATATCTAGTTTATTAATTTTTTTAGTGTGAATATTTTAAATCTCCATAATTTTTTATTGTAGTACAATGCAGTAATATTATTAAAGTTTACAGAGAGATTTTTTTTATATATTATAATACGTATTTTAATATATTAATGTATTAGCGATGTTTATATATTATTATAACTTAATTAATAAATAATCATATTGATTTAAATAATACAATAATTTTCTTTTATATAAAAAATCAATTTTCCTCTAAATTTATAATATATTTATTTGATTAAATAGAAAGAGACATTTTATACGTTCACCAAGTGCATTTGTTAATAATAAAGCATATAAAGACATGTGTAAAGATGACATAGAGACATTGTTGGCAGATAATTTAAAAAATAAAACAAATTTGTTTATATATCATAGCTTTGAAGATATAAAATGTTATATAAATCTTTGAGTATAACGAATAATAATTAATAAACACTAACGGGTATTTATATGATTATTTTAATTAAAATTACTTAGAAGTTTATTGTTATTTTAGCAAACATTATTGATATCTTATTCAATATTTCGTTAAAAATATAAAAATACATCTAGATACTAATTATCTGAATATAATATTTAATGTTCTCAATATTTTGAAAATTTTGACGTATAATTGACAATTTAACAATTTTATTGAAATTTTTTTCTTTATTTTTATTTGTTTTGGCTATACAAATAAATATTCAGAATACATTATTAATATTTTTTTATTAAATTTTAATATATGTCGATTTTGTGGGGTTAAATATTAAATATTAAGCTAAACTTATGGTCTTATTCATGGGTATTTTTTCTAAACATAGAATCATAGAGAAATCATAAATATAGTAAATTAACATCACTAAAAAAACTTGTTTGTATCCGATTTTCTATAAAGCATAATATAATACACAAGCAGTTTTATAAAATACACTTTGAAAACTTCCACTTAACAATGCATTTTTTATTTTAAAACATTTAAAAATTTATTTTTTTAAATATTATCTATATAATTTTAAATGCGATATGTTTTATTAAGTTTATCGTTCTTAACTAATAATGTTGTGTAGACCCGTATTGAAAAAAGTGAAATATTAGACAAACGGAATCGGTAGTTGGATTGCTTACAATTTCACAGTGGGTACCTCTTCGCTGGCTTTGAAGAGCAGCACCTATATGTATTACCAGAAGGGAACTCGATAGTAACGTCAAAAAGATATAGAAAGATAAAAGAGAAACGGAGATACGTTAAAAAACGAGAAAGGGAAAGAGATAGAGAAAGAAAGAAAACAAGGGAGATGGAAAAAGGGAGACAAATGACTATCCGCCACCAGACAGGTGTTTGTCGAGAAGGGGGAGAACTAAACTTTTTATTCGTGTGCATATAGTACATATTCCTTTGGCAATACGTTTCTTTTTTCTTCAGTCATAATCTAATATATTTTACATAAAGTCCAATTCATGTAGATTTTTTAGTTCTTATATAATGTAAATAAAAAATAAAAAAATTTTAATAGTATAAATTTTAATATTAAATTTTTATTCATCAATTTGTATGAAATTTTTATCTAGCATACAAAAGGGAATATCTTGCTTCTATAAATATACCTCTTCTATTAATATTAATTTGGATTTTTTCATCAAAATTTCAATTGATTGTAATTATTATTACAGTGTATCTCCATGTTTAATAACTTCCTATATTATGCTATATAATATCTACGATGTATTGTTCTTTCAGTTAAGTCAATACGTTCATTGAAAAATTAAAAAAAAATCGTTAACGAAAATTGAATACTTACATTTTAATTAAATAATACAATATTCATATAATTATTAATAAGTTTATCAATACATAATAAAACTCAATCAACGAATAAAAAAATGAATATAAAAAACTTTAAATACACATGAATATTATAAATTTATTAATTAATTATTAATTTGCATTTGTTACAAACATTGCATTAATTATAATAATATAATTGTTTAATGAATCATAATCATTAAAATATGCTATTAATGAAATTAATTATTTATACTGAGTCACAAAATAATCGTTAATGAATGACATTCTTTTAATTATTTTAACATTTGAAATGTTTACTACGATATGTGTAGAATTACTATAGTTCTATTTTATAAATATGACAAAAATTTTTTGAACCTTATTAACTGTTTATTATTATTTTAAAAATTGAAATAAAGAAAGAAAAGATAACAATGTAATGTTAAAGTAAAGCATAAATATATATATATGTATATATGTAATCAGATGATCATAACCTGTCTAGACAGTGATTTCGACTAAGTGCTGCTACAAAATTTTTTGTATGCGTAAAAATGCTGTTTAGGAACTTTCTACAGATATAATTCGTCACTTATTAAACAACGTTTTACCTTAACAACACCTGCATATCTACTTATGCAAATGACCTAGCAGTGCTTTCCACGCGTGTTAATGTTTTACAAATAACTAATTTTGTTATACCTATATACTTGTTTAAATTAATATTTTAGAAATGCTTGAAAGCATTTTCATTATTGGAACAGTTACTCGAACTAGCCGAAACCTGAATGAAATATATAATAGAAAAAAGAAATCCCTTAATGTCTGGAAAGGGCCAAATCCTCGCTAGTATCGCTAAAAGTAAGCGCTAACCACCCTCACCACTAGAAAAATCCTTAAATAACTTTAAAAATTTATTAGTTTATGACATAGTCTCTCGAGCCAAATCAGAAGTGAATGATAGAAAATTAGTAGTTAAAAAAAAAGAAGTATAAGTACCTGAACAGACACAAATAGGAAACAGCCGCCAAACATACTACATATCATTGCAGGATGCTTCTACTCAACCAAAAAACATTTAGAGTAGGTAAAAATAGCAGAACATTGCATTTTTTATCCTTGTATAAGGACAAAAAGGTTTTGAAACAAACTGGAGGAGAGAAAAAAGCAGATAATCAAATAAACAGTGTAAATCAATTACTTCTAATCACTTCTAAAAAATTAGTTTTCCCAGTTTAATCTCTATAAAACATTTCTCAAACATGAACAAATCGACACCTAAAATTTTAATAAAATTACGTCCCTTGCTTAAGGTTAGTTTAACGATACTGGAAATATATTTCAGCCTTATTGAATTTTATAAAATCGATATTGAAGCGAGACACGTCAAATTAGAAGTAACTGATCAAAACGATTGATATACTATTTTTGAACAAATTATTTACAATAAAAAGAATTGCAAAATTAAAATTAGACTTATGTTATATTATAATCTGAGGATACATATAACTTTCAATAATACTAATATAAGAACGCTCAAAAATTCAAAATTTTAAATATTATATATAATTTGAAATGGCAGGTACTGTCGCTAATGCATAAGAGTGTGTGTGTAGTATATATGTGTAGTATACATGTGTAAGGTGGATTTGTTTGTGTGTATGAATGGGTAAATGTGAGTTATTGGGTGTGAATTTAGCAGCGAAATGTCATGTACAGGATCCGGGAGTATATATGTGTATGAAAACGTTATGTTCGAGGGAAAGGGAGACTCGAACGGAGAGCGCGCGTCATCTTGAAAAGAGCACTTCAGCTTATAGGCGCGGCATAGTACTGAACTAAGAGAGGCTATGAAAGGAGAGTCGCCAATAGGTTTAAGCATTATCCCAATGATTAAGTATAGTAAACCGTTATAAATGGGCTATATTGGCCGAAATATCGCTGTCGTTTTTCCGCTGCCATCAGAACTTGCGCAATGTCAAGTTTTAATACTTCGCGGCCTAATCGCGACCTTTCATTGCCCTAACCCAAGCTATATAAGCCAACGTAAACATTCAATCGGGACATTCAATACTTTTTCGAAAACGCGAATGTTATTATAAATGTATTGTTAAAGGTGTAACGAACGTTACGTGCGCCGCGATGCTCCTCCTCCCTGCATGGCTCGTGCGCGATTTAATAATAAAATTATCACAGGAAGACGGATTCAGACATATAAGGCAGTTTGATTACTTCATATGTCGAAAAAATGATAAGAGCCAAGTAATGCTGAGTCATACGGGATGGTAGGGTCCGCGGGAACGAGAGCGAGTTTTGCGTACCGAGGCGTGCGAAAATGCTTGCCCACACTAGCGGTTCGACGCCAAGGGAAGCTGCCTTTGTCGTAACGGGCGAAAGTTCAAAGTTGGCCAACCAGACCAGCGGATTGTCCCACGATGGGAGGACCCTCAAAAAATTCAAACGCACTTCAAAATGACAAGAAGAGGACATCTATAAGGAATCGGGAGGGATTCGGGCTTACAAGGTAAGATTCGCGATGGAATCGGGACTCGAACATTAGCTAGCGTAAAAGTTAACCACAGGCACGTTAGGCGAAAACGACTTTCGCCCGATCCTTTAGCGTTGTGGAGAAAAAGAGTCAAAAGCGATAGTGGGATCCACAGCATTCCAGGCGAAACAAAGTCCTGTAGCACAAGCGCCGAACGAGTAAGTACCTCGCTTTGCTGCCGAGGTCTAACGAAAGCTAAAAGTGTATCTCGCAGGCACTGGTATTATTTTTTTTTCTTCGAAAGGCTTTACTTTTATTTTAATTGCGTCATTCTTGAGCCTTAACCCATTTTGACAGTTAATAAGCCTTCCGAGCAGCTGGCCAGCAAAGCCAGCTGTCTCCTGGGCTGAGCGAAAACCTCTCCCCTCTGCTTCGCGCACCCACGAAACGAGCGAACGTTCGTGGTAATAGTCGTATAAGTTAATTTTTTTTTCGTTATATTTATATTATTTCTTCGATTCTATTGCATTTATAGATAAATTTTTTTAGTTTGTATTTCTTTTAGATTAAATAAACGGCGCAACCACGGAAGACTCGTGGACGAATTAAATTAGATTTTTTTTTTTGCTTTTTTTTAATTACGACTTTCCTCCTCCCTCCTTCGCCCGCTATCCAACATCTCGCCAAACCATGGAGCCTTCGAGCTCTGTCGGAGGAAATTAAAGCTGCTTCTTTTTTTATTTATTTTGCTACCTATTTCTCTTTAATCACATCGCATTTCTCTTCCCATTGACCGCTGGAGCAAGCTAGCTCCTTTCCAGGAAAATCCCACCTTTTTAAACCGCGGGTGAACACATCGGTAGTATAAAACTTAATTATTTAAGATGATGTTAAAGAATTAAAGAATTTGTAGTATTGACAGTACAAATAATTATATATAGAGAAATGTACTAAATTATCATCAAAAAAATTTTAAATAATTTTTTTTTTTAATTTAAAAAAATTTAATCGCTTAAGAATATAAATCAATAGGTAATTCATTATCAGAATCAGTGTTTATTACGCTTTATTTTATATTTTGAAATTAACTAAGTTTATTAATAATAGTTGATTAATTATATTAATGATTGAATTGATATTTTTATTAATGACAATGATGAAATTACATTTAATAAAATTATTCACATTTTTTCTAAACGTTCATAGCATTATTCGTATGTAACACGGGTGTCTCCACCCGCCGTTCAGAGAGGTGGGAGTGATGCTGAGATGGAGCCCGCTAGCTCCAGGGTTCGGTGGATTGAGAGGAAATGGGGTCAGGAAAGGGAGGCGAGAAGGCGTATAAAAAAATAAAATAACTCGAGGTTCCAATTTAAGTTTTCCATCGGTCTTCCATGGGGCGCCTTTCATTAGATTCGCGGATCGTTCCTGCTACAGGATCTCGGCTCGTTTGGGATGCTGCGTCTCTCGCTTTTGCTTCCGACTACCTCGGACCCTCCGGTCCCTCTATTCCTCCACGAAATTTATTTTTTCATTCAAAATTTATTCTAAATTTTTGTTGTTGATTTAAAAAAATAATATTTACACAATAATAATTAAATAACTAAAAACGATACATAATTAAATATTAGAATATAAGTTTTAGTGGGATGGGCAATTCTTGTATTTTTTATAATGCGTACTCCGGAACGCGTTCTCTGCCTCGGTAACGCGATGTTTTTAGGACCCGAAAATGAACGCTCCTCTCAGAATGTGTGCCAAATCCAGCGTAAGATTGCCGATATCAGTTATACACAACGACCAAGCCTTTCCTAATGCTGAGGTTCTCGGCAATCCCTTCCCACGACCCTCCCACATGGAACTAGTCCTCGCCTATTTACGCATTATCCATCAGACGCACAGCTATTCGAATTTTCGTGAGGAGCATCTGCAAATCACACGACGATGAAAAGTACTCCCGAAAACCGGAATCTTACTCTTAACTGACACCTTTCTTTTTTTCTTTCCTGGAGATTGCCACGCAGACCTTTCCTTAGGTGGTCACGTGGTCTCCAGCTATAGAAGCATCCTGTTTTCACCCCCACCCCAATTTCAAAATTTTCAACAATGGAAATCGTCGACGTGGCGAAGGACATATGTCCGACTGACGACCAACGATCGGCGGTTAAAGATAATGCCACATGCCGTTTGTTCCGGTCCCGTAAAGACACAAAATCTTCACACGTTTTATAAGACAGCATGCATCATTAGTCATTGACAAGCAGTGGAAAAAAAACACTGAATTCTTCGAAGTAGACTATGCTAATTATAAGGTCTAGCATAAACTGACCATTTTTTAATTATTGAGATTTTAATAATTTTTAATAAGTTTATAGATTACTATTAACTATTACTATTTTTATAAAGAATCAAAGAGGATAAAAGGAAGTTTGGGAAAAGCACCTTCAAAAAATTATACATGAAAAAGCCCCCACATATTACTGTTCAAAATTTAATTAAATATCATGCATCATTTCTGCCTCCTAGTGATCATCAACCTCCCTAATTTCCATGCTATTGGTTTCCCATATTATCATAAAAAAAACTCTCCTCTGGTAGTGCGTATTTCTACCCCTAGGTAGCGGCTCTCAATTTACCTCAGGATTGTAAACCGCGTTATAAAAGTAGAGGTTCCACATTTAGTTACATATGTGCTTATAGTCACCATATAATACTTATTACTACTATATAATAGTTACTCTGCCTTTAAGACTAATAATATCTCTCTCAGTCTTAGAGCTATTATTATAACACATACTGCGTGTATTACCTGTACCAATCTAACTCGTAATTAGCCTTCTATATTGAGTTTTCTTGCTCTTTTGTATTTCGTCTTATGAATTAAGCTTGCTTAGCGCACTTGGCATTAGTGCCCAGAAGAGTCTATCTTGGACCCTCTTCTTATTGATATAGAGATTGCTAAATTTGATATCGATGCCTCACTTGAATGAGTTTATCTCGAAGCTCGATCCACACTTTCATGTTTCCTTTAACTTTCCTGTTGTTTCATCATTGTGAATTAAAGTCTGTCTCCCAATTAACTGTTTACCTAATCTCCCTTCACCTTAAATCATCCTTTTCCCACATAGATATAAATAAGTATATTTCGAAAAACTTAGGTGTAGTATTCCCAAAATCTTCATATTCTTCACAAACTCAACGTTTAATTCTGCCACAGATATCACACCGTTTTCCTTGATTCATTAAAATTTGCAATTTTTCCAAAACATCAATTTTGTAGAAAAAGTATAACAAAAATGGCAAAAAAATAGTATATATTTTACTTCTGATTGATTGATATTCTATTACAAACTTGACAGGATTAAGTTTTCGGCAATATTGCTTTTACAACATGCCTACTTAAATAACAATTATAATAAAATACATTAGGTCACAGTTTTTTATATAATCTTTATGTTGCGTTTTGGCGAGACATCCTTCTATCTGTACTTTTAGCTATGTTCGCGCGATTTCTGGCCTCATCAGCCCGCGAGTTGGGTGAAGGAGCGGGATTCGGGTTTGAAATGAATCCCCTACCTATTGGTGGTTGTACAACCGGCTACTCTAGTGGAGGAGATAGAAGCTCGCCGTGACCCGACCTCTGGGGATCGTCACGCACCGAACCTGCTGGCCGTGACCCGATCGCTGGGGATCGTCACGCACCCAGCCCTTGCTGGCCGTGACCTGATCGCTGGGGATCGGCACGCACCCAGACCGTTGCCCAGGATCTGCACTCACTTTCAGACTCGCCTGTGGTCCATTGGATCGCTTTGACCCTGCGACCTATAATTGATCTTTGTCCACTTGATCTGCTTACCTTCCTCTACACTCCACACTCAATTACACTCGTTCTCCTCGTTATATCGGCCCGCGCGTGCGTGCAAACCCATCGAAGTACTAACTTACACTCTGTTTTACATACTGCCCTTCGATTGACCTCTCATTCTCCCTTTCCATTTCCTCGCGGCCCGCGATTACGCCCCTTCCCGTGCCACCGTCACTCACTTTTCAGGCGCCTTTCGGTCCCTTTGATGAACCGACAAGCCGCCCGTCGTTCATGTATACTTCGAGCTATTTTGGCCCGAACAAGCCAGCTAAAATTTTCTCTATAAGTATATATAGAAAATCTCCCTTACAGATATATAAGTTTCTCCACTTAATTGGAATATTATAAATTTGAGTAAATTTTCTTCGGCTGCAGGATTCATCATGCTTTCTGCATCCTCTTATCCCTCTAAAAAGTCGGTTAATGGTGTGTTGCACGTATTCAAAATGGGTACAAATTGTATTGTAACAAACGTCTTTTATTAACACCATTTGATTAGCGTTTAAACCATATTTTCCTGATATAACAACGAAAAGATTAATGTTTTAATTTCTAAAGTGGATGCTTTATGTGGATGAAATTTTTTCTGTTATGATATTTTGCATACCAGCTACAGTATTTTGTTTTTCTGGTTCTTCCTTTGGTTTAGCTATTCTTCTTTGAGCCTCTTTTGGTAATTGTTTTGTTGGTGGGAATAATACGAATACCTATATTTTATCGTTCAATTACGATCTAGTATATGGGCATATCGAAATGTATCATTCTTGTAGTTTTATATATGTATATTCTCTGCGAATTTACAAAGGAATTTTTAAATCACTGTTGTAATGAAGTGTTAATAGTCTTTCAATTATCTGACATCAACCAAACTGTTAAAAATGCAAAGGTTTCATATATAATATAAACAATTCCACTTAAAAAGCATCTGGTTTTTTAAAGTATCCCTTAGTTCAAAATTTGTCTTTATCTTAATGAGAGTTAGGAATTCCTTATTCTTGATTATGTTTTTCTTTAATTATTTTTCATAAAATCTTCTTATCATCTATTATGCAGTAAGTAAAAAAATCCCTTTAAATCTTGAAATATGATAGCTTCTAGTTTTTCATCAAACTTTTTATCAAATATTATCAAACTCTGTTTTCTATTTTATCATACTCGTTGTTTCCATATTATAAGTCTAAAACTTATTTTATTAACGGTTTGTTTTCTTATAACAATTCTTAAATTTTATCAATTCTTTTATTTACCGCTTTTTCTGTATGACAAGTCTTACGTATGAACAAAGCTTTTATTTAAGGTTTTATTATACATTGCTCGTTTCAAGTCTTATCTGTGAAAGATCCATTAGTAAAAGTAAAAGATCCATTTAAATCCGGTGGTTAATTTCTTTTTTCAAGTTCCATGAATTTTTTTCTTGAATGATTTACTAATAATCGTCCATTAACTAGTCCTTGTTTATGTGCTTTATTAACCTTTTTTGAATTTTCTTCCTGTTACTGTTAACTAATATATATTTTTCCTTCTACCTAATCCTAGTTATTATTTGTATTCGCGCAATTTCTGGCCTCATCAGGCTGCAAGTTTGCGAGTAGGTGAAGGAGCGGAGGATCGTGTACGAAATAAATTAAGAGACAATTTGGGCTCCTTAATAATCTTTTTTTTGTCCACGCGACGTGCAAATGGCATAAAAAACTTCCTCGAGGTAGGGGGAAAAAGCCTTGCTAATTTATATACACACGGCGTCGCCACATTCACAATATCATACACACTCACACGCACACTCATACCTCTTCTCGCCGCTCCATGTACCCTTCGCAACTATTCTACCTCCCGGTCGGTTATCCAACCGGTGCCTACAGAGAAGTGTGTTGCTCGCCGTGGTCCGATCGCTGGGGATCACCACGCGCAGAGCTCCTTGCTTGTCGTGGCCTAATCGCTGGGGATCGCCACGCACTAAGCCTTTTGCTCAGGGCTTTTTCGCTCTCTTCCAAGCGCGCCTGAGTGTGCGTTGGTAGCGAGGATCCAACGGCTTTTCCTTCTCTGCTATACTCAGGCCTTACGCCCACACACTTTGGTACCCACAATCTGCCGCTCGCCACGGCCTTGTGTTTCGCATGTCCTCACTTTTTCGGGCCCAGTCACGTGGAATCTTCCTCCACAATTCTTCTTGCCGAACTGTCCCTCACGCCCGCTGAGCCCTTCCAACTTTCCATTTTCCTCTTTGTCTCCCACTTTTTACTCTTTGCTGAGACGCTTAACTTCTCGCTCCCCTCCGCCATTCGCGCGAATATCAGGGCCATTTTTGTGTCAACAATTTGTTTTTTGTTTAGCTGTTTTTTTAAAAGATAAAAAAGGTTAATATACAACTGTAAGTGTGACACGGGTGTCTACATTCATAGTGAAGTAAAGGGAGGGTTGTTGCTAGGAGGGAACTTACCGATTTCAGGCTTTAAGGTGAAGAGGGATGAAGGGAGCGGGATAAGATGGCAAAATAAAATAAAAAAAAAAAATGAGTACAATTTTTATATTCATCCGAACGTCGGCAGGAGTCGTAAAAAACAATTAACAATAATGAATTAAGATTGTTCGGGCCAAAATAGCTCGAAGTATGCCTGAACGGCGAGTGGCATGTCGATTTGACAAAGGGACCGATAATCGGCTGAATAGCGGGCGACGATTGCGCGGGAAAGAGCGGGCCATGAGAAAATGGTATAGGAGAATGGGAGAGCTTTTACGCGAGAAGGGAGTTTTTACGCGCGACCCGATACAACGACGAAAGCAGGATTCCGATGTCGTAACCACCAACGAGCAAGTGCAAGTGAGTGAGGAGTGAGTGGGCGTGTGCGTGTGAGTGTGTATGATATTGTGAGGGTGGCGGCGCCGAGCGTATATACATTAGCGAGGCTTTTTCCCCCTCACAGAGGGGGTTTTTTATGCCAATGTAACATGCGTGGTCAAATAAAAGGAATGTTTTAAAGCCCAAATTGAGTGTAATTCATTTGGACCCCGAACTCTCGTTCCTTCACCTAATCGCGGACTCACGTCCTGATGAGGCCTGAAATCGCGCGAACAAAGATTATAACAATTATAATTTTCGTCTATTTACAAGATTACAGGTAACAAGAAGCAAGAAAAGAGAAAAGGAATAATTTCATTAAAGTGAAGTATAGGGGATTCCCGATGCTCGATCTTGGCATCAGTTGATGCTGCGTGGCTGAGTTTTGTCAACAAAACGTTGACCTGTTCGCTAGATTCCATTACAGAGTTGTGCGTACTTACGCGTTTGAACACTTCACCTTCGGGGGAGGGAAAAAGACATCTCTTTGAGACGACCTACAGCTGCTCGCCTTGTGACTGCGTCTTTACAATCCTTGACGTTGGTACGGGTTACCTATATCATCACAGTCATAAAATATCATTTATGACGCAGGGAGGATGTGGGAATGATGATTGCATTTTTTCCTCGGATTCGTTCAATAAGTCCATTTGTCAAAACGCATACAAGAACGAATCTTATGCGCAATTTCAATTCTCTTGACCCCTTTTCATCCTTAAATGCCCTTATAGCTTTTATTGGGAATTACCTTAAAATTCTATCAAACTGATTCTATCTTTAACCTCTTTATGACCTGACGTGATTATATGGTTGGCTGGATCCGAATTTTTTTGTTACGCTAAGGACGCTCTCCCTTGGCTTCTAGCTGGAAGCGCGAGTATTGCTTTTCGCGCGTTTAAGCTTTTGGTGGTTCGCCCTCGCTTCGATGATGAGGGGGACCGACATAAACACCATTAGTAAAAAAAAAAATTATTTTATTTTTCCAACCAGCGCGATCTCAGACTAGGTCGAAATATCATTTGTTCAGTTCGAATTAGAATGTTTTTAACATTTTTATCTATTAGGGTGTAATGTAATTAATCTCTCCTTTTTATGCCTACCTTATATATGTTTAGCAGCGACCAAATTTTGGAGAATTCATAAATAAAACTTTTAAAACTATAAAATTTTATTTTTAGTTGGATGGTTGTAAAACTGAGAGAGGTCGCAAATTTTAAATAATGATGAAAAGTGATTTAGATCAAACTCTAAACGAGAACAAACAAATTGACTCAAAAAAAAAGTCATACCTTCCGGTAATTTCTTACAATACGAAAATTGATAATATAATCAATCAAATTTACAATTTGAGCAATAGAGGTTTATTGGCCGTAGCTAATTGCTTTAGTTTTAATTGTCCTATTGTGCATCTTTATTTCGCAAGGCTGTTCGTAATATGATGTAAATTTTTTTCTAAAAGTCATTATTACGTTATTTTTTATTTTATAAGCGTGAAGTCTGGGCTCTCAAAGGAATCGGGCGAAATTTTCGAGTATTCAACCTTAACACCACATGTGGGGCTTTGTGGTGGCGGACCTAATACTTTCCTAGCTACTCGTACCACCAAAAATGGAAACACCTTTAAACATCAAAAGCGTAAAGGAGTAAGAAGGTGCTAGTGCTTGTGGTGCACAGGGTGTGGAGGTAGTATAAGCTCCAATGCCCCAGGGCCCCATGGACCCGATAAAGGAAAGGGAGGTGGCCCCTGAGATGATGGAGGTCGCGACCCCAGCGTCAGCTTAGGAGATGGGGACTACGTCGTCCGAGGAGGAATGGCGAGCTCAACGCAGGTGTGGGGTTGCCCGAAGGAGACTAGCTAAGGAGCGTAAAGCTCTGGAGAACGGCCGCTCGAACGCCCCTACGACCCTTGCAGAAACGATGTCAACACTTATAATGCAGGGACAAAAGAATAGAGCTGAAGAAGAGAGAACTTCTCTGATTGACCCGCGCAAGTTTCCTCCAACAAGACAGGACAAGCTCGGAGCAGCACCATGTCAGATGCGGACAAGGTAAATCCCTTGCATGGTACTATGGTCATTGTTCGGGCCAAAATGGCCCGAGATACGCCTGAACGACGGGCGGCAGCGGCGCAGAAAAAGCGCCGCAAAGAATGCGGAAATAAGAGGGAGAATGCGGAAATAAGAGGGAGAGAAACGAAAGGAAGAGGGAGAAAAAGGAAGGAAGAAGGGCCCGAGAGAGTGCGTGGGAGGGAGTCGAGGGCTGTCTTGCACCACCGGGCCCGAAAAAGAGGACGAGTGACGACCTCCAACGACGCGTACGAGGGTGAGACGCGGGTGAACGGGTGGGACGAGTAAACAATGAGTGCCGAAGGAGGAGGAGAGAGAGAGAGAGAAAGGGAGAAGAGTGGCTGGATCGAGACGATCCAATCACCCCCAAGCGCGTGTGATACCGCCAAGAAGCCCAGCAACGAGAACTCGGTGCGTGGCGATCTCTGCGATCGGCCCACGACAAGCAACGGCGGACGAAGTTCATTCGGTGGCGATTCCAGCGGTCGGACCACGGCAAACGGCGGACGCGAAGAGGACCGGTTGGCCAACCGACAAGAGGGTGGGATGGGTGCGAGATATGGTATGTGTGTGTGTGTGAATGTGTATGACATTGTAAGGGTGGCGGCACCGTGCGTATATATATTAGTGAGGCTTTTTCCCCCTACCTCGAGGGGGTTTTTTATGCCACTTGTAACCGCGTGGGCGAATAAATAATTGTTAATGAGCCCAAAAATATCTTGTAATTCATTTCAAACCCAGATCACGCTCCTTCACTCTTTCTCGAACTCGCGGCCTAATGAGGCCGATAATCGCGCGAACAGTAATAATAAGGGAAAATTACCCTGGTGACAACATTAATACAGAAATGGTTCACTGTTAAGGTAAAAGTAACACTCGCGCTTCCAGCTAGGAGCCAAGGGAGAGCGTCCTTAGCGTAACTGGATAAATTCGGATCCAGCCAACTAAATAATCACGTCAGGTCATAAAAAGGTTAAGGAGGGAATCAGTTTGATAGAATTCTTAGGCTCCCCATGTGGTCGGTAGGAAGAGGTGCACTGATGATATACTCAAACATCAACCCCACAATCTTTCTCTTTGACAAGAAATACCGGGTTAGCATCCCACTTCGTGAGACTTTTTTTTTTTTAAACGAGCAAAGAGCCTTCCTCTGGAAGGGTCTGGCTTACAGATGGTTCGGGGGTGTATTGCAAGCAAAGCAACACACACTTAGTGATACTACTCGTACCATATACCACTGTGTTTCAAGCCGGACGGAAATACGGTGAACGGTGAACGCTGTGATTGAACAACCACACTGCCTGAGGGTGCTCATCTGCTCGGACAGCAAGAGTGCCTTGAGGGTGCTAGACAAATACAATACGAGATCGAGACTGGTCTGGAACTGTTAACAGGCCCTAAACAGTCTTGCGACTAAAGCTAGAGTGGAGCTGATATGGGTCCCCGTCCATAACGGAGCTATGGCAGGATCATTATGGCAAATACTTTAGCGAAGCAAGCTGCCAACAGCAGCTTTATGGGACTGAAGCCGGCAGTTGGCTTATGCCAAAGTCATATCAAAGAGGTGGTGCGACAATGGATAGCTGACGAGGCAGGACGGACCTGGAACGGAACGGTCACAAGCGATCATAGCAAGATCTTTGTAACCACACAGAGCGCTTCAGTCTGGGCCATAATCATCCTGGGGATCAGCAGAAGTAAAGCAAAGAGGCTGGTAGAGATCTTCACGGGTCATGGAGACCTCAGAACTCATAAATATAGAAAAGGACTGGTGCCAGACCCATTCTGCAGACATGGTTGTGGAGTGGAGGAGACTCCTAAGCACCTGCTGTGCAGCTGTCCTGCATTAATCTGCAAACGAGTAGCGCCTCTTTGAGGTTTCAGTATTGGAACCAGAGGAGGGGCAACCTAAGCACTTCTCTCGGATTCTAAATCTGAGTGAGGAGTGGTAGAGCATGCGACAAACGAAGGGCGCCAAGGGTAACAACCATGCGCCCAGAGACTTCTAACGGTGATCACGAGGCTCACTCGCCCCTTAATAATAATAATAAAAGCTGGGCTTCAGTCGCAAATAAATAAAGATAATTAAAAATATGAAAAATAGAAATTCCTAAAAAAATTTTAATTTAATAGTAAACACAGGCCTAAATTAATGATCTAAATACTGGTACTATTAAAAGGTATTGTATTTTTAATTAATGAAATCTCATGCATTATAAAAGATGTCAAATAAATGGTAATACGTAAATGTTTTTTTTATACTAGGTCAGTATCGCAAGATGGTGGTAAAAAGGGTGATCCTAATCCATTTACATCGACGAAGCTATTACTAAGAGAACTCCACGTAGGTAAACTAAACCAGTACAAAAAAAAGTACTCACTTTATTCAAAAAAGTATTTCTACTATACCAGCACATATTTAAGATTTTTTGTTTTTCCTATTATTACAACACAAATCAAATGATGTCCCAAAAAAATGCTGCGCAATCAATATCAATTTTTGATGAATACAACATTCTGATAAATGTTTTTCTAGAAGAATGCGATGAAGTAAAAAGCATAATCGATGATGGTACCGAAAGAAACCTTGTTTAATTAATTAAGACTGAATTTAAGGATGAAGCTCAACGTTCTGTTTAAGGGAATCACGTAGATATTATAAAAGAGTTAAAACATGTTTTGAAGAATTTTTTTGTCTCATAAAATCATTTAAAATAAAACGATTTAAAATAAAAAATATTCAAACATCTGTTTTTCATCTCCAATCTAATGGATCTCATGAAAGATCATATTATGCTCTGAGCAAGTTATTAAAACATTGTACTTCTAAAGATGACGAATGGGATTAGTGGATTGATTGCCCATAGCATCATCAAAATCACAACACTTACAAAATGCAAAGGTAAATTTAAGCACTAATAAATTTCTAATAAATCTAACATTGGGTGTTGTCTTCATTAATGGACGGAAAATGCATTAATGATGAAAATAAAATAGTTTCTGGGAAACTTCCAGAAAATGATCCCAAATTCCAACATTTTAACACACTATATGAAGGAGAAGTTTTAAAAATTCAGGATTCTTCAGAAAATCAAGGCCAAATTATGTATTCTTTAACCATTCAAGGAATAGCATTCGGATTAACACAAAAGTCAATATAAGTCTGCAATCATTATCAAGTGAACGTCCCAAATTAGTAATTTTTGAAACAAAGAAAAATAGGAATTTTGCTGAAGATATTCATCAGCTCTTACAGAATCCTAACTAACTACGTATGAATATTCAAAAATTTTATATGTCGAGAAATTTATAAAGATCCGATTTAAAACATTACATCTAGATTACATTATAAAATTATTATATCATTTTAACTGAAAAATGTAAAATAGAACGAGAGACTTTAAAAATTCACTAGCAAGCGTATTTCTCGCACCAAATCAATTCACTTTAAAATTAATCTACTATTTTTACCAATGATCAATGACTATTAAATAATTACGAAGTCTAAAACGCGAATATAAAGAATTTATGTTATATATTTATTATGGTTATCAAACAGAAATACAAAATCTGTTTACAGAAAAAATAGAGAGCTTATTGCGCAAAATCTATCAATCTGTATATTTGCATATCTACTGTAGTCAATTGTTAATCAATTTTATATATTAAACATTTTCAGTATCTTAAATGTTTATTAAAAACATGAATAAAGTACGATAGCTACTGCGCAACCGTAAAGAGTGGTTTGAATAAGTGTACCCCTTCCATTAAGTACTAGTATTTGTTAGATTGATTATTGATAAAACCAACTGAGCATAACAATCTAAACTGCCACGTCTCAAACGCTGAATTACCAATCTTTCTTTTTATTTTGTTTTAGCCTATATTTTATAATCTCGCTATAGTAGGGTGCTTGATGCATCATTTTTTTACATATATTTAATCAAGTCCAAATTTTTCATATCATTTCAACTATTTTAAAAATTAAATTATTATAATAGGATGCCAGAAATTTCTTCACACAATGCCATTTTATTCATATATGAATACATAATTACCATTTTTGTATAGATATTCTGTAACTGTGTTCCAAAAACTATATACTTGAGATTCATACAGGATTTAGGAAAATGGCGGTGTGTTACCTTTACTATTGGCTTGTGAACATAATATATATAAAAATTCGCCAAATTACTGACTTTATAAATTAATTCATTACACCGTATTATTCAGTGAAATTAGCTGAATCGTGTAGGTAAAAAGTATTTGTCAACAGTTTTTGTGTATGGTTGTGGCTCTTGCAACAAAAATTTTACGCGGGAAGCAAAAAGAAATAGGCCAAAGCACATTTTATCAGTACAAAATACATGAAAAAATAATCAGATTATAAATATTCTTCATATATATTAATAAAATATGTGCTCTTTTTCAAGTATGATTCATTAATTTTTAATATTCAAGCAATTCCATTTTTTTTATATTAAGTATTACATTTTTCTTCTGCTATTTATTATCTGTATTTAATATCTTTTTAATAACAGATTGCAAATACTCACTACAATATTAGTTATAACAGTTTTGTAATAATAATTTTAAAAGAACCCCTTGAATAAACACTTCTATACGAGTAAAAGCAATTTTTAGGTCAAGTATATAAAATATTACCATTTTTTAAAAATGTTTTATTACTATTTTTTTAAATAGGTTACAAAGCCCTTTTGCAATATCATTGTTCAGTTTATATAACAATGTATATTTTGAAATTCATTTTGAGTAATTATTATAGAAAATTTGAACTTTTAATTATTTATAAAATGTAAACAAAATAATTAGATAATATACATATTTAAAGAAATATTAAATTTTGAATTACTTTACAATTTTATAAATCAGAAATTTTTTTACTTTTTATTAGATTATGTATATAGTTTTTTTTATTGAGTACTTTATATAAAAATATTAATAATAGAAAAATGTATGCTTGGTTCTAAAATTATGTTCAATTTTTTTTGTACGGTACATTTAATTATCATACTTGTATTTTGATTTCTATTTTAAAATCATTTTTATGTATATGTTACTTAGTGTAATTTTTAAAATGTATAGAATAAAAACTTGAATGTATTAACTTTCATTTTGTAAATGGAACATAATATATGTTTTATTTTATTATGTGTATACAGAGATGTAAGTTTTTCTTTATTTATAAAATACTTTTTAAGAGGTATTTTTTTTATTCTTTTATTGTGATTTGTGTAAATTTTTTTTAAAAACTTTTATACTTTTGAGTGAAATTATTAATTTTATTATCATTTTCCATTCGATAATATTATTATTATAGTAGATAAATAATGATAAAAGTTGATTTTTTAGATCTTGATATTAAAATAAGTCATGTCTAGTTCATACATTGTGGAACCCAGTGAGGGTAAAAAAGATGACACACTTATCTTAATGGTAAATGATAATGGTGTAATTTCTGTGGATCAAGATACATTACAAAGTCTTATACGTATGTATTTATTTTACATTTTATGTAAAAACTAAATTTACTGATTTTTTAAAAGATACCATAAAATATTTCTATATTGTTTTTACATGATAATTAGTACACCTAATAAAGTTAAATTAATTTTTTTCAGTTAATCAATCAAATGCTTCAGTAAGTGTCGTAAGGTTAGGTCAAACTGATAATGATGTTGCTGAAGGAAATATAACTTTAACTGTTGATCCACCTCCAATTATATCAACTGAAATAAATATTACAAGTAATGCACCAGATTCAACAACATTGGTAGATCCATTTATGGAAATGGATGCAGAGCAACTAGAAAGGTTAGAAACGGCACTTCAAAGTGAAGAAGCTAAGCAAATTCTTGGGGAAAATGTCACAGCTATGCTTGGTAAATTAATTTTGGAAATATTTATTGATATATTATGTAAGAAAGTTTCTTAAAAAAAGTTTTTTTTTAGACATGCTGACTGTAGAAGAGCAGCAAAATTCTATAAGATATAGTATAGAACTAGATCATTGTTATACTAGTAAGTTTTTACCTTCACAATCAAAATCTACAAATCAATTATCTCATATTACTACGTTTGACATTGATCAATCAATGTGCATAGATTTCAACAAATCTATCTCTCCTATGTTATTACCAGTATCTTCTGCTAATATTAATAATGCTTGTATTACATCAAAACAAAAAGTTACATCTATGTTGCCAAAAATTGTGAAACAACCATCTTTAACAGGTGGACGAATTAGAAGAACCTCTATTACTTCGCAGCCTATAACAAGTACACCAAAATCAACTTTTAATGCAAATATACGTACAATTTCATGTACAATGCAACAAAAAGGCAATCTACATGTTAATGATAAACTAGAAGGTGATGAATTGTTTTCATCATCTGAGTCTTCTGAATCGGAAAGATCAGATAGTGATAGTGATTTTGGTCCTAAAACCTGTAGAAGAAGTATCAGAGCCAGAGGGGGGCGAAAGGGTCTCACTACAAGAGGTGGTTTTATAGCTTCTCGAAGACGGAGTTCTAACAAACAAATGGATAGTGAACAAGTCAGAAGATTAGATTTAGAAATGGCAGCTGCAGTTAGTGCAATGAAGAGTCCGGAAAAGGATGAAAAATATGCTAAAAAAAATATTGTGAAAATTAAAAAACAATTAAAAACATTTGGTACAAAAAAAAAAAATGATAGCTCTCTTTCAGTTACTCCTGTAAGTGAGACATCATCAAATGAAACAAATACTTTACAAACAACAAATTCAGTAAAAGCAAATCTTATAAGTGCTAACATGTTTAAAGGGGATATGATTCTTACAAAACCTGGTCAAGATAGAAATGCTAAAGTAGTATTTCTTCCAAAACAAGTTGTAATGAACCCAAACGAGATTAAAACTATTGATTGTAAAAAACATGTTACGGTACAAAAAAATAAACTTATATTGTCACAGACTTCTAAGCCTCCTGTTCTCAAAGATGCGAAAGTTATTTCTCCTACAACAATAATACAAAAATCAGCAACACTTCAACAAAACTTGATATCTTTGGAAATGCAAACAGAACCAGATCACAAAATTTCTCAAATTTTAAAAATAAAATCTGTTGAAATGAAAAAGGAAAAAAAGAAAGTGGATACAACTATGGAGATTGCAGCTAAATCTATAATTGAACCTTCAAAATCTGTAGAAACAAAAACACAAACAGGTATGTTAAAATTAATTTTTATATTAACTAAAATTAAAAAAATTACAATCACAATTTAATGTTAATGTAATTTATACATTAACCATTTATGCATATAAATTTTTTTGCAAAATATTAAAAACCAACATTTCATTAAAAATTTAATATAATTACTACCTATTAATATTTTTAAGTTTATTTATGATTTAGATTATTAAATTTAAGTTTTTTAAGTTTTTTTTAAATTACTTAATGATTGAGTTATTAAAAATATATAAATTAATTCTTTCAATGTTGATCTATCACTAAATATAAGAAAATAAAATATATTTATTTGTGAATAATTTTTATATTTTTAAGCAAACTATATATAAATTATATTATTTTTTAGTTGATTCAAACAATTCACTTTTTTGTTTTTTTTCATAATAGAAGATAAATAATATTAATTGTTATATATATATTTATAGCCCAAAAGAAAATTGTTAAAAAAGAGCATCGTAAATCAGATACATTAGTGGTTGAATCTTTAGGTCCTGCCTTATTTTCTACTCCCGATATTATTCGTCGTGTTGGTTCTGTCAGTGAAACAAAAGTATTAGAGAGTTCAATTATAACACCAATAGCACTACCATCATCAGTTGTTTGTCCTGATAGTATGAATCCTCAAGCATTACCAACAGTAACAAACATTTCTCATATTTCAAATTTAAACTTCAGTGGAACAATTTCATCAATCAATACTATAAACATGTTAAATAAACAAAAAGATATGAATTTATTGACCAACAATTCAATGAAGGAATCAATGACTACAAAATGTAATACTAATACTCCTAATAATGCTTTAATATTTTCGGAAGCTGTAAATCATAACATGAGTACTAAAGTTGCTGTTACAGAGACACATCAGCTTGCTTTAGATCTTGGTAATTTTTTGTTTTATAAGATATATAATTGTATGATAGTTGTTACTTTTTATTAGATCGCAATTTTTATTAAATAGTTTATTTATCATAATAGATAAGCAATTCAATTGATATTTCCGAAATATTTGTTTTACTAGCATCCAATCCATCTTCATCTAAAGAAATATCTTTACCAATGGAACAAACTGTTAATTTAAAACATCATTCTATTGAGGGTAGGTTATTTAAGTTAATTATATATTTAAGTTGATAACTTAATTTATTTAAATTCTACTGTATTCTATGTAATTACTTTATTATTAATTTACTTTTTAACTCCATGGTCTTCCCATGATTATTTGACTAAATTACCATATTATTACTATATTATACATGATTTTAATATTTCAGGCGTTGAAGATGATAATTTATTGACTTCATTAGAAATTGAGGCTGCAAAACAACTACCAAATGATGAGGAGCTATTAGCTGAAGCAATATTGTTGCAAGAAACGCTTGATGTTGATCTAGATCAAGTAAGTTTTTTTGTTTTATAAATGAATTGAATATTAATAAAAGATATTTTGTAAAACATAAAATTTAGTATAACATTTTAATCACTGGAATAATTATTTATATTAATAATTTATTATTTTTCATTTTTTTTGAAAGCAAATATTTGAATTGAGAATGTAATATTATTTGATACATAAAACGTATTTACCCGTTTAGTTTAAATATTATACTAAATATTATTATTTAATTTTGTTATTAAAGTTGAATTTTATAATAAGTACATTTGAGCTAATAATCATTAGATACTATTTAATTTCGATTCATGATTTTAATGTGCTCGACATGCATTGACTATATTTTTTTTCACTTTTGCTTTTAAATTTATTTATATATTATTATATAGTCCTGTCATATATATGTGTATAAACACCTGATGATAAATTAAGACTTTCTAATAATAGGAAAATAAATTAACCATATGTTTTCCTACAGTAATTTATTATTAAGTACAAAAAAAATATTTTTAAAAAACATCCGAGTACCAGTTCATTAAAAAGTATATTATATTACAGAGTGGATTAGGTGACCCAACACCAGAGATGCCTGAATCAAATTTATCTTCAACAATAGAGGAATCTACTTCTGCCGTAATAGATCATTCAAATAAAAAAGTATTTACATCCCCTTTTTCAGACATAAATTCACAAGACTTAGTAGCAAAGATTGAACCACATATAAAGAAAGATATAAGAAATCCTGTACAAATTGTACGTGGTGGACGAATAATAACACTACCACCAATAGAAGCTCCTGCAACTCGAAGTAAAAGGCTGCAAGCAAAAATTGAAAACCGACAAGTCAGGACTGAAAAAAAACAACAGTTTCAACAGCAACTGAAGGTTGAACCACTTATTATTAAAACTGAAAGAGCATCGTACGTATTTTTAAAAAGATTTTTTACAATTAAATTTAGTGTTATGCGTTAAATTATATGTATAATTTACAAAAAAACTATATCATACATTAGCTTACAAAAACAAGATATGATATATGATATGGAAGATGACGAGGAAGAGGAGGAAGAAGCTAATTCAGACTCTGAAGATGACCCTAATCGATTGTGGTGTATCTGTCGACAACCTCATAATAATCGATTCATGATATGTTGTGATATTTGTCAAGATTGGTTTCATGGAAAATGTGTTCATGTTACAAAAGCAATGGGTATATATCAATAATTTTATTACATTATTGTTTAAAGAATTAAATATATTTTTATAACAAAATACTTAATCTACATATATATTTTCTCAATATAATTGAATGTTACTTTATAACATTAATGATTACATTAATGATTGTAATAATAAAACCATAATATTTATACATATAAATTATAAAGAAAAAAATTGAAAGACCAAATTTTCAATATATTTTCTAACTTCCGTAGGAGAACAAATGGAAAGTCAAGGTATTGAATGGGTATGCCCCAATTGCTTAAAAAAAAAGACTGAAGAAAATAAATTTAAGTCTGTTTCTAAAAGGCAAAAAGGTACAACAGAAATTATGCCGATCGAATCAAATAGTACGTCACCAATTTGTAGTGTTTCAAAAATAAATGATGTAAAATTTATGTCTAATTCTGGAAAGACTTTTGATGTTTTATCAGGGATTACTCATTGTGTTGTGTGTAAAAAAGAGGCAAGAAAATCAAGTATTTATTGTTCTGATGCTTGCATTCTTGCCCATGCTGAGGTAACATCTACAAAAGACAGATCATCTTTAACACAAACAAAAGGTTCAAAAACCGATATACCAATGTCTAAGTTAAATTCAGACGTTAAAATAATTGTATTTGATAAAAAAACAGGAAAAGTTTTAACTGGTAAGAATTTAATTCATGAGAATCTAAAATATATTTTTTGAAAAAAATGAAATTTAATACGAATTATTAAAATTGTTGTAATTTTATCGATACGTTTTTTTTGTAATTCGCATTTTATGCATGTTACACTTAAAAATATAATTAAAATAAAATATTAAGTATATATAGATTTTTACTATTTAACTGAAAAGTAGCTAAAATATTTATTTAATTTGTACAGGTGCTGATGCTCCAACAATGCTAAACTTAAAAATTTGGCTCAAAGAACATCCAACATACGAAGTTGTTAAATCTAATCATTTAAACAATTTAGAACAAAAAGGAAAAACTGTTGCGACTTTTACTCAAGGAATAAAAACTGTATGTTATTTAGAATTTTATATGAAAATGACGTTAAAAAAGAAAGATAAACTTTTATAAATTTATTATTTTTAAATAATTGTTTTTTTGTAAAGATAATAATTATCAATTTTATGTACACTAATTTGAACTAATTTCATTTATTGAATTTCATTTATTTGAACTAAATTTATTTATTTGCATCCTTTTTTTTGTAGAATAAACTGCTTCAAGAAAAATCAACCCAGCCAAAAATGGTTTATTCAAAAGTAATCGGTTCAAAACAAACCGTTTTAACATCAAGTGCAAAAAAGGCAGTACTTTTGACCGATATTCCATCAACACAGTCTTCTATCACTTCGTCTCAATCTCGATTAAAACAAGTTAATTTAAAAACTGGAAAGACCTCGACTTCTTATATTAAACAGACAACTGTTAAGACTGCATTGCAACAACAAATATTGCAAAGGCCAGTTACATTATCAAAACCTAAGCCAGTTCTTAAAAAATTGCAAGAAGTTAAAGCATCTACACATCAACAGCAGCAACAACATATAAGTATGTCAAACGTTACTCTTTCAAAAAAACCTGAAACGGAACCGATAAGGTTAAATGTAAGAAAGACACTAGCAGAATTATTGCATACAAGAATAAAAGAAACGAGTGATTTGAAATTAAATGAGGAGGATATCATGCAGTTGGCTTTACAGATCGAACTTGAAATGTTCAAATTTTTTAAAGAAACGGGTGCTAAATACAAGGCAAAATATCGTAGTCTTGTATTTAACATCAAAGATACAAAAAATTTAACACTTTTTCGGAAAATTGCTGATCGTTCACTAGGACCAGATGCTGTTGTAAAACTTAGTCCTGATGAAATGGCAAGTCAAGAATTAGCTGAGTGGCGTGAAAAAGAAAATAAACATCAACTTGAAATGATAAAAAAAAATGAATTGGACCTAATGTCTCAAGCTAAATCAATTGTTGTTAAAACTCACAAAGGTGAGCTAATAATAGAAACTGACGGCACGATGGATCACGTTGACGCTAAGACATCTGTACAAGACATAGTAACAGCGCTTAATAGTAGAGAAATAATAAGTTCTACAGTAGAAGAGAACAATAAGCAAAATGAAGAAAGATTAACAAACAAAAATAAAACTATAAAAGTATTTGAAACAGAAAAAAAAAGAAAAGATAAAGAAAGAAACAAAGAAAAAAGACGCTGTAGGTCGCAAGATAGAATAAATTGTAATAAACGCTTAAATAGAAATCATAGACATAGTAGAGAGAGAAGTAAAGAAAAAAAATCGAAAGACTATAAGTATAAAGATCGTACGAAAGTTAAAAATAAAGCGTGTGACAAAATAAGAGATCGAAACAAGAAAAAAGATAAGAACAAAGATAAAAAAGACAAATACAAATTAAATAGCTCTAGAAGTTACAGTAAAAGTGGATACAAAGAACATAAAGATAAGTATAAAAAAGATGAAGAAAACAAGAACGAATTAGAAAAAAATGATTTGACAGTAAGTGGGGAAAAGGCTATAGAAGAAAGATTATGGAGACATATTGAGGATGAAACAACCAATACCTTGGATGGTAATGATTCAGATATTTCTGATAGAGAGCCCAGTTCTACAGTAACCATTAAGACGCCAGATATCAATGAAGACAATGACAAAGACATTTTTGAACAAAATTTAAAAGAGGGAAAAAATGTTTCTGCAACAGTATGGCGTGGTTTTGTTTACATGGCTGATGTTGCTAAATTTTTTGTAACTGCTCAAAATGTTAGCGGCAACTCTAAGAATCTTATGGAAGATTTGCCCGATACTTTTGATGTTGTTGGAAGAATAAATCCCCTTACTGTTTGGGATTACATAGGAAAAATGAAAAAAAATGCAACAAAAGAAATTCTTATTATAAAATTGACTGCAACTAATGACGAAGAAAAAATTCCTTATATTACTCTTTACAGTTATTTAAATAGCCGTAACAGACTAGGAGTACTTGGAAACATCTCACCAAATATTAAAGATTTTTACATTATGCCATTTTCAAATGGTAGTAAATTGCCATCTGTGTTACTGCCTTTAGACGCTCTAGAATTAGAAGAGAATCGTCAACATCTATTACTGGGTATTATTGTTGTACAGCGAAAGAAACGTTCATTCAATTGTACTGTATCAATGTGCCCTGTTCCTTCAAAAATATTAAAAAAAGAGCAACAGCCTGTTGATCGCAGCTATACACCGCCAACAGCACAATCGCAAATAATAGTTCACGATGAAAGTATGACACCGCCGAATTCTCCAAAAGTCAGTACTCAGAGTTTGACACATGATATTAAACAAAATCTTTCAGTCATATCTAAAATAGTACCGGAACTTTCGTCTAAAATTAGCCTTGGATCTTCTTCATCATCTGATAAGATGCAACTGGATGATGATGATGAACCTTACAGTCCTGGAGAACCAGTTGACATAGTACTTGATGATAATGAAGATGAACTTTCAACATCTTCAAAATTGAAGCTGATAAAACCAATGCTAGAGACAAAAACTGTAGAAGTAAAAAGCTCAACAGAATTGCAACGTAAAATGGAAGAATTGAGTAGGCAAATTGAAGAGGAAAAGCAACAGATACAAAATATTAGTTCATCGTTTCTCAGTGATGCTGCTACGACTCTGCCGGTGAGAGACTTGCCCAACGGGGCCTAAACATTTGCACGCGTATAAATATTTGTAGTTTTTATCCTTTTGATGCTCATAGTGTAAATAAAGCTTTACTTATAAACCTTTTAACCACGTTAGACTCAAAAAAATATTCTCCAATCCAGTTTCCCTACTATTTCAGTAAACATTACCTTTTTTTAATAAAATTTGTAGTGAATTTAATATTTTTGGCAATTTTTATATGCATTTAATACTGCTATGATAATGGAACATTGTGATCCAACTGTGATATTTTATTTTATTAATAAATATAAACTTTAAACTTAAGTTAAATGCTTTTTTCACTTACATTTTTATACAATTTTTGATAAATATTTCTATTCATACTGCATTATAAATGAAAATTACATTTATTTATTCTTTTTTTATATTCTTATATTATATAATCTTTGTAATATAAACAGGGATTTATAGTTTGATTACAAAATGAAATTTAAATGCAATAGTTATCTTATAAACTTTAATAAATTAAAAAATTTATCAATATAACTTTAATAATAACAATTAATAAGAATAATTTATATTAATTTTTACAATTCCAGGGCTTGGGACTTGCTCTGCCAGATAGTGGAAATGGAGTTGAAACTTATAGCACTTCAGAAGCAAGATCTTTCACTCCTCCGCCACAAGATATATCTAAATTTAGTCAACCTATTTTAGATAAAGTTTCTAATATTACTATTCCACCAAATCTTCAAGAAATTCTGGCGAATGTTAAAAGACAAGAAAATTGTAAAGTGGATTCATATCTTCCTTCAAAGCCTAGTGCAACATTTTTAACAACAGTTACATCAAAAAATTTTTTAGATTCTTCGAAATATTCACAAACTTATAGTAAAACATCAAATGTAAATAGGTTAAATGTAGATATGCAATCTTCATTTGGAAGAGAGACAAAAGGTACTTTAAGTTCTTTAAGTGATTATGATATAATGAAGAAAGCAGAAGAAGAGCTAGCAGCATTAGCAGGTGCTACAATATCAGCTCCATCTATTTCAATAGTTACACCAACTGTTACAGTAACTTGTTCCGAACTTCCTCCATCTGAAACAACATTTGAAATACCACATCGATAAGCAAATATAAATTTAAACACAAAATCTGTTAATTTCACGAACAAATAATGACGTGTAAAATAAAGCTTTTTAATTTGAAAATTTTACATATAAAAAACGAAAATAATGACTAATGTATAGTGGTGTATGGTAACATTAAAATTAATTTTATAAGTACCAAAATACGTTTATATGTTTTATATATTTACAATATACATATTTTGTAAATTAATTTTTTTCTTAATATTTTAAATTCTATAGAATATAATATTTAAAAAAGTAATTGAATTATTAAAAATTTTATATAAATGTGAATATTGCTAAAACTAAATTTTTGAATTACAAGATACATTAAAATGAAAGGTTTTTAAGTAAATAAAAAATGAATAAATGTTATAAAGTTCTTAATAATGAAAACCAAAATTTATTGTCATATTTTCATAATGAAATGAAAAAAATAATACATTTTAAGGTTTTTTAGTCAAATTACACATATATATAATTATAACAAACAAATAATTAAAATACTATTATTTCAAAAAAATTTTCAAGAATTTAATTAATATAACTTTCATTTATTTAAATTTATTGCAATTAAATAGCTTACGAATTACAAACTACAGAATTTATTAAAATTTAAATTCAAATATCTTCTGTAAGTATAAATAAATTTATAATTTACTATAAAATTAATATATATAAATTAAAGATGTAGATCTAAATTGTATAACAAATTTATATATCTTCACAGTATATATTTTTATTAAAACAATTATAATGATCAAGTAAGGTATATTTTTTAAACGTGTGCAATAACATATTGAGTTTGTTAAACACTAAGCACATACGACGGAGATACGGAATGTACGGTTGATAGAAATGAAGAGGTTATAAATCAACAATGTGAGAAATGCTTATGTGCAGTTATCCTCATGTTTACTAACTTACATGTAAAAGAACATAAAAAGGTGAACATTATTACAATTTTTTATTTATTTACTTTACTAGATGCAGTAATAAATTAATATGCTTATCACTAATAGAAAACATGTGCACTAGCAGTATAAACTAGATATATCGTTTTTTTTTTATGCGTATTTGAAAATCAAAGTATTAGAATATATATATATAATTTCTGAGTTTTCTTTTGTAAAATAGCTTTATGATGACGGATAATGGTCTTCTAAGTTTTCATTATCATTCAAATTTAGATGAATAAAGATAGTCTTCAGTAGAACATGACATAAACATGAATCAAGTAATATTATAAAAAATAATTCAACTTTACAGAAGAATTGAGTGATTAATAATTGCTTAGAATAAAAATGCAATAGTTACTGATTATGAGAAAATACTGCGTACAATGTAATCTCACTATATATTAAGTAAATTTAGTATTATTTCAATGATGCCCCGAAACACGAAACAGTGGGCGCAACAGGCCCATAAGTATGGCTGTATGGCCTACATCCAATCCAAAGTCTTTATGCGCATCCCTGCTACATATTTTACAACTATATTATCTACCACTACAAAATATTTAAAAGTAATTATCGACTATCGGCGTCGATCGAAAGAACGAGAGCAATCAAATATGGACGTCTTTGCGCGCTTCAAAGAAATCGTAATTTTCGCTCAACAACTTTAGATTCAAAATTTTTACTTACTCAAAAAATATTTAAAAGATCTAGCCATTGAAGCCATTGAGGGAATGCTGTTAGAGAAAATTTGGTGAAGCTTATACCTAATTTTATTTCAAATATGTATTTTTTAATGTTTTGAATTTTTTACGATATTAAAAGTATCTAAACATTTCTCAACAGAAGAAAAAATGTTAACTGCCTAAAAACTACTGTAAACATTACTTTTATGTAAAAAATTATTAAAAAGCATACATAGTAATAGTAATCTAAGTCAAGTTGCTATTAAAAATTCCAAATCTATTGTAAAGTTAATTACTTCAAAAATTCAAATTTTTTGTAAAAATTTGTATTTGTATTGTAGTCTGACACTAGAGAAAATTTTATACTATTATTACTAAAAGTCATAGCAGTTTATGTGAATCAAGACCCATATTGGAAAAAAATTACACTACCATTAAATTGTATCTCATCACATGTGCATTTAAATTTTGAAGAGATGTTTAGGATAAATAAAACAAAAAATCAAGATTGGACTTCAAATGATCTTGTTCTTAATTACACTCAACAAGAAATAGAATTATCTCAGAGAGATTTTACCAAATTTTAACCATTACTGTGGCTTGACCTTACAGCTATTTTCGATAAATATAACTTAACTCTTATTAGAAGGAAATCTAATATTACATAACAAATAAAATCAACTTTATTTCATAGCAGCCTAAGTATGGCATAAAAAAACCCCGTTATTGTAGTGGGGAAAAATGTAGAGACAGGGCTCAACTTCACAAGACTCGCACGCTTCACTCACATCACAGTTTAGCGACTGAATCGTTATCCCGGTTCCCATATCGCCGAGATCATAATCCTGGTTTCTATCACCTCTCTCTCTTTGCAACATTCGTTTCTCGACTCAACCTGGAAACAATGGGTTTCCCTGTTCTCCCTCCACAACCCTATGTTCCTGCATCACACTTCTCCCTCTTTTACGGGGTCAGAGTTTTTTCCTTATTCGGATTGAAATGTTCCCGAACAATTATATTTTTTTATCGATTTTTATTATGTTTTTCAATAATAAAAAATAGATAACATAATTTTTGATAGATTTATTATTAAAATTTTACATACAAGTTTTTGGCAGCTGTAATATTTAGCTTATCTGCATCGATTTTTATTTTGAAATAATACAAATAAAGAAAGTAATATACCTTAGATATTACAAAAAAAAAGGCCATCTGAATGACTTCACCTTTGGAAAATACATAAGACCTATTAGACTACGGCTCTCTTTTAGTATCACATGATTGGTATGGCTGGGCAAACAGCAACGACTTAATGAATGGGTCGGTCTTTATACCTTAAACTTCCGCCTAATTTGTGTCGCGAACGTCACGAAGAAAGGGCGTAAGTAACCGCGAGAAATAAAAAAATTACCGCTGCGCAACTCGTGGCGGCGTGAAATAGCTTAGATAGCCGTGTAGAAGGGCTCCTCATGCTTAAGCATATGGAGACTTCTTCCGATGTCGCGCTTAGTCTACGAGCTCAAGCGTTTTCTCTACTCCGCCGCGCCGCAACTACGAACTGGCGCACTCTCTCCTTTTTTCGTTAGCCTACTTACCCTTTCGCAATTTTTCCTAACGCGTTCTTACCAAGTTTCCTATCCAAAAATATCGTCCATTCACACCCTGAATCAGGATTGCGATAAATCGTGAAATCTGGATTCTGCACTGTAACTTTCTTGCGCAGACGGGTTTTTACCG
Organism: Kradibia gibbosae; assembly: GCA_018907135.1. Taxonomy (NCBI): domain Eukaryota; kingdom Metazoa; phylum Arthropoda; class Insecta; order Hymenoptera; family Agaonidae; genus Kradibia; species Kradibia gibbosae. Next base: position 36,926,269 of record JACCHX010000001.1, read on the forward strand.
ACAATAGCGAAGGTAGCTAAACATTAATATAGGGAAAATAACTAAAAGCAGCAGAAGCGTAGACGCTAATAAATGATGTGCTCTAACCCCACTTGCGCATATTTCTGTAGAATTAAAGCGCTCTGGATCAACAGGCAACACTACACACGCTGTTGGGAGTAGGGAATAATACTTCAACTGTGCAAATTGGAGAACCGTAGAATGAATGTTGGAATTCTTGGACGAAGCTATTGGGGTTGATTATACCTTTGCACCCTTGACATCAGAAGGATTTACAAAGCCGTAACAGCAGGGTCAGAAGATGTGTTTTGAAAAAGAACTTACTCTCGTAGCACCGAAAAGGCCAAAGGTGTACTAATCGGGAATGTTGCCGTACACAGGTCTGGTTCAAATAGAACTGGTTAGGTAGCGAGTGGTTCCCTTCCCGGTGCATACAGAATCATCCGCGAAACATCAACATCATGCAGTAACTTTCTTGCGCAGACTGACAATAGTGAAGGTAGCCAAACATTAATATAAGGGAAGTAACCAGAAGCAGCAGGAGCGTAAATGCTAAAAAATATTGCTTTGGGACCCCACTCGCGCATTTTTCTGTACAGTTAAAGCGCTCTTCGCATTACTTATTGTATTATATTAATTATTGATTAAAAAGTATATAAAAAATAAATTACGTATAGTTGGCGAAGAAATTGTTTTTATATTTAAATACAGTACATACATCATTATTAATAATAAATAATTAATAAATATTTGTAAAATACAAATTTGTGCAATATAATTATTATAAAAAATAAATGCATCCTTATGAGCACAAAACATAATTAGTTTAATTTCATAACGATTTCATATGTTCAAATATCCATATATTGAAAAAAATGTTAATTCTATAAGGCTACATTGCTTAACGTAAAAAAGGTTCACGTCTCGCACTGTTTTATCCACAGATAATGACAGTAATATTTCGTTTTCATTCTTCCTGGCATTGCGGTCATTCTCTCTCTCTCTCTCTCTCTCTCTCTCTCTCTCTCTCTCTCGTACTGCACATACACTCTTATTCACCTCTCTTTCGCTCTCATACCGTACGCGCCTCTCTTATTCTTCCTCTGTCTTGCGTGTACTACGTGTAAAAATCGAATTGTCAGGAGCCGATATTCAGATGTTTTGAAAACAAACTATGTTGTCAAATTTTTAATTGCGGAAAGGACGTTGCCAGATATTTCTACTAGAATCTATAAGTCAACGAAATCTAAATTTTCGTCTTTTGATGTCTCGGCAAGTCACATGGACATGCGCCCCGTCAAAGATGGTACGTTAATCATGTACGCATCAATACAACATAAATCGACGATCTTATTGCAGCCTCGGTAGCGGACTAGCGGCTAATGTTCTATCGCACTTTTATTTCTCTACAGGGCCATAGATTAGTTTTTAACAATTAACATGAAATATTATTATATAAAATGCAACATTTTGTTTAAGATAAATTAATACATAGATATACTTTAAATAAAGAAATAATATGCATTAAAGTTGTTCGTGCAATTTTAGGCCTCATCAGGCCGCGGGTTCGAGAAAGGGTGAAGAAGCGTGATTTGGGTTTGAAATGAATTACTAAGATATTTTTGGGCTCGTTAACAATTATTTATTCGCCCACGCGGTTACAAGTGGCATAAAAAACCCACTCGAGGTAGGGGGAAAAGCCTCGCTAATATATATACGCACGGTGCCGCCACCCTTACAATGTCATACACATTCACACACACATACATACCATATCTCGCACCCATCCTCTTGTCGGTTGGCCAACCGGTCCTCTTCGCGTCCGCCGTTCGCCGTGGTCCGACCGCTGGAATCGCCACCGAACGAACTTCGTCCGCCGTTGCTTGTCGTGGTCCGATCGCAGAGATCGCCACGCACCGAGTTCTCGTTGCTGGGCTTCTTGGCGGTATTACACGCGCTTGGGGGTGATTGGATCGTCTCGATCCAGCCACTCTTCTCCCTTTCTCTCTCTCTTTACTCCTCCTTCGGCACTCATTGCTTACTCGTCGCACCCGTTCACCCGCGTCTCACCCTCGTACGCGTCGTTGGAGGTCGTCACTCGTCCTCTTTTTCGGGCCCGGTGGTGCAAGACAGCCCTTGACTCCCTCCCACGCACTCACTCGGGCCCTTCTTCCTTCCTTTTTCTCCTTCTTACTTCCCTTCTTTGCGGCGCTTTCCCTTGCGCCGCTGCCGCTCGCCGTTCAGGCGTATCTCGGGCCATTTTGGTCCGAACAAAAGTAATATATATTCATATGCGTTTAATACAAGCGATTTGCTCATATATAACTAGATTTCTTAAAAAAAAATTATACCACAATTATATATATATATATATAAATATTTATAGAATTAATTTGAATATGCATTCGAAGTCCTTAAGCGAATAAAATTATTTAATGAAAAAAATAATCTTTATTTATTAAATTTAAAATATCATTATTAATAACATTTATTGACAGTCTTTATTTTGGAGGTTGTTTGATTTGATTGAAACAAATCCTTTCTGTAAATTATTTATTTAATATTACAATTTATTACAATTTAGTTAAGTAATTTAACATTTTAGTATTGAAATTCATATATAATATGCGTATATTGGTTTAGTATCAATACGTACAATTCATTCTCATACTATGCTCTCTCTCTCTCTCTCTCTCTCATTCTCTCTCATTCTGCCTATAAAATAAAATATTTTTTTCATTACCTTATGATAACGATGAGAAAGTTTCCAAACCACTACTGAGGTACTTTCTATGGTTCGTTAGGTTTTTATATAAACAAAGAAATTTTTTTAAGAAAAATTGTTTTTTTTTTTAGTTAAGTGGTACCTTTGCCATTAGCCTTTTTTTCATTAAATAATTTTATTCGCTTAAGGACTTCCAATAGTACTACTGGAAGGGCTAAGGAATCTAATACTGAGAAGCATTTTGGTTGCATTAAGTCTACACTCAAAGGAATAAGGATGCTCCTCTGCATAAAATCTTTCAAAGTGACTAAGGAAGTAGTACAGGTTTTGCTCAGTGTTAATAATTTTTTGAGAAAAGGAGGCGGGAAAAATGTGACCACTAGCTTTCTCTTGGACAAAAAGTATAGAGTTAGTATTTCTTCCAGAGAAGAATGGAACAATAAAAAGTATTGCATCCTCGGTAGTATAAAGGTCTGGCACACTAACAGATCCAAGGGCAAGAATATAACTTTTGCAGGAGTGTACTATAGACAACGAGGTAGGAAAGTTTTTTTGTCTCTGGAATGCACCACATTTTATCAGTCCGAATTGGTAACAATACTGTGAGCGGCGAGGTTGTCTTTGGAAAATCCTACCACTTCGCGCGTATACTAATGCTCGAACAGCAGAAATGAGTTTAGAGCACCCGATAGTAGTACAACAAAATTCAGATTGGTTTGGGAATTTTATCAATCTCTAAATCTGTTAGTCAAGATTGAACTTGTATGGATCTCTGCTTATAGTAGGATCAAGTGGCAGATGATCTGGGAGTAATAACACTTTTATTGAGCCAAACCAGCAGCTGTACTTTTCCAGAATCGTTACAAAAGCAAGATACGCTACTGGATACAACTGGAAGGCGATCGGATCTGGAAGGAATCAAACAAGGAGATATCACAACAAAGCATTTATGTTTTAAAATGCAATAGACTGGGCCAAGTATATTTTTAGCCTCAGAAGTACGGCCAAATGACTGATAAAAATTTTTATGGTTCACGGTAATCTCAAGGCTCACAAATACAATATGGGTCAAATGCCTAATTCATATTGTAGGACTTTGTAACGAGGAAACTTCCATGATCCTCCTCTGTAGTTACTCGGAGCAATACGAGAAACAATTGCACTCGCTAACCCCAACTTCTTTTATAATAAAAATAACAATATTAATATGACGAACTGTTAGGATTCTAAAGAACAAAATATAATGAAAACCATTTTTTCAAATAATTTATGAAGTAATGCGATTTAGTGATTCGACGAGGCATATTAGTATCAAACATTTTATTAAAAACATAACAAATTCATTACACAATATGTTATATTTTACAAAACGCTTATCTTGATAACTTAATATAATGTTCATAATTAAGTTGTCTTATACTCTTTTCACAAATATTTCTGTACATATTTCAAAACTAAAAATGATAAAAAGCAAGATTATTTGTAAAAAAAATACCCAATCCTGCAAGTTAGATTTTATTTTCTTAAATTTTGTTTCACATGCTGTTTAAAGTTTTGTATCATATTGCAAAACACATGTAATTAAAAATAGTAAACCTTTCACTGTAGAGGAGATTTACATTGCTTACAATTCTTCATTTTTTCATTAAACTCTTCAATTTGTAGAGTCATTTCAAAAAAACTATATTTTTCATGAATATTCCTTGTAGCTGTACGCAATATTGTTTGTGGGCTTACCGAAGAAGCTAAAAGTATTAGCAATTATTATTATATAATTATGATAACAAAAATTGTAATATTATTTACAGAATTAATAAATATCTCTTATGTCATTAAAAGTATTACTTAATATTTTGATAAATTGTAAATGTAAATGTAAACAATAATATATAGCGAACACTTATTAAGTTTTTATATTATTTCACGAAACTATCATATATATATACATATATATATTAAACAGCTTAGACTACTACTATGTTATTTGATTTTCTTCAACAGTTTATTATTGATATCAATCATTATAAAACAAATATTAAAATTTTTTAAATTTGAAATTAAATATAGCATTAAATGTTTAATATAACATCGTCATTTTTTATATAATTGAGAATTAATTTAACAATTTCATAATCAAAATTAATAATATAATTACATTGATTATATATATATATTCTATAATAATTTTATTTTTATTCATGAAAACTAAAATTGCGGGAATGTTTTGAGAAATAATTAAAAGCTAGTCTGGCATTACTACCCTATTAAAGAAAACACTGAAATTTAAATAAAAAAATTTTTTATTTACTTTAAATAGTATTGCTTTAAGAATTTGGATTGATCTTTCACATTTAGAGTGATTTCTCACAAGACAATAAGGGGTACCGGTATTTATATTGCATATTTTGAATTACTTTTTCTTTAAATTTTCAAAAGCCAAGCTGTAAAGTCACTCTGCTACTCTCATATTGCATCAAGACCCAAAGAGAAATAAATAAATTGATAAGTTAGACAATTATATTAAGAAACAAAACAAATACTGTAAATTGATAAATTAAAAATAATTTAAAAATAAATATTTAATCATGTACAGTAAAGATGAAAAAAGCATTGTTATTCTTGTATAAAATAAAACTTTTAGAATCTTAAAAAGACTTTAATATTGAGTCAGTATGTGGCGATTAAGATAAAAAAAACAAGGTGAGTATAATTCCCCTCGTAACTGGTGATGATTTCAAGTCTTCCCGTGTCTATCGTTAAAGTATTGGCGAATCCCCCAGGTTCCTCGGATGCCTCGAATGTCGCCGCCGCGGCCCTTGGAGTACCGACAATCGACAGGGAAAATCCCGAAGCAAGATTGCTTTACTAGGCTCCGCCTAGCGCAGGGGAAATCTCGAGCCCCGCCCTGGGCATGCTGTCCGGTAAATGAGTCTGGAGCTGAGAGCAGCGGCGATATCGATCCAGGTTAAGCGTGTGAGAGTTTCAAGTGTTTGTGTGTGTGTGTAGCTTGGAGTGTGTGTCCGGAGGGAAACTAATAATTCTACTATAAAATTTACAAAATTTACAAAATTTACTGCAAAACTTACATTAAAAAAAAATGTATTATAATAACAAGTCAGTTAAATTTGTTAAAAACATACTTACTTATAACAAGATGAGCTGAAAGAGCAGTTTTATCCAGAGAAAGTGCCCAAATTCTCAAATTATGAACTTTAACAACCCCTTCAATTTGCATAAATGTATTTTCCACTTGAGAATAATCAAACCCCTTCGGAATGCCCTCCATCAAAACATTCATGACATCTTTAATTATAGCAACTGTTGTGAATATCACCAAAATTGAAAACAAGAATGTGCATATTGGATCTACTATATTCCACGTGGGCTGTCATTTAACAAGTAAAGCTTTTCTTATCATTTTTTATTAGATATAGTATTAAAATTGTATGATAATTATATAGGATTCTTATAAATGAAAAAATCAAGTGAAAAAATTAAATAATAAATAAACAATATTTATCATAAATTTACAAATTAATATATATATTAAATATATACTTAATATAACAAGCCAATTATTAGTTATATCTCTTTTGAAATATATGTTAAATTAGATATATGTATGAGCATAAATATAATTTCAAGTATGTGTGAATTAATACTGTTATGGCTGAAACGATGACCTGTATAAGGATTAACACTGACAATCTAGCTATTCAATATCCGATCGAATGCTAGCCGATGCGATAAAATTTTGCGGATCTTAAGAAGAATTCTTATAAAATGCTAAACTTCCGTTTAATTACTTGAAAATCGAATGATAGCCGATGAGATAAAATTTTGCGAATCTTCTTAAAAAGCATTCTTATCAAATGCTAAACTTTCGTTTGGTTCCAAGAAGATCATAATGCAAGCCAATATCTTTTCTTACTAATAATTAGAAAGGTAGGGATGAGATTTGTCGAGATGATCAATAAAAGGAACTGGTAAAATTGAAAAATCACACTATGATGACCAACTGTACGGAGTACACCATCAGTCATCGAATATTCTCCAAATTATTTTACCAGTTGACATCAATCATCTTAAACCAAGTACCTTCGTAAGTAAGTCTGTTAAATTTTTTTTTACTCATGTGTCATTTTTCTTTCTAACTTCGAAATTTTTTTGTATTAGACTCTAACTATTTTTAACTTATAATCAATAACGACGGATACCGGAATTTATTATTAACAAATCGATTAAAACGGTGTTTCGAATTTTTTGTATATTTATAATAAACAATATATTAATAAATTGTCGGAATACGTCATTAGCTAAATAAATTTTGTATATCAATAAATTTTATAATCAATTGTAAATTTGAAATTTTTTAATAAATTAAATTAAATCTAGTTGGAAAAATGGAATATTGAATTAAAAAAAGCGAACCTATTAGCCCTTTTTAAAGACTCTCCATCCCATCCTATTGCACTTCAGTGTGCAAGCATAAAACGGAGAACTTGTGAATGCAAATCGGTCAGGACGCGCATTCACTAGGTAGGTTGCATTCAGGAGCTACCAGGTCGTACATCTAGACCTTACTTTCCTTCAATTCCAAAATTAAAACAATCCTTGTTAAAAAATTTTATAAATAGTTGTTAAACCTTGTTAAAATTTTATAGATAGTCGATGACTCTTGTAACAGCATATATTTTCAATTACTTTCGATCCACATGATTATGAATGTATATGCTCGATGCCTTAATATAAACTGAATAGCCAAGAGTTGCTTAATTATCATGCCAATACACGCAACCCTTGGTGCATTATTTCGATACCAGTTGTATTTAAAGTCTTTTATAAAAAAATTTATTATAAAACCCATTTTCCTGTGCAATAGTCTATTATATTGATAATCACTATGGCACAAAGAGTATTAGAAATTAATACTTTTACTTTGAAGTAAAAATTTGGGACTAGGAAGGAGCAGAAGCTAAGCTGTATTGCTTAGATCATATGTTAAGTGGTGCTAACATCTAGAAAGAATTACTCGGAAGAAAATGATTATAAAAGAGATTAAGAGAAAAAACCTAAGCTCAAGAATTATGTTGAGGGCTGTAGGATTTGAGGATAAAGTGCATGTAGAAAAGAATAGGTTGTTAAAGTAAGCTGTAGAGGAAATAGAAAGAGTACGGAAAGGAAAGTTACGAGAATGGATATTTAAAAAGAACATAAAGGAGAACTGTTAAGTCAGAAGGCAATGAAGATGGCGAAGAAGAAGTTAAAAGCGGAAAAGAAACAAAGTAAAGGAGAGTAGTTCGAATAAAATGTATAAAGAGATGATAACAGAAAAGTTTCCAGTATATATAACAGGTAAAATAAAGATTGAGAACAGGAAATTGATAGTCAGCCAGAAATGTAAAAATTTATAAAAAATATTAAATTTTACTATAGATTAAATGTAAAAGAAAAACATTATTGCATTTGTAATATTTTACAGAAGCTCTACAGATTTTATAAAACAGTACAAGATTTGCAAGATTTTTAATTAAAAAATTTTTTATTATAATGTTGCTTTCTCTGTTCTTTCAAAGGTGAATTTTTTAAATTTAATTTATGAAAATCATAATCTAGAATAGTAACTTATGTTTACTTGATAATGTGATATTGAATCATTGTAGTCGTAACTACAATTGTTTTTAACTTCGTTGATTGTTTAGTTTTATACTTTATTAGAGATCTATGCATGAAAAATTTATGTACGTATAAAAATATTAAATTTATCTATCAATTAATCTAAAATAATAACTGGCTAAATTAGATAAAATTATCAAAGAATTTTTATTAAAACATTGATTTTAATACTTTTAGAAAAATTAATATTTTTTATGGTATATAATAATTACACTATACTTGATTAAATAAATGAAGGAAAACTATTCTCAGTCTTAATACTCTTATATAATAAATTATTAAATACATATTTTTGATAGAAGGAACAGTTTTTAAAGAAGTTGTGTTATTATTTCAGGTAAAAAAAGCAAAACTATGTGTTAAGATTACTACAATGAATTTCATTATCTAAAATTAGTTTTGTAGGAATGTATTAAGATTTTATACTTATAACATATAAAAAATATTCCTATTACAAATTGTGATTTGTATTTTTGGTTTATAACGTATAAATAATTGCTCATTATTTTCAAGTTTTATAAACTATACAGTAATAACTATAATACATACCTTAAAATAGATAACAAGGGCTGCCACAAATACCCCAGTGCTTTGAATAAAGTCGCCAAGAACATGGACAAAAGCTGCTCTGACATTGATATTACTTTGACGATCACATTTAACAATCATTTTTGTTATTCCATCTTCCTTAATCTTTTCACTTTCTACTTGATCTCTTTTCGATGCAACTTTATCTTTTTCTCCGTGATTTTGATCTAAATGGTAATTGTAATTGTCGTTGTGATTATGTCCACCATGGCCATGTTGATGAAGTGTTAGTCCCATTCTGACAAATATTTGTATGTATGTATATATATATATATATATATATATATCCATGTATGCATAGAGAAAGAATTACTTGTAGAAAAGCGCGGAGGTAAAGATAATTAATTGGTTTACTTAAAGAAAATTTTAAAAAGGTTATATATTTTATTTTAATAGGTTGTATATTTTGAAATAATAATATTATCATTATTAATATTAAAAATATAATAACTAATAGGTAGTAAATTAGGTATCAGATACGCATAAGATTCGTTGCACTTAAGTTAATAATTAAAAAAATAAGTATCAATAAAACTTAGTTTTATATTTAATCATTCTTATACATTAAGCCTCTTTTTATAGTACCCATTATATTATGGGATAAATTTAATTCGTCATAGTACGAACCTCATTTCACACTTCCTATATATTACGTCCTATCTACTACTAATCATTTCCAATATATATGTACATTTTTCTTAACTAATCATTTGCAATAACCACCTTGGTTATCGTTGTCTAAATCGTAATTAATTTATATGCTCTCTAAGCTAAAAATATGTGTTGTGAACCCATTTTTATAGTAATTACCTGTAATTTTTATTCATTTTTTATTCGTTAATAATGTGTAAATCTCCTACGCTTTGCTGTTTTTTTTTTTTAATTATTTTCTTCATATAAACATTTTTATTATAATTTTATCTCCTTTTTATACCTTGATGCTACATATAATGGATTATAAACAAAATTTTTTATCTGTACATATATATTATTAACAAAAAAAATTTACAGTATTCTGAGAAAAAATAATTGATATACGTACCCTGTAGGTATAAACAAATAATGATTTAGAAATCTATTCAGCTTCTGCCAAACTATATATGCTTTGAAGACATAATAGTAATAGTAAATACGGAATAAAAACTATTACAAAAATAAGACTCAACTTCAGTGCACTGAACATGAAATCATCCCTTTGAAATACGTTCTTCTGTAATACTTCCTAAGAGCAAACATATGTTCAAAATTTTATATATTTAATGCCCTGCTGAATTATTGTTTCACTATTATTTTTATATTTATATTTAAAAATAGATATCATCTTCATCAAAGGTTATATATATAGTCGTGAGTACATAGTGTAAGAAACATATCTACTACAATGCAGATAAACATCTTTTAACAAATAAAAATAAATTTGATTTTAACTCTAATACCATATGCATCACTATCATAATTTAAAGAAAATTAATATTGCCAGTAAAACCAGTAAATTCAAAAGCACTCATTTTTGTTTAAATGTGATTATAAAAGATGAAAAATAAGTGTACTACTGTACAAAAAGAATGTTTTAAATATATTTTATGGAGACTTCGAATAATGAAAAAACTAATTAAACATCACGGGTTCGTCCCTATACATTTAATCGATACTGGAGAAAATTATCATTTAGACAAATGTAGTTTTTTACTATTTACCTTAAAAATATTTTAATGTGTCTATAATTTATCATCATAGCAATTTATTAGATAAATGCTTTTTATATTAATTATACACATATATTTTTTTAATATTTAAACTAATTACAAAATCATCGATTAAGATTTATTTTAGCAGTTAATAGGGAACAGAAAATTTAATATATATTTAAAAATACGTTTGTTTTAAAAAGGTTATGAAAAACTATAAGGAAAAAAGATATTTCAATACAATTATATTCTTTATATAATGAAATAGTTGCTCACGATTTAATATTATACTCATTAAATAAATGTTAATATTATTAAAAACTATTTTTATATACATATACTATATTTATTACATTCAATAATTATATAATTACATTTTATATATGGTACTTATAAATCTATATTATTAAATTGTTGTGGATGAAATTATCGCTAAAAAAACAATAATGTAAAGTGTGTTAGTGCTAGTAATGTGCGTGTATGCAGTGTATTATTAATGTTGTGTGCGTCTATGTATATGTATGCAGTGTGTGGATATAGATTTGTATGTGGGCGAGAACACGAATTTCGCGAAAAAGGCAATAAATCGCTACGGAAAATGAGAAGTGTGTATGAACTAAAATTATGTCGCGGTAGAGGGAATAGAGACTGCGAGCTGGTAGACACAATGCAACGACAGAAAAAGGGGACCGTGTAAATATTAGAATACGTGCTACACCTACAGCCTATTCAGCGCAGTAGCAAGACAAAGAGGAGCCCTAGGACACATCATATGTAGAATGCACCGATGTCGCGAGGGTCGACAGCGCGAGTGATGACTCAAGATTGTTCTGACCAGCCATTCCGCTTCGATGCTAGGTTTGAAAAACTCTTATTCTTATCTGCTTTTCGAGGCAAAATTTTTCAGTTGACTCTCCTACTCGTAAATTTTTTTAAATAATCGTACACGTCTATTTTCTAAAGTCAAGTCAATCGGATAACCTCCCTTCCCTAATGAAGTCATTCGGCTAGAACTTTATTGTAGGTTTTCTTCAATCTTAAAATTAATGTAAAAGACCAGAATTATCGCTGCTAATTGAGCCCGTTGACCCGCAGATTTGCCACTTAATGTATGCACCTTGGTTTGAAATATTACTCTGGCGTCCGCATTCAACATTTTTAGTTAAAAAATCTGTTTAAGAAATTCATTCTTGATCAACTAAATATCCTAGTTATCGTTCCTCGCTATAATTGAAAAGCGTAGATATTACAAGAAATTTTCTAATAAATTAATCCGAAAATCCCGACCTCTTACTAGGTAAAATTTTTATTGTGTGAAAAAACTGTAATTTCCTTATGTACTGTAATAAAACAATAGCTTGAAAGACCTTTCATTGTAAATAATAATAGCTTTTTACTATATTTTATAATTTGTTTAACAAAAAATGCGAATTCTCACTTTTTCGAAACCAGCCCGATTCAGAGCTATTCAAGTCAGTAATATTTCGCGAAAACATAAGATGAATGCAATAACTTCACATAAGTGACTAGGACAAAATTATTGCGAATTGCTCTGACTCAGAACAGGTTAACCTATATCGCTTAGAGAAACTTTAAAATAACACACAATCGTTATAAAATCAATTTAATAAAACTTACACTAAATTTACTGCCACGCCAACTGTGGAGGTAATTAGCATAATTGAAGCATCTAGTTCGAAATTTTTATTAATTATTCTTTCTACAGCGAGAAAAAAAAGAACTCCTGTAACTACCCATATTAATAAAACAGATGTAAGAGCTCCTATTACCTTTAAAATAAGAATATTAAAATTAGTGCAAATATTACAAAATAAAAATTTTTTTTATAATAAAAGTTAAGATTAAGATGGTTTATAAATACTTTGTGTAAAAGCTTACAAAAATATCAGGATAACTAAAAAAAGTCTTATGTTTTTCAATAAGAGTACAAATGTACTAATTAATTTAAAATTTTCTTTTTATTTATTGCTGTAACTTCTTTTAAGTAAGAAATAATTTAATGATTACATGGATTTAACTATAAAATGTAATTAAATTACATTTTCAAATTTTAAATTTAATGTTTGTTAATTAATAAATATAGTAAAAAAATTACTTCTGCTCGATACCATCCAAACGGCATTTTCTTCGTTGGGGGTCTACTCGAAACCCATATAGAAAATAATGAAATCATAAAAGACGCAAAATCTGTAAGTAAATGAGCTGCATCTGTTGCTATTGCTAAACTGTTGGACCATACTCCTCCTATCATTTTTTTATATTATTTAATTATATCGTGGAATAACATTTAACATTTATTACTCACCAACAATTTCCATAATCATAAATACAACACATAATGTACTAGCGATGATTAACTTTTTTTTAGCTTTTTTATCAGTCTCTTCATTCCTTTCTCTATGACAATGATCTTCCACTGTAAATTAAGATATTACGTTTGTAAAGCACGTTTTTTACTATTCAAAATAAAAAAAGTTAACAAATATTTCGTAGTTATTAATGAGACCGTATATCTCGAAAAAAAATGTCAAAATTCATGTTATTCACAATCGATAGAATAATTCAATCTGTCTTATTTCTGGTCAAATTTATATTATACATAACATTTTTTATGAATATATGATAATATTCAATGTCCATTCAATTCTTCTTAGAGAAACATTTTTGTTTCACAATTAAATTAATTTTTACCATCAGTCATAGTTTAATAAAGTTCAAGATTTTTTATTCTTAATGTAATCTATTTTGTGTAAATTGTATTAATGTAAAACTATTATAATATATTTTTATATTAAAAAGTTTAATTTTTTAAAATTAATACCAAGAAAAACATTAACTAACAATATTGAGGATTTTTTCTACAATCAATGGGTGCATATTCTTCATCAGTACCAACTTTAACCATCGTACAGCAACCAGATAATTTTCCATGAACACAGAAAATAACTTTTTTTGAAGTAATGTCCTTGTCATCAATTTGAATGTTATTTGGTGGAATAGTTGTTCCATAGCCAAAGGTTGCTTTATCATGAAAACTATAAATTAAAAGATTTCATTTTTACTACAATGTCATCTTTCCATATTTTTGATTTGTATTAATTTTAATTCATGGAATTATTTTCTTTGATACCTTATAGTGTTTATACAACGCATGGACGTCGTGCAGTAAGCGTAGAGGAATCTTATTAGAATTTGTCGGACTCTGGTTTCAGTAAGAAATGAGATTAAAGTGTGAGAACATTTGTAAGGATGTATAGAACAAAAAGACGAGAAAAAAAATTGTCTCTTTCGGGCGGTAACGGGGAATTTATTCCTTAAATAATAAATAAAAAAAGTATATAAATAAAAAAAAATATTTGGAATTTCTCTATTCTAGTAAACATTTTCGTACTCACAAATGATCATATTATTCACTGTTACACTATCAAGAATATTAGATTTTCATGTAAAAAATTTATGTCGTAAATTTATTCAATTATTTTGCCGGAAAATAAAGGCAATAAATATATTTTGAAAGTTAAAATTGAAACAAAAAATTACTTTGAAAGTGACATGTCATAAATGTACCATTAAAATCATAAAACTATTTTATCATAGTTCCAGTAAATATATACAGTGTAACAGTAGAGGTGGGCAAGCTGAGAAATACTTAGTGAGAACTAACAGTCAGACCACGTACAAGTGAGTGAGAGAGCGTACGCTAGCCGAATGGATAGAATATAACAGAATAAAAAAAGAAACGCTTATAAGGGAATGCGGGAGTGTCGAGAGAATGGCCTGGTAATAGCATAGTAGCAAGCAGATACAAAGCAGGAACTAGCCATAAACCGGTTCGCAGTTATGTAAGTAGCGGTGGACTCCCAAGCTGGTAGCCGATCATAAAAACTCTATATTTGCACATGCATTAGTTCGCCACTGCCGCGGTCGTATTTTAATATACACGTGTGCTTCAACACTTGCGAAGTCGGGAACTCATTAGTAATTTTTTTTTTTTGAAGAATGTAGATCTTTCCGGTAAAGTCGTTTAACGATTCATAACATTCCTCGTCGGGGAAGTGCCATTTTACTAGCTTCAGCCTCTGATTTTCATTTAGTTTAGAAATTTTATCAAGTTGTAACATCGAAATAATGGGTCTTTTTCTCGCGAGATTTTAAATATATTTCTGTATAATATTTGCAAGATTAGTTTAACAGATTGGCGTAGTATTTATAAGATCTATTGTAGTATAAGTATTGTAGTATAAACTGTGTTAGATAATTTTAGCATATAATCATATAATATCATTTCAGCGTTTATAAACTACATTATACTCGAAAATTAAGGCCTGTATTATTTATTTATTTTCGTTTATTGTTATAGTATTTAAAAAAGTTTGCATACTAGAAACTTTTTTTGTAATTTTCAACATACCTTAAGGCGTTTAATCATTTTGTAACTGATATAATATCACTAACTTTTCTTTTGTTTTCATTCGTTTGGCTGGTACCATTATGAAGACTATCTCTTTAAGATTATTCTACAATTTTCACCATAGGCAGTTTCATTAATGGGATATTTGCTTTTAAAATAACTACCATCCTAATCTCTACATTTGTGTTTTGATCACTTGCTATTTGTAACAGGTTACCTGTTTTGTTTCTATGATGTCTGCTTGGCAGCACATCTGACAATTCCGAGCCGTATAAATCTGTCAGTTGTTCTCTGATAAGAAAATAGGAAGAAGTTAAAGGATTGGGATCTTTGAAATACGAAATGTTTTTACGAAGTATTTAAATAGCAGTTTTTATACTTGATAAGTTGAAATTTGTTAATCTGTTATTAATGGCTTTTTAATCATTAAAAAAATATTATACAATTGTTACATTTCGCGATTCAATCCCAAAAAAGCAGATAATGGAGGGTAATGGCTCGAATAAAATTTTTCTCTCCTCGCTTTACTAGACTCTTTCAATACGAGAACATTTGTTTAGAATCATTTCTCACACGTATTTTGACACTGTCAATTCAACAACTCGACATCCGCCAAACATTAAACTAATTACTCCCCGTCACTTAATACTCCCAAACTCATGTGACAAATTGCAGGGACTCCTTTAAGAACGCTGAGATCAATTTTTTTTCAATAAAAACTTCGGGTAGACGCGATGAAATTTTGCAGACTCTTTCTCGGAAAAGTAAGCTCTTTCGCTACATACATATGAAGCATAATCTTCTAAACAGGAGCGTAGGGATGAAGTTATCTGAGATTACCATAATATAAAAGGAGCCAAAAAAATTGTAAAAAACACACTGTGACGACCCGCTATCAAACAAGTCACCAGTTACTTTCTTCAAGGAGCCAAAGCTATAAGCAAGTACTTTATATTATTCTTTTAGTCTGTTTCCATCGCGGTGTCGAATTAAATTTAAATTTAATTAACTTCGAAATTCCTATTGTTGTATTTAATAAATTTTTTAAATCGTCATTTAACCAAATTTTGTAAACCGTTAATTCAATAATTTTTGTAAATCGTTAACTTATTAAACTTTGTGAACTATTAATTTTGTAAACCACCAGTTAAAAAAATTTTGTGAATTTTGTAACCGATAATTAAATTAATTTTGCAAACCATTTTTAATTAAATTAATTTGTAACCGCTAATTACGTGTAAATTAGACATAATTTAATAAATTAAATTAAAAACCAATTAAGAAAAGGGGTGAACATTGAATAAATCTAAAACCGAACTTATTAGCCTTTTTTTGCAAACTCTCCATCCCATACTATTGCACTTCAGTGTGCAGGCATAAAACGGAGAAACCGTGAATGCAAATCGGTATAGACGCACATTCACTAAATAAGTTACATTCGGGAGTTACCGGATCCAAATATCTGGGTCTCGCCTCCTGGACGTAACAGTTTGCTGACCATTTATTATCCAATATTTATTACGAATTAAACTAAGCGTAATTAGTTTTCGGATGACTACCCTTCATAGGAGCATTTTTTTTAATAATGTTAAATTATAGAACAAATCACTCTTTTATCATTTTAAGACAGACTATACATAAGCATCTCTGTACACAAAAAGGTAGCTAACAGAAGGCAAGGTGCAAGAGTCATTGTAGTAAAAGGTTATAGATCCTAAAATTGGTCTTCAAGATAGGTTTAAGCTTTTTGATAAACTAAATAAAAATAGCAAAGAACTCTTGCCAATAGTATACTATCGTTTCTTTTCCATTATCTATAATTTTTTCCCTTTACGCTTATAAATTTCTTTCATTTTATTAGCATTAAACTCTACTGGTGTTATTAATTTCAACAAATAAATTCGTATGATTGCTTTTTGGTAATAGGTAATTAATCAATTATTATATGAAAAAGGTATATTTATTATTACTATTCACGCGATTGCAGGCCTCATTAGGCCGCGAGTTCACGAGTGGGTGAAGGAGCGAAGGATCGGGTTCGAACTAATCAAGACACAATTTGGGCATGTCACAAACGTTTATTCGCCCACGCGGTTACATCTGGCATAAAAACCCCTCTCGGTATAGGGGGAATAAGCCTCGCTAATATGTACATACGGCGCCGCTACCCTCACAATATCATACATATTCACATACATACACACACCATATATCACCACTCCATATACCCTTTGCACCTATTCTACCTTTTTCGGTTGGCCAACCCCGTTCTATGGAAGAGAGTGTGCTCGCCGTTGGATCGCTTGGACACAGCGACCTACAGATGCTGCGATGCGACTTTTTTATTTGCTTCGGCTCGAGCCTTATGTCCCACACTTTCACACCCACAATATGCCGCCCACCGCTGCCTTGGATTTTGCACGGTTTCATTCCTGGTCCGGTCGCATGGAACTTTCCTCTGGAATTCTCCTTGCGGAACCATTCCTCACGGCCGCCGGGCCCTTCCAACTTACCTATTTTCCTCTATTCCTTCCACTACTTACCCTTTACTGCGGCGTTTTCCTTCTCGCCCCCTCCGCTGTTTGCGCGTATATCGGGCCATTTTGGCGCCAACAATTACTTTATTATTATTATTGTTGTTTTATTTTTATTATTATTTTTAAGATAATAATATTATTTAAACAAATATAATCATTTTTTATATTATTAATCATTATTAATAATAAAGGTTAATATATTGACATAAGTACACAATTTATATTTAGTTAATTTAATATATATTTTTATTTTATATTAAATAATCCACAATTACACATGATTAAATTTATGTTAGTATATTGTATGTGTATTTTTTTAACCTAATTTAAAAATTAATCAAAATGTACTCTCGTTCTAAGCAACGTGGTAATTTTCGATTACATGTTTCTGCTATTGCTTCATGCCTTATCTTGAACTCACTTTAGAGTACACCCACTTTTCCATCATTTTTGGTGCTGACGGCTATTGACATAATGAATCGCTAGTGCGCATACGTCAAAATGTGCACGTCTTGCAGCACTGGTCTAAATTACCAAAATATATTACTTAAAAATTCAAAATGCTTTAGATCTCTAGATAGGAAATCCGTGAAATTGTCTTTAAACAATACTTGTCGCCATGATAAAACATTGGTTTTATAATGATTTTCTGATACACGATTAGCTACTGAAATGTTTGATATTTATTACATATTTTTTTTAATATTCTTTCTTACCTTTCAAAATCCGATTATGTATACACTACATTTTTATCGGCTTTAACAATTATTGCTTTAGTTTACGCATAACACAATTTTTCTAAAAGATAATATTAAAAATTATCACTCTTTTTACTTAATCTCTAAATTCTTTTCTCTGTCTTATATTATTCTCTCCATCACTTCCATTCTTAATCCTTTTCTATTCTGTTCTTGTTGTTTATTCTTTCATGCTCAGACTAAGTGTAATCCATCCTTTCTATTTCTCTTTTACATATTCTGCACATCCTATCTTCTGCTTATTTCAATTACATCTTTTTTCTCATTTTTTTCCCTTTATCCTTTCATATATTCGAGGAACTCTTCTATCACTATTTCCCTGTACAATTTATTACATCTACTCTGACTATTGCTTTTATCTCTCTTGATCTTAGCTTTCTCCCTCGCTTCCTTTATCGACCTTCTCTTTATTAATTCTCCCTTTCCACTAAATATATTAGTTTCATCTTTTGTAATTAATTCCATTATTCTTGTTTTTTTAGATCTTGCCAGTTTTCCTTGCTCCATCAATAATTTTCCACTTCCTAACACCTTCGATTCGTAATTTCAATAGCCACACTATAAACAACCAGCGCTATAAACAATTTGTTCATATTTTCTAACTATCAATACCAATTTTTTCTCCTGTTCTACAGGTACTCTTCAAGGTGCACAATGTCTTTTTAAACCTTTATCCAATATGCTTATTTACCATACATTTTTAGCAGTTTAAGTTCGAAGTAATTTAATTCCTTAGTATTTTTTTTAACTTATAATTCCATTCGCACCTTTCCTTTTTTTCGCTCCCTCTGTTTACAAATACTAAAACCTTCGTTTTGCTTTAGTTTACTATCTGACAAAAAAAAACTAAAAAAATAACGTTTAATAAATACATTTTGGAAAAAAAAAATTAAAAAAAATATATAAACCTTAAAACTTCAAATGATTCTTTAAAAAATTTTCTTTAATTAAAAAGAATTGTTTAACAAAAACAACACTATTTCATCAACAAAAAATTTTTAAATAATAAACAAAACTGAAAAATCAAATAATAGCACACTTTAAAATCATAATTAAGCAAAAAATTAAGAGATGACGCATCATGCATCATCGAAAAGAAGATACATACTTTAGACATTACGAAAAACAATATATATCACTAAAATGAAATAATCGGAATATATCACTAAAAAAACACTGTATTCAAACAAACAGAAAAGACAAAGCTACATTACAACATTTTAAAACGTAGAAAAATTTTTTGTCACTAAATAGCAAAATTCTTCAGATACATGATATACACAGCATAATATTTAAATACGTGCCAAATAAATTTATATGTTGTTATAAATTATTGTTTATAATCTATAGAAACAATATACTATAGAAACAAAATTATTAAAAAACATTTGGAAGTATTTTTAGTAGTTTAAAATAACCCACTTATCGAATTCTGCTGATAAACCATCATATCCGATCACCTACTCGAATCCTCCCTCCCTATGATTGCATGATCATGCGAATTATGGGTGGGGCTTACGTGAAAGAGATATTGAGCCTTGCAATGATTGGTCTACCTAAATGTTAGAGAATGGAAGAGTACCCTTTAAACAGGTCTCTCCATGAAAAGAATTGTAATTAACGGAAAGGTGAATATTAATGGAGCCTTGGTTTATAACAGGGCACCGGAACCCCAGGCCATTCATTCGATTGCTGCTGGTGTTAGCCTTTTGGTAGCACCTGGCTTCCGCAACCAAGAAGTAACCCACCATTGCGTGCGGAAGGAAGCACAATTTTCGATATATCTAATTACTAACCCCAAGGTGTGACCCCCGGTATCCCCCTCCAGAGACTGTAAAGTTACAACTTCTTCGTTAAGGTTAAAATTGCTTCTTCGAGGGTAGTTAAGGCCCAGAAGGGAAGAAATAGGGAAGCGGGCGTGGGAGACAAGGGTCTCTTTGTGCTGACCATCCCTGAGTCGCACGCCGAGACTCTAATGACCCTCTAGAATAGGCCCTACTTCGGGTGCTCGATGATGCATTTAAAGGTGTTCTGCAAAGGTCTGAAGCAAGCTAGGGGGGCTGAAGACGGGAAAAATGTGGAGCCGGGAAGTGTTCATGCGTCGGAGGAGGGGGAGCACTGCCATGAAAGCCCGCTTACGTTTATAATAATAATAATAATAATAACTATTCAAATTTATTTCACATTTAAAAAAGTAAATAAAACTTTCTTCATTTTTGTAATCAAACTATTAAAAATATATTTTATCATCAGAAAAAAGAAATATTGATTAAATTTGTAATACGAACAACAAAAAATAGTAAACGCGTAAATAATATTTAAAAAAGCGAAGTATTGAATTTAAGCCATCAAACATTGCCAAAAATAAATCTGCAGCTTTTGTAGAAGATTTAGGAATTGTATATCAGATTTATTACATCAAGCAAAAACACTGCGACAACGGGCGCCATCGCTGAAAGTATTAGTAAGAGAGAGAGAGAGAGAGAGAGAGAGAGAGAGAGAGAGAGTAGACGAACGAGCGGAATACCTGGGTCCGTGGATGTATGGGAAATGTATGCAAGCGAAATTTTGTATGAATGATGTGCGGGTTCACGCGAAAATTCACGTGAGAACTCACAGGGAAGGAAAGATCGTGGGCGTGAATACACAACATGAGTCCTCCGATCGTTCAAAACACTCGATTCGAGTGTAACTTTGACGTGAATAGGGCTAGGCCGGTCCATAAGACAAGACAACCTATCGACTACTACGTCGACAAGTAATTATAGTTTAAAATTACCACCCCTAAAAAGAGGGTTAGAACGTTACATGGCGCCCAAACAAGGACTTTTTTTAATTTTTAATGTCTTCACACCATATCGACCGATTATATTACGAAGAAACGGTAAAAGAGCTAGAGTCTAGATTTTTGTAGTCACACGGAATTCTACTGGCCCTACGTAGAAAACTAAAACTAACCATGGCTATCTGACACACACCAACCGACTACTAGGAAAGATCATTACAGAAGTAAATAAACTACAAGAAGACCTCAGATGCCTCAGCATCGACGATAAGGGAAGGGTACAGAAGATGTCAATCCTGAATCACACCCAGCCGTCATGCCTCTCCAAATACTTTACAACACTCGTTACCGATAAAAGTGACAAATCAATATGTGCAACCGAGCTTACCGAGAATGACTAAAAAAGTATTAATTAGATAAGAAAGATTGGCTGCATGTTCGACGGGCGGGACTGGTATATCTTCCTATCTCGTATCAACGAAATACAGGATCTGTACGGCATCACGTACGGCCTTCTGCTAAAGGCCGCACCTTTGCTATTTCGGGAAGAAGTATTAGAATGGTAAAGTAGAACACGACCATTCTATTCGTAAGAAGCCTTGGTGCAAGAGTTCAGGGGGGATTTTTCATCTCACCGCAGAAGGAACAGGCGTTGATCGATAAGTTATTTAAGAGGTATTAGCAACCAAATGAAAATTTCCATTCATGCGTCATAATGATGTTCTCGCTAATGCATCATTAAGGAAAGTTCATACCACTCATCACCTAAAAAGAATTACTGACAATATGCAACCCTATCTGTATCTGTTCATCCCAGATAATGTTGACGGTCGGCTAAAGGACTTAGTAATAGGGGTCGAGAAGTCAGCCCAGAAACTAGACACCCATAAAGGAATCAAATAGAGGCCACGTCAAGCATCTATCGTAGTCGTTAGTTCCCCTTATGACCGCACCTAGTGTTGCTAGAGATGAAGATAACAGGGACATACACGAGCCGAATGAGGAACCCGATAAGAGTATTCTTATCGACACGGAACTGCCATCCCTCGGCCTCAAGAAACAGATTAGAGGCCACGCCGTAAAGCAAATGACGGGCGCTGCTATATGTCTATCAACTTCGGGGGGCATAACTTCGAGGCTGACATCCACTTTGGGGCTGTTAATTCAGTAATTAATTAACGAATAGCAATTTACTAGATTACGACATACTAATTGGTATGGATGTCTTGAGCCAAATTAGCCCTAAAGTTACCATAGCAGGAAAACCGATCTTCCCGACCATGATAAGCCTTGAGTCAGTGGACTTAGAATTCATGAAGGAGGAGCAGTGGCAATGACTCAAAGCTCTTAACGACGAGAAAACGGAGTTATCCGTTATCCGAAAACGGATCCGTTTGATAGACGACCGACCACGTAACTCGGCTACACAATTAATTATCAATAAGCTGGTCGATAAGATATAAGAAAAGGGGGTAATCGAACCGTCTGGTAGCCTGTGGAAATCGCCCCTTGTGTTGACTAGAAAAAAGCATGAGACGCACCGTTTCTGTATCGATTACGGCCGTCTAAATATTGTTAAAAGATGCATACCCCGTCCCCCCAAATAAACGCCACTCTAGATAAACTAACGGAAGCTCGGTACTTATCGGCTATAGATTTGCGTAATGGATATTGGCAAGTACCGTGAAGCGGGATTTTCTTTATTTCCTCGCAGGATAATTGCGCCCTAATTAGCGACTCTCACGGACAATAGCTCACTCGTGGCTGTTTGCCCAGCCTTCCTAATCAGATCGTACTGAAAGGGTCCGTGATCAGATAGACTTATTTTTCCTGGTGAATCGGCTGTCCAACCTCCATACTCTAGTAAAGTCGTTTGGCTATCCAGGGCTAGAGCTTTATCGCGAGGTCGAATCATTAAGCAGCTCTCCCTCTACCCCGGAGAAGTCATTGGGCTATCCGGGACTGGATCTTTTTTCCGAAGTGAAGTCGTTCGTCTAACTTCCCTTGACTCAATGCAGTGGTTCGGTTAGTCAAGGTCGTAACCTTGTCATTGAACAAAATCTCCCTCCATCCTAAAGAAATTCGGGTCTAAATTTATCTTTTCAGAGACGAAGTCGTTCAGCATCTCTCTCCACCCTAGCAAAGTCACTCGGTTACCTAAGTCTAAATCTTTCTTTCCGGTGTAAAGTTGTTTAGCTAGCACCCCTACCTTAGTGAAGCAGTTTGGCTAGCTCCCCCTTGGTATCCTTCTTTCCTGTTTCGTTTGTGTAAGACTACAACAGACTTTGGAAACCTTTACGTTTCATCAAGTGAAAAGAGAGTTAGAGTCCACGATTTAGAAGAATAAAATTCGTGAGACCCCGAAAAGGAGATTCCGCGAGCCGCGAGGGATAAAGACCACGAGCTGGCAAAGTTTAAATTCAGCGACTAAATATAGATACCGAGTGCGTAATATTGCAAAGTACTGTTTTACAGGTTCATTAGTTGGTATAGAAATAGGCAATAATCGCAAACAAAGTCAAGTGTAAAATGTGACTTGACGAAAATACATAAACGAATCCTTTCTTATCAACCAGTTTTATTTATTTCGCGAAACCCGAACCGCTCCAAACCCTCTACGATTTATAATTATAAATTTTAAGAATTGTGATCAACAGAATATTAGTAGAATCACGAAACAAAATAACTAGATTTCCCTAAGAATTAATTTTCATAAGATAGAAGACCGGGAGTAACGCAGAACCGCAGCTTCACAGAGTCCTCCGATAGTTTAAAAACCTCGATCAGAGCGTAGCTCTAACGTGGATAGGGTTAGGCCTGGCCTTGAGATAAGACAACCGATCGACCACTACGTGGACGTGTAGCTATAGTTTAAAATCTCCATGCCCGAAAATAGGATAAGAACGATACAACACTATTAAAATTAGCGTAGATCTACAACAATTATTCGTAAAATTAAAGATAATTATTACACTAGAAAATTAAACATTTTTGTCAATAAATGTGAAACAATTTTATTCAGAAAAAAGATAGCGCTATTAGTGCTAGAGAAAAAATAACCTGAAAATTTTTTATATTAAAGACAAGATAGTTATGGGAAATATTATTCCGCATAAAAATATCTAGGACTAATTACAGGCGATAAATTGTATTACTAAAATTACATAGAAATTTAGATAGAAAATCAAATAAAGCTTTTTGGAATAAAAATGTCTATTTTACTAAAAATACCTAAAAAAATATGTAAAATACTGTTTAATCGAATACTTAAAAGACCGATAATCACAAATGGTGGCCAAATACTGAATAATATCCTTCCATCTAATGTGAAAAAAAAGAAATTTTAAATGTGCATGCCGAAGAACTTGCCTAAGTATATACAGAAGTGAACATTCAAATTTTGAGCAATATCATAAAAATGAAACAATAATAATAATGAAACATAATAGCTCTATCATCCTGTGCATCGACCGTCACATTAAAATTTATAAGAAATCATTTTGCTAACTATTCAAACATTCTAAAAAATAATCACTTGTAACTAAATACTATGTACCATGAGGCAACGTTAAAAACGGCTATATACCTCCAAAAGCCTTTTTTTCCTACACAACATGAATCTAGATGGTAAAATTATAAACAGTGAATAGAAATTTGATAAGCATCTACCACGAAGAGACAAAAGATAATTTTATAAAAAAAAAACAAAAGAAATTTAATAGCTATATAACATTCAACGTAATTAAAAAAAATAACATTCAACGTAATTAAAAAAAATAACTTTTCTTGGGGGAAATTCAACTTTATTATTAATTATTTAACTTCTTAGTATTGCCAATATATTTAAATTGTTTTAATATTTTGTAAAATAATATTTATAATTTATAATACATGCATTTATACTCTTCAATAAAGAAAGCACCTACTTATACAAGGATTATATCTTTCTTAATATTTTCTATTCAAAGTTTCATAACAGTATTTGAAGGTTGCTCCTAGAATTTAATAAATTCGCTTTTAATAAAGGTAAAATTTTAATAAAGTCTAAAATTTATTTACTTGATGGCTTTCTCATTATTTCATATAAAACCTTACTAGCTTAAACAATAATAAAAGTAGTAAGACATCCTTCTGTAAATTTTGCATTTTTTACTGAAATTTTGAGTAAACAATGCAATTAAAAAAAGATATTGTCTTAAAAAATCTACTTACATGTAATAATTTTTATAAATTAAAGTATAAATTAACTCATGACACCATGTGATCTTATTGCATTTCATCTAATAATAGGTTATTCAAATAATTTATTTATTTTCAATTATTCTAAATTCATTTTGTTTATGAGTTTACTGTGAAAAATATAGTTGTCAAAGTTTCAGTTAAATATTATTGTATTATATTACCTACTACCCTATATAAAAATTTTATTAACGTAAATTGTAAAACCATTTTAAAAATTCATAAAAAAATTTTATTTTGTTTTTTATTTAATATTTTTATATATAATTGATTAAAACAAAATGAATTCTATACATTTAATTATAACTAATACTACATATATTACCATTAACAATAAAAAATGGTTAATAAAAAAATATGAAATAAAAAATAATTACTTATAAGTTAGTCGCTTAATTAATCCAACATCCCCTTGATCATCATACGAAAAAAATTATTATAGCCATATAAAATTATCACATTTATTTAAATTTTTAAATAAATAAATGCTTATGTTAATGGATACAGTTAATAGTTTTTTTTTTAAATAAAAATAGATAACTTAAATTAATATGCAGTCTTTAAACAAATAAATGTTACAAAATTATTTCATATAAATACATGTATACTTTTTATATAATAATAAATAAAAAATATAATTTATAATAATAGTTTTTATATTATTCATAAATTAATCTGATATTTTACAGTGTATATATACACAAAAAAGTATTAAAAATTAATTTTATAATGAAAGTAGGAGTTATAAATAAGAATCTACTTATGAATTAAGTACATTAGATAATTATAACATTAAAAACTTCTTTGAAACAAGATTTTATGTGTATTTAATACTGAATATAGTAAAGAGCAATTTCACTATAATATTTCACTATAATAGAATTACAAATAATAGATTTCTAAATAATATTTGAAAAATACATAATATCTAGTAAATATAGATAAGATAAAATTATTATTATGATGATGAATTTAATCAATTAATTTCTGTAATTAAAAAATGCATCCATTGATTAAAGATATAATATTTTGGATTTTACAACCACAAAATATATCTACTAAGTCATGTTTTGTAAATAAATAAATAATGTTTATGCACTATATTGATACTATTTTAACAGGTCATATGTATAAAGTAGGTAAATATATATGAAAGTAAATTAACAGTACTAGTTATAACTTTTTATGACAAAAATTCAATGTCGAAAAACTGAAAAAAATGAAACAACAAAACTTTAAAAAGAAAGGAAAAAAAAAATTAAATTAAATTAATTTTTGATTTTACAAATTACTTAATGAATTCATCTTACATGGACATGTTAATGTGTAAACTGAAGGACATATATATTCCTGTATTAATTTTTTATTTATTATTAATTCAAGAACTGAGAATTTTAATACTACAATATTTTATGAAATTGATTATACTAAGTAAAACTGGCATATAATATGTGTAATAAATTTATTTTTAATATTTTCTTTCAATATATTATATTATTAGGTAGCCCATTTTATTACTATGTATAAATTAAAAATATATAACAAAAAATTCAAATCCTATTTCATAATATAAGATAAGCTAAATAAATAAAATTATTGAATTTTAAAGTAACATATTGCATATAGTTTACATGGAAAAATATAAATAAAATTCTGTTTGAATTATACTTAAATATACATACGGTCTCAAGAATTTTATTATATTGCTAATATTTCACACACTTGATAATGTGAAAATTGTTACCATACAAACTTGGGAAAATAATACAGATTGTACATATACAATAAAATTATATATATATAACCAGCACTTTATTGCATTATTGAACAATGCTTTATCAAACATTTATCTTTTTAATTTTGTTTTTACTGTTTTTTGTGTTTCATTTTTTAATTAAGATTTTAAAAATTTAAATTTTTTTTGAAGATTATAAACTAATAAATTTTTTTTATTTATAAGTTGTTTATTATTTTATCAGTTTTGAATTTATGCACAAATTTAAAAAAAATTTTTTATAATACTTTCAAATACGTACATTATTTTAACCTAGCATTTTTACTACGTATATAAGTATATTAAGTTAAGTTTGTTCACAGACAATTTCAAATAAGAATATAAAATTGATAAGCTTTTGAATTTTTAAAATTATACTCTATATTATTAAAATGCTAAATTTAAAACATTACTTAATTTTTTTAATAAAATTTTATTAAAAAAATGTTAACAAATGTTAATGTTATGAATTTGTTCATCTTATCATATTTTAATATTTGTTTAATTATTCAACGGTATAAGAAATTAATTGTATGTTTTCATAATTTTTTTTCTAAATTATTCCTTTTTACACAAGCAGTCATATTTTTTTAAATATATAGTTTTTAATTCAAAATCATATATTATATTTAAAAATGGGAGAACTGCAAGTCGGATGATAATGTTAAAAATTAACAATTAATGTATAAGTAATATACATTTATTTTATAATATTATTAAAACATATAACAAAAACGGTTTTATCAAAATTAAATCTCATCTCAATTTTCTGACAAAAAAAAATTAGAATCAAAAACTTTTACAAAGAAATTATGTAGATGCACAATTCATTATAGTATATATTATCGACGAAATAATTTAACATGTAACAATAATTTATATATTACGAAAAATCAGTTACACGTTTTGTATAAAATTTTTTTTTAATCAATCAGTACTTTGTTAGTATAAATTATAAATGGTATAAATTATATTTCTAAATGTTTGAGCGTCTGTGCTTTCATTTATTAGTAATTAGTGTTACAGTATATGATGTATGTATTTATTTAAAAATATAATAATAATATAAATATCTATCTAAAAATTATGTAGATAAATTACTCACAGTTTAATTTTTTCACCGTCCATATCTAATGATTGACGCTGCAGCTATTGGGTAATTTAGCAACACAATGTCTGTACTACTTGTTGTCGTATCGTCATGTGTAACATTATTCATAGTCTATACTCTACAATATAGTTTCTTCCCCTCTTTCGGATCATATTTGTCCCTCTCCATCGCACGTTATTTCCTTCTCGCTCTATCTCTCTCTCTCTTTCTCTCTCCTTCTCTCTTTTATTAGAGTTATTTACTTTTCTGTTTAACAAGACATTACCAAGATTAGGCGCAGAGGTCTTACAAATCTTGCGCACGTTACTATTGAAATTAATAAAAACTATCTGATAGTTTCTGTAACAATACAAGAATTTTGGCAAGCAATATACGATTTTAAATTAAAATATTTTTACTGTAATAAATTGTATTAATTTATTTAATATTAAATTATGTACTTAAATTTCATATTACTTTATATTTCATTCTTTCCTAAATATTTTTAAATATTTAAACTTTCTTAATATATTAAATCATCTAAATTTGATCACTTTGCTATAAAATCCGTAATGCACTTATTGAATATTTATTTATATTATGGTAAATTATTTAGAAATTTGCTATTTTATTTAACTTGTAAATAATAATTCACAATTAATACGGAAATCATAAAATCAATATTTTAATTAATAATTTCGCATACATAAGTGATAAACCTACAAAATAGATAATACGAGACCTAAGATAACTATATTATCATTAAAATATTTCCTCTACGTGATAACATCATTGAGAATTCTTGAGATCATTATTGTATTAAAATTAAAAAGGAAACGTGTGTGCAATGATAATATTAGAAAGTATTTTCTCATGCCTGTTAGTGATTATTAAAAAGAAGCATCATATACAGTAAATTATAAATACAAGCAAACTCCTGATTTTCAATAGTAATAATTAATTTTTACCATATATATTTTAAAAGGCAACATTCACTTATTTTCAAGATTTAAAATCATTAAATTCAGTTAATTTAAAATTTTTTTTTATATTTTACTTCTTATTTAACAATGTTAAGGACAATGATAGATTACAATTATGTATTATTAGTATATTCAACATATATTACTATATTGGTAATTTGTAATAAATAAATTAAACAACTGATTTTTCATTAAAATTTTTTTATCTAACAGAGTTAATACATTTACGAATATTATAACTGAATATCACCTATGAATAAAAGTTTATCTAAACCCATTGTTTTTGGACTAAATAAATTGATGAAATTTATGTACATAAGATTTTAAAAATAAATTTAAACTAGCTAATTATTTAAACAACTATTGTATTAATTTTCATTAAAAAAATTGGAAACAATAGTTCTAGAAAATGCAGCGAATTTTCTAAAAATAAAAAGTAAATATAAGTTATTTTTAAATTATACTTTTATTTTATTGTGTTTTTTAAATTTATGAATCTTCTATTTTAATTTTTCCGTACATAATTATGTATCATCTATGAAAAGAGTAAAACTACAGAACTGTAGTAAACATTAACATTTAAGATTTGAATAATATATAGATTTTTTGTTATTGATTATAAGTTAATCGCATTTCATTTTTTAATAGCTTTTTCATATATTATGACGACTTTAATGATTGTATAAAATCTAGGATACTTATGTAATTAATAAAGATTATAGAATAAAACGGTAATTTAGCGGAAAATGCACGATGATTTTTCAAGCTGAAATTTTATAAACTAAACTATTTTCATAAAAGTTACAAATTTTATGCTACAACTAAACATGTATAGAATTTTGATCTACCTAGTTTATACATACACACACTTTAAAAAAAAACTACAATTGAATTATTTAGGCAATATTTCTAAATATTACATTTACATCTAAACATTATGTTTGTTCCACGCAAGAATTTGTAAAATTTAATCATTTTATTTACTATAATTTTTAGTATATTAAAATTTAGTATGAGGAACTAAACGTATTCATAATTATCGATTAATATATAATTCTTAAAAAAGAACTTGAAGGTTTAAGAAACTATATATTTAAAAAAATTACGCGGAAATAATTGCAAAACCTTCATAATTTATACAAGGATTTTACTTGCTCCAGAAACCTTAATAGCCATAAAAAATATAATATTTTAAACAATTATATTTATTTACTATTATTAGTATGAAATAAAATTATATAAATTATATAAATTGTTTAATATTGTATATAAAATTGTATAAAATAAAATTAACAAATATATTATGATTGGCTAAATATTTAAACACAGATGTGTTATATAACAAAATTTTTACATACTATTTTCATTTATTTTAAATGAATAAAATAATTTACTTTCCAAATTGAACTTTCCAACTTTGAAAAAACGTCTTTGAATTTGATAATGTAAATAATTATTAAAATTCAAACATTTTAAAATTGTTTTAATAAAAAAAGATATTTTTCTGTATTTTATTTTTTTGATCACGATAAATTTTTTATTTAAATTTCAAACTACAATTTAAGTTTTTTTTTTGTATAATGATTTAAACTTAGTTTGAATCTAGTATTTTTATATCCAGTTTTTTGATAAATATCTAAATAGTGTCCTAAAACAATATTCTTCTATAGTATTAACAAGCTGATTATGGAGAAAATGTTTAAATATTACTGATTTTGTACAAGATACTTTTATAAAATATTTAATTTAAATAAAACCAAACGATACAACATATAAGATTCAATTAATATTGACTATGAATATCATTTCATATTATTTTATACTAGTAATAAAAAATCTCAAACTTATATTAAAAGTTTTTAATAAACTAGAATGTTATTAAAATCTCTTATTTAGCCTATCAGGGAATTTAACCATATATTTTAACCTTTTGATAATTAATAAAAAAAGGTTTGTAAAAGTTGTTTATATACAAACATATTAAATATTTTACTACAGAAATATATTATTATTGTACTACAATTCTTGGTGTTTCATATATTCTTCAAGGAGAGGATCTAAAAATAGTTTTGTTTGTGAAAATATATATATATAAATAGAGTTTTAACATTCATAAATATCTAATTCACCTTCTTCTTTTTCTGTTTGTCTGTTTTCATTTTCTATCTTCAGTTGCAAAGACTTAATTTCTTCATCATAAATAATCCATTCTGGTACAATGCGCATTGCTGCTTGTAGCTTTGCTTCTTTTGTCATTGGATTGTTACACTAAAAAACATTATTTGTTACAGTTAAAAATATGTTTAATACGTTTAATTTTTTAAAATATGAATAATAATAGCTAACCAAATCAATAGTTTTAGCATACTTCTTTGAATTATCATCACACCAAGTTTCACACCAAAGCCATTCTTGTGGCAAAGTTTTAATTGCAACCTGATGTATCATATTATTTGGAAGATCCTGTTGAAATTTATTATTTCTATTTTTAGTAAATAATTTTTCTTATTAAAAAAAAATTATAAATTAAAATCAATAAAAAAAAGATTTTTTAGATGTAAATCCTATAAAATCAATCAAATTATTTATTATACAGGTGATTAAATATTTTCTGAAAGAAATTGTTTTTAAATTTTATGAAAACATTTTATGTAATAATTTTGATTATTATATGCTTATAAATAAATTTCGTCTATAATACTTATGAATTTAACCTGATCTAAATTCGATAAACTATTTGGATCTTGACTTAATGCTTGATATTGTCCACGTAATCTATCTCCAGCTGCAATGTGACGAAATCGTTTTAGGTCGACAACATATAAAGCACTAATGTGATAAGAGCGTCCTTGTAAATGATATTTCCAATATCCTTGCTTCCAAAATCTGAAACCATCCATTTCTTTTCTGCTGTCACAAAATGGTGTATATGCATATGGTGCACCATTTAGATCCATTGTTATTAACTCTTTTAAATCAGCTCTCACTACCTGATATTATAACAAATAAATTATAAGATGTGTCAATTCATTCAAATATTGTTCATAGGTGAATTATTTATAATCAATATATTAATATAATTAATACTGTTATATTTTAACTATATATTAAATGTCTGATAACACATACTTGATCAGCATCAACAAATATAATTTTTTTAATATCAAGAGGAAATAGAACATCAAGAAATAAAATTTTATATCCCCAAATCGTTCTTTGTTTTTCAGTTTGTTGATGTAACCATCGTGGCCATTTATATTGAATAAGTTCATATTGAAAGCCATATTCTTTAGCCATATGTGGTAGAAAGTCCTATAACAAATTAAATATACTATAAACCATATTAAAATAATTTAATTATAATCAATCAAACTTACTTTTAAGGTGGGAGATAAATAATTTTTTAGAAACCAGAACTTTATTGGTATTTTAGTATGCTTCATCACACTAAGCATCATTATTTTAATAAATCTTTCATATAAATGTCCAGAAGCTAAAGAAAATATATTCAATTTTTCATCCTGTTCATTATGTTCTTCAACAGTAGCAAAAGTCCTGATAAAAAAATTCAAATTACAAATTATAACTACTTTAATATTTGTTACTTAAATATTGAATATATTTAATATAGCTTTAGCATCATCAATTTAAAATCAAAATTTTAAATACAAGCAAATAATTAACTTACAAAATAAAAAAAAATAAGATTTCGTTCTTTTACAAAAAAAAGGAAAAGTTTACCTGGAAATCGAATTCCATATTCCTGATCTCTTTTCATCTTCAGCAAGTAAATCTATTCCAGCTTTTCCTGATTTTTTAGTAACTTTTAATTTAAGAACATTACTTCTCAATGAACTAATTAAAACTTTTACAGTATTTTCTTTGTGTATTACGTTTAAACCATCAACTTGCGTAATGTCATAAATTTCAGTTGAACGTCCTTCACGGAGCCTTAACAACCATTCACCTGGATTTGCTTTTAATTGAAAATAGCCTAAATTTGCCATAACTATTGTATCAACAATTAATGGATATTTTTCAGTTCCTAATGTAATTTGCAGGCCTCTAGGTGGGTTGCCAATTACTGCTTCAAAACAATGACCTTCCAGAAGTAAATATTCTAATTCAAATTCACTGAAATAAAGAATTTTTAGAATTTTCATTATTTGTACAGTATAAGACTAAAAAAAAAAAAATACAAATATTTTTTGTGTTTATTTCAAAGTTTTTAAACATAATACAATATAAAATGATTCAGTAAACTTTTGTTTTTTTTTTAAATAAAAATAGTTTAGAATAATATTTAATCATAAAAATACATAACATTTATGACTTATTAAACCAATAATTGAAAATGAAATTTAAAAAAAAAATAAAACAACATTGATGCTTTTGACATTTAATTAAATGATAAATACCTA
This sequence comes from Kradibia gibbosae, assembly GCA_018907135.1. NCBI lineage: Eukaryota > Metazoa > Arthropoda > Insecta > Hymenoptera > Agaonidae > Kradibia > Kradibia gibbosae. The sequence continues at coordinate 36,959,965 of JACCHX010000001.1, forward strand.
TGAACTCCAAAGGCAACATTATCTAATTTGATATTGTCTAAGTCATAGATACTTTTAATCACTTCAACTAACCAATTTTCCGGTGCATGAATATTTTGAGTTAAAAGTGAAGAAACTGGTAATTTTGTAAATTTAGCAACTGTTCCAAAAATATCACCATCAGTAGTAAATTGTAATTCAGGTTCAAAAACAAATCGATAGAAGCTGAAAAAAGTTATTTATTATATAATGTAGCTGAAAAATAATGGAACAATTAATTTTTAGTAAACCTTTTTAGTGGCATTTCACTATTCTTATCAACACAATTTAAAAATATTTTAATATTGCAATTTAATGATTGATGAAGAACGTTAAGTATAGGACCAAGTTTTTGAGCCCCACGTGAAACAGGATCCACAATAGCAATTAAATCAAATGTTATAGTGTCTCGATTTGAGGCTGGAATTAAAATAGCACTAAAATGCAGTAAAATATAATTAAATAAAATCATTAATTAAGACTAAATTTCTAATTTAATTGTTAAAACACCTGTATTCATCTCCATAAAAAGGGACATTAAAACGATTTCGTGTTTGTGGTCTAGAAGCTAATAAAGATGTGATTTGCATAATCATATCGTCAGATATACTACTATTATTCTCTACAATAGAATATAAAATAATTAACAACAAAGTTAATATTAATGTTTTATTTTATCATTCACTAACCATTTTCATTATTATTATTATTATTATTTTGTTTTTTGTTTAAATATTTAAACAACTTGTCCCCATAAGTGCTTTGACTAAATCTTTCTAAGAGAAAAAAATCTTCACGAGTAAATTCCTCATTCTCGTCAAATGGGCCAATAATACGACCATTCATTATTACAATTCTATCATTATTACCTAATCTTAAAATATGTTTTGCATAATACTGTTGCACATCTAGGAAGAAATCTTGACTGTCTAAGAGCTCTTTTATTAATTTATTCTAAATATATAATATACCATTTTAGGCATTTAATAAATAATTAGGTATTGGATTAATTTTATATTTTTTAATTTTAGTGAAAATATAATTGACTGCATTAATATAAAATCTATTCACCTCAATTACAAAATCTCCATTTTTAATTAATTCATATGTTTCCTCTTTTATTAAATTTTGTATATATTCATAAGATTTCTCCATGGATAACGCATTAAGGGCTGTAAGTGCAATCCTATTTATATTACATTCTGACAAATTATTATTATCATTATACACAATAAATGAAACTCGTGTATCTGTATTAGATTCCTATAATAAAAATTAATTCAATTACTTTAATAGAAGCAATAAATGTATGTTTATAAGATTTAATTACCAAATACTCAAATGCTTCTTTCAATAATTTTCTACCCAATTGTAATTCTAAATTTACCACAATCCACATTGTGTACATGTGATTAGTAATAGTTTTTCGAGGAATATATAAATAACGTAAATGTTTCATTAACCACATTGACAAATCTTGAGAGTTCCATTTTTTATAATTACTATCATTTGGTACAGAACCTATTAAATTAAGCCAATTTTTGTTTTCATTTTTGAATATTCTCTCATTTAATCTAAAACAATTGTATACAAGTTAATGGTTTATTATATTTAAAGTAATAATTTTCTATACATAAATTTCAATTATAAATTCCAATTATAAATGATCATTTCACCTTGGCATAACGTTTGGTTTATTCATAAGAAAATCCACAATATTATCTTTCTCTGAAATTTCACCCTGATAAACTGCTTTTTGAATCATTGGAGTTTGTGTCATAACTGTTGATAATACTGCTTCTTCAAAAGAATTATTAGTTAACTGATTATATGGTAACGGCACCCCATTAAGCAGAACTTGAGGAAATTTTTTAAATCCTGTTCTTTGAATAAAATCTTTGGCAAGATGACGTCCAACATCATATTCTGATTCTTCACCAAAAATGTAATTAATATTAGCCATTTGATCTATGGTTTTTAAAAGTTTTTTGACATCATTAACTTGTAATTTATCAGCTTCATTAAAATGATCTAACTAAGATTGAAAATATTATTATGATTTTGTATAAAAATTTTTTTTTTTTTTTTCATCAAAAATACCAACATTAGATAAGAAATTCAAAGCATCTTTTGAATTTTTACTTTCCATCAAATAGTGATAGGCATTATTAATTGCCACACTTGCATCTGTATTTCCAGTCTCACTCATATCAAAATTTGTGAGAAATACAAAACCTATTCGTAATGGTGCAGAATAGGCATAAAGAGATTCAGCAGAAGCTATCAAAGGTGCAGATTCCTTATTCAAAGGATCTATGATAATTACCTGTGGTATACAATTTTTTAATGTTATAAAATGAAATAAATAATTTTCATGCTAAATATAAATGACAAATCTGCACTTAAAGCTTACAAGATTATATAAGTTGCGACGAATATTTCGAAGCATACCAGGAAATGTTGGGCGTAATAATTCACTTAAAGATGAAGACCAACGTTTGTAACGAAAATCAGTTTCGATATCATTTACCCAAATAATAGCTGAATCACGTATATCAATCAGAAAATCTTGATTGTCTCCATTATTTGAAAGATCTAATGCTAATAATTTATTAATCTTCATACTAGAATATCCTAAATAAAACTCAGATTGATGTATTATTAAATTATTTTTTATTAATATTTAGCACTTTTGAATTTCAAAATTTACTAAAATTCACCTATTTTATCAAGTGACTCCATGGCTCTTAATTCAGAACGTAAAGACTCCACTAGGGTTAATATATCAATAGCTTCTAAATCAAAAAACAGTCCATTGATAAATAAAGCTGTCTCTGTTGATTGAATATTCAAACTAGTCACAAATACTTCTTGATTCAATTTAATTTCATTCTTCATATTAATATTAACTTTTATTTTACTTAAAGATTTTGCCTGTAATAAGCCGATTTGTAAGCTACAATACACAGTTAATATATATAAAAAATAATTATTGTTAAAACCTCTTCACAATAACTCATCTCTCAATAAAAAGATAATCTTACGAGAAGTTTATAATTAACAAGAAAGCTCATTTTACCTTACTTAAGTATTTAGTGTATAAAAATAATATAGTGGTATTGAGTAAGAGATGTGCTCAATAGTAAAATTAAATTGATACATAAAATATATTAAAAGCATTTAGTAATAAAATGATTTTATAAATTAAAAATATCAACCTGTAAGCTTACCTGCATTGGAAAATTTTGAGATATATCAGTTAAAACATTAATTGCCTGATCTTTTGGAGTATTCATTATTCTTTCTGCAGCTTGAAGACTTAATTCTTGAAATTGCCAAACTTTCAGAGCTCCAATTTCGAGATTATTTTCTACAAAATAACTCTGTAAATCATTTAATTTCATAAGATATTCAGGATACAGTTTTCTGAAATAAATTATAAACAATTTTACTAATGTAAACATACATAAAATATATGATATTACAGATAAAATATTTACTTCAGGACTGAAAAATTAATTCCATCAATTTCATCTACTCCTTCAATACTATTTTCTTCATTTTGCTCTTGATTATCTTTTATATCAGTATCATCTGTGGCTTTATATTCAGTAGACTTCATTTGTAACTCTACGCCATAACCAGAAAGTCTAACATTTACATTAGATCTATTCTAAAAGTAATTAAAGTGAACAAATTTAAAAATGAATTTTTAACTCAAACAACTAATTAAAACTAAAAACAAAATTTTCATAATTATTAATGCTTACTTTCACATAATGTCGAAGTATATAATTAATTTTATGACCCGAAGCTAAACTTTTCAATTTTTCATGTAATGCAGAAAAACTATATGTACCCATCTGACCATATAAAACAAGGGTCTTATTTGAATACAACTTATCAGAATAAAAGTGATCTATACTATACGTATCTATTGATATTATATCATTCTGAAAAATATATATATTGATAAATAAAATAACTGAAATAATAAAAAAAGTATTAAATATGATAATTATAATGTTAACTTTATCTATCAGTTTTTGAACTTCTTTTAATGAACAAGTCAATTGCCCACCAACATCAATAAAATTAATACAATCAATAGTTGAAATGTTTTTATTTTCAGCCATTTGTGAAAACATTTCGATTCTTGGAGAATAAATTCGCAATGAAAGTCCTAATTTCATCACACCTATTTCAGCCACACTAAGAAATTTTTTGGCTATTAATATTACTAAATCATAATGATCTTTTGCAGTTACTGAAATTAAAAAGTTTGTAAAAAATAATTGAATTTTCTAGTAATTGTATATCTAGCATTATTCTAATACTAATTTGTTCACTAATTTAAATCATGTTTGAAATAGATATCTATATACCATGTTTTTCAAATTCTGATGACCTGTTGGCTACTTCATCTACAAATCTCCAAAAATAATTTGGATTTTCGTCATTTAAGTACTCAGCAACTTCAAGAACCAAAGGTGTTTCTTTCCATTTAGCATTAATAAGTGTAGTTACATACTTGTTGACTCTTTTTTCAGCTACATTTTGACCAATATTTAAAAGAATAGGGCTGAATAATATAAAAATCCACATCTAAAATATAAAAAAAAAATTTACATACATTTATTTATATGTATTCTATTCATATAATAAAAATAATTATATTAATAACCTCAAAAATACATTCGGTGCATAGGATATCACAAAATTAGTACAAATAATATTCTAATTAATATTTTATTATATAAGTAGTTATGATTTAATCATTTCGACCAATCCATGAAACACACGTACCACTCTCTGTTATGTCTCTAATATACTCAAAACGATGATCAACCTATCGTACACAGTTCATAAACTGCCATATAAAAGCATCATAACTAAAATTGCGGACTTCGTTAGTAGCTATTTTTGTTACAAAGGCAAAATTGCATTTGATTGAATAAATAGCATTTTGAGAAGATTATTTTATTTACTCAAATCAATTATTTGTATGTTTGTTACCATTCGATGAGTAAATATAAATAATATAAAGAAATAAAATACTTGATAAAAATAAGAAATACACCGAATATATTTTGGAGTTTGCGCAATGTTTTCATTGGTCTTCCATAATCAAAATTGTGGTGCAGAAGGGTCAACAAAGAAATGAAATACTCTATTCTATATTGGAAAAAATACATTAACATTAGACTTTTGTTTCTTTTTGTTATTCCTTTTTTGCTTCTACCTCTACTTCAAAATATTTGATGCAGTAAACCAATGAGCGAACTACTATGTAATTAATGTAACCTAGGCATAACAGCCTCATTTCTTGTATCCTTAAAGGAAGGTTTAAAAAAAAAAAACTTTCAAGAAGATAAGACTCACGTGACTCAAAGGAACAACACTCTTAAAATTAACTGCGAAGCCACAAATATTTCAGGGTTTCAGAGATTTTCAATTGTGTAAATCCTTATTCTCATTAGATCGTTTCATTCAACATTTTATAATTGAGTAGTTGAAAAAAGCGTAAATGTTCCGGGATATACTAGAATGTAGCTTCAAGCGACAACAGAATTACTTTAATGGAAGGGGGTCAGTAAAAGCGGTTTGTAAGAAGGCTCTATATATCATTCCAGTTGTGAGATGCCGAGTGTTAAGAGAATAAGAAAAGCTGTACATCAAATGATATAAGTGACTATATATACTTCTTTAGTCACGAAGCCGATAAAGTGTAGGAAGCTCTATATATCAAACAAGTCACGAGATAAACTCCTTTTGGCACCGAAGCCAAGTGAGAAAGGAAAGCTCTATACAGTAAGCGCGTCGCTAGATTGACTCATAAGGGTAAAAAGCCTGTATTTAAATTGGGAATAGCACTTATAGCACTTGAGAGGCAAAGTATCCGGACTATCTTTTTCTAGCAAGAACATCCCGAGTTAGATTGCTTACCCATACTTGTATCTTATGGATAGCAGTCTTGAAACGGATTGTCTGACAGAGGAGAGCTTCTTTGTTGGGAATATGTAGATAGCATGAAAATTGAGAAAGGAATCATCTCCATCATCTAGTAGTTGACTAAAGACCCATTTAGAGGTTGTCGCTGAGGGTTCAATTGAATCTTGAACAGTAAGAATATTGAAAAATAATAATACAAACTGACTCCACCAACTTTCACATCTGTACACAAATGATTCTCGTTTACGCAAATCGATTGAATTTTTTCCTTATCACTCTTTTGGAATTTGGCGCCCTTTCGTCCCGTCACCATTTGCGCCTGGGACTCCTTTATCCCTAAACATACATTTGCACGCACACTTTGAAAATAATTACAAATTACACAATAACAAAAAATTAAAATTAAGGAAAAGAATATTAAAGAAATTATAAATTAAAACAGAACGAATTGATATTAATTTACAATTTTTAAATTATATGAATATATTACTTAATATTGCTGGTCGAAATCTTTTTCCATTTATTTTTGTTCGCGCGATTTCAGGCCGCGTCAGGCCGTAAGTTCGCGAGTAGGTGAAGAAGCGGAGGATCGGGTACGAAATAAATTAAGAGACAATTTGGGCTCATTAGCAATCATTTATTGTCCCACGCGATGTACAAATGGTATACAAAACCCCCTCTAGGTAGGGGGAAAAAGCCTCGCTAATATATATGTATGAGGCACTGCTACCCTCACAATATCATACACACTCACACGCACAAGCATATCACATCTCGCTGTCCCATATACCCTTCGCAACTATTCTGCCTTTCTAGATTGGCCAACCGATGCCTACAAGGAATTGTGTTGCTCGCCGTGGCCCCACTGTTGGGGGATCGCCACGCACCGAGACCGTTGCTCAGGCCTTGCTCTTTCTCAAGCCTCCCTGGGATATCGATGGATCGTGGTGATCTAATGACCTTTCCTTCTCTGCTAAACTCGGGCCTTACGCTCACATACTATTGCACCAACAATCTGCCGTCCGCCGCGTCCTTGGGTTTCGCATGTCACGCGGAACTTTCCTTCAAAATTCTCCTTGCAGAACTGTCCTTCACGCCCGTCGGGCTCTTTCAACATTCCCATTTTCCTTTTTTCCTCTCACTACTTATCTTTTGCTGCGGCGCTTTTCTTCGAGCCCCTCCCCCGCCTTTCGAGGGCGTATATCGGGCCATTTTGGCGCCAACAATTTTCTTATATTTAACTTTACAATGTTTGAATGGTTTACTACCATAAATGCACTTAATTTAGTATGTAAAGTTTTAAAGTTTTTTTTATCGAAAATGAGACCTGCATTAATGAACTTAATGAATGTGTCCATTGAATTGAAAATTGTCATCTTAAATACTTTTTAAAATATTTTCTCTTTCCAAATTTTTACTTCCTATTCAGTGAAAATTAGCAAAATTGTGTAATGGATTTTTGCAATATAAATATAATTGTTTACAAACCAACTCAATGAATTTACAGTTTTTGCGCATATGTCAGTACTTTTGTTGTGCCAATAACCCGACTGTCTTGTGAAAAGGAAGCCTGGTCGTTTGCAAAAGAGTTCATTTGATTTTATTTTATTTAATATTTATTTAATTCACAGATTAATTTTTATTATATATGTGACGATAGATGTTGTTACTAAATTAACGAATACGTGATTAGGAAGTAGAGTGCGTAATGTGTGAATGGATACAAGCGAAAATGAGAAAGAAGTAAGTGTGAACTTGGTGTAGTTATGTACGTGCGTACATAATGGATGGAACGTGTGCGAGTGTGAACAGGTAAGAGTGTGTGTGAATGTGCGTTTCAAGAGGAAGGGGACTACAGGCGCGAATTAAAATGGCATGAAGAAACACGAAACGAAGGATGCATTTATTTTTTATAATAATTATATTGCACAAATTTGTATTTTACAAATATTTATTAATTATTTTTTATTAATAATAATGCATGTACTGTATTGAAATATAAAAACAATTTCTTCGCCAACTATACGTAATTTATTTTTTATATACTTTCTAATCAATAATTAATATAATACAATAAGTAATGCGAAGAGCGCTTTAATTGTACAGAAAAATGCGCGAGTGGGGTTCCAAGGCAATATTTTTTAGCATTTACGCTCCTCTGGTTATTTGTCCTATATTAATGTTTAGCTACCTTCACTATTGTCGGCCAAAGCCCGTCTGCGCAAGAAAGTTACTGCCCAGAATCCAGAAATCACGATTTTCCGCAACCTTGCAATACACCCCCTCACCCGCACCGCCTCTATCCCTGGACCCGTCTGTGTACTAGACCAATTCAGAAGGAGGCCCCTAGCCCGTGTTAACATCCCATGCCTCTCGAGAGGGAATGCTTACACGGTACTTTTTGTCAAAGAGAAAAACCCTGGCACCAATGTCCGAGTACATCATCAGTGCGCCTGTTATCTCTAGTGCCCAGGGGAACCAAAAACGCCCCCCAGTCCTCCCCTTTTCCAATGACCTGATAACCCTTATCAGGGCCTATGCTGCCGCGCCCTCCAGCATTACCTTGAAAGGCTCGATGCCGAGAATCATCCCCAGCGCCACCGTTGGAGTTGATCTGATGGTGCCAGAGATGCCCCTAGTAGGCTCCTAAGCCTCTCTAGGGTTATTAACGAAGTGGCAAAGGCCGTTCTCCTTCACCAGACTATGGACCCATAGGTCAGTCTGGGTTTGAGAACCGCATCGTACATCCACTTCATTATATCCGGGCAGAGACCTTAGTTCCGTCCTATGACCCTTTTCAGTTGCCATAGGTTGACCGATTTAGCTTACTCTCCAGAATGATCCCTAGGTATTTTATCTGATGTTTGAGTTGCAATTCAGGTCCCCGAAGGGTCAGTCTATATTCCCGATCCTATTTATATTGCCTGGTAAGGAATTGGACGCCAGTTTTGGCTGTGTTGACCGACAGTCCCACATTCTTACACCACCCGTCTACAAGGTTGAGAAAACTTTGCATAATCCCCATTAGGTCAAGAAACGGGCCTCTGACTAGTATGAGGATTCATCCGCATACCCAATAGCCCTTCAGTCCGCTCTGTCCAACTGGGTGAGTAGTTCATCTACCACTAGGGACCAGATGAATAGGGGAAGGACGTCACTCTGGGGACAACCCGATCCAACGGAGCCCCTCAGAGTTGTGCCGTCCTTATTCACCACTACACGCCGGTTTTCCAGCATGCAGTCAACCCACTCGACTAAGCCCTGCGGTATATGAAACTCGCTTATAAGCCGTTTTATCACCTCTCTCGAGATGTGGTTAAAGGCTTCTTCTATAATCAGAAGTGCCCCGAATACGTATCCTTTCGCCTTAAATTGCCCTTCGATCGTCGTGACTGCCTTGCAAAGGTCAGTCCCCATCGATCTGCCGTCAATATAGACGTGTTAATCAGCGTGAAGGTGCTCCTTGACAAGAACCTTCCCGCGTATGTAATTGTCAATTAGTCTTTCAATCGTCTTTAGAATAAACGATGTCAGACTGATCGGAAATATGCCATCCGTTCCCGGTGATTTGAATAGCTCGAACGAACCACTCGCCCATCTGATTCTCGCCGGCGTGATGATTTTATTGGACAGATTGCGGTTAATACCTAACTCAGTATAAGTCCGCTTCCGGCCTTCACTAACTCATCCTTCCTCATCGGAAGTGTCCGCCTCTCCTTCGAAAATAGGGAAGTGTTTGCGGACAAGGTTGGGTCCAGCACTCTTCGTCTGTATTCACATACCTGCTTTTTGGCAGTTTGAGGTTGCCAAGGATGGCATCAGTGTTCTTTGCAAGAATCCTGTTCATCCTGGCCGCCTCTCTACCTTTCTGGGTGCCATCGCAGAAACTTTTCCAGCTCTTGCTTTAGGTCATCCTGATATTTTAACGGTACAGGTCTCTAGCGGTCCTATAGCGGGTCTACTGGGAGTCCGTACCGTGTTTTCTGGCGCTTTTGAGCAGGGACAAAGTGTACCGTCTCAACCCGTCCAGTCTTTCCGTCCACCAACATACCTCGCCCTTCTTTGAGCTTATTTGGGGCGGCAGTTCCCTTCCTAAGCTCGGACGATGCAGTCAATGAACCTCTCAGCTACCAAATCAAGGGACCATGTGTCCCTGATCTTCTTTGGAAAGTCCTGTAAATAACTCTCCACGTCCCACGCATATCCTTCCCAGTCAGTAAGCCGAGGGTTCCTCACCTTAATAGGTGGGTCTTTCCCCGGCGTCTCAACCGAAAAGGTTACCAGGAAATTATCAGACAGCGATGGTTCATTACTAACTTGCCACTCCTGGACCATACACGTATTTTCTTGAAGATGATAGCGTCAGGTCTATCCAGTAGCTGGACTCTCCTCGCATTAGTGTCTGTACTTCCCCACACCCTATGGTGTGAGTTAGCATCGCACCCCAGTATAAGTGGAATATTTCTACCTTGACAAGATTCCACCAGACAACAGACCTCCGGTATAGGGTTGTTCTTGGTGCCAAAGGGAATGTAGATCGAAGCTAATATTAGTCTCCTTATTCCTTCCACTTCGGTAATCACCGCCACAAGATCCAAAAGAATAGTGGTCCAGAAGTAGCAAAGCATTGACCCTTTTGAGCGTTACACAGGCCCTGGGTCTTGTGTTCCTAATGTCTCTAAAACAAGTAAGTCCACAAGTCCCCGAATGACGCCCTTAACCATCCAAGGTTCGTGAATAAGCGCCAGTTCTGTCTGCATCTTAGCCAAGCCATTCTTTATTATTGCAGAGGCGCATTTGCTGTTATGCATGTTGATCTGAGAAATCGAGTGTCGATGGAGCCATACTAGCTATCCGCCGACTCCTTCTCTTCTCGTTTATGGCCCTCCAGCCTCCTTCAGGTCTTTGCTGATCACCATCGCAAGGCTCATTCTCACTTGCGGTAAGCTCCACCATTATCAACACGAACATACAATCCACAGGGGGTCATGCAATAACCCACAGAGGGAGGAAAAAAACTAACAATTTAAAACTATTTTTGTAAAAAATTTTATAAATAATAATTCAACGAACTGTAATAATCACAAATTGAGCTAACAACCATAATAATATGAAATACTATTTATTCGCACGTTTTTAAACCTCGTTAAGCTGCTAGTTCGGGAGTAAGAGGATCGGAGGCGAAATAAATAAACACACATTTTGGCCTCAATTACAATTATTTATTAGCTTACGCATACACATATGGCATAAAAAAACCATCTATCCGTTAGGGGGGAAGGCCTCGCAATAGTACGTACATAGCCGCCACCATCACAGACACACACACGTTCACTATTTACGCGAGTAGCACTAATACCTTATCGGTTGGCCAACCGCCGTTTATTCTTGCTCGCCGTTCTTCGTGGTCCGATCGCTAGAGATCCCCACACACCAAGCTCTCGTTGCCCAGGCCTTACGGTATGACACACGCCTGAACCCGGATAATTACAAACGTTCTTGTCGTCCGGTCATGGCGTCGGAGGTCACTCCCGTCACCCTTTCAGGCCTAGTGATGCGAAACTGTCCTCACGCCCTCCAGGCCCTTCCGGCTTCCGCATTTTCCTTTTTCTCCCACTCCCTCTTATCTTTGCTGCAGTGCTTTCCCTCGTGCCGCCGCCACCGCCGCCTCCCACCGTTCACGCATCTATCGGCCCTGTTTACTCGAACACTATTTTATATCATAAACCCAATACAGAATAATTTTCATTGCTAGTACTATAATTTTTATTAAATGTGTAATGGACCTCCATCGTCCCTCCATACTTCTTATGTGAATAGTGTTTTATCTACGCAAAAGAATTTTTAGCAGCTATTTTCAGCATATTTTTGCTACAGTAGTAAGCGTTAGTATTGGTTCGGAACAAAGGGACTCGAGAAAACAAGGGGGATTTGCGTCATTCAATAAAAACGCGTGAATCAGTTGGATAGTAAGGGAGAATGTTCTTGGCATAACCGGGAAAATTCATATATGGCTAAACCAGACAATCATACTGGTTGGTAACAGCTCAAAAATGGAATTTGCTTTAAGGAATTTCAAAGCAACTCACAATGAAAGTAGGAACGCGTACCGTAATCACGGAAGGGTCTGAGTTAGAAACAGTATAATCATTCGAAGTTATTCTTGAACGATCGAGTGTAAAGTGATAAACGTCAAAATAAAAAAAAAAACGTATACAGCCAACCCGTCTTCCCTGATATGTGGAGATACAGATGACTGTACTAACCGTACCATCAGAAAAGAAAAATTTTCCTCTCTTGCTTCAAACGTAATGCGTACGAGTGTGTTATAAAGCTATTTTGTATCCGGGGCTAGCAAAGGTCATTATAAAAAAACGCATTATTTTATTGTATTCATATCAAAACGGTACATGAGCTGATGCCGTGGCCGAGTATTGGTTCTCTATCCTGCTCGCCACTAAGCACGGGGAGTATTTTAGCCCTATGTGAACAGCGGCTAAAAAATTGAAAATATTTACCTATCACGAATTACAGGCGCGAGCAATGAATTTTTTTGGTTCTTGACTATAAGTATAGTAATTGATGGACTAATTACAATTTATTTTTCAATCTGTATTGTATACAGTTTAAAATATTGAATTTCGCTTTTCTTGTATAAATAATAAATAGAACTTCTACAATTTTTTAATTTAAATTTAAATAATTTATTAATTTTTTATAATATATAACAATATTTTTTAACAAATTAGTACATACAAATAAATAAGTCACAACCAAATAAAAATACTTAGCAAATTGTAAATATCAAATCACAGCTCATTAAATATTTATTTAATGAATCAAAAATAAGAAGTATCTATTTATATATATTTAAAAAAAGAATATTTTGTTGATAAACTTAACACTTTTTTTTCTATATTATATTGATTCATGTATATTTATTTAAACATAAAAAATATGTACCATTTTTGGCTTTTAATTTAATATTTTTGATACTTATTATTTATACTGTAATTTTATAAAAAAGTATAGTAATACATCAAAATTAAACACAATTTTGAATTTATAAAGTATTATAAGACCTATATATATTTAATTACCACTAATATTTATTATTGAAATATATAGAAATGTTAACAAGATAATTATAAAGAAAATAACTTTTAAATTATGTTTCTATAAATTTTTTAATGTTAAACATTTTATATTGCAAAAAGTTTGCAGATTTATTGATGCTATACTTAAGATATAAATTTAAAACCTAATTAAAATTTTTTTCGAAAAACTTTTGTATTACAAAAATTAAAATTTTTTAATACCAAAATCAATTTGGTGAAAAATGTTATATGAATATTATATATTACAAATCCATAAATGACGTCAATATATTTATATTTGTATAAAAATTTTTTTTAATACTTATATATTTCACTTAAATATGTATTGAATCATTTTTATAAATTATTTATAATTGAACCAATTTAACTATTAAAAAATTTAGGAAATATATGATTTACTAATATGTTTTTATACACAATAAAATTCTGAGTTTCCATTTTAAAAACAGCATTTTTAAAGTTATATTAATATAATATTCACACTTCAAAAAGAATAATGTATTAATTTGGATCTGCTTGTACTTTAAAAAGTGCTTCTCGTTGGTTATTAATTTCTTTGACTATATCACTCAAAAAAGGATCTTTAATTTTTTCTTGTGTAGAAATAAAAAATTCCTGTAAATGACCTGGACTCTTATCACGTTTTTCATATTCAAAAGCTTGCATCAACAAATCTATCCTGTCCAGGTCTTTAACATAATGAGCTTCAGCTGATTCTTGTTTTTCATATTCCTGCAATTATACAAATTAAATATATAGGCAAGTATGAAATTAATGTTGTTAATTATTTAGAGTCATATGTTTAATTTTACAAAGTAAGTACTCTGAATAATTTTAATATGTCACTTCCTCTATTTCCTAAATTTTTACAAATTTCTTCCATAGCCTCATCTTCCATTCTATGTTTATCTTCTGGTAAAATTCCACAATGAGGAGTAATGTCTCCGACCATACACTCAGCTAAATCGTGAATTAATGCCATTTCAATCAGTCTACACATAACATAATTGTTATAATTACAAATTTTAATTCATTTAAATAATTTAAAATTGAGATTCATTGAATTTTTAATACAAGTTTAGTACATTTTTATGATGCTAATTATTTGTGTAAATATAAGTTTAAAGTAGATATAGGTGACAAAATAAATTTAAAAAATAAATATGTAAAAAAAATTCTGTAAAACAGATGTTATTGTTAAAATATTATAATTAATATAAATTTCTCATACTTAGATTTATCTAAATTCTCTTTGGGATCAACAAGCAATGATAATATAGCCATTCTATACATATGCCCTGAAATAGTTTCAGGGTCAGAAATGTTTCTAATCACCCAACCTGTTCTTTTCATGTGCTGAAAAAAATCAAAACTAAAGATGTACATCTAGATACCAAAAATAAAATTACTAACAAACTTCTTTAAAATATCTATTTTATTAATTATTATTATAAACAAAATTTAATCTATTATATAATAATAATATTTAAATTACAATTTTTTAAACAAAATTTATATTTCTGATCTAAATTTTAATTCAGACTCTCAAAATTTACGAGTGCAAAATATTTTGTACTAGAAATACGTAATTTACATGCAGATACACGAGAAAAAGTGTCCGTATATATGTTTTAAATTATAAATTTGTTAACCTTCAAACGTCCAATCAATTCCATAAAGTTCATCATTGTTTTCACATCCATTTTCCTTATTACTCCAGAACGTTGCACTAAAAAACATATAAATAACAAAGTAATTATATTCAAAATGAACTAATACGATAAAAAGCAAAGAAGATCAGTACACTTTTGATGTATTACAAATATTAATTTTTCATCGATATATTGTATAATTTATTATTCTAGTCAGTGCACAAGTTATAATCGATAAATGCGATATATACATAACACTTTTATTCAAAAGACTACGTGAGATGAGATCCCCACCAACTAACTATATATACATAAATGCTCATGAACGTCCAATTTTATATACTTATCTTTCTTTGCTTTGTTTAGTTAAATTAATATGACTTACAAGTTTATTTCCTATTACACGTTTTGTAGCTCATAAAAAACAGTATTGACATATTTTTGAACTTTATTACTTTAAGAATATTTATTTTTTGTCTATATAGAATAAGTTCGAAAACAATTTATTACAAAAGCTGTTTTACATTAAAGAACAATTAATTATTTTATGTAAAATAGTTTTAATTTTACTGTAATTTTTCACATATTGGTAAATTGAATCTAATTTGTCAATGTGGAATGAAAAAAGAAAATAAATATAATTCATCAATCAAAAACAAAGTAATAAGTAATGATTTATAAAGAATACTTAAAAACTACCATTTAAATTGTTATTTACAAAAAAGATAAATAATAATTAGCATATGCAATATAAATATAATAATTTATACAAAATTAAATATTTTTAAAGCAATTTGTTTTTAAGGGACAATAGCTAGTGGACATAAATACATTTTTTTTAAACTATTAAAAGAATAATGAATATTGAAAATAAATAATTTTATTCAATAATAAAAGTATTGTATAATTATACAAACATAAATATTTTTTCTCTTTATTTGTAAATATATTGGTACCAAATATTTTTCAAATCAGATAAATAAATAATGGTGTGGTTGGTTTATATCAAAATTATAGTAATATTAACATATTGTACATTTTTATAAGTTAACTGACATAATATTGTTTTACTATGATCCAAATAATGATTTCATAAATTCTATTCTATCTTCTTGTATCAATTTATTCATTTTATTTTTAATTTCTATATCAGTTTCTCTTTGTCTTATTTTAGGTAAAAAAAAGCTAGAACTTGTTTGCTTAGATTGTATTGCCAATTTTTTACTTTTGTCAATATTTTCAGAAAAGCAATTGACTTCTCTTTTAGCTTGGGCAATTTCATTTCTTAATCTTTGCTTATGTATTGATCTCTCATAAGTCAATCTTTCACTTAAGTGAATCCATTTAAATCTATAATAATTAAAGTTGTAATAAAATTATATTAAATATATGCTTCATTACATAATAGAATTTTTAATTAATTTTCTTTCCTTAATAAGATAATTGAAAAAAAACTTATAAGTATGTCATTATTTATATAAATGTAAAATACAAAATTATAAATTATCGAATGTAAACTAAATTAAATTTTTGTAAATTATTTGGAACCTACCCTGGTAAATATTTAATATTCCATATAATGTCATAAAATTTACTTTTTTTTTTAAATGAAATATGAGTATTATTTAATGTACTAGTGACAAACTTAGCTATTTTTTTACTTTCAAATTCAATCCATCCTTCTGTGAAATATTTTGATGATTTTCTCTTGTTTCTTTTCAACTTTTTATCATCTGCTAAACGTTTGTTTGAAATTTAAAAAAAATAAAAAATTTTGTGTTCTTTGAATATTAAGTATAATATACATAATATAATATGCGTATTGTATTTACCATTCACAGTTAATTGTAAATATATACGACCAATTTCTCCATAAGTAGAAAAAATTTCACGAATTTTTGTAACAGTCATATATTTGGGTATTGATGATAAATAAATAATTCCGTACTTTTTGTGTTGACTTTTCAAAAGTAGTTTATTACTCTCAAATTTAACTGCTGAATTATTCGAATTATTTTTTTTTATAATTTCTGGATCTATTTCGTTTTTAATTTTTGAGCTAAATTTCAAACCTTGTTTTATCATAATTAATCATTCACATAAGCTGTGATTACAACAATGCTATCTATGACAAAGATGTAAAAAACAAGCTCTTTAGATAGTGCGCAGTAACGTTCGTATACCAGGGTTGCCGATTTCAAGATTTCTTGCTTCGGCGCAGTAGTATTTTTGATCACGTGGGCCTCTGAACGACCCTCTCCACCAAAAGTACTCGTGAAGCAGGGCGGCCAGAATGAGCTAGAGGATATTTTCTAGTATTAAGCAACGGCGTCGCAGCTTATAAAGTAGCCTCCTTTACTAGAACACTATGAATACGTTCATAGGCGATTTAAACGCTCTACTTTATCGATAGTTTTCAAATTTAAAGACTCTCTAGTCTCTACTGTACTCTTTATCCTTTCCAATAATAAAGAAAATCTATTTTCTAAAATACACTATAAATAAAATTCATTATGGAAACTAGTTTAATAAAAAAAAGATCGTATAGATTACTAAGATACTATACAATAAAACATAAATATACATTTTTTTAAAATAAATTTTGTATTAAAAGTTTCGATTGTATTATTATTTTTTTCTATATTTTATACTTCTATGGTTTTATACTATTTGTTATATTATTCATTTAACGTTAAATTTTTTATTATTTAATGTTTATTATATTATTATTATATAATTTATTTATCATAATCTTTTTTTATTTGATACTATTTATTACGTTTTCGTTCTCCGTACACCCTCTCTTTCACCCCCTCTCTCTCGCTCTCGTACTACACGTACGCTCTCTCTCCCTCTCTCCTTCACTTTCTCATTCAATCTCGTATTGTACACACTCATACGCTCTTTATCTCTCTCGTTCTCGCCTTGGTACTGAAAACACACTCTCTCTTACTCTACACATTATGGCCTATACGTATTTGCAAAAAGAAAATTGAATGTATGCCAAATTTAAACAAATATTAAAAAAACCACATCGACACTTGTTCGCTCGACGCCATTTTGCATGTAATATAATGTTTTTTTATGTAATCGTGTAATTTTACCATTTTTTTAACACTTAAGTTTTCTCAAGTTAGGTTCGTTAAATTTTTTTAACAGAAAACCATTTTTTTGATAAAAAAATTCCTTGTTGTTCAAATTTTTTGTACGGATGTTCAGTCGAAATTATTTTAAAATTTCGGTAAAATTGTAGAAACTTTGATCAAATGGCCTTTACCGAGATACGGAAAAGATTTTTAAATAATAATAATGAGCTTATACGCTCTCTTTCTTTTTTAAATCCGCGAGTAGTCTTACAAAATGATAGAATACAACAGTGTTCAGATTTATTCGAAATTAGAAAATATTTTCCATGGATTGACGAAGAATCTTTTGCGTATGAATGCCGAAGTTTGCCTAATTTATTGTCGATTGAGGTAAATGCTCTTCATTCACACATTAATATAATCAAAGCCTGGACTGCTATTCTAAAAAAAAAATATTTATATTAGGTGACGATGAATTTCCATCGTTAAAATTGTTAATAGAGGCAGTTTCTTTGCTTCCGTATTCTAATGGGGAACCAGAAAGAACATTCTCCGATGTTAACAATATCAAAGATAAGAATAGTAACCGAACCTCAATACAAATTTTAAGCGCGAAATGCTTTTTCCGTTCCCGTTTCTCCGTTTGTTTTTATAAATGTACTTATGAATGTCCACGGGTGTCTTGTATAATGTGAACAATAACATTTGTTACTATGATATCAGTTCTGTACCTCTAATTAAGTCGTTTTATCTGCTCTACTTGCTTTTTATATAGAAAAGTTAAATAATAAAAGTTTGTCAAATATTAATGAACTTATATAAATGTAGATTTTTAAAAATATGAAAATAACATTCATTCAATTTAAAACTTCTATTGTGCAATGAATAGAATGCATTTTATATTTAATAAAACAATGAATTATAAGATGCTTCAGAATTATGAAGAATATTTCAATTAAAGAAATAAATAAAAATGATTTCTATGACACATTTAAATTATTTTTTAATAATTTTCATCCTTTTCAGCATCATATTTTATATACTCATCACTGTATATCGTGCTTTATGAGTAATTATATATTTAATTTTAACCTAAAACTATAATTAGTAACAAATTACGAATAAAACTCGATTAAGAAATTCAATTTAATAATTATCATAGAAAATATATGTTCTATGATATTCTACCTATAAAAGAAGAAATTTTTTTATTAAAATTATTCGTATTTAATAAAAACCGACATATAATAAAAGTTGATTTTTATGTATAATTAATTAAAATTAACTTATTTGTTGTTTTTAAAATCTAAATAAAAATTTTCGTTATATAAAACTGCATATCATACTTTGATTGTCAGAACTAATTTGGTTTTAATATATGTAAAAATAAGAGAATTTTACATAACTATTTTCTGAAACAATTGATATAAGATCAATTTTTTAGTAACCTGTATTTATTTAATTATAAAATAATTTTCGTATTATATTAATTAGAAAATTGTTTTTTAAAAAGTCAATCACATTTGTATTTATATACATTTTTATTATAATATTAAATAGTAATCAAGTAAGCGATTATATGAATTTTTCTTAGTATAGGACTTTAAACAAAAAAAAAATTACGTTGAAATCAATTTTTTATAAAATTTTTATAATTAATTTTTTTTAAATATTTGTATGTTTTGTAAAATAATTTAAATCAATTTTCATGCATTTCAATACAATGAACAGATTATGAAAGTAAATAACAAAGGCTAAATATTATAAGAACTTAAAAACAATTTCATGTTAAAGCAAATATAATAGGTTGGAATGCTAACTTACTAAGATAAGAAACACAAAAGTTTATTTAATTTTTATGTTAAAAAATATTTTTGATAGTAATTTCAAATATATATTACGTTAATTAATTTTATATGAAATTTGTAATTGGTTGTAATAGTTTATGAAATTAGAAAAATGAAGAAACAAAAAGAAAGAGACCATGCCAAGAAAAATAAAGAGGCTGAATGTGATCGAATAAAGAAAAGATTAGAATTAATTGCTGAATTAAGGAAAGATAAAAAGAATACCGAATTTCAAAACAAACAATGGCTTCAAAAAGTTTCAAGCCTGAATCTGCCAATCATTAAAAAACATTTTGAAATCAATTGGCGGACTTTTGATCGAACCCTAGATATTAAAAACCATAGGTAAATGAAATACGGATATATCTACATTATAGTTTTAATTAAAATTTATTTTATAAAATTTTTGTAACTTATACAAAATTGAATATAAGTAATTTATTAATAAAGGGCATGGGTAATAAAGCAGCTTTTTTCTTTTTAAATAGTACAAAACATTATATTTTTATCTAGTAAATGAGATAATGAAATTGTATTGTAAAAATGAAAAAATTTGAAAATGGAGCTTCTTTTCTCTTGTGAAGTGTTCGTGTTTATTTTCATTATCTATTGGTGTATATCTTTGTTAACTAATGTTATTGTATTTTTTTATTTATAAAAGATCTGCATCAAACTTATTCGGATCAGTAAAAAACTGATTCAATTTATTACATTTCATTATTTATTTAATTATAGTTTTATTATAATTACGTTAATAAGATTTTTGTCTGATATTAATTTCGATTAAAAACACACAATTCATCTACATTTGATAGAATGTTCTGAAGTATAATGAATTTAGTGAAATTACTCGTTATACTATAAATTTTCTCTTTTTCTATAACGGCATGGATTTCATTAAATCCTAAAAATAGCACTATTAATGCAATAATATAGTGTAAATTATTATTTATTTTAATATTAATTCGTTTATGGTTTTTTTGTTCATCAAATTACAAAATTTTTTCTTTATATCATGATTATCTATTTTGAATCGGTTGTATTATTACTTGTATTATTAAAAATACTTATGAAATTTCAATTTTTAAAAGAAAAGTGATGATTTTATTGTGTTTTGTTATATTTTAAGTTGAGAATTATCTTTTTTCATTTTTAATAGAATTGGTAATTAGAATCATACAATCAAAATATAAATTTAATTACTTAATACAAAACTAACTAAAATCAATTTTTTTTTTATAACAATAAATTTTTTTAACATTGCAAACACTCAAATAATATTATTAAAAAGAATGTTTTTGAAAGGAATTTTAAAAATCACATGATGATATTGATTTTATTCTTTCTTTATTTTTTCTTTATTAAAAAATTAAAATATTTTATTAGTTATAGTTAATCAAATTCTGTATTTGATTTTCTATTTTCGATACTACAATTTGTACTTTCACTCAAAAGTTTTCAATTAACTTACCAAACTTCTTGTATATGATTGTTATTTATAATCAGTTCTATAACATATTTATTTTTTATTTGCATTGAAAAATTTTTCTTTAAGAAAACCATAAAATTATATAAACATACTATTAAAGTGACAAATAAATTAAAAGTATAATGTAAATTAATTATACTTAGTATTTTTGTTTGAGAGCTTTGTACTTTTTTATTTTAATTAAATCATGAATTTTATAGCATTTCGGTTCTTTTAAATGCATTAACAAACGGCAATAAACAAAGAACAAAAGGAAATATTATGCATTTAGAACATATAGGTCAATTATTAGAAATACAAAAAGAACAATTGAAGGGAAATCAAATATATTATGAAACCAATATTCAAAATGTCTTAGATTTGGCTATGACTTTTGTCGATGATATTGTTCAGGAACAAAAACAAAAAGAAAACTTCATTAAAATTGTAATGTGTATTAAACATCAAGGAAATGAAGAATTGTTGGAGTACATAAAAACTAAGAATTTATGTACGACAGAAATAAGATAGTCTTTACTTATTTAAATTGTATAAATGTTTTAATGCCATAAGAGAATGTTAATTATATTAATTCTGGACCAAGCAATAAAATATGCTCATATTTTTTTCATTAAAAAAAAATTTATGCTCATCAAAACAACTTTCATAAAAAGATTATTATTTTTACATTTGTTTTCTTTTATTATATTTTCTTTAAATTATTTTATGACGTTTTAGATAATGTTTCATTTTTTAATTTTGTGTTCAATGGTAAATATTTTATAATTTTGTGTTCAATGGTAAATATTTTATAATTTTGTGTTCAATGGTAAATATTTTATAATTTTTACAATGTATAGATATTAAAAATATTTAAAAATTAAAATGTAACAAAATTGTAAGCAATTTTTTGGATTAACCTTCTTTTTACTTTAACTGTGAATTTAAAAAATTTCATTATAATATACACGATAGTCAGGAATAGTATTTTTGATGATCAGGTCTGAATTTGTAATGTAATAAAACATTCGGATATTAATATAAGCCATTGTAACAAAATAAATTACATTTTATTAGTAATAATTTGAAAAAAATTTAATTATGCATTAATTCATATTTTAATTTTTACAAATAAATATGTCAAAATATTAAGACTTACATAGGATAGAATGCAATATATTGTAAATTAAAAATATTAATTTAAATTTTTGTTTGAAAGTTCCATTTAATAATTAAGTTACTATAGTAACGGCATATTTTGAATTTCATTTTTAATACTTAAATGTTTAACAGCAAAATTGGATACTCGAAAGGAAGAAAACGAACATCTAAAAAAATTAGTTCAAATTTCATTAAAGCAATATTTTCAAAAATTTTCAAAAGCACTTAAAAAAATTATACACAATTATGAACACAGTAAGATTTAAGAATAAAATAATTTTCTGACAAGTGTAGGTTAAAGAACAAAATCATTAATTGAATATATCATTATAGATGCGAGAGAAAAAAACAAGGATATCCAAATAATTAAACTAAAAGATATCAAGAATCAAGGGATTATATTTGTGCAGTCAATTTATATTAAAAATTTGACTGAAACAATTGAAATAATTAAGAGTAAAATTATAAATTTTCAGGAGACTGCAAGAAAAAAAAATGTAGATTACAAATTTGAGCAGAATTTTTTCCAAAAATCCTATATGGTAATACAGAATCGACTTTCATTCGGTGCATATTTTTTTAATTATATCGATCCCAATTTAATATTGAAGAATATATATAAAATATTTTTTTTATTTTGAGTGATTTTTTAAAATATTGATAACCGTTTTTTGTTCAATTATATTTACAAAAAAATTTTTTGTAAAATAAACTAATAATAAAATTAAAATGTTCTTCAAAAGTAGGTTAAAATTAAAAAATCTCTTTTTTTAATATTATTTGAAAAGTTTTTGTTTTAATTAAACGATTATTAATTTTTTTACAAAAATCGTAAATTTAAACAATTTGTGTAGTTTATTTGTGGGTTAGTTTTTTAAAAACAAAAATTTTTAATTAAGATGGTTACAATCTAGTGAATTCATGTATGTATTTCTGAAGAATATAGTTTAATAATATGGTATTGAGAAAAAAGCCTAGTAAAATTTTACACAGTTAACACGATATAATGTGGGTCCACATTTTTTTATGTGTTATTGTTCTCTTTTATTTGTTAAACATAATCTTCTTAAATCGAGATTTGAATGATAGAAATAGAATTAGTATTCATATTGATTAAAAAAACTAAGACCACATATTTATATATCATTAACATTTATTGAGACTATAAGGTATATTTAATATTCGATGTTGATTACATTTGTTTTTATTTTAAAATAAAAGTTAAATTTTTCAGACTTAAATATTTTCTTTTCATTTTTTTATTTTTAATGAATTCTCCCTTCAATTCTTAAAAGCAAGTACTTGAACAAATTTGTAAAAGAACACGAATATAAGAGTTAACTGACATAAAACTATTTATTACGCTAAATTTAGTAATTCTTTCATATTCTATCTGAAATCTAATATTATAATTTTTATTGTTTCATCAATGAGCAATAATCCTCGAAACAGTTTAATATTAATTCGTTTTGCTTTGAACTGACTTAAATCGTTATTGAACCAAGTATTACTGTATAAAAGTAAAACTAAATGTAAATATTTTAACTTTCTACTAACCAAATGTAAACTTTTTTTCTGTTATAAAAATAAACAGTGTAATTTATAAAACAAACTGTTTAAATTAAGAAATACTTTAACTACTATAATGTAGAAATCTAGATTATGTATCTTATTAACATGGTATTATATTTTCTTTAAGAAAGTCATAATTTATATTTAACTGTTTAAAATTAATAATAATCATTAAATTATAAAACCAAATACACATAATAAGGATAATAACTCAACATTATACTAACAATAAAAAAATTTTCATAAAATAACATGTAAATATTCTAAATATTATAAATTTGATTTCTTTAAATCTTAAGTATTTAATAGTTAATCTTTATACTATATTTTACAGAACAAATTTTTGCTATAGATCAATTAAAATTTCTTAACATAGAATATAATATTACGATAACACATTTAAAAGAATGTTTGCTAAAACTTCAAAATATTTTGAATATGGTAGACTTATGTAAAAAATATGAAATTTTTGAAGAAAAAATTCTACTTTATCCACTTTTGTGTACAGAAAATGAAAATTATTTTCAAGATATATTGCCCGTCTTAGAAGTTAATAAGATATCTAATGTAAATATAAAACTTCTGTTTTCATTTTTTGCTGTTGTCTTAATAATTAAATATTCTTATAAAAATGTTTTTATAACAATTTTATACAATACTTTTAGATTGTTGAAATAATACAGCCTATACACAAGCTTTTACATCTTGTTATGGTCATAAAACAAGATTTTATTAAATCGAAATTTCAGTTGAGAAAAGTAAATGAAGAATCAATTAATTTGATGGATCATTTAAAATTGTATATGAATATTTTCAAACTAGAAATAAATAGTAAAATATAAAATATTATTATAGATGGGGAAAAATTTACATAAATATAAAAATTATTTGGGTGTTCCTATGAACTGAAAAAAATTAAAGCATTTAAACCTGTAATTTCATTGCATTCATTTTACAAAGTAAAAAATATGTTTATTCAAATTATTATTATACCTCATAATATTTTTTATAAATCGAAATAATAACACTGTTTTTATTATAATAATATGTTCATTTCCATAAAAATACTTGGCATCAATTTAATATGTAATGTTTTAGTTGTAAATTATATGAACCTCTTGTAGTTGTAACAATAATACAAGGATTCCAACATTATACAAATGTATAAGCACAATTATGCCTTGCTATGAAACAATTAAATTTTTTTTAAATTTAATCAACTTGTACATAGGTAAATTGAAAATAAAAATTAAGATTTTTTGAACTACTGCTTAATATACACTTTATAACATTATAAATAATTAATGAGAAGCTTTACGATGATATGCAATTTCTGACAGTAATTTATTACCAGAAAGAAAAGTAATTATTCCAAGGCCAACAAGGTATTGAAGTGTGGTAAACATATTTAACCTTAACCAAAATATACCAAATAGTATAAATATACCTGTAAATAATTAAACAATATTATAAGTTATTAATGTAAATATATTGATTTATTATTTACAGTTTTTTTTATAATGTTGAAAATATTGAACTACAAATACAATAAATTAACATCTTTGTATTTGTGAAAAATTTACAAGTTATTTTTTGCCTAATTGAAAACAATAAATTTATTGAAATAATAATAAATTGTCAAGTATCAGGCCAGATTTAGTATGAAATGTATTAACAAATACTTACTTCCTAATCCAAAATGAAAAATAATAGCACTCGATGAAAATGGAAAATTGGAAATATTGACCCCTAACTTTATCCATAAAATAAGTAAAAGGGAAATTGGTGATAAGCATAACACAGTAAACATATTTGAGAGGAATACTGATGGTCTTTTTTCAGGTTGTCGGTACATGTGCTAAAAAAAGAACATTTCTGTTATCTATTTAAAAATTTCATTCCTTTTTAAATTAATGAAATATTTATCATATAAAATTAATTGAACGTTCATTTTTAAATCTACAAACAAATGTATCATGACAAATAACATGTTACTGTTTGCTGAATATTTAGAACTATTCAGCAATTGGCAAATGATCCTATATATATATTTTCATTTGTTTCACATTATCCTATAACTTTGTTGGTTTTTATTATTCTAATATTCTATAAGGAACCTATATTTAATAGAGACTAGCGAAATTTGAAAAATAGAAAAAATAAAAAAAATTATATTTACAAAAAAATTGCAAAATAATATATCATCAAATATTTTCAGTTTTGCAATAAAACCAGTAACTTAAAACTTTTTATATTTTAGTATTAGATTGTCTTATGACTTCCTTTTTTTAACCAATAAATATTGGAAATTAAATAAAGTGTCATAATAATTAAAAGAAAAGTTACAAAAATATATTTTCTTACTTTAATTTCAGGCTTTGGCAAATACATATTAAATTCTTGTTTATAAGTTGACCTTTCTAAACCTTCTAAACCCATTGATTCAGGAAATTTCAATTCAACAGTTGCTAAATTCCAATGAAAAGAATTACTTAGCACAGCATCACCAATAATTAATTCAATACTGTAATCTCCACTTTCATAATTAAAATCTCTAGCTGCAATTCCAACAGGCTGAATATTTTTGATTCATTAATAAGTATGACTATTTAAAATTCTATATATAAAAATTAAAATTAATAACAGTTTATTACTCAATTACCATGTCAAATTTATAAACATGAGATGCATCTACTTCTGCAACAAAAATTATTTCTTTTTTTTTTTTTTTTAATAACGGTGAAAGACGAACAAAAGCTTGATGCACTTTCATTGGCTTGTGTTTTAAATTATCTTTTAACAAAAATCGAACGACAAGTTTTTGTTGAAAATCAGCTTGAATTTTCTCCGTTAATTTTTCATATTCAGCAACACTTAAAAAAAAAAGTTTCGTACATAAATATTTTGTGCCTTAATAAATATATTATATATACTTCAATATATACTTGACTAATTTTGGTTGAGTGGTTTGATCAGCATCTGCTGTACCAATTTCCAAATAATCAACTTTTACTTTCGTCAATGCTTTTATAATTACTGTGTTTTCTACAGATGCTGCAGAAATTAATATTTTATAAAATCCAGGCTCTGATATGGTATCCATAAAGTTTAAAATAAATAACGTTCTACACAATAAATATATTTTATTTATAAATATTTATTATCTACAATTTATCAAATATCAAAAAAAATTGTTATCCATTGTTGAAAGTATTTAATTATTATTCATAATATAAATAATGAATGACTTTTGCTTTCAATATTTTTTTATCCCAAGCGTATAACTGATATTAAATAAATTCTTAAGTCAGCAAATTATTGGGAAAATAATATTGTGCACAAATATGTACATATATATAATATACAATACAAACATACTTATCATTAGGTGTTGATTCTAAATGCTTTTTGTTAATAATAACTACAGAATCTCCAACTTTTGTAGCTCTATTAGCAATTGCATTTTTGACTGATGATAGAGGATTACCAAGAAGGTCGCAAATTCTTACGTACAGAAGAGGTTGCTCAACAGAAATTGCAATACTCTCATTAAACAAAGTAATACAGATTGGATTTTCAAAGTCATTTGTAGCTAAAATATTTAAAGATGAAAGAAAATTAACAGCACCCTTAGCTGTTTGAACAGATCTGCGTGACAAAAAATAATTAGCTAACTTGACAGTTTGATGTGGTGTTAAGGGAGGTTTCTTCTTTAAAATTGACGAAAGTTTAAATACTCCATTAATAAGAAGACCTAAACAAATATAAATTAAAACGTTTCTGCAGATACTATAGATAATTTCTATCACTAAATTAGAATTAAATTCAGTATGATACAATAGAAAAATAAAAATAAGCTAACCTTCAATACAGTAAAAAATTCTTTTTTTTTAAAATGTCATTAATATATATAAAAAATTTGTAAAATTACTTGTAACAGAAAGTCCTCCTTCAAATTGTAAAAATCGACCATCAACTTCATCAGCTTGAACAATTGCATCTTCAATATAATTAAAAGCAAAATTTCCAGCTAATCCAAGATTAGCAGCGATATGAAATATATATCCCAAACTGCAAAAAATACTTTAATTAAAATATTGTGTTTATAAGATCTAAGACTTTTTTTCTTGATACGTACGTTAAAGGACTATCATCAATTTTCAGTATAGCTTGCAAACGTTTAACTAATTTAGTTGTTGTTGCATCAGGGAGCTTATGATTAAACGATGAAAGAGAACTGATAGCATAATATAATTCTGATACAGAGCTATCTTTTTCTAGTATTGTAATTAAAGTCTATAAAATATATAAATGTTGAAAAATATTTAATAATAGTTTGAATGCAATTATTTTGAAATTTTTTTATCAGAATAATATCGTCTTCATTGTAGTTGCAGTAGAACGAAAGTTTTTTTATTACATCATTTTCTTTAAGAATTAAAAAAAAATTATTTTTTAATATTAAAAGTATTCAAACCTTTGTTATTGAAGTCAATGGAAATGACTTTAATTGACATCTCTCTATAAGTTTCCATGTGCATGAAAGATAGTAAATTTGTTCTGCTGTTAAAGATTCATTAGTTGATTTTATTAAAAATTCGCATATTTCCTATAAAAAAACATTATCTATACTAATATAAACAATTTAGACAAAAAATTTTTGTTACATAAATGTACAATCAGAAAGACTAATCCAAATATCAGTAATTTTCAATATAAAGCATGCTTTCATCATTTTGAATTGTATTGTTTATTGTATTCAAACTTATTTAATCATTTTAATTAAGACATACAGCAACTCTTGATATTGTGTTGTTTATATATTTAAACCCAGAAACTGCATAATAAACTTCTGATAATTGTTGTAATTTAAAATTTGGTTCTAAAACCTTTTTTAGACGAATTTTATCATCAAATGTTAAGTAAAAATTTGTCGACGAAGAAACATTGACGGTAAAGGAAGTACTTATCAGTGTAGAAAAAAGTAAAAAGTACCCAATTGCTGCAACAGTAGATAAAATGAGTTATTTATTATATTTAATTAAAATTAACATTAAGATTATTATAATTAATACAAAATTACAGATGATAAAAAAATGTTTTGATTTTGCAATATAAAAGCTTTATAATAAATTTTTTGTTAATAATCATTGATTAATTCTCATTCAATTTAAGACTCCCATATTTTCCAAGTTAAAGATAAAATTATTTTAATACTTCTTAATTAGTAAATTATTATACAAATATTCTAATTTTATAGAAAATTCCATAGTCATAGTAATCTAGTCATATAATATAACATATGATCTAATCTATGATAATAAATGATATAATCTTTAATATAATATAATAGTATTAACATCGTGAAAAGAATTTATATTAAACTATTTGTTAATAATATGAAATATTTACGAAAGCTAAATTCTTAATTCAAAATTAATGTAAGAAAATATACTACTGTATTATGTTTTCAAAAAAATTCATTAAAAAATAATAATAAACGGACTTTTTAAAAAAATGTTTAATAAAACAATGCAAACTAAATAAGTACTTACAATTCATTATGATACAGAAATTTTTTAATTTATCGATGACCACCACGTCAACTATTCCAACAAAATGGATGTTTAGCATTCATATAATGAAATACATGAAATATTATGTACAGTAATGCAACCCAGTGTTGCGGAAAATCGTGATTTCTCGATTCTGCGCATTGACTTTCTTGCGCAGATGGGCTTTGACCGACAATAGTGAAGGTAGCCAAACATTAATATAGGG
Source organism: Kradibia gibbosae (assembly GCA_018907135.1). Taxonomy (NCBI): domain Eukaryota; kingdom Metazoa; phylum Arthropoda; class Insecta; order Hymenoptera; family Agaonidae; genus Kradibia; species Kradibia gibbosae. Next base: position 36,989,620 of record JACCHX010000001.1, read on the forward strand.
GAAATAACCAGAAGCAGCAGGAGCGTAAATGCTAAAAAATATTGCCTTGGAACCCCACTCGCGCATTTTTCTGTACAGTTAAAGCGCTCTTCGCATTACTTATTGTATTATATTGATTATTGATTAAAAAGTATATAAAAAATAAATTACGTATAGTTGACGAAGAAATTGTTTTTATATTTCAATACAGTACATGCATTATTATTAATAAAAAATAATTAATAAATATTTGTAAAATACAAATTTGCGCAATACAATTATTATAAAGAATAAATGCATCCTTACGAGCACAAAACATAATTAGTGTAATTTCTTAACGATTTCATATGTTCAAATATCCATATATTGAAAAAAATGTTAATTCTATAAGGCTACATTGCTTAACGTAAAAAAGGTTCACGTCTCGCACTGTTTTATCTACAGATAATGACAGCGATGTTACGTTTTCATTCATCCTGGCATTGTGGTCATTCTTTCTCTCTCTCTCGTACTGCGCGTACAAGCTCTCCCACCCTCTCTCTCTCTCTCTCTCTCTCGTACTGCACATACACTCTTATTCACCTCTCTTTCGCTCTCATACCGTACGCGCATCTCTTATTCTTCCTCTCATTCTTGCGTGTACTACGTGTAAAAATCGAATTGTCAGGAGCCGATATTCAGATGTTTTGAAAACAAACTATGTTGTCAAATTTCTAATTGCGGGAAGGACGTTGCCAGAAATTTCGATTAGAGTCTATAAGTCAACGAAATCTAAATTTTCGTCTTAATAAAAAAATAATTAAATTGATTAAATATAAAGTAAAAATTGTTTTTATAAGTTTTGTTCCGGAATTTTCATAAACTTTCGCGATCAAGCCACAAGGTAGTTTGAATTATTTCTTGTAAGGGGAAAACTACAAGCTGTAACGCTAGTCGATGCGTCAAAGGCATACGCTACACTTTGCGTTCGAGCTAGTGTTATTCCTCATATTCATTAGGTTGCGTTACTGTTACAAGGCTGCCTCAATTAGGATAAAAGTAGAGGCTCACTACTCAGTACTTTATGTATTTCTTTACGTCATATAGGATATCCTTGTTACTTTGCCTTTTATTCCTGCGCTACACTCTCAGTCTTGTGCTATTTTTATATACATTGTCATTACGTGTTTCTGTAGGGACACGCCTACAGAAAAGCTAAAACTAAACACGCCTAAAGCCTCTCTCAATTTATCGCTTCTCGAAGAAATGAGTTCATCTGGCAGAGATAAGACAAATAAATTATTCTACGCTTACTGGACATTTTTAGCAAATATCATCAACTACTTAAAGACATTTCCACTTCTTTTATTTTCTCTCCTTTAACCATGGATTCTCTCACTCGATCCGTACAAGCTACAAGCTGTACCTCAGATCATTTTTGTCCTTCGAGTCGGAGTTTCTTGAATGCATCTAAAATAGAGGATCTGGTTGATCAATAAATGTGAGACATCAACCTTATTTCTCTTAAATTCGCAAATTTAACCAAGAAAATCGGTCATAAGGACGAATCAACGTTGTTGGTGTATTGCAACTATTGGAGTCGAGATGGAATACCATCTCATCTAGCTTAATAAATTCTTATGACCAAATTTGAGGGTAATAATGAATATATTATCAAGGACATATTCAGGGATGAAGAGGAGCTATACGCCGATCAGCATTGTCAGCTGTATCATATATTGAAATCTCTCGCACAACCCTTTACTGATTCCCAAAGTTCTGCTCCTGCTCTTTCTCGATCACACTTATAACTTAACGCTATCCAAGTCCCTTCCTTCTTAGGCCAGTATTTCAAGTGAACCCAATTTCGGGATACATTCACTAATTTGGTAATTAAGAATGCCGATCTCATCAATATTAATAAACTGCACTACTTAAAGAGCAGTCTAAGTGGCGGTGCATGATAATTGATCAGCCGTATCACAATCAAAGTGAATAATTTTAAGCGTGCATGTCTACGTGTCATCAACCATTATGACAATTGGCACAGACTTATTCAATAATCTATTCAGTCCTTCCTTTTTCCTCCAAAAATAATGCTCAAATCCCGACAAGATGTTATCGATCTCTGGTCTGCATCCTTATCATCCTTGAAGGAGTAGTAGCTTCTGAATGTCTCGGTCACAGACCTTGCAATATACCACACTATTGATCGGTTTGATACTTTCACTCGACTAGACTGGGAGTTATTTATAGGCAATCGCACTTATCGTATCACGAGTCATTATATTAAATGATATCTTACAGAGCCTCATCCGAGCGCTAGAAATCTCCAATGTCCACTCTCATATTTTCCACAGGTTCCTGTTCCCTTTAAATTTTGCCATCTTTAAATTCCCATGCAACTAATAGTGCCAACCAATATATAATGTATAGTTTATTAGTTGGGACATTCCCGCTCAGGGACATCTTCGTCCACATCATATGACATCCGCTCATATTCTAGCGATAGACGTGCTTAGTTAAGAATCATCGGTTATGCTTTATTTGCTTGGAAGTTGACCTCTTGAGCAATTGCTCGTCTCTTTGAAGATGTCTAATGTGTAGTAAAAAACATAATACTCTTCTACAGGGCGCTTCTTTTTATCTCGAGATTTAGCCCGTCCGTATATATCTAACTACTGATTCATCTATTACCTCCATATACACAAAAATTGTGTCAATAAAGGCTTCCCAAGAACGTTTAGCTACTGCTATAGTCCGAATCTCTGGATCAGGATATTTGGAGGAAGGCGAACAACTTATCGACCCATACTTTGACAATTCCTTCGTTTCTTCATCCTTGGTCCAGTGACTTCTTCTTTTTTTGACTCCAGTATGTATTTCTATCTCTGGGTCTTGCTGATGGAATGATTTCCTAAACATTTTGTCTAAGGGTATCCTTCTCTGTTTTTTTTTTATGAGTCGAAACCGATGGTGTTTTTATGATATTTACATTCCTCGGCTCACTCAATACAATCGTCTTAATCTCCAACATATTCTGGCTTCATTTTTTCAGAGACTCGCCTTGGTCGACCCTGACCTTACTTCTGGACAACATATTGAGCTGCTAATAATAGGGGTGGAGACTTACATCAATCTATTGGGATACAAGATTCGGAGTTTAGTTGCCCAAGCTACTGGACTTGGTAGCTTGGTTACTCGTACGATGAGTGATTCAATCCAGAATGTTCTTGATATTACAGTGCACAAAACTACTCCCCAATCTACGGCTGTCGATGTCTTAGCAGAACAGCTAGAGAGATTTTGACCCCTAGAAGACTTGAATGTTAATCCAATTATACTCCTCATCTTTGAATAACAGGGTTGCTTACTTTATTCCCTTTCACGCATGAACAAGATCCTTCTGGTGGGTATGTTTTTTAATTTACTTTCAGAACGTCTCATAAAAGCCTAGGTGACTCCCCCTACTTTCGCTGTTGATCTTTTCCGCATAGAAAAGCGACTCACTTGAGATCCTATCTTCCGTGACCAGTATATATACTCTATACGTGATTACAATGCACAGGTATTATATGGTTGAGTCCATTTCTACCTCCAGTAATGGCTTCTTCAATCTTCTGCATCATGGAGTCCTTAAGTTTGATGGTGACATTAAAAAGTTAATTTCTTAGTCATTCGACCCACTTAGATTCCATTCTCCTTTTGTCGTTTCCTTTAAAATATTTATGCAAGGGTTGTGACTCACCAAAGTATAATGGGAGATCCCCTTACAAAACCTTTTGTAAAAAATTGTAAGCTTTTATTTTCTCAATTGTTGGTATTACAAGAGTTCAACATTCTAAGATGGACAGGTTATCATTTTTATCTTTAGTTTAGAGTTTAGTTTAGATCTTTAGTTCTATCTTTAGAGTTCTATGGGTTTTTGATACTTCCGAGTGAGCTTGTGTTTTATTAGTACATATTAGTACTTGTTCGGGCCAATTGGCCGAATATCACCTGAACGGCGGGCGACTTCTCGGAAAACCAAAGGAAAGCCGATACGCGATGAGGATCGGTTGAAAAGGGAGAAGGAGGCATCAAAAGGGGAGATGGGAGAATAGTACCGAAAGGGAAATCACGAAGGCAACTTCGACGAGAGAGCGCAAACCGGTCACTGCGACATCATAGTAGACGAACTAAGATCGAGCGTAGGTGAAAAAGGGAAAACCAGAGAACATCGAGGAGAACGAGGGATAAAGGTCGTCGTAGTGCCAAGACGACCAAAGTGAGCCAGAGAACATCGAGGAAACGAGTGCGAAGGTCGTCGTAGTGCCCAGACAGATCAACGTACCCCAGGTACGCGTGAAAGAGAGCAGACACTGGGCAACGAGGCTGGGTGCGGGACGATCTATAGGGTGTCCCGGCCAGCAGGACTCGGTGCGCGACGCTCCCAACAGGTCGGGTCACGGCGAGCAGGTACTCGGTGCGAGACCAACGACATTGGCGGATTGCGGCGAGTCACTTCCACTTCCTCACTCTTTTAGACTACGTAGTTGCGCGGGTTGGCCAACTCTCACAGGTAGGGGGATGGGGGGTTGGGGCGCGGGAACTAAATACGCGAGGATGGGTCGTGAATAAGTTAAGAGGTGGGTGTGCGCATGTGTGAATGAATGTATGAACCGATGCGACAGCGAAGGCTTTTTCCTTCTAACCGAGGGGGTTTTTTATGCCGTATGTACGCGAGTGGGCAAATAAAGAACGATTTGTAAGCCCAAATTATGACTTTTATTCACGCCCGAATTCCCGCTCCTTCACCTCTCGCGAACTTGCGGCCTGACGAGGCCAAGTAACGCGCGAAAACAGTACTATAAATAGAGCATCCAAAATCTTCTTTGTTCTAATTGCATGTCAAACCAAACTTGCTCCACGTAAGCAAACCTCTATCCCTCCCATGCCTTAAACACTGTGTAGTATCGTTGTTAACCAATTATATTGTATTGTAATATTGATTATTAATTTAAAAAATAATCAATTTTACGGACAATAAAGGTCCGATAGACGCGTGAACGGTGAGTGGTAGCGGTGCGAAGGAAAGCACCGCGGCGAAAGGAAAAGTAGTGGGAGGAAAGGAGAAAAATGAGGAAGTCGGAAGGGCCCGGAGGGATAATTGCGCAGGGAGAGTTCAGAGGGACAGTTATGTACCACCGGGCCCGAAGTGGTGACGACAAGTGAACCCCAACGCCGCGGTGGGAGGCAGATTATGTGTGTGAATGGGTTTGGGCGTAAGATCCGAAAAGAGAGTTTAACGAAAGGATAGATGGATCGGGACGATGCACCTACCACCCATGCGCGTGTGATACCGCCAAGAAGCCTGGGCAACGATAGCTCGGTGCGTAGCGATCCCCTATAGTCGGATCACGACGGGCATATAGCGAACGGTTCGGCTGGTAGCAATCCACAGCGATCAGGCAACGGAGAACCGCGATTGCGAACAGCGGAGGTTCGCCAACCGGTAAGGAATGAGTGGTGCGTGCGTAAATGGTCAGCATGTGTATGTGTGTGTAAAGGTGGCAGCAATGTAAGTATTATTGCGAGGCTTTTTCCCCCTACGACTAGGGGTTTTTTATGCCGTATGTATGCGCGTGGGCGAATAAATGATTGTGATTAAGCGCAAATGTGTATCATTTATTTCGCACCCGACCCTCCGCTCCTTCACCTAATGAAGAACTTGCGGCCTGACGAGGTTAGAATCGCGTGAACAATTATAGTATAATTTCCTATGTCACTTGTGGTCCGATTTAGCTGTCACACTCACCTGGATTAACACCCGCCTAACTGGAAGACTTTCGTAGCCAATAGCGTTTGCACAATTCAAACAGAGATGTCCACCAGTTATTGGCATTATATTTCGTCTCAATCAATCTTGCTTATCTTTCATACAGAGAAATTTTCGCCCGGAAGGTGTTATAATCAGAATCATGGATTCAAAGGCCTGAATTTCTGACGTCTTCTGCTGCACTCTGGCCGAAATTTCTGATCCAGATTCTAACCATTGATGTCCTGACCGATGTGCTCTTTTTTGCTTCCATCAATCTGAAACGCCTAATCCTGAACTCCTGCTACGCTATAGTACCCACTCTAAACTTCTTTGAGTGACTGATAGGTGTCGTGAATTAGTGATTCGAACTAAGTGCCCTCCACTTTACTCGTCTTTACCTTATAAACTGTATCCTTCAGTCATTCTCAAACCTTTGCATGCTTGGAAATCAATAATCTAGTCGTCGGAAATGGGAAATAAATTCACTATGGAGGGTAAAAAATGGAGGTTTAACCCATCGGCGCACCTCACTTAGATGTTCTCTAGAAGACAGCGGTCTAGTCGATTAAATACCATCTAAGGCGTTCTGTCGAAGACATACTTCTCACCAAAGAGATGAGTACGGTCTTCTGGCACATCAAAGCTTACTTTAATTCTAGACCGTTACGTTCACTCAACAATGATCCTGTCTATTTACATCTGGAGGCATTGGTCAAGGGAGTACCTACACGCTTTATGACATCGGGGTAAATAGCGATAGCGAACGGTCACAATCTGAAACGGTAACCTTTGTGTTCTATACCTGGACAACACGCCCTCATGCAAGTGGCCACTGGTGAGTCACTAATATCTATACCGTTCCAGATGGACTTCATATTCTGGCAGTTCCAATCTCGAATGCCGTATTACCAAGATCAGCGTCCTATACCACCATGTTGACTGAGATTTGTCAAGAGTTGGTCAAGGCAGGTAAAATGTTCAATAGTTTTTTTAAATTCTCGCGATCGCATTATATATATATATATATATGTTTGAGAAAATGCGTGCAATTAAAAAAAGGACCCAACTATGTCCTCGCATGATTATGTATACTAATACAATGATTATCAGATCTACTGTTTGGTAGATTTAAAATTTCTAATTAAGGTTCAGTTGCTGTTTTAATAATCTAATTTTTCAGATAGCTATGTTTTTAAACATAACTTCAAATAATACAATTTTTAACTAGGTTTACTGATCAAAAATATAAAAATGAAAATATTCAATTGTTGTATATACTTATATTAATTATTGATTAAAAATGATTTAAAAAATAAATTACCTATATTTGGGGAAGAAATTGTTTTTATATTTCATTACAGTACATGCATTATTATTAATAAAAAATTATTAATAAATATTTGTAAAATACAAATTTGTGCAATATAATTATTATAGAAAAATAAATATATTCTTATGAACACAAAACATAATTAGTGCAATTTCTTAACCATTACATATGTTCAAATATCCATATATTGAAATTGAAATATAAAAGACAGATGAAGAGAAATGGTCAATCGAAATAAAATTAACTTAATACAAAATATAAATAAATATGAGTAGTAGAAGAGAATTAAAAACAAAGGGTGTAAAAAATATTTTACATATTTCATATTTTATATATTAAGGTCACAAATGATGAGAAACAAGAGATTATGTAAATAAAATATAAATGCTATTAAATTTTTTTTTAATGCGATTTGGAAATGTATTGCTAAAAAATTTTGATGATTATAAAATTAATTTTTAATAAGTAAATAAATATATTTTTTCAATATTCGATGAAACCTAGTATGCGTCCGTTAATCTGTTAGCCACTAGGATGGGTAGTTTCATTATCTGCAGATTAAAACATCTCACAACTAATTGGAGCAATATTTCCAAAAATTAGTATAGTAATTGAAAGTTCTTTTCAATCGTAAATAGCTTTAATAATTTAAATTGATTTAAGATTAATTTATATCAAATCTTGGAAACTGATTTATTTTCTAAATTTTTTATGTCTATATATAATTTTTTGATAATTTAATCATATTACAATGAAAAAGAATAAATTATAGTATTAAAATTTTTTACAAGAAGAAAAATTACTTTCATATTTGTTATTAAATAGATTATAGATTTATTAATAGAGTAAAGGTTGCTACAATATTAATTTTGATGAGGAATATAACATAAATATAATGAACTTTTTGTTTGTAGTAATTATACATATCTTTAATCTATACGATTAATATATAATAATAATATAAATAGATTTACTAAATCGAAATACTTGAAATGATAATGTATAAAGTACTATGTTATTCTAAGTTTTATTACTTTTGTAAGCTTTCTGTATTATATTCCTTATGTATATGTTTTAGATAAATTATAAATCATTTGTATTTTTATAATTTAAAAAATTTTACTGTAAAATAATATCATTGTAAGCCTATATTATTAATTATGAATTATGAATATAAGATTATTTGGTTTTATTTTAATTTTGTTCAACTTCTATTAAAACGATTGCCCCAGCCACGACGATAAGTATCTTTATATTCGTCCATTGCTCTAAATTTAGCTAAAGTCTCTGAATCATCTTTTTCAATTTGCTGTTCTTTCCATTCTTCTTCTGAATCTTTTTCTAAACTTGTATCATAAATGTTACTTGCTACATTATGCAAGTTCCTAGAGCCAATTTGATTTCTTTGTACTTGTGCTGGCCATCTAAATTAAATAATATACATTTCTCTTTAAATATAATCTTAAACTTTAATACATTAAAATCACTCTTGTAAAAAATTATTTTATATTTACGTACTCTCCTGATTTTATCTTCTGGTCATAAAATTCTTGAACTGATAATACTGGTAGACTCGGATAACCAGCCCCGAAAACTTTTTTTTGAACGGCATCTCGGGTGATAATAATTGGATGAAATTCAGTAGATGTATTTGATTTTTGAGTCTCTTTGTTATTTACATCAGAATTATGAGGAAGATTTTTCATGTGCTCTAAAATAGGCCTCTCTAAAGCTAATGAGCTCAATTCATTAATGGATTGATTTGTAAAAACTTTAAGAAGAGTAACAAAATATTCCCGTTTAGTTTCATCATCAATATTTGGATTGTTTAAGTTTTTTTTTAATATATCTAATTTTTTTTCAAGCTGCTTTTGGTCTTGGTAACTTTGAATTTTACTATTCCTTACATTTACCTAAAAAAATAATAACATAGGAAAAAAAAACTATAAAACATGGTATTATAAAGACTGACCATTTCTAAAATTAACTCTGCATTTGATTTTGGGCATACATTAGTTGTTTCTTTTTTATACTGATTATGATGTATTTCAGGAATTTCCATACTAATAATACCATATGACTTTAATCGTTTCAAAAAATCTATAAAATATATTTCAGCTGCATCTGCAATATGAATTCGATTTTGTGATTCACAAATTTTTGTTGTTAACATTCCAAGCAATGCAGGTAATAGTAAATATTTTATATTTTCAGATGGAATTTCTTCAAAACTTTCATTATCACTAAACATATTAACTAACGATACTAGTTTTGTAACCTTCTCAAAAATCTTCATTGTTTGTCTGATAGTCAACTAATAAATAAATAATAGATATAAATAACATTATTTTATTGATTATATTATTATCAATAATATTGGTGTTTATAATCTAATTTATTACATTTTTTAATGTTATGATTTAATATTTAATTCTTAAAATTAATATATTTAAAACCAGGTTTTACAAAAAAATAGAAACAATTATAAATTTGAAAATTAAAAAATTAATTATTTTGTAACAAACCTGTATTTTCGAACAATTTGTTTGTTCTTGAGTTTCATTCAAATTGTTATACATTTCAAAACCAATGTCAAACATTTCTGATAAGTTATTTGCATCGGATGGATATTCTTGATTATCTCCTTTATTATTACAAACATTTTCATTTTGATATTCCATTTTTCTGTAGATAAAGTATATTTTGTAATAGAATAATTTTATTTAAACACTATGTCACAGGATTGATTAATCTATAGAAAAAAATCTATAGAAAGAAAAAAACAAAAACAATTCTACAAATTATCTACAAGAAAATATTCAAACTTAAATCTGCACTGACACATTACCGATTCAAATTACTTATAAATTGTAGTGTTGATTGGAGGAAAGAAGTAAATAAATAAAATATGATCTTTTAATCAATTTTTGACATTTATATCCATTTATTGCCGTAATAATTTTCAATTGTTCATTGATTTTATGATTATTTCATGAAGATGTTAATTTGACAGTCAATTTAGGCAGCAAAAATTATTAGTATGTATATTCTAATTTTGAAATAAAAAAAATTTAATTTTCACGTAATTTTGTTTATAATTTACCTATGATTCGATATTTATCAATTATGTAAAATTCATAGCGAATTATGACTAATAGATTTAACTATACACTTCATATTTAAGCAAAATTAGTTAAATTAATTAATATTTCATATTAATACAACACTTCCAGTGAGCCTCTTTACATTATTAAAATGTATATTGTTTTTTATATACATTACTCGTAATGATAGTAAATTTTCATATAAATATGAAAATGTTCTAATTTTATCCTTTAAGAGATTTTAATAAATACAAATATTTTACAAAAAAAATTCTCAAGTTAAGACCTCTAATTTTATTCTTATTCTACTTTTCTATCGTAGTACGAAACGTCGCAAGTAGTTCCAATGAAGGTAGAAGTATAATACAATGTAGTTGAACTTTATAGCGTGGTAACAATAGTGACGTGTAAAATGAGGCTTTTAGATATGCGCAGTAACGTCTTTATATTTATTGGTTGGCTGCAGTGTTGCGGAAAATCGTGATTTCTCGATTCTGCGCAGTAACTTTCTTGCGCAGACGAGCTTTGACCGTCAATAGTGAAGGTAGCCAAACATTAATATAGGGGAAATAACCAGAAGCAGCAGGAGCGTAAATGCTAAAAAATATTGCCTTGGAAGCCCACTCGCGCATTTTTCTGTACAGTTAAAGCGCTCTTCGCATTACTTATTGTATTATATTAATTATTGATTAGAAAGTATATAAAAAATAAATTACGTATAGTTGGCGATGAAATTGTTTTAATATTTGATTTTTAAATTTGAAATTGGAATAAAAAAGAATCGAACCAATGAGAGCAAAAAAAAAAATAAATAAAGTATATGCTTATATTAAGGTTACCAATCAAAAAAAGTTATACTTTTATGTTTTTTCCTAATATTTGTCTTTTGCTAGTTCTTCGTTCTATATTGTTATAATTATATAATTTATATGATATAAATTTAATTTACTCTACTTTATAATGTACCTGAAATTAAATATTTTATTAAAAAATATTTTATTAAATAATATTTAACTCTTAAATGAGCTGATGAAAATTTCACCAAAAAATTTGGAAAATAAAAAAATTTATACTATTGATATTTAAATTTATGATGCCAAATTTTAAATATTAATAGATTAATATACTTTATATACAAACAAATAAATAAAACATCATATTTATTTTAAAATATCTGTAACATTTGACTACTGTTTTTACTGTTTAAATTAATTTTTTAATAAAATGAAGTATCTTTTGCCTAATTGAATTAAATCATTAGATTTTTTGTTTATTCTTTAATGTGTTGTCAGGAAATCTTTATCACTTTAGAGCAATTAATTTCGGGAACACTTTGTCTCACTCGTTGTTTGATTTCGAAAACGCATTAAAAAAATAATCACAATTACTTATGTGAAATTAAAATTGAAAAGAGAAAACGTCGGAAAGAGCAAAGGAAGTAAAAATTATTACTTCCTTACAAAAAAATATCCGTACAAATATAATCATCTGAACAGCTGAGGGTAAAAAAAATTTGAATTTAGCGCACTAACGTTCTCATGCTCATTGGCTTGCTGTATTAAAAATTTTGATGAAGAGATGACATCAAAGGAGCAACAATAGTAGATAAACAAGCTTATTCTTCTTTTTTGACTTGCAATTAATATTTTGAATGTATTAGCCAATTAGATTGAAGACTGTAGTAGGACTGCAGTGGGCACAATGGCATAACCCTGCATTGTGAACAATTATTTATAGCATTGCGATGCAGCGGTACAGAAGCCAATAAACATAAGGATAATTCTGCGCACAATCCGAAAGTTCTCATCTGGTATTTCTGATCTCCTTTAGACTTCTATACTAAATTACAAATTGGTAGCAGTACTAATCTAGTGCATGTAGATTATACAGTTAATTAAATCCATTCAATTTTAAAACATCATTAGGTATTTAAGTTTAATTTACTATTAATTAATTAATTTATTTTCAAAAGTTTTAAGTTTTATCAATCATAAATATTGATTTTAATATCTACCCTACTTTCGCTAATTTAAAATTATTTAATTTAACACATAGTTTTAAAATATTTCTTTAATGTTTTATTATAATTTCTTTAGTTTACGTATTTTCATATTATTTGAATATAAAAAACATTTTTTTTATTAATTATGAAATCCAATATCCATAAACTAGTATTAAATATTATTTGTAATAAATTTTTTAAATTCAGTAACATCAATTCACTATTAACCGAAATTTTTGTTTAGTTTTATATGTTCATATTTTTTTTTATAAAAACTATAACAATTATAGTGAAAAAGTTAATTATTTTAATGGAAATTTTTCATAATGTAAATAATATTTGTAACGACTCTTTATTAAGTAAAATTTTTATTAACTCTGAAAAAAGTTTTTTTTTCAACTAATTTAGTATTTTATTACTGTTCTTAAAAAAAATACATGTGGTATTACATGTTGGTTTATAATATAGTTTAAATATTAAAGTGCTTCATATTAGAATTTACAATTGCTATAAAATTAAATTTTTAATTTCAGATAAAGCAAAATGCCAGAACTTACGGAATTTGACAGATCACTAGCATCTGAGCCAACAAAAACTGAATCAGTTATTGAAGGTTCTGGAACTGATTCAGATTCTGATGAAACGATTCCTGAGTTGGAAGATGTAGCTACAGGCAGTAATGTTGGTTTTCATGGAACAAATGTACCTGTTTTACCAAGTGATCTTGTTTCGAAAGCTAAACAGAGTCGAGGAGAAAAAAAAGCTAGAAAATTAATGAGTAAACTTGGTTTAAAATTTGTAAGTTTTAATTAACATTTTTTGAAGTTAATTTTTAGTAAAGTTGTAATGATTATGCTGAAATTGTTTTATTTTAATTAATAAAAGACTTTTCTTTCTTAAAGACAGTATTTATAGAGTTAATTTTTTTATTCAAAAGTTTATATAACAAAATAAATACAATTACTTTATATATATGAATTATTTATAATTTAAGGTACCTGGAGTTAATAGAGTGACGATTAGAAAATCAAAAAATATCCTTTTTGTTATTAATAAGCCAGATGTTCTCAAGAATCCTGCTTCAGACACTTACATCATTTTTGGTGAAGCAAAAGTATAAAAACAAAATTAATATTATATTAATTCTAGTTTAAATGATTAAGTATTTTTGTTTCTTAGATTGAAGATCTTAGTCAACAAGCACAAGTAGCAGCTGCAGAGAAATTTAAAGAACCACCAGTTATATCGACTACTGAAGCTGGTGGGAGTACAACAGTAAGTTTTTTTATTTATAATTTACTATTTAATATATTTAATTAATACAAGTTTTTTTAGGTTGTTGCTCCTATACAAGAAGAGTCTGAAGAAGAAGTAGATGAAACAGGTGTAGAAGAGAATGATATTCAGCTTGTTATGAGTCAAGCTACTGCGTCTAGAGGAAAAGCTGTTAAGGCTCTTAAGCATAACAAAAATGATATTGTTAATGCAATTATGGTAAATTTTTTTATATTAATATATTCAATAAAAATATTAACGCATTTTTTTAAGAATAACGAGGATGATAAATGTTCAGAGGTTTCATTTTAATATTCATTCAGAAACAATTTTGAAGAAAACCTTGGCAGACTGAAATTTGATATCTTATTAATATGTTCTATAATAACCATAATTATCATTTTGATACATTTTATTCTTTTGTAGGAATTGACAATGTGATCGACCATCTACGAATAATTTATAGCATTTACTTTGTTGCTGATAACTGAAGTAATATATAACATTTTGTTGTGCTGTGTATTGAATACAAAATTTAACCACAAATATTAACAGTTCTTAGATTACAAAAGGAAATGATTATATCATAATTACATTATTTACAATATTTATAATAAAATTTAAGTAAATTTGATTTTTGATCGCATTTATATATATATTTTTTTTTATATATTAAATGTTTATTTAATTAATCAACTATTAAAATTGTTTTAAAATACCATTTTAATTATGATTAGGAATGATTTGCGAAGATCTATAATAATCGTAATAAATCGTAAACGTTTAAACGTAGCTTTTTTTATATTTAAGATTTTTACCATTTTAAAATAAATAAATATACTTATTTTATGAATTTGTTGAAAAAAAGATTTTTTTTTCATGACTACTAAATAGTTAATATTAATTATCTTAAAAATGAATTTGAAGTTTATAAAAATATATATATGGGTTGAATATAAATTATTTAAGGTTTTTATTAAGGTGCTAAAGGTGTTTTGTAATCATAGACAATACTTGATACAAAATTGAATTTTTGACGGTCTTAGTTTTAGTATAAATTAAAAAAAATACGTATAATTTTGAACACTATTCAACGAAAATTTGTAGTTTACTGCACAGTGACACGACGAGATATTGTGTAGAATTTTTAAAGTTTGGTTACGGCAATTTTTGTCTAATTTGATGGAGCGTAAGGATTTTTAACCTAGTTTAATGGAAATTTTAGAGAATTAAAAATTTTATTATACAGACAATAAAGAAAGTGGATTTGCTCTTTCTTAACCTTTATCATTCACCTTGTTTGTTACATTCCTCTCCCCTTCACTGAAATTATTAATGCATTGATAGTAATTACTTGAATATTTAATATAATCTTTTATACTGTATTTTTTAAATGCTGTTTTCGTATATTATATAAAAATTTTATTTTATTGGTTCAATATATTAACATTGAATTGATCGTAACTGATATAATTCAATCTTATATCATCATTGAATTAATTACTTTTATAAGATGTATGCATATATTTTTTTTATGAATTTGAATATGTACAATTTAGATTCATATGTTACTAAGATATTTTTAAAATATTAAACTTATGGTAATTTCAGTTCATTTTAGTTTTTGAGAAAAGATAAAAAGAAAAATTTTTATTTTTCTGTCGGAGGTTAATACAATATTTTATTTTTACATTTGTAATAATTCTGGAGAGACGTGTAAATTCGATGTTGTAGCTCGATTCATATTGCTCTTCGGAGCTGATACTCCTCCGATTGTTTCAGTTCATGTCGGAGTATTTGTATTTCGTATAAAAATTGTTTTCTTTCAAATTAACATTTCGTATATTCGGTACAAGGCAGAAATTTTAATAATTATTAAAAAAAAATTTTTAATACTTTCTTCGAATATAATTATATAAAGTTTAATATTATAGAACCTTTTCTATTATAGAATAGATTATTTAATAGTTTTACGGTTATTTTTTTAAATAAAAATATTTTCTCTTGACTTTATATTTCATAATAAACATAACATAAACAAGCTTTTTCAGAGAATTATGTACTGCAATTTTCATAATTAGGTTTTAATTAGTAAATTTTGATAGTTTTACTTTTTATTTTTTAATAAATAAAATATATTAGACAAAATTTTCATTTTACAAAGTCATTACGATGCATTAAGGATATAAAAAAAGAAAAGAATACTTACAATAATATTGTAAAAAAATATGATATTTATGTAGATTAACTTTTCTATTTACCTAGTTCAAAAATAGTCATAATAGTATAAATTATTCAGAAGCAAATATAGAAATATAGCAAGATGTGAAAATCATTTCATTTGGAAATTGTATTAATACTTTATACAGATTTAGTTAAAATTTTTAGGGTAATTTTCAAAACATAATAAAATAATTCAAGATAAATTTATTTTTAGTTCTAAATATTTTCTCTATTACCTTTTCAATAATTAAATCCACTGTTTTTTATAGGTATTATTTATAACTTAATTATAAAAAATGAATAATCAAAATACAATAAGGATATATTAACGGCAGATCAACATTATTTATCTTTTTTGTTGGCCTTTATGTAAGTTTTTTACTCGAAGAACATTAGTCCGAATTTCGATGTAAAACTGTAATGTAATACTTTAATTCGTTTTCTTTAAAACGTGTACATTTAAAAAATTTAATTTTTTAAATTCATAACTAATCTTATGTTGTTTTTATGTAGATTTCAGATTCAATAAATAAAATTAAATATTTATGCAGGAGGTTTTTTATATTAATTTCTATGTTTTGATTACTTTTAATTTATTTTAATTAATAAATTAGTATAGTATCAGTATCATAATTGTATTAGTGAAAATAAATTCTAGTATATTTAAAAATTCGTATATGAGAAGGATAAATTATAAATAAAATAAATAAACTGTCCCTTTAATAATAAAATTTGTTTTTTTCTTAATTAAAAGAATTAGATTTTTTTAGTATTTTTTTTATGTTTACAATCCATAGAAGCATTATTTTTAGACATTTTTAATCAAATACATATATTGTAATTATTAGAAGAAATACTCTGTAATCTTAAAGACAGTATATTTGCGAAATAAAAGAATCCTTGTTTAAATATTTAATCAATATTTCTAGAAAAATCTTATTAAATTACAAAAGTAAAATTAAAGATATGAAAATTTTATACGAAAATAACAACTTTTAGTAATTCATTTTGATTCTCACATAATTTTTGTGAAAATATTAAATAAAAAACATGGCCAAAACGAAAACTACTATATTTTTATTCCTAATAGGAGTACAAGTGAAAATTAATTAAATTAATAAAATTAAATTAATTAATTTTATTAAATCAAACGTTTTTAATGTTTATTTTTTATTTTACGTTAAAATTGTGGCATTAAAATGTAAGAGTGTTCTTTTGTTCGCATACGCGATTGTGTGTATTATTTGATTATATTCATTATTAAAAATTGTTTTTTTTTACTTTATTAACTTTACAAACAACTTTAATTACTCTCTTAAATTATAACATTAAATCAAATAGAAAATTGCTATTATTAAAATTTGGAAAGAATTTATATTTATTATTGAAATTTATACGTACACATACTTTATTAACTTTAAACTATTAGAAAAAGAATTTTAAAAAAATTACCATTTTGTAATTATTTAAGAAATTAAAAAAAAGTATAGTTTTTACTATGAATTTATAAATTTTAATATGTATTGAATCATAAATATGAGTTTTAATAAATTTAATGCATATCATTATTTTTTTTTGGGTCAAATCATTTTTTAGTTTGAATATCACGTATATTTAATAAAATAACAAAAAAATAACGAATCTGAATTAAACACTTGATTTGAACTAATGAAAAAATGATATATTTATATTTCATGCGTTTTTAATTTTTGTAAAATGATGTGTTTTTTTTTTGTTATACCAATGAAAAATATTAATTAATTCTATAAGAAATAATATATATCAAAGATTGTAATAAAATGTGAGATAGGTAAATCTAGCTTTAAGTAATCATTTAAGGAGTCCATTTTACGCGATAATTTCATTAATAATAATTTTTTTGTGACAAAAAATATATTAATTCACTCTATATATACCTTATATTAAAAAAAACTATTTTAGTTTTTTATATTGCTTTTATATAAACACAATCCTTAGTAAAAGGTAAATATGTATCAAATTAAGACTACTTTCGTAAAATAATGTTCACTATATTTATTATATTTGGGAGATAATTTTATTTTTTATTCCATTTCAGCCTAGATTCCTGTGATTTAGAAGAGTATGTATGTACCTATCATATTAAATTGTGTATGTAGTGCTGCGTAATATTATTGGCGGCCATTTTGGACCACCCAAGTCGCTGTCAGAGTATAAAAAATATGAAGTTCTTTTAGGGCCGCCTTTTTCCATGCCGCCAGCAGCATAGTCTGTACCAGAACGGTCGTAATACGGAAAGGCGGTGCGACCGAGAGATGAACCAAGAGAGAATAAAAGAATTAGGAACGAGAGTTGATGTTGAAATCACGTGATGTGAGAGAATATAACAAAATTCTCGGCAGTTTCTCCTTATTTTTGCTAACTAATACATATTTTTTATCCACTCTTCTCAAGTTTTATCTTTTTCTCTTTTATTGTCAGTGCTACTTTTGTTAATTCTCTTCGTTACAGCTTTACCCACTACTATTTTAGCAGTGATAAAAATCATGGAAAAACAAGTGAGTGTGATGAAATCATGAGATTGAAATAGTATGAGATGCAGGAGGAAGTTGAAGAGTTGGCGAAAGAGAATTAACATATAAATCAACTAATCCAAATGTTTTGTATATCAGAAATTATGCAAATGATATATTATTACTATAAATAATTCGATATACTATTAATAATTATTTTTAGTAAAATAAAAAAAAATTAGGTTTGATACAACTCATATTTGATTAAAGAATTTTTTTTATTATTAATGTTCAATTATTTATTTTTGAAATCAAATTAAAAATTATCGATAGTTTTATCAATGTAAATATTCAATTACTTTATAAATTAAAAAAAAAAATAGTATAAGTTAATTATATTATTGACTATATATTTTACATTTTATTTTAGTATTATTTTATTTAATTTATTTTACTACCGATTAAATATAAATGCCATTAAATATTTAAAAATTGTTGTCATAAGAATATAAAAAAAAATTTTTGCACTATAGAATAAATGTTTAAATTAGCGTCATATGTTGGTGTTTTAATAAAGTAAATAATCTATTAAAAACGTATTTAATTCATAAGATATGTTTATTTTTAATGTTTTTTTATTAAGTAAAAGATTTTGACAGGATCGTAAAAATATACATCGAATATCTCAAACAAATTTCTTTTATGATTTTTTCATCCTAAATTAGTTTTATGCTACAGTTATATTTTTCCATATCTAAAATATCTACATTTTTTGCAATTAGACAACAAAATAATATTATATTTATTTAATTACAACGTAAAAATGTATTGCACGTAAACATTATTACAAGCAATTTTTGTTTAACGTTTTTGAATTATATAGTTTTGTTTCAAATCGATTATGCAATGTTGTACAATACTATACTATTTAAAATAGATTTATTGAAATTTTAATATTCAATTTCATATATTTTTAGTCTCATAGCTATTGATTAATGATAATTTATTTTACGTGTTCTCATGATAGGTTTGAAATTGGTTTTTTTTAATACAAATAGTTTATGATAGTTGTTGTTCATTTCTTTTATTTTAATATATCTCAATGTATAATAATGTTAAATTTTTTATGTTTCTTTAGTTAAAAATATTTGACTACCTTATATAGATATATAATTATATAGATGTATAGAATGGAATTATATATTTTTTAATATCAATAAAATATTATCGCAATGAAAGAGACTGTTTTATATATCTAATATATGAACATTGAATAAACTTTATAAATAGTATTATCTTTTATCAATGATCTTAAATTATAAGTATTTCACTATAAATACGTGGTAAGATAGTATTTCAAAACACCTATCATTAAGTAAGTTTTTATTAATTTTTTATTTAAAAAAAATATCATGTGTATATGTGTAAGTTAATAATGTTGATAAAAATTTAGATCTATGATTTATTGAATAAGTTTTTAACAGGATTGCTTATCTAAGAAATTCGTATAAAATTCTGCAATAAAAAAATATTTGATTAATAGGTATTACGAAGAGTTCAAACTGTAGATTATTACATTTTTTTTTTCATTACAAAGCCTATAAATAAGTTTTTCTTCTATGCTTTTTTTATTTTACGAGTTATGTTAGATAATTGAATTTTTAATACTGTAACTTTTTTATGCAACGAAATTTTATATTTTTATATAATTAAATTTTTTTACTAACACGCTGGAGGTATTTACAGTGATTTTAAACGTTAATTAATATATTTTTATAATATTAAATTGAACGATTTGAATAGAAAATAATTTTTTTTTTAATTGCACAATAAAAGGACGGGATTTCTGTCGGGAAAGTGGAATTTTGTCAGGGTATTTAATCAGTTTGTTTTAAAATAAAAATTAGAATTAGAAATATATAAAAAAATTTCGTTTTATAAATTAAATAATATTATTAGTTTATATAATTATAAGCCCATTCATAAATATTTGTTGAACCGCAGTTTCTTGTAACATGAGTGATCAAATTTTTATTTTTATGAATTTTATATATTATTATTACTAATTTATCTAATCACTTTTATGAATAGTAAATACTAAATTACTGTTGAAAGACATATAATCGAAAGAATTATTCTTTTTAATATCTACAAGCAAGTACAATAAAAAAAGTAAGTTTAATTAAATAATCGATATTTTAGCTTTCTATTTATTTAAAAATATTTTATAAAAATATTTTTTTTATATTTTTATATTCTCATTATAATTGATTATCTACTGAGTACGTTTAATTTATAAGTTTTTTTTACATTGTTAGAAAATAATAAAACATACTTAACTCTAAATGATGTATACGATATATTCTTCATTTAAATAAAGTGCTTCTCCAAGCACATTTGATGAAAGTTATAATTGAAGTTATTGTTCTATTAACAATTCTGTAAGTGTATTAAATTAGAAGTCAAATCCTTTGGAAAAACTATTGTATAATTATGAAAGTATTTACATGTGTATTTATTTATCTTTATGAACGTACAGCTGCGCAAAGAAAAATTATTTATATTTAATAATCATATGGTTATACCTTTTTTTTTTGTTTTTTTTTTATTTTTATTGTAGGAATGTTAATAAAAATTTTCATACAAATTTGGAATATTCTCGACAAGTCTTTGATATATATGTTAATTAATTTTCTTTGTATTGAATAAATGGATACATTTATAATTTCTAATATTACTAAATGGAATATTCTTAGTATTTTCTATGTTCTTTAATATAAAATATTTCATGTAAAATCATGTTTAGGAATCAAATACATGGATGTCACAACGGACCATTAATGCATAGGTTAGTACTACAGTTATGCAAATAATAACCATAGATACGATAGAATCCGTTTAGCTACTATTATTGTCGTTACTCATTTATTTTTAAATTTAAATTATCTTTCTCGTCTACTCTTACCAAAGTTTTAAGCACATTTAAATATAGATAGGCAAAATGAAAGTTATTTATACATAATACTTTGATCGTAACTTTTTTCTATTGTAAAATTAGTTAAATGTTTCTGTAAAAATAACAAGTCTCTAGTAATTTTGAATGATAAATTGCTTTATTTTTTATCGAATTAATCGATTCGTAAAAAGTTTCTCTGTATTTCCATAAAAATTGCGTAAAATCAAAATCAAGCATCTTACGAACATGAATTATCATAATAAATACGAATAATCATAATAACTAATTATTTTGTAGACATTTTTGACATTAGAATCAAACTTTAATGAAAATCTTTATACTTATTTATAAAACTATTTCTTAAGAATTTTTTCGTTCACTCAATCTCAATTTGACAACAAAATTTGTAATTTTACTTTTTTCTTTCATACAATGGTGATATCGATACATGATTCAGATAAATGAAAAAAAATGAATGGTTTGATAAATTCTAGTTTTGTATAACTTTTCTTCACGTACTTCTTCTTTTATTTAGCTTTTTTTCAGTGTGCTTTCAGAATATGTCCTGTTATTTTCTCTCATTCTTTTTTATCCTCTCTTTTGTTTCGTTTACTCTTTCTCCCTTTTTCTGTTCCTTTCTACCTGTCTGCCCCTCTCTCCTTACTTTTTTAGAAACCGGTATTTTAACGAACTCATAGGATTGGCTAGTCGTTTACACTCATTCTTGATCTTTCATTTTTAAGATGAAACCATCTTCCTTTCTTATATAATGACAAGTGCAGATCATTAACTACAGTTTAGATGTATTTTCTTTATTAAAAATATTTACTTTTATGTAACTAGTTTTGAGTAAGGGGTTTCTTCAATAAGTTTAATACATTTTTAAGTTAGACAATTTTTTTACAAAGATAAACAAATTTTCTATATACTATAAATAATAAAAAAGATGAAAGGTATATAGAAACAATATAAAAACATAAATAAAACGATTTTGAATTTGAAAACTCAATTACTTTATTTTTTCAAATAGTTTATTTATTTATTTTAAAGGTATAGTTTGATTAATTTAGATGTTATTTTATTATAAATAAAATTTATTTATTTAAAGCAATTGAATGAATTAAATTTTACAGATTATTCAACTGCAGTTTACTAAAATGGAAGTTGTATTGTCTATCATTTGCAATTTAAATATTCAGTAACTGGTTCAAAGAAATTTCTTTATAATAAATTTTTTGCATTAATTTTAATTTTAATTGAACAAAAATAACTGAAGTAATGTAAATTTTTTGTTCGTTCAGGTAATAATCGTAAAGCTAAATTCTATTAATGACTATCCATATTATATATTGTATGATACGTTAAATAATGAAAAAATAAATACAATTACTGTTCCTTTAAAGTATAACACGTAGTGTAAGAGTATATAAAATAATTCATAAAGTTGTAATAGAGTTATTATAATTTGTGAGAACCACATAATAAATTATTGTCAATTATACATTTACGTAAGCACAATATATGTTATTAAATTTCTGTATATAAACTTTAAGAAAACTGTTTTAATTTTTAAAATTTAACTAATTTTTTATTTTCTTAAAGCTTAATTGTTTTCTTAAAAAAATTACTAATTGAAGATCAATCTCATTCAGATATTTTGTAAAGTAAAAAACTTGAATAAAATTTTGATATTCATGAAATGTTCTTTTATATAAGCTATTTCTAATGTTTTTACCTGAACTACGTTCAAATACTGAATAATTAATATACAACATTATCTTAACTAAAAACACCTTTTTAGTGTGTTTTTGAGACACAAAAATTTATATCTAAGCATCTGTGTTGTATGTCCAGGTGTATTTAGTTTTTACAATTCGAAAACAGATCCATTTTAACATAGCTTGTGTATATAAGTACACACGTGCCTGTCAACGAAAGTACATTGTGTAAAATAACAATTGTTATTGTAACTTCACAATTGCATTATTTTGCTGGGTAGACCGTAAACATACTTTTTTATAAGGATTTCCAACTTTTGCTTTACATAGTGATCCTACAAGTTTATAATAAAGCCAGTTATCAATAGGGTTTGAAATTTTTAGTTATATGTTTTTGTACCACTGAAAAAAATTGTAGATATTCAATCTTTTTTCAACCTGATATATTGATTATATTAGGCGTTAGAAGGAATAGAGTATAATAAAAGAGAGAAATAAATACAATATATGTGCACAGTCGAATGATTTATATAGTTGCGTAGGTTTGGGTGGCAAAAGAAGATGACATCGCTCGAAAAGCAATATAAAAAGTAAACCTTGAATGGAGAGATCCGGGAGCAAAGAAAAATAAGAGTCAATCCAGGAAAGCCACAATGAGGTAAAGCTGCGCAAAAGTCTTGACACGCGCGACTTCTTCTTTAGGATGCTTTGTTGTGAAATTGGAAGGCAAGAAAAATTACAACAGTACAAATCTGCCGTTTTGTGGAGTCTTTGATAATATTAATAGTTAGTGGGCGAAAGTCATGTTTTCTTTTGTGTTCATTGTTGCTTGTGGAAGTGGATACGCAAGTACCCCGGTGAGTTTCAGGATACGCGTTTTCTTTTTATACATTAAGCCTCACTTTCTTCAAATGCTTGATTTTTCGGCTCCTAAAGCCAATGACTTTATGCGGAATAAGCGTAATTCTGCTGGGTTGTCATTTGCAGACGTTAAACAATTGTCCAGAATAACATTTTAATATTTTTAATATTTTTCTTAAAATTCATATTTTACTAGTTTCAAGAGCTATTACCTTAAAAATGGTCAATGCAAAATTCAATACATTTACAAAAGTGCCGTATATTACTTTCATACTATAATTACAAACTAATTTAGTAAATACTTTACGACTTGTAAAGAAAGTTATTAAAGTATGATAAATGTTTAAATATTTAAACCTTTATTGCAAACTTACGTAACTAATTAAAGCTTATCTAAAAATTAAATTGTTTATAAATATTTATTAATAAAAATTTGATATGGTACTTGACATGAAATGATAATGGATTCTATTTTATTAAAAATTTTATTTTTGTACCTAGTTTTTAGAATTAATGTTATGTTATTTCATTATATAAAGTAAATTGTATTATTGTTCAATAAAAAATCTACATTTCAATAATATCAAATTGAAAGTATGATGTAATTAATTTTGATAACTGTATAAATTAAAATACTACAAATAATTTAACACGTGGTTTGTAATCTTTCAATTGATGATATTACCCTTTAAAAAGTAAAAAGTTGTACTATTTAAAAATTATGAATATTTTGACATCTTATGTTGAACATAAAATTGTGAATTTTGAGCACAAAGTATGAAAGCAATAAACATACAAAATTAAGTGTTTTCAAATAATAATAAAAGTCTTTTTTTAAGCAGATATAAATTAGTCCAAACAATCACTTAGCTTTTTAAAAATTTAGCAGTGTGTTTCCCTTTTGCAATCACTTATCATTATAAATAAATAAATAAATCATTATAAATATACATTTTTTCTAACAGTTCTTTTATAATTTAAAAAATAATAAATAAAGAAATAAAATGGTTCAATAATTAAATATTTTAAAAAAGAATTTTTTTTGATTATTTATAAAATTCGATGTATATTTCATTATTTTGATTAAATCAGCAAATTAGCAAAATTTCTAATGATGCAAAATAATTAAAATTATTTTCATATTATATATATTCATGTACTAAAAGTAAGAAATCAAATATACTATATAATTTATTCCATTTTGCTTCAATTAAATTTAAGGTGATTTAAAACATTATAGTGCAATCAGTCGAAAACCAATATCCTTACAAAATCAATAATGATTAAATTATTTTAAAAAATTTTGATTAAAAAAAACAATTATAATAAAATGCATGTATAGTTATGATCCAGCATTAATTTAAAAAATGATTCCGTTAACAAAACTGATTGGATTTATTAGTACAATTTAGTCAAAATAATTTTTAATTATTAGATTTAGTTTAAATTTTAAATTCTGTCAATAATTATGTTAATTATGTTAATTATGTAATAATATTTTCGTAAATATTTTTATGAGTTTATATCAAATTTTATAAAAGCATTGTTTATGATGAAATACAAATTTTTTTTAAATAAATTTTATTTATGCAATTTTTGTATTTCAAATAAATTTATGGTTCTAATTTAAAAAAATGTTTAAAAATATTGTAAATTTTAAAAATAAGAATAAATATGTTTTTTATTGCGTGAAGATGTACATTATATATTACTAATTAGTGAATTAAATTAAAATAAAAATGTAAAAATAATACATAATAATTATGTGTTAAATTTTATGATTTCGTGTAAAATTTATAAATATAACTTTAAATTTTAATACAGGTATCAAACTCATTTTATACATAATTATATATTAAAATAATTAAAATAGAATTGTTTACAGTAAAAAAATTACAGTAAAAAATTACAGTAAATAAGAAAATAAATTTTTATAAATAATTAAAGATCATTCAAATAAAAATGCAAACTATCATTACTAAAAAAATTATGTGATCAAAAATCATCTTTTATATGTACGCAATTAATTTTTTTTTAAATTGTAAAAATTAACGACTACATCAGTTTGAGTCATATTATAAATAATATACCTTAAAAAATATTGCCATTATGATAATATTTTTGTAAAATTAAAATATTGTTTAGTAGTATTTTAGTGCCCGTAAATTATAAAATTCTTGTATGAAATATTATTATTTATAAAAAAAGGTTAAACAAAAAACGAATACATTTAATTTTTATTAATACTTCTAATAAAAATTACGTAAGAGAAGAGAATAAAAATTAATGAGTTTATTACTAATTTATACGAAATCTTCAAACTTAAGTAAGACAAGAATGAAGAAAAATGAAATATTAAAAAAGACAGTACGGAATTCCAAAATCGAACAATTACTTAGATAAATGAATAAATAGAATTAAATATAGAAGGAATGAAAGATAGATAGATAGATAGCTGGATAGATAGATATATACATAGATAGATAGATAGAGAGAGAGAGAGAGAGAGAGAGAGAGAGAGAGAGAGAGAGAGAGAGAGAGAGAGAAAGAGAACGAGGAGAAAAAGAATAGAAGAAAGAAAGAATACTAGGGGATCCGAGGAAGACGTATAAGGGCGTAGCAACACGTGCAAGCAAGTCCATTGTATCCGCCATTGTTTGGACCATGTCAGAAATCATGCGGCCATGTTCGCTGCGTGTACAGACCGATTTGTAAAACAAAAACTATAACGATGGCCGCTACATGTGAGAATTAAAGTGAAAAATTGAACGAAATAATATTATATTAAATAAAAAAATATGCATATATACTTAAAAAATAAAAAATAAATAAAAAATGTAAATAAATCAAAGAAGTAATTAAACTTTTTTTATAATGATACCAAAATAATAAATGTTTTATAATATGTAGAAAAGTAATGGATAAAAAAAAATAGTAATTTTTTATTAGTTTTCGTTAATACTCTTACATTCATTGATACTAAGTAAAAATAAAAGTATAAGAAAAAAATTATATTTTAATAATCTTATGAATAACAAAAAAAATAATATCTACAATCAAGTATTATTAAAAAGGAAATTTATGATACTTTATTTTATTTTATTTTTTAGATATGTTTATTAAAAAACATTTTTATAATAATATATTTATTTAAAAAGAAGTTGAAATGTAAAATAAAATATTGTTGATGTAAGTAACTATAAATTTAAAAATTAAAAATATAAAAAATTACAAATACAAAAAAATAAAATTCTTAATTGCTAATAGATTTAGGACTTGTATGTATGTGTATGATTTTTATTTTTAAATAATTACATAACATAATTATTTTCTTAGGTAATAAAGAAGTTAATATTTAATAAAGATATTATCACTTTTTGAAATGTTTACTAAAAATAATAATAACAACAATACAGAGCTAATATTCACATTTTAAATGAAATGATTTTCGAATTGGATATAATAATTATATATTCCAACTTGCAATTATAGGTAGTTAAATATTTTTAATCTGTAACGTCATTTATTTTATTTCAGCCATTTTTTATTGTATAAGAAAAAACGTTTAAACAAGGATGTAAAGTAAATAAGTAGTTGCATAATATTTTACAAACTATTTTTAATCATTGTAACAAATACTTGTCTACTGTAATTTCAAAACAATATTTTTGCAATTTTATAAAAATGCTTTATCCGTCGGTATTAATAATCCAAAATAAGTTGTTTGGCAATTTCTTAAATTTCTTCTTTTTTATCTACAGTTTTTCCGTAAATTTTTCTCAGTTAAATAATAAATACAGTATCATCATGATAATATATAAAAATTAAGGTTCTAAACGCATAAAATATTAATTCCAATTATTTTATTTTATAAGTTGTACTGTCCTTTATCTTTCAATTTTTGAAACAATAGAAAAGAACTAGTTTTATTGTACCATTAAACATTAAAAAAAACCTTTTAATTTATAATTTTTTAATTAATTATTAAAAGAAGAATTTTTTTAATTTTCAATGTTTTATTTTTAAGTTAATTCTTTGTTAGAAATAAAATAGTTGCATAATACAATAAATTTTTAAAAAATTATTATAAATGGATCGAGATGTGTTAAAATCAAAATATATTTAAGGGAATTTGAATTATGAATAAACAAATGAGTAATTGACTTTTTCATAAGATATTAACAGAAAAATAAGATCTGCTTATACTTACAGCTGTTTGTATGAGTTATAATTGAATTTGTAAAGGCGACAACAAAATTAAATGTTTAAGGGCGAACATACATATTTTTTATTTTTTTTTCATTTTTAGCCCCTCTTATTTCTTTTTATCTCTTTCTATTTTTCTTTCTATCCTTTTCTTTTACAACCCTCACGGTTGATTCCAATTGTTACGCTGGCTTTTGTATCTCATTTTGTTTCGTTCTCAACTACACCAATCTCAATGTTTTGAGGAAGACAAGTTCTCGTGTTTAAGCTATTGTCCGTTGAGAAACATTCGTCATGTTAGTATCGCCAGATGGAGCAACACCATTTACTGGGACTATGGTTTCTATTGACCAGATGCGCTGTTCTTATATCGGCGAATAGCATGAAATTGTACAGTTTAACGGCAAGGCAGCTCATAAACGATCTTTCGTAAATTTCTTTGTGGTTTTACACAAAAAACATCAAGCTGTTTTACTTCTGGTTAATATTTTTTCTAAACATCTAGTTCTTAAATAATGTAAGATATTTTTTTTAATATTAATCAGTCATTAAACAGAATTATTTTAAAATAATATTGATTGAATAAAAAAAACAGTCCACTTACTATAAATATTGTGTTATGAGTTATGTTAAAAATAAAAATTTTTTAAAATTTCAAATTCTTTAATTGTTATGCAATGATAACTATCAAATTGTTTGTATTTTATGCCATTTATATTTCCTAATATTAAATGCTAATTATAATTGTATTTTTAAATGCGTGATTTTTGTATAGTATAACTTATGCAATTTTTTTAAAATTAATAGTTTGATATAGTATAGAAATTTAATTCCTTCTTATAAAATAATAAAGTATTTAATTTAAATATTTTATTTAAAAGGTCTATATATGATATGAAGTATTATTTATTGTTTAGTTTTAAATACCAATTTCTTAAAGGAAGGTACACTTAATAGACATTAAAAATGAGATGCTGTAAAATAATTATATTGGATTCAAGGATTCAATTTATAAATACGTAATATAAATTGTTGACAATCTGTATTTTAACTAAATTTTATAGATAATTTGTATTTCATATTATCATCATTTAAGTTACATGTAATTATTTTTAAAATTTAATAATAGATTAAAAAATAATAATTTTTATAATTATGTAAAAATAGCGAAAATTATAGCTACTAAAACTATTACATAATTTATTTTCATTTTTTCTACTGTGAAAATCGATTTTATTAGTCCCTTTTTCATTTCATTGTCTTAATTAAATCACATATCTTCAAAATACTTTATATTATAAGAAGACGCTTGAATCAATTTCTTAATAAAGTTGGTACTGATCACTGTTCTATTTTACTTACATTTTTTTCATCTACTCTTTGTAATTAAGATCGAGTTTAATGAATGTAGATCTTATCAATTTTAATAATTCAAATTCAAAATTGATATGAGAATTGTACTGTGTACCTTATACATACAATTTGAATATATTGTAAATATAAATTTGAATACAATTATTTTTTGTTTGAGTTGGAATTATAATATAAAATTTTTTACAATATTTATAAAATTTAAAAGAAGAGTAATTTTTTAATTATGATATACAATGCAAAATTTATAAAAAAAAATTTGAATAGAATTTTACGTTCATACATACATAAATATATGAATATTGTAAAATAAAATAAGGGTTTTGTCATAGTATTAAATTCTATTGTAAGGTTCTAACTACTGAAAAAAATTATATTTTTATTTTAATATCACTTGTTTATAATTTAACTGTTTTTATTAAATTCAGTTTCAGAATGACAAGCATTCAAGTATAGAAAAAAATTAATGCCTTCACACTAAAATTTGTCTATTGGGCAATACAAATATGCATTTCTCTAGAGTAAAAATCAATTTTGTAAAGCGATATATACGTTTCAAAAAATAATGTTTACGTTGTAGAATTTTTAAATTAAAATTTTGATTTTATTAATGAACATCATAATATATACATGAATCCGCCATGTTTAATAAGTAAAATTAATACATTCAAGAAGGTATTAATCAGTCGCACTTTATTCGGTTAAAAAAAAAATAATAGTAATAAAAGTAATATTTCAAGATTTGTCATTTAGAAGAGATATTTTATTATTTTGTTTAAAAGTTGTCATAAAATGTTAATTTAACACCAAAAAATTTTTACAAGTTTTTTTATTGTTGTGTGTGCTTATAAATTTTTAGTATTTAATCCCTAATTCAGATGTAACGCATGATACTATATTAGGTATTAGTCATCAACCTGCTTAGGAATGCTATTGCAGAGAAAATCACGCCAGTTTAAGTAAATCATTTAATGAAAAATAGTTATAAATAATAGTATGTATAGCTTTATTTATTTAATAATGTATTAATATAATAATATAAAAATTTTTAGTTTAATGTAGTAATATTTATTAAAAATGGGTATTTATACTTTTTTGTACTATAGAAGTATATTGTCATCTGTATATGTAAATATATTGTTATGATATAGTATTTATGACAACTTAATACAATTTTACTATAGGTACTTGAATCGTAATTATTATATAAGTTAGTTATTGAAATATTACATATAACAGGGAATTAAAAAAAACATTTAATGTATGCTTTTTCTTTATAAAGAACATGTATTCATTCAATTCTAACTTGTTTTATTTTTATGCATATCCTGTGAAAAATAAAAACTATCATGTTCTAAACAAGAATATTCGATCTATGGTGCTTTAAATGAGATCAGAGCAAGTATATAGCCATAGTACAGAAAAGTTATAAGAGTGGGAATAGAAAGAAGCAGCGTACGGCACGCCCCTGAAATGTGTGCGGCAAAACATCAATGGCGCGTTCAGTTGTCTACAAAAGGCAGGTATCTACCTGGATTCATCTCTCTTTCTTTGCAAAACTGTTGCTACTTTTTTGAAAGGGGGTACGACACGGGTATAAGCTTAATAGATCCGGAGACGAAGCGTGTTTAGACGTTTGTGGTAAACAGTGTGACACCTAGTGATCTATGTTCTTTTCGGGGATGAAACGTGCCGCTTGTTTTGTACTTTTGTACGTTCAGGGTGGTCTAGTACCTACCCTTTATTTGTAATAGTATCCTCCCCTAACAAGACTTCCACCACATTAATTTAAATTAATTTTATCTTCTAATTCTCCTAATTGAATGTAAAAACTTTTTCCAAGATTGATATTTTCATGTTTTTTAATTCTTTTCTCAATTTTCTGTAAAAAAAAGGTTATACAATATTTTCGTTTTCAATTAAACTTCCATATTGTTAATTTTTAACAAAATTTTGTTAAGAAATTTAAATTAAATATATAACTAAATGATTGCTAAATTTTTTTAACATTAAAGTCATTCATCGATTAAAAATTTTTTGCCTAATTGAGTATTATAGATTTTTCTGAAAATGGAATAAAGGGTATAATGATTACTCGATACGTGATATAAAATTTTATAATGTAAGTTTTTTTATTCATAACTTATTCTTAAAAAAAATTTTATATATTTTTAATTTATTTTAGATGAGAAAATGAAATCGTTTTCATTTATAATTTTATAGAATATTTTGTGTATGAAATTGGAACTACTTTTTCTTGTATTTTTGTTTGTTTAAATCTACATAATTTTTCAGTCATGTATCAAATAAAAAAATTGAATAAATACGTATGAAAGTCGAAAAATTTTTTTTGAAGGATGAAAATCATTGCTACTTGTCTAGTTAAATGCTATGTGTAAGTTAATCTCTTGTATCTTGAAGATATTGGAATATATTATATTGCTTTTGCGATTATAATTTTGTTTACTTTAAAAGTAACATAACAATAACTAAATAATAATAAAAAAAATAAATCTTATGAATGTTTTGAATTTAAGTGTTGTTGTCGGCCTGTATCATGATTTTGGGTAGTAACAAAATACTACGAAAGTTGATTTATAAGTACATGTGTACTAAAATTTATTTACAATAGCGTTTTTTCTCAAAAAGGGTAAACAATTTTTACTTAAAAAATTTCAATGATTTTTTAATTTGATTTTAATAGATACATTATTCTAAGAAGTATAGGTAAAATTCTAAGTAAAATAAAAAATTAGTACAATAATAAATTTTTTTGTTATTTTACAAAGTTAGCGAGATTTTTTTATTGTTACGGTGTTATATTAAAACTAATTTTATTAAATTAATATTACATAATTCTAAAAAAATTATTTGTAACAATTTTGTTTATTCATTTTTCAGTAAATTATATCTATATAATTTACTGCATACATAAATGTATAATAAGGTTCCATAAGTATTTAAAAAAAAACATGAAAATAAAAAAAAAAATGTAAGAAAATTATTATTTTGAATAATGTAAAAGCTTTACATTTATACTAGGATATATTCCAAAATTAAGCTTTTTTGAAAAAAAAAATTTGAAAATATTATTATTGTAATTACTTTGTATACTGTTTTCACTTTTTTGTTTTTAATTTTTTTATTCTATTAATGTTTATATTTTTATATTTTGTTAGGATGAAAAATGTAAAAATGAAAGTTATATAAAAATTGCGCATTTGTGCTCGCGCACGTGTGAGAATATATCTTGTTTAAGGAAGAAAGATGTTATTATTCTATTTTTACCTGTATACTTTTATGAACACAAATACAGCCTTGTGGATTTTTATGTATGAGGCCACCCAAGTAGATCGTCTTTGCTTAGATCGTACGTGTGGCCTGCACGACTTTTGTTGAAGAGATTAGCACTCGATCTTTAAAAGAGTCAGTTTATAACATGAGGTAATTTTGACGTAATTTTCGGAAAATACTACAAAAATACTATAGATCGTATTAATCTCTCGCGTCAAAACTAATTAAATGTATACTTTGTATTAATAAGCTTCTTGGTAAACTATTTTAATACGACAGTATAAATCCGATTGTACATTATTAAATTTTTAAAAATTTTTTTCTAACATTATTTTTATATACTTAATATTTATTCAAATAATATTTTTAAGGAAAATTCAATCGAATGTGTAAAAGATTTAATGTTAATCAACGTAAATAATAATATAACTTTTTCAGTAATCTTAAAAATAATTAATTAAAATAGTCATACTATTATAACTTTAATTAACAATTTTGA
This sequence comes from Kradibia gibbosae, assembly GCA_018907135.1. NCBI lineage: Eukaryota > Metazoa > Arthropoda > Insecta > Hymenoptera > Agaonidae > Kradibia > Kradibia gibbosae. The sequence continues at coordinate 37,022,709 of JACCHX010000001.1, forward strand.
TCAGATAATGTATAACTTAATTATAAAAAAGGGAGTTAGATGTTCCTGACAATTACATCGTGCATAATAAAATTAATTAATAGAATAAATCTAGTATCTAATAATAAATTTAGAATAAATATCTTTAAAATTAAAATAATGTGATAAAGTAAGGGAAGTAGTTTTTAAAATTATAACAAAATTTATACAATTTATAATAGTGCACTTTATTATAAATAAAATATTTAAAAATGTGCTTAAATTTTGTACAAGTTTCGCTTCGATGAACAAATTGTGAAAAATTATGTACAGAAAGTATTTCATGAAAAAAAATGAAACAACTTTTGAAAGAAATTATAATAATTAATTGGTTGATTTGCTCGTATTTCAAAATTTTGAAAAATTGAAATTTTACAATATATATTATCTGTGTAAATTTTACATCAAATATCTTTATAGATGAAAACAATATGTTTATAATATCATTATATTTAAATTTATAATGACATAAAATTAATAAAATTTTTTAAAACATATGTTACATCTCGTATAGGCTGTATTATCGGAAGACTACGTTTTATCAAACTCAGTATGTTGGGAAACGCTTTGGTTTCGATACAGGCAATATCTATTGATAAACATTTGTTTTGTATATTAAGATGTGTTCGTATTGGATTGAAGTATAGTTAGATAATTTATACCTAGATGAGATGTAAATTTTCAATTACTTATTTTGACTTTACAGTTGACTCCCTCGGTTACGAGTTTTATTCTGTATAATACGTTGTTGTGTGACATGAAAGTGTGCGACCTTAGAAAAAGGTCACCCACGATGAGTAGCCTTGAATTTATTACCTTCTGTAGAAAAGGATGTTGCTGCTACCTGTCAGCCATGTCACCAACTCCCGCATAGCGACAAATACTCCCCGGAGTTCTCGTTTAAAGTACGCCGATTTCTAAAGTCTTTTAAGACAAGGTCAACTACATTCTTTCTTATACGTGTGTGTAAATGCATTAAGTATCTTGTACAAGTATGTAGTATATTGATTGAAATTTATAATTTATCGTGTATTTTTATAACTACTGAATTTATATACAATTTCGCTTATCTGTTTATATTATATTCTAAATAATGTTAACCGTTAAAATAAAGAATCAAACTTTGTTTTAATGTATTCTGTACATCAACATAGGCTAGTTGTATTAAAATACAAATGGTGTATTAGTTCAAAGCTAATATAATCACATATTTCCAAATTATGATTTTTGATGCACCTACATGTAAATAAATAAAATGTCATGTATGGATGGGACAAACTTGAAAAAAAATAATTAAAGATTGTGAAAAGTTATTGATATTATTGATTAATAATTATTGTCAGTTCATTTTCCATCATTATCATTTCATCAGTTTTTCTAGTATTGGTTATCAAAACAACTTACATAATTTAAAGCTTACAAAGTAACAAAAATATAAATTAAATTTTACATTAACATTTTTAAAAAGATTGTAAAAATCGAATATTTACATTCAAATTTGTTTTAAAGATTCAATTTTTAAAAAAATGCTTAATAAATTAATCACTAGTATTATAAGCGATATAACGATGGTTAATTATTACTAACTTCATATAAAAAAAATATTTACGTTTCAAATTTAATTACATCATGAAAAAAATGTAAAACTATTTGATAATTATAAAAACTTTTTGAATTCATATATTTTAAATAATTTATATATATTCATATATATTAAATAAAATATTGTTGAAGTATTGGAAAGATAAAATTATAAAAAAATGGAAGTTGAAGAAAAATTTAGTTTTAGAGGTTAAAAAATCATACAAATTTAGCATGTGATTAAAACTAAATTAATCAAATATATATTACAGAATGATAGTACAAGAACCATTATGATTTCAAGAAGTATGATGTCTGATTCATCTAATAATTTAAAAATGGGATCAAAAACATTCCTAATTTTACGAGAATTTATTGAACCAAGAATATAGTTAGTATTTTAGAATACGGATTTGTTAAATTGAAGAATAACGTAATTTTTATCATTCAATGTTCGTTCAGTTATTGTTAATAAAAGTACAAGAAATTGATCGATAAATCATGTTGATTATTAATAATGTGTTTGAGTAAAAATAAAAGCAATAAAATTATGTATGAATTAAACAGAATAATAAATAAAATTTTATGATTGAATAACGCATTAATCGATTTAATATATGTTACAGGTAATGTCTTAAATAAACATAAGATTAGATTAAATTTTAGATTTGTATACATTATTGTTATTATAAATCATTTACATGAGATAAATTAGAATTTTTAAATTTGCAGTCAGAAGTATATCAAAAGTATACTAAAACAGCATACTTATATTAATTGAAAATTTAGCTATAGTTTGGTATACAAAAGAAAATGTTGATTTATTGTAATTATAAGTGAAATGAGTTTTTCTGAAAATCTAACATCCTTAAAAAGAGATTGTCTAAATAATTAAATTTAGTTTGGCTTCTTTTTTTTATTATCTTTTATATCATATTTTCTATTATATAATTTTTTAAGCAATTTATAGTCTTGTGTATACACTATACATACATTACATGGGCACAAGAACTTCTTAAAAGTAAGAATTTTGCATGCTTTTGAACTATGGTTGATTTGAATAGCTCTAGTGTTTGTGTTATCCAATATATGTTATTTATATAATATATACATTTTAATAATGATATACAGACGAAAAAATTTCGGGAGTGAGCTTCATGTTTAGTTAGATTTCTAATATTTTAAAAGTTTAATCTTATTATTTTATAATGAATATTTGCAAACAAGTTTTAAACATATTTGCTCAAATTTATATTAGGCTACGTCTGCGTTTCTTTAGATGTACAAGGTGTGTATCAGCATTATGATTACATTATTTGTTTATTAATTATGTTTTAAGATTTTTTTTTTATTTACGCAGTGTATAATGAGAATTATAAATAAAAATTATGCTGTCATGTATAAAAATAAAGTTTTTTTGAATTTTTTTTATATATAAATACATAAATATTGATTTTAAAAAATTGGAAGTAATATATATATATATATCAAAAGTGGTTGGATGATTTTGTAAAATAAAACTTCTAATTATATTTTATACATTGTCATATATAGTTTATTCATTAATATGGTTTCTACTATCTTAAAGAATTATATTATTTCTGAATCAATAAAATAAAATATTTATAAAGTTATAATTTTTAATTTTTATGTTTATTTTTCTTTTAAGTCTTTTTTCTAATTTGTTTCATTTATCTTACATTTCATAATTTCCTGATTTTATTTCCCTGTTTATTTTTCCACAATTTCCTTTTCATTACTATTATTAATTCATTTGCTTATAAATATTTTTTTTATTTCTGATCTTTATTTGCTTATAATAATAAACTATTTAATAATATTTACATTTTTATAGTTTAACAATGTAATTTTGATGTCAGGCTATTATATTTATTAAAATTAAAGTAAATACTATGCATAAATTTATTATTTTTTGTGAACATTAATTAAAAAGTTTAATATAATAAGTATCAATGGGTTAATTTATTCTTTTTACTTGTGCTTCTGTATACATTTTCTTGAAATTTTGTTGCTTAAAAAAGAACTTATTAATTATTAGAATAAAGATATCATATTTTAAATAAAAACAAGAAAGGAAAAATTTCTTTTTTTCCTTACTATTTTAGTCACTTAACAAAAATTTTGTTACTATTATAATATTTGTATATATTTCATATTTGTAATTTTTTTAATTTTAGTAATTTCTTTCTATACACCTTTCACATTTTTGAGTAATCAGTTATTTTAATTATGTGAATCAGTATAATTTTATTTGATATTATCACATAAAAGTTTAGAAAAGGTGACTTGAAGAAAATAAAAAGTTAATTAATGTTGATTTGAAACAGCTTGTATTTATAAATACTTTCTCAATCAAATAAATAATATAATTGTTTACAATTTACTAACACGACGGTAAGTAATCCATTTCTACAGCACATAAATTCATACAATATTTGATATATGTCTACTGTTTCAAAAATAATATTATTAAATCTCAAAATGTATAAAAAAATTAAGCCAATTTTTTTACATATTATATAAATATCATTAATAGCTTTCAAAGTTTTCAACTTTTATATTAATTGTTATAATTAATCATAAGCTATTACAGAAATCAAATTATTAACAAAATAAATAACTCAAAATGTATGGATTGTATTGAGGCTCATTTTTTCTGTTAGATTAAGTTCAAGCAATCATTGTTAATATTATTAGTGTTGGTCTCAGAAGAAATCTCTTTAATACGTATAAAGTTATGATAATAAGAAAAAACTATCTCATTTCTAATCAATTTTTAAAATCGTTACTTTAAAGTATGCTTATAGTGTTTTGTTTAGCTTAAAATCTCTATACTGTGTCAATTCACATTCAAATGCTTTAAGAAATCTAATGATTAGAGATACTCTAATCAAGTAATCTCAGTCGATTTGCTCCTTTTCTTTTGCTTACTTATGTAATTCAAACCATTAAAAGTTGTTAGGCAAGCATCAGCTTGTTTTTATAAAATCTATTTCTAATTCAATTTAATCATTACTCTAAATAAAGAGCTGCTTCTATAAATTGTCAAGTTGAGAATTATTTTCTTATTTCTTCTTTTTTCTAAATTGATAAATAAAACAATTAGTATTCTTTAAGAATTATTTATTATGTAAATTGTAAGTGACAACTGTATTATTGGGTAAAAATTAATGGTCATTAGCAAAAGTCGTCTTTGATATTTCTTTAATTGTATATTTATATTTTTATTATTGTATATTATTTTCAATACTAACTTTTATCTAGGGATATTCCTTTATTTTATAACCTTACAGTACCAAAGATTATAATTGGGAAGAAATACTATTCTACGTTGGGGTGAAAATTTTTATTGTATTAATTTATTAATGTTATTTAATTGATATAGTAAATTAAATTTATTAAAGTCCAGATTATTTTACACTGAACTCGTTTAACCTTTATAGTGTCAAAAACATTTGTAAATACAATGTGTTACAGTACGTGCTTCTATAATCGAGACTATGCGTAGACAATGGAGTTTATAAGATGGTAGAGTTCAGATTATAGCACTGTCGACTTGGGTGGTCTATGCATAGCAACGGACTCTTGTCGAAACTCCTCGTTGTCTGTACCCCTCGTGTTCACCACTCTACATTATTTATCTACACGACTGTTCAACGTCTTTTATGAGTTTCTTTCATTTTATTGTAATATTTTTAATATAATATATTGGCACATTCACTTATAAAAATATAATTATATGGGAATCAAATTATATTGAAAATGTAGCTAGCATATATCTATAGATAATTTTGATTGATAATTGTTTTAACAACGTTTAAAGAATTCCAATCTGGTTACCAATCTGGTAAATAAATATAAATATTGTTTAAGTTATAATCTTAAAATAATATTCTTTAGCTTCTATATTATGTGATGATTCAAAAAATTAATAATGAAAATTTTTTATAAATATATTTAATACACAATTACTTTAAAATTGCTACTTTTATTTAAGTAAATAACAGCTTTTTTAATTATAAAAAAGCCCACTTTACGAAGTTCTTTATAGAATAAAATCTATACTCATTTTAAATAAAGTGGTAAACTATTTTACAAATTGCTTACAAGCGAATTTTAATTGTATACGTATAGATTGTGTAAATAATAATGCAATGTAAAATCTATAAAATGTCAATTTCTAAGTTGTAAAATAACCAAAAATTGAATATATATATATATTCCCCTATTTGTTCATTTGATTTTGAATAAATATTTGAATATTTCACCTAGTTTTGTTTCTTTAATTGTGTTAAAAACTATTTTATCGGTAATATTCATTTTTGAAAATATTATGAATGTGGATGCATTACAATCTAGTATTTATTTATTTTTCAGTAATAAATTTCATCATTGATACTTTAAAATCAACTCAAATATTGCTGAAATGTTATACTAATTCTTTATGTTCTGTATAATAATAAAAACCATAACTAAATGATATCTGTCGTAATATGATTCATAATAATGATTTTGATGTTAATTTTATATCAATATGTAGAGAAAATAAATTAGAAGTTTGAAATATTTGAGCTTAAATATTTCGGTTTGTTCATTAAAGCTCCTATATCCACTTTATTCTTGATGGTTTTCATCACGATTTAGAAATATTTATCTTTTAAGGGGTACGATATGTAGTAGTTAACTTCAGTTTTAATCATGCTCATTTAAGTAATTTTACTATTCTATTTCAAATCGTGTTCTTGTAATATGATGTAATATGGTTGTAACACTAGTGACAATCTTTGATAAAATAGAAGGTTTAGTCTTCTTAAACTCAATAATTCATACGTTGATTCTTCTTGATGCAAGTACGTGGTGCTGTAAACTAGCGATTATTTTAAAATTTAGTTCCAATTTACTATATAAATATAATATATGGATACAATAATACTATGATGTGCATGCTACCATCATTATTAAATTTTTTGTCACATACTTTTTTCCTAAAACAAATTAACTAGATATAATATTATTTATTAATATTAAAGACATCATATAGTGCTTATTTAATATACAGGATTTTTATATTATTGACGTACTTTATGGTGTTATAAAAAATTAATTTTTTTTTAAAAAACTGAGAATTATTCTTATTATTCTATGTAATTCATAATTCTAATGCAACCTCTTACAATAGAATATAAACTATTTTTTCCCAATATAATTTCAATATAGTAACAAGCTGAAGCAAAGTTAAACCTGCTGAGCTTCCGTAAAACGTTAGTTATTTATATTAGCGCGCTGTTATATCCACACAATCACTTATTCTGGTAAAAATCAAATTTATTTATGTTTTTAGTTGATATATATGTTTTATGAGATTTCTAAATGCTTTTTTCTTCCATCGGCCGTAGTTCTAGTATATCACTTTATTTATAATCATAAAAATTTAAATAAATAAATTATGCTTCAGATTTTACCACAGCCAAATTTTAAACCCTCTATTTAATGCACAGTGTAACTGTGATTATACCGCCTGTAGTATTCCAATAATATTAGCTTATCGACATAGTATTACTCAAATAAAGAATTACATCAATCCGTATGTCGATCTAATTTAAACACCAATTTGTATAATGCGATGCCTTTTACTTATCTAAAAACTGAGGTCCCTGTACTAAGGTGCATGGTTATTCCTCTTCTTTTATTTTACTTTGTATATTATTTAGCAATTTATGTTTGATTTACATTTCATATCAATCATACTTCTCTAGCTAGATCGAATTACGAATCGTCGCTATTAATACTTGTGTTGCTATGAAAATCGTTGAGTGATCTATCTACAACATAAAGAATGAAACACGATATAAACTAAAGCGCCAAAATTACATGTACAACAGTAATAATAGTGTTTGGGACAATGTTACAGGTATTGTCATCCATGATATATTCGTCAGATGTGTGTGGAGAATCTTTTGTATAAATATATTAAAATAAAAGTTTTTTTTTTGTAAATTTCTTATTAAATTTAAAAAAAATACTTTTGTAATTTACATTTTAGTTTAAATAAAGTTTCTATGGTTTTAGTAAAATTCTATTGGAACATTATAGTCTAGTGAAATTTATTGTAACAAGATTTTGTACACATATTAAATATATAAAATTTCATCGGAAGATAATTAAAAAGCTTGAAATGGTTTTTAATTGTAATACTAAAATACCTTAACGTATAAGGTTATACATTGCATGATATCAGATTTATGTAAAGCCGTATAATTTAAAAATGGTATACGTACTTCCAAGAATGTTTTTTCATTATTTTTTTATTTATGTATTTTTATCTACATTATGGAATACTCTATATATTCAATCGATGTTATTTATTTGATATTTGATAAGGTCCATATTTATATTAGGTGCAGTAACAAAAGTAGTAAAATAAAACAAAAATGCTAATATTTCATTATTTTTGCTTCAGATTTATATATCTTCTACCTCTCAATTTTAGTAGCATTAAACTTGCCTCGAAAAATATTACTAATTGAAATCATTGTCGCAAATGGGCACTAAAATTACAATTACAAGCTTTCAAAGCAGAAAATTGTAATTAAAAAATATTTTAAAGCTAATTGCGGATCAAAAAAAGTTAAAGGACAAAGATTGAAACTATCTTGCTTACTAATGAAATGATGATATTGGAATATAATAAAATATATTTATGTTTAAATAATAGTGTTTATCATTATGTTTAATATATGTATCGTTTTACATCGAATAGTTTCTTTTAGGTTAGTCATGGTAAATATAGTATGATATTTAAGTTCTTTACAGGGTCAAAAGTCTTCAGATCTTACAATAAGATTATCATTAAAACAGAGAAAATAGCATCTTGAGTTTACAATTACGAAAAAGTTTAAAACTAGTTTAGTAAAGTTATCAGAACTTTAAAAGTTTTTGGTAGTAAGCTTAAGGTCGTGATCTGATCAGCTGATAAGATTGTCGATAAAATTAAAGTACTAGGGAATATATATAGTAAACCGATGGTAATAGAGGCATTTTAGTTGTATAGGCAATGAAAGCTTGTTAAAAAGACTATTTAACCATAAGTGTATATTTACATTTCTCATATAACGAAATAATGTTTAGGCAATCAATTCAATTGAATGTATTTATTTGTATATTATTTGTAGAAAAATAAATCCCTGTAGTTGATAGAAATACTTCTATCAGTCAGCATCTCAGGCCGCTTTATTATTTGTAATGCCAATTTCTAATCGTAATAACGCGACAAACTTAGAATCAATGTGTATATATATAAAGGGAAATGTACGTACTTCCATGTTACAAAAAAATTTTGTCGGAATAGACTGGTTTGATTATACTGTAGAGTGTTACGCTTAAGGCATCATTACTGAAAAGTATAATAATGGCACATAATGATAGACTTGATAAACGTTCAAATTATGCAATAGTTCTGCTATTTTATTTATAAAGCTATGATAATATTACTATATAGAATAGTTTACTACTTTAGATTTAGTAAATAAACAATTAATTATTGTAATTGGTTGTAAAATGACAAAAAATTTTCAATATTTTATCTACTATTATCTGATTGTCTAAAATTATTTAAATGTCTTAAGAGTTTTTTTGAAACATTGAGTCTAAAGTAATGGAGTTTGTTGAGAGAAAGTTAGTTTTTTCGTTTTTCTGTTATTATTTTCTAATTTTGTTTTATTACCGATTAACGGTGATTCTATAAATTGATACTTGAATCATTGGATTTTTGTTCAAATCTGAATGCTGAATTATTCAATATTCATTTTATTAAATTATTCATCTGTAATACATTTAATATTTGATTTAAAAATAGAAAGAAATTGAGCATTTAGTTTATTTTATAATTTTATATAGGTGAAGAGCATATTTTTAATCTGATTGAATAATTTATCATTATTAATCATTTTTTATAAAATTGATTTAAGTTTTTAAATATACTTTACCTTTATTACGTGTACAATTATAATTGAAAAACCATATTTTTAATCATAAACTAAAGTAATACATTTCAAAAGTTGTTAAATTTTTTTTTGCAATTTTACCGAATCGTTAATAGCAAATAATAATTTTAATCGAACATATGTATCATATATATATTAAAGATTAGAAAATAAAAGGTAAGAGTAAGGTAAATATGGTATGAATTGATATACGTTTTAGTACTAAATATTTAATGTACTCATTTTTGGCATATCGTAAAGATGCTTGTAATTTCACGATTAAATAACAAGTTAAAAAAACAGTAATTTAGAAATTATAGATTTTTCAACTTGATTGATAATTTATAGAATAATTTTTAGAAAACTTTCATTACTAGTTGAGTTATGTAAATTGGAATTGTTTTTGAAACAGTTACGAGGTAAAAATTGGCACATTTTACATGTTTATAAATTAAATTACTATATTTATTAATACATCTACATAATATAAGCTATATGCATGGTCATAAAACGCTGTTATTACTTTCATCAATTTAGACATCAATGTGTTGCGATCTCATATGTCAATTTAAAGATTATAAAGTTGTCATCAAATTGAATAAGAAATCGTGTTAAAAAAATGTTACAACTAATACTTACGAAACTATTAAATTTTGGACTATTATTTAATATTCAAATCATATTAAAAAGTGTCCGGATGTAACAAATTATAATACCAGCGACATATATTGTCGTTAAATAGATAATTAAAGGAAGATACTTTCTGACGTCTTTATTTACATACTATGTTAATTACTTGAACTACGCAAGTAATTTTTTGGTGATCATCATCTAATGGCTATTTACGCACTTTATTTACGCAATTGCTAATATTGTTAATACATTTCGTTTGATATTCATCGTAACACATTCTTTACAAGGTACTTTAAAAAAAATTAATTTTTTTGTTTGATATGATTTTAATACGTTGCACTGTGTCATGCTCAGTATTTCTAACTCCTCTATGAAAGACCTACTATATTATTTGCTATCTCAAAATGACAGTTTTTTTAAAAATCTGTTTATATTATTTTATAATGAAATACTATATAATTTTGTTATTTCATTATTAACTCGAATTTTGTTGTTTTCTAGTTTAATTGATGGAGTTTTTTTTTAATTGTATTAAACGTACGATCGTAATTCCATAAAAAAATTTGCATTTTTTTGTACAAACATTTTTTAAATTACAGTAAATATGATTTAGTATTTAATTTGAATTATAATTCTATTTGACAACTTTTTAATCTAAAATAAAGATTGACATGTATACTGCAAGGGGAGTAGAAGAATACGATGACTCGTATAGGTATAAAATAAAATAATTTACGTTGTTACAGCAGCTGATTTCATAATTTCACTTTAATTCGATTCAATGTCGTTTTATAATTTTAAAGCAAAACCAGATACATAGGTGCATTACGTATAAATTACGTTTTTACCAAATTAACTCAAACTTTTTGCACATTTAGAACTCTAAAAATGTAACAATTTATTTTTATTTTTAAAATGATTATTAATTTGTTATTTGATGTTTCAAATATAAAAAAAAGTCAAAAAAGGAATCCAAATTTTGTAAAGTAAAAATATAATATTAACAATGCAATGTTGAAAGCATTTATTTTTCTTGTCAAGCGTCATTAGTTATTAATTATAAATATTTACGAAGTAAATATATAGTTTCAAAAAATACAAAATTTTCAGAAGGTATCTTATGTAAATAGTTTTTTTAATAATGTACAGACATGTCCACACGTGCGTACGCTTATGTGTGTAGCAATGTAAAAAACATCTTACAATTAAAAAAATGTTGAAATATTTTACTTTTTATGGGTAACAAGTACTTTGTGTTACACTATTTGCATACCTAACTGCGCATTTTTTAATATTCTGACGAATTTATAGATAGTAAAATATAGAAAAAAAGTATAATATAAATGTAAAAATAAAAATGTTAATTTTAAAAGAAGTCAACTAAGAATTTACCCATTATTCCACAATATTACGTGTCCAAGTCTTTATTTCATTCATTTATATTTCCCCACCACTTTTTCTCTTTTTCTCATTTTTAAACTTTTTCTTTTTTTACTTTCATTCTCTTTCGAAGCAAAAGATTACAGTCATGCTTTTTATACCCTAATATTTAAAATGGGCCTAGTATTAAAATAGTATAAAAATCGCAATATAAAAAACAAAGATATAGTTTAAGAGAGGAAAGAAAAGATTGAAAAGGTATAGAAGAGGCTGAGAAGTTGTAAGCACCTGGCTACACAAATGAAGGAAGTAGGTATTGGATAAATCTTTGGTTGATAATGAGCTTAAGTAAGAAGACAGACTAAATGACTATAAGAGAAAAAGAAATAGACGTAAAACGAAAAAACAATATTAAACGTATTAAGAGAATTTAAAACAGTAAAACTCCTCAAATATATTCACTGATCACCTCTCTCATTCTTGTTGGTGCATAATGACGTGCGAGAAACCGACAAGATTGAAAAGACGGAGTGAGAGTGTCGAGAGAAACAGCGAGTGAGAGGAACGTTAAGTAAGTAACAAAGAAAGAAAGAGACACACCAGAAGGTGAATATATGTAGAGTTAAAATAAAAAGAAGAATGAAAGAGGGTGGAGAAAAATAAAGAGAGGGGAAAGCTATGAGTGTCGGCACCTCGCATCCAGAACTAGAGAGCGGACCACACACGTTGTTTTAAGGGTTCTCAATCCATAAACGACAGACTTTAAGATGCTTTTACAGATAAATTGCTGTAACTCTCTTTACTGAATTAAATGAAGTCAATTTTATAAAGATATAATACAATACTAACCATATAATTTATTAATTCTAAATTAATCTTATTATGATATTTTATTTATGAATTTTTTATTCCTTATTATATTTATGAATCGATCATGTTAGTTATCATTAAATCTATTTATTCTAAACGTTTTAAGTGACCATTACAAAATAATGTAAATAAGTTTATAAGGTACAACTAAATTTAAAATTATTTATGAATACTATAATATTAACTAATTGGAATAAATTTATTTTGCATCACTTAAAATTTATTATTAAAAAAATTAGAATGAATAAAGAATGTATTTTAAATAAGTTTTGTTGCTATAACGGTAAATTATAAGAACTTACATATGAATATAATAGATTTTAATTTTTACTTTTTATGTATCTTATACTTTAATATTTTAGTATTAGAATTACTACGTTTTGGAAAATATATTTTTTCATTAAGTAAATATTTCTGTGAGACAATTCATTATACAATAATTATATTCGTATTTTTAAATATCAATTAGTAGCAAAAAGCTAATTATACCATAAAGTTTTAGTAAAAATAATTGAAGATTGTATCAACATTTTGATAATAAAGAAAGAAAAAGGTAAACATAATTTAGAAATTCTAAGCATAAAATTTCGTAAAATACGAAAAAAATTTTTTGTTTGTTCTAATTGTTAAGAACTTATTTATTTTTTCAGTGATTGAATCAATGAATAATTATGTGTATATCATTAACCTATTGTACACATAAAAAATAATTGGTCTTTTTAAAATATGCAAAATAATAACTGATTGCTATAATTTCACATAGTATTTACATCAAAATAAAAACGTTTTACTGTGTGATGAATTTGTATAATTTATTTTGTCCATTATTTTATTACTCAAATTTGATTTGCCTTTGTACAAAATTACAATTACAAAAAATTTAACATGTCTAATTAAAAATGAAAAAAAAACATTTTTTAATTTTTGATATTTTTAAATCATTTATCTTCTTTAATTAAAATTTTTTTTAATTAAAAAAACGTTTAGTAGTAATGTATTTTAATTTTTAAATACACAAACAATTATAAAAATGAATACAAACATACATAAATATGTTTTATAATTGTTAATTAAATTCTGTATAATTTTTTGAAAATAATATTACAGATAAATTAAACTAAATTTTTTGAATTCATGATTATCTATTAAAAGAAATACAACACTGTAGCGTTGATAAACTATGATACTAGGACAATATTATAAACGGATCTCCATCGGCTTGAAAATATGTAAGCTTTTAAGCATTATGTATATTTTGTAATCGATAAGCTATTTGTTTTAATTCTGAAGCCTAGAATGCTTTTGTTATATGTAATATTTTAATACTATAACAATATAGTTCTATGACATTGACAACTACAAGTTTACTTAGTTTAGGATAGATTTTATTAGTAATGATTAACATTCAATAAATATCTTACATTTAACATAAAAATGGCCTGTATTTACCAAATTCATATATTTTTTACTTCAATATATTTCAGTCAATCTTTATAATTATTTCAATGCATGCTTTATTAAGAAATACTATATGATATATTCAATAGCATTCATTGATCTGCTTTTTATTCTAGCAATGTTGAAAACAGTTCAACTTATTTAAGCCTTTGTGCCATTCGTAAAGAAAGCTTTTATTATTTATCAATATGGCTGTTATAAATACATTTTTAATAAAATGCTATTTTAAATTCAAACTGCATTAAAGTAAACCGTATTTTTTACTACGCTAACTCAGAATTATTTATATATTAGAATCATAATTATATTATTTAGGTTACTAAATTTAATGTATAATTTATAATAGTCTTTTATAATAATCTTTGTGGAATACAGCTTTTTGAATATATTGAACAATATAAATGAAGTTTGAAAATATATTTATAAATTGCATTGCTTATGTAGTTAATTTTTCTGGTATCTATATATACGTGAGTATATGCGTTTACATGTGTACATGTAAAATATTTTGAACTATCCTTATATTGAATTCATTCAACATAGTTGAATTACCACGTTTGCTCTAAGAGTGTTTTGCTATTCTAATGAACGCGGAAACGGTATGTTCACTTTTAACAAGCAAACTATATACATGAGCTCGCTACAATGTATTAGCTTAACCCTTTTCTCTTTTTTCTTTTTATTTTTTTTCACGGATTTGAATTATTTACATTACCTTCTGCACTTCTCGATGGAATTAATATTTTATTTCTACGACATTTATTGTGTAATATTACTTGCATGTTTACTAATTGCTTACAATTACATTAAATTATTTTATAATTTTCCGTATACTTATTTTAATTTCCCTAATGTAATATTTATTACATTTTCAATTAAAATTTTTTTTAAACATCAGGTTATTGAAAATTGATATTTATTTTCAATTTAATTTAGTTTTGATTAAATTTAAATACATTACTGAAAATAAAAGTTATTAATTATTCTATTGAGACAAGTTATGTTTACAATGTCTTTAATCTTAAAAATTTCAAATTAAAATTTTGTTCAATATAATTTTGAAGAATTAAATTGTAACTGAAAAAAAATTTCTTATAGAAAAATATTATAATAAATACAATTGTAATATCAACATTTTAAATCTTATATTTTAAATTTTCTAATTAATCTATTAAAACAAAAGGACCAAAAATTTACATTTTATTGTTTGGATTATATGTCTATGGAAAGTGTGGTACTATAATAATAAAAAGTTTTATTACGAATATTAATGATTAAGATGATAATGTCAATAATAAATTATAAATGATATTAGTAATTAAAATTAAATAAAAAAATGTATTTTAGTTATATAGTTATATATGAATTCTTTATTAATGAGTATTATTTATAATAAAGTATGTGAACTCTAGTTTCATTCTATATATTAAGATGTAATTAATTAAATTGTAAATTAAATGAATATAAGAAAATTTTAAATAAAGAAATGTTTAATATTTCTTATATCAATAAAAAGTGTAAAAATAGAATGGAATAAATACTTATTGGTATTAATAGATTATATATTATATAATTAATAGAATAAATTTAATCAATCTTTTTCTTTTAAATTTAAATGAATTATTTAAATGAATAATAAAAAACTATCATTTATTTGGCTATAATAAAATTGTAAATTTTAAAACTTATAAATTAGTTAAGAAATAATATTAGTCTAATTTTTTAAGCAGTACATAAGCAAAATTTATTTCTTTATATTATGCCTTCATATTTATGTAAAGTATGTACATGTGTAGTGGTAGATATCTATATTATTTCAGTTTTTTTGTTAACAAAAATAGTAACATAGCTATTAAAATATTTTACAAAAAAATTGTCATGGTCTTAAATGTACTTGAAGAAAATGGGGAATGGACGTTAAACCACATTAATACATGCAGATAATGAAATAGTATTGAAGAACGCGACTGCGCACATTGAAGATCGTACATTTGCCTGAAGTAGCGAATAACCATCTGGTGGCGAGGGTTGGTGGGCGTTTTTAAAATGTTTTGGTAACGCCTCTATTCCCCTCTAATGTCGTTGACTAGAGACTGGGCGTAGCTCTATTGGTCAGACTTCAGTTTCCCAGGTCTAAACTTCTCACTAATTATTCTAAATAAGTCGTCCGCCTGTGTCGAAAGATTATACAGTTTACACTTCCATAAATAGAACTAGTTTACAAATCGTATAACGTATACCAAAGATTAGCTTTGAATTATTGGAGGGGTCTTAGAAATAAAGAAAGGGTAACTCATGATATATTGCGAAAGGAAAAAAGAAAGGCTAATCTGATTGGAATCTCTTGTATTTGGATACTATATACCAAGTATTATAGGAAAATTAATGTACAGTATTAAATTAATTCATTTAGACATGAACATCTTGTGTTTGTATTGAATATAAATTATGTACAGAGAATGACATTGAATTTGATATCTTTTTCATATCGAATTAAAAGATATAAAAATATGTACAATAATAAATAATATATTTCATATTAAAAGTTTTAAAGATTTGAAATAGAAATTTGCTTTTTAAAGTGTTATTCTGTTTTTTCAAAAGTTGAAATTGCTTAATAGTAAATAAGTTTTAGGTAATACGTTAAAATTCCTTATTTAGATAATTGTAACTTTACCATCAAAGAGACAGTATTTTTAACTATATATTTAAGTAAAAATTAAAATATATCCTTAGGAAGGAAATTAAATTTAGCATAATGTCAATTTTTTGAACATTAAAAAAACGTTAAAAAAAAAAAAATAAAAAATGTATTAGAATATAAGATTTATTTTTTATAACACTACAGATTTAGAAATGCATATAAACGTATTTGGTGAAATTGTACGATGGTATTCCTTTTTTACTAGTTAAGCAGTTAACTGTCTGTGTTAGCAGATATTATATCTGCTTAAATCCGTACTAATTTAACTTAAGCAAATTATAATATGACAATATTTTTTGGTAATATTATCTTAGAAGTTTATATATATTTAGTTTATGTTAATGTGTTTTTATATTAATCATATAAATTATGTGAACGATTAGACTATTTTTTGAGTGTCAATTAAATGTGCGCTCAAATTTTTCAAAAGCATGTTTAAAAAATCATCTTTAATCTTAAGCTTCTCCTAATGCTTTGATTATTAAGATTATTGAAATAATTAAACAACATTTTTTTATGAATTCTTATATATTTTAATAAACTAACTCATCGAAAAGGTGTATTGGCATATGTTTAATTTTTATTTTTATTTTCAGATGTTAGTTACAATAAATATATAATTAATTATAGTAGTAAACAAACTTTACCATTAGATTTTTCATATAAAAATGAATTTGTATGAAATATTAATTTTCCAAAAAAGTTTATTTTTAAATTGTTGAAAATCCATATTTGCTTATTACAAAACTTTCTACTACAAGTATAGTATTCATAATAACATAATTCATGATGTAAATTTTACAGTATTATATAATTTAACAAAAATTTAATTCTTTTTTAATGTAATACATTTTATTTACAGGAAAAAATAACTTCAATGAAGGGTTAGAGCTATTTAAGTTTAGCAATTTAATTAAAAAAAGTATCATATTATTATCAATAAATGGATCAGTTATATGTGTAAGATGAAATATATAATTTTTATATTAAATATAATACTGCTAAAATTTATATTCAGTCCAGATTTAAGGTTATTCCTTAAGATTTTTGCGCCCGACGGTTAGCTTTATCAAGTCACGCATATGTACTGTTGAACACACTTTATATGGTATATTATTACGAGTACTATTTTCTAGTGTAGAGGTTTT
Organism: Kradibia gibbosae; assembly: GCA_018907135.1. Taxonomy (NCBI): domain Eukaryota; kingdom Metazoa; phylum Arthropoda; class Insecta; order Hymenoptera; family Agaonidae; genus Kradibia; species Kradibia gibbosae. The sequence continues at coordinate 37,040,504 of JACCHX010000001.1, forward strand.
GATATTCTTATGAATGTAAACACCTCCAGTTTAAAATTCAGGGATATGTTGTTTGATTCAATCTAAATATTAAAATTTAAAAAAAATATTGTAAATTTAAGTTCGCATCATTTATCATAATGTTTTTTAATATTTTATTGAATTCTTTAAAGGTTCTTAAAATGTTCTTTAAAAGTACTTATATTATGTTATTTTTAATTTAAAAGCGTTATTCAAATTCAAAATTTTTTTATAATTGTGGACTTACAATTAAACTTTGATATATTATTCTCTTTATATTATTAATATTATAAATAATTTCATACTAATATTTATAAAGTTTAATAATATTTTTAATTTTAATTTGGTACAAAATTAATTTTTATTCGTACAATATTACTATAGCTTTTATTTACGTAATATTTCATGATATTTTTTAACTATTTAGATATTGGAATACTTTCTATAATACATCTAAATATTTTTATAAATTTATATGAATTACTATATTTAAATAAAATGAAATTTTTTATTAATCTATTAAAAAACTAAAAAATACAATTTTTGAATGAAATATTCCTTTGCATATACAGGACTTTAAATTTTAATATAAAAAATACTTGATTGTTTACTTTTCAATGTTGGAGTTTTGTGATTAATAAACATTCTAAATTATGAAATATAAGAAACTTTAGTGGTCAAGTAAAAATAAATAAATAGAAATCGATAAGAATTTTAAAATATTTTCGAGAATTATTTTAATCAGTTATGTACTATTGGTTTTAAGAATTTGCTTATGCATATTCAAAAATAATGAAAAAGCGGTAAATGCACAAAAATTTATATTATAATGTGGATTTTCAGTTGTAATAACATTCACTTTGCTTAGGATTTTTATTAATCTTTGTAAAGGTAATGATTAAGAGAGTATAGTTCAAACGCAAAGGGTAAATTTTTATTAAAGCATATAATTTGGAATAATAAATTATAATCAGTACACAGGAAATTTCAACGAAAGCATAGGGGATATTTTTTGGAGGAAAGAAATTTTATCTTTCCCTGAACAAATAGACATGAAGTAATACGATTCAAAAACAAAGGTAAAGTGATAATAAAAACCACATCTGAAGAAATGAATTAGTCTTCGGCTGTTATAGAGTCTAGTAAATTGGTTGGAGATTCAGTACGAAATGATATTGGGAGAGGGAAGAAACGCCTAAAGGGGCGTAATGTTGGGAGGAGCAAAAGCGAAAATGGGCGTATTCAACTAAATTTAAGTTAAATTGTAAGAGGGGATAGTATTTTGACTATGAAATGTGTTCCAGATGTTTCTTATATCCACACTCAGTGATAGTTGTAGTTTCATACATACATACGTATATGATTTAAAGTAATTTTTTTAAAGTTATTTTTAAAAGTTTATTCAAGATAAAAAATGTAAAAAACGTGTTTTTTACGAAATAATAATTGGCGTATAATTTAATAAAAAAAGTCTTGAACAAATTTATATGCATTAGAAAGTTTTATATAGTATTTGAAGAAAATAGAAAGTTTTTTATTCTTCATGTTCTAATTCAATAAGCAATATTTACAATTTTCCATCTGTCTATAAGATGAACGAGTGTTAGCAGTGGGGATAGGTCAAGCAACGGCCAAGCTTTGGTAACCATAGAGGGAGCAGCAATGCTAAGAGAATTCTCCAGTCCCTTGCAACAAGCTGAAACCTAACTGGCGGTGGGGAAGTTGGTCAGTTACGTAGATATATGACTGACAAAGATGCAGCTAAAATGAGTAGGAGTTGCTTGAAACATGCTAGGCGGAGTCAGCAGCTACGGACTTAATAGAGATACAATCGAGAGTGTCTAGTGCAGTGCTCTCTGGCTTAACGTTGGAGGAGAGAAGGGAAGTCACGGGTTAGTTGGAATCTTTAGCCTACCTAGTTTAGATATCATTTAGCGACGGATGAGCAATCAGTCATATTCAATACTTCATTCTTTTAAGTACTAAAAATTTCAGAAAAATTAGAGTATTTTGCGCAAAAATTCACGAATTCACATACGTGCGATTTTATTTATAGTGCTAAATGTGCGTGAGAACTTTGCATGTTAATTGCATAGTGAGCTTCATTTTAATCTGAGGAAAGTAAAGATAACAATTTGCGACATGTTTAAAGTGAATTATAGTGATAAATATCACATATTCTGACAGTTTTAAAAACCCAAAGCGTTCAAGTATTAACTTGATTCTAAAATGAATGTAACGGTCCTCTCAATGGACTCAGCGTATAGCTTAAGCCGACTTGGAATTATGAAACATCAACATCTTCATCATGTGAGTCACTTACAAACTTGTCAGCCTGAAAGACATGTGGAGTCTTGTCTACAGGAGCAACCGGAGCCGGCTGATGTTTCGACGTTAAGTTTCAGCGTTGTAAATATTCTTCGACCTGATTTTGGTAAAAATGCTATTTTAAATATGCACAATTTACCAAAGACAATACCAATAAATGAACCAACATTTCCAATTCAAAATACATTGTCTTTTTCGCGAGACTTAACTTTTTCCACGAGTCGATTGTTACCAATTTCCTCGTCACGTTGTTTTGGTGGTATACAAAAAGATACCAGAGATATCTTTTCTTCACATAGTAGTCTAACCTCACCCGTACAGAGACATATGTCAAGTTTAAGCAGAAGTGGCAGCCTTGAGAGTTTAGCCAGTAACCGGAGTTCGATTACCGGCGGTTCGATAATCGGGACTGCTTCATTGTCGTCAGCGACTTCGACTACAGGAACCGAATCTCTTAATGGTGATAGTAATGCTAATAGTTTATCCATGCAAAACTCTGCAAATGGGCAAAGTCTCTGGCCGGCTTGGATATATTGTACTAGATATTCTGACAGGCCATCTTCTGGTAATTGAATAATTCTTCAATTGTTTTATTTTATGTTCATCTTAATTGATTCAGTATAAAATTCTCAATTACTCATACACAAGAAAAAAAACTTTTATAATAATAAAACAATTTTTATTTTTTTCAATGCACTAATTAAATACAATGTATTATTATGATTATTATTATGATTGATCTTTTTTAAAAATCACGTGAATAAAACATTTCATGAGTTTAAAGACTACTATTATGTTGCCTAGGCATATGCATATATTAAATGAATTTTGAATTCACGCTTTTATTAATTTGGAATAAATTCTACATATAAATAATAAAAATTAGTTAAATAGGTACTAAGTTTCTTAGTGTTATTGAGATATTTAACAAATATCCTTTAAATTTGTTAGGCTATAAAGTAATATACTTGGATCTTATAATTTTAATACAAATAATAATATACCATTCAATTTAAAAAAAAACAATGAATAAGCTATGAAAATTATTCAGCGTTATTTTGAAGTAGATTTCTCAAGTTGGATCAAATTTTTAATTTTATGAAACATAAAATTCAAATGAAAGTAGTCTTTAATGAGCGTATAGCTAATGTTATTATATTAAGTTGATTTTTTTTTCAATAATTTTTAGGTCCTCGTACGAGACGAATAAAGCGCTCAAAAAGTGAAAAATCTATATCGGCTATACCAGATGAGAAGCGACCAAGGACTGCCTTTAGTACAGAGCAACTCAATAAGTTGAAGTTAGAGTTCAAAGAAAACCGATACCTTACTGAACCTCGTCGGCAAAAGCTATCGACTGAATTAGGTTTAAATGAGCAACAGATAAAAATTTGGTTTCAAAATAAAAGGGCGAAAATAAAAAAAGCTAGCGGTCAAAAAAATCCTTTAGCGTTACAGCTCATGGCTCAAGGACTCTACAATCACTCAACGATGTCTATCAATGAAACCAGCGAGGAGATTATTACTGATCAATAATAGATGTGTAATATTTTACTGAAAACCTTGACTATGAATTCTTATATTTTTTGGAGTTCCTGATTCATGAAGAATCATACCAGTTAAATATCAATAAATGAAGATATATATGTACTTATGTATTAAATTAATTGACCAATTGTATCCATTAATAAAACAAAATAATTTAACTTTGTTACGATGCCATGATAATATTTTTTTATATGAGGCTGCATGAAAAAGATTGTATATATTAAATTAAGCGAAATTTCTCGTATTAATAAATCTTTAATAAACACAGTATTCTCGTTATTAAGTCTTTCGTGTTTATAAATTATAATTCCGAATGTTGGCTCGATATTGAGGTTCTAAATTGGAATAAACGGTATATAATAAGTAATTGTCTGTAAAAAAGAATAATGATTATGTATTTCAATGTAAATAAACTTTCATGTACAAATTTGTTGCATTGTAAATGACTTTACATACAATCATTTTTATTTTTCAAATTATGACTACATAATATAAAAAAATGAAATAATTTAAATTTTATAAAATTATAAATTTTAATTATAAATTTTATAAATTTTAATTTATTACTTATCAAAGACAATTAATACAATTATAAGGTTAAATTTTCTACCTTTGTGAAATCATTTAAATGTCTCATATTCATATTGCATGGTAAAATACGTATATAACTGTTTAATTATTGTGTTATATATAAAACGATCTCATTAAATATGAATATAATTTCTTTTCCAAAACATTAATCATGTAAAAATTAGTTTACTTTTTTACAACTTTTTATAATTTGTTGGAGGTAGATGTCTGAATATAATTTACAAAATATATTTGTACCATTCAAAGATATATTTTATACATAATTTTAAATTAATTGTAATTGTTAAAAATACAATTAAAAGTACAATTACTTTAAATACCATTTAAAAAAAATATAAAGTAAAATAAATTTGATGAAAAAAATTTTGCCAATTGATGTGTATGTAAAATATATAAGTTATTAATTTAATAACTACCTTTTTTAATTCTAATCCAAAATGCAATATAAATAAACATAAATCCATATAAAGTTATAATGCCATATGAAGGTAGTTCTAGTACTATAATTACGTACTACATATTCCTAGTTTTCTCCTGTTTTTGTTACTGATACTATAATAATTGAGAATGTCACAAAATTATTTTGACTATTCTTCGGGTGTACTTTAATATTTAATTGTTACAGAGTAAATAAAAGTAAAATAAAAGTATAGTAAGGTATTCAATGTTGTAAAAGGTAATAATACAACTAGTAAATTATAATCTGTTTTATAAGAGATAACGAAAGGATATTAGAAACATACAATGACTAACGACAGAACCATTAGGGGTTTCCTATTTACGTATTAGTAATACAATAAATTATTCTCTTGTTATGCACTTCTTATTAATAAATTTATGAGTATAAATTATTAATGTTCTAAATAAAATCATAGCTAATATTTTTTATTATAAAATTTCCACAGAATTAAGAAAGACTACAATTAATTAAAATATTGTTTTTGATTAAATTGAAAATTTTTTTATAAACTATTGACTTCATTTGCGGAATAGACTATAATCCTATTAATTAAATAGAAAATATAATGATAACCTAATTTTTATATAATTGTACAAACGATATAGAAGCAAAATATACGTAGGTCTATTTATAAATTAAATTTGATAATGAATTTTGTAATTATGGCTAAATGTAATTATTATTATGTATGATAATTTATTCTAAAAATATATTTTTTCAGAATTAAATTTTAATCATCATAGATTTTTTAGATATAAAACGTATTTTCAATACTGTAAAATAAAAAACGTAATTTTTTCCAAGAAGACATGTCAAGTAATTTATAAATACTTACTTGTAAACGGTGGGATAATTACAAAATAATATGATTACTCAATAGGAACGATACCTTTAAAATTTTATAGATATATAATATACTATTCTACCAATTATTTATTTAGTAGAAATATAATTTGTAAATATTTGTATAATTTATAAAAAAATGTATAATAGAAGGTGTTATGCTAAACGTTTGCAAGATGTCTTTACACAGTGTTTAATTTGGTTAAGCAGATGTTCTGAAATATTATTCTTTCATCGTTTGGCGTTTCTCACATCTTTGTTAAACTAATAAATAAAAGAAGTAGAAAATCTTATTCGTCTAGTATGTTTGTTGTATAGAGGTCTAATAAATGTTTTCACTGAGTTATAAATTGTTGTTCTAATAAAAAATTTGCTAAATTATTTGCAACGTGCATGCATCGTAGAAAATATTGAATGATAAGTTGTCTTTGAAATTTGCACGATATAAAAATCTAAAGTCAAACAAAAAAATATATTTTATCTCTTATTTATTCTTTATTTTTATCTCTTTCTTGACGTTGATTTTTTTTGACTTTAGTAGCTAAAAACAAGTTTATTATTATTAATTTAATTATAATTAAAAAAAACATATATAAATTTTGATTTGTATGTAATTATCACAATAATATATATTAAAGAAATGTTTGTAATTTAATTATTAAATCTTTTCAATTTTAAATACTTGCACTATTTTGATATTTATAGAAGTAGTATTTTTCATCTTTATGAACAGTAGTTTAACCAAAACATATGCCATATTAAATTTTTAATATTGAATTTTCTATGTTCTGTTAAATGCATTAAATAATATAATCATTATGTAAATGTAGGAATTTGTTTTAATGATTAAATATTAATTTCGTGAATTTTATTAAATATGACTTATATACGTATATATATATAAATATATATCACATTTAATATTGCACACATACAAAACACGTGCGCACACACACACACACACACACACACACACATATTATTTCAGCGAATTTTATTGTAGTAGAATATAATCAAATTTAGTCAGACTATTATATCTTTATTACATGTAAATGTGACAACAGTAAACATATTCTTTTTTAATATTTTATTTATATTATCTTATATATATATATTAGCATTTGTGCACTTTCTAAAAATGCATTTAAAAATATACAAAATTAAATATGAAAAATATTTTATTTGAAAAAAACTAAAAAATAGATTTTAATGGGTTTAAATGTCCTTAAGTTAATTTAATAGAATTTAATATTAAAAAATATTTATATTTATGTATGTTAAATCAATTTTTAAACACATCAATGATTTTTTGATAATTAAATGAAAAACAATATAATTTTGAAATATATAAAAACATGCTGATTAATTATATTTGTTAATTTTTAAATGTAAATATTTAGAATACCAGAATTAAATATAATAATATTAATACCATAATCCTCGTAAGTGATTAATTAGAGATTATGATTCAATAATGGATTGGATATTACTAGGAAAAGCTTGAATTTTTTAGTCTTCATTTCATATTATTATTTTCCTAAACATTTCATAATTTTTATAATTTTTATTGCAATGCTAGAATTTTTGAGTTTTATGACTTCAATATGAAACTTAAATGAAAGCGTGATTTTAATTTGTATTAATGTATTCACTTGAAACAAAATATTTAAATTTTGAAAATTTTTTCTTTAATAAAGGTGTGCAAATCGTATTCTATTTGCTCAAGACTTTTATTTTTCCTTTTTAACTTGGTGTTTTAATATTTTATTTTTTTATTGATTTCTGCTTATTTTGTAAATTTAACTTAAATAATTTTACTCGTTGTAGTAATAATTTGCAGTAATAATTTACTTGTTGTTATTTTCGAGTAATTCTGATACAAAATGTTGATGTGTTTTTTTTATTTATTTTTATTTACCTAATACATATTTAGTATTATCTTTTGTCTTCTTTTCACTAATCATCTATATTGTTTCTTTAACAAAACGCCCGTATAAAACTTTTAAACGAGGTTTACCTGATTGAAACATCCACTAAACCAAAGGATACACGAAAAATATCCATTACAGAATACGGATATGTATATATCACTAATTTTATATACACTTATTTGTTTAGCGATTGAAGCACATTTTACGATCAACCAAGTTTTTGCTTAGCTTATTGTATAGAATTATTACAAAATATTTATATACATTAATTTAAAAATGCGTATTTAAATCTTATAAGCGTGCTTCGATGTTGTTCAACTTAATATTAGTTGCCACTTTCTTTTATATGTAACATAGAGTAAACTTTATTAGTAGAAAAGTCATTACGATATATTTTACTTATGTATTACAGTAATTATATATCGGTTGATTTTGATATTGTACAATATATATAAAATTTTTTTAAAATGATGTATATTAATTAGTGTACTTATATAATATTATAGGTTTTAAAGTAAAATTGAAGCTAAGAATAAAAAAATCTGATTTCATTAATTTACTAGGCTATTTTTAAATCATCGATCATTATGTATGGGGATGTCTATTATTTAACCTATTTACAAGCAATACAACAATAATAAATGCTTCACATTTACAAATATGTAAGGACTGAACTTAGAATATATTATTTATTGGGTAAGAAAAGTTGATTTCGATTGAGTAAAGGATGGCACAATTGCGTGATTAGATATTTTCAAATTCAACTTATTCGACTAAGGGGTGAGATGTCAATGCAATGAGAAATATTTAAGATGAAAGTGGTGATTTAGTTCTTGCTTAGCAGATAAAAATATATTTTGCTCCAATAAGACATTTAATTATTTATTGAAAAAATATTGAGTTACTTGTATCAAAGCCATATATAGTAAGTGAAAATAACATCGCATAATTTTTTTAATAAAGTTAAAAAACTTGTAGTATTGATTTAATATTGCACATTGAAAAACTTATATAGAACAAAATTAAAATTAAAATTTAATTTTGAGTTAATAAATTTGGTATTTAGTTAGTGAATGATAAACTGCGAAAAGTTAATTGTCAAAAAATATAGAGAAACTATTAACCCTTTATTTAGCTTAATAGTTCTTTTTGTGCTCTTGAACTCAAATGGCTTATGTTATTTATTATTTCAGAAAAACAAGTATTATTTTGAAAATTATATTCTCATTTTATTTTGTTTTTTTTTTGGCTGTAGTAGACAGTGTTGCCATTTTGTTATGATATGGACAGCAACCTAAATTCTACGACTTTGCAGACAAACGGTTTCAAAAAAAGTTAAAATATTAATAGAAATCAAATTACTAGTATAATTATTCGTTCATTTTATATGTTAATAAATAACAAAAAAATTTTTTGTTTTAAAATGTATAATTTACAGAATTTTAATGTAAGGGTCTTTAGATGTCTGCAAAAGTTAATTTTCCTTAGCGATTTTGTAAGTTAAAATTATTAGCATAAGTAGTCGAAACTATATCCAGTGAGATAACTGTTCTAACGTTTTATTATTGATTATTATATATTATTATATATTATTAAGTATTCTGTTCTTTGTGAATATTCAAATAAAGCATTTAATTTTGTCTTGAGTACACAATACATTATTGTATAGTATAATCAATATTTGTTTTTGTAATATTTGTTATATATTAAAAATTTCAAATTAATTTTCATTTTTAGAAAACCTCTCTGTTAAAAAGTTGATTGTATAAAATATTCCTTTTTATTCTTAATGTATTAAAAAAACATAAAATGTATATCTAAATTACTTCAATAATAATATCTATTCCTATTCTATACAATTCATTTATATTTACATTTTATATTTATTATGGAATAGCTTTATTTTTTCATGTCCTTGTATAAATAGAAAGCACGTCAAAGAATATTCTAAAAATATATAAAATAATTTTATATAAATGTTTGATAAATATAATTATTCACGCATTAAATGGTAAATTATTTTTGCATCTGATGAGTACACGTTTGGCTTGAATTGAAAATTTATCATTATTTTATTGCTGAATTCTTCAGGCAAGAATCTCAAAGTAAAATAGGATAGATGTATATAAATTAAAGTTTTCGAATGTAAGAAAAGAAAATCTCCAAAACGATATAAGACGGAAAAAGGATTATATATGAAGTATATATAAGAGGAAGAAGGCGTTTGTATATGCTCAAATAAGGGGAACCGAGCAAACGAGTCACCAGAAGTGGTGAGACCACCCAAGGTGTTCACGCGCACAGAAACACTGCCAAAGAAAAAGAAGCTCGATGAGAGTACGCGTGGATAAAAAGAGAGTATAAAGAAGATTACTAAGTGAGGAAGGAGGGAAAGCGACTACGTAAGTATATATTTTTTCTCATTGAAGCTGTGCAATATCGAGAATGCTCCTGAATCATTAATAAAAGGATTAAACTTTTTTTTTATATTTTACGATAAATATTTTTTCAAATACATTTTAAACGCTTTTGACATAACAAGATTATTGTATAATTTTACTTAAAGTGTAATATTAATCTTTTTTAATTTTTAAAAATGAATTTAAATTGATTTTACAATGACACATATTGGCAGAAACTTTTATTAAAATATAAATCATTATAGTATTATTATAATATTATTCAAAAAATTATTATATAATTTTATTTATAATCGTCTTATAAAATTTTAGTATTAAGAAATGTACCTGTTAATTGATAAAAAATTCAACTACGTTCTTCTGTACATATATAATATAATTTGATTTTTAATAGTATAAATTATAATTTTTTAATTAATTAAAAAAGAAATTTTTTCTTATTTGAACCTGTTTTTGAACATAAATCATTTTTTTATATAATAAATTTTGTTTTTAAAAACATTCAATAATAAAAAGATTATAGCAATCATTTTTTATTATATTCCATAAGATGTAAGTTGAACTTTATATTTTTGAATTATACCAATAATATTGATTACATTATCTTTAGAAAATTATTATATAAATGTTATTTATAAATCATTTTAAAAAGTACATGTTATAAATACAATTGCTTAGATCTTTAATAGTCACTTAAATTAATTTTAATATTATATGCAAAAGCTATGTAAAGGGAGGCAAAAATAGCAAGGTAAGTAAATTTTTTTTCTTGTCAATAATTCTTGTCAAAAGCAAATAATGTTGATTACACAAAAAATGAGATCTTTATTTAAGATTCTTATTAAAAGGAATTAAAGTCATAATCATTTTGATTAGTAAAATAACAATTAAATAAAAAAGAAGAAGAAATCGTTAGATTTTGACTGTAAAAAAGTAATGAATCCGTATTTGAAAATTAATTTTTTGTTCTATAACTTAAGCGGTTTGAATAATTAAAACATACCTGGTTGACATATTATTTTTATTCTGTATTTTTTTTATTAATTCTTAATTCTGATTATGGTATAATAATGAATTTATTATGCATTTAAAATAATTATTTACATTACAAACTTTTTAGTAATTTAAATAGTATTATTCACATTAAAATATATACAAGAAATCTATAAAACGTTTCAAATGTAAGTAATGTTTGTTTCAAAAAATGCATTTTATTGTCAATATTTCAATAACAGGAAAAACATACAATTTTATAAATTGCTAGTAAAATCCATATTTTTAAAGGATGAAAATTTTTAGTATTTTTAAATTCAGTATTCAGTAAATGAACAAAGAGAATTTCATGCCTACAGACATAAATTACTAACGCGATGAGGGTTGGAAATATACGTCTATTCCCTTCATCGACTTTGTTGCATTTCGCTCCGGTAGCTTAAATTTAGGTGTGGGTCCAAAACTCGTTTAGGGTTGTTTATTTAACTTCAAGTAATTTGATCAAAAATTTAATCAAATTGGATTTTTCAGCTATGTTGGACTCAGCGTGTCAAATTGACCATGTCAACGAAACAATGAAAGTTTCGAAAAGAATTTTCGTTCTCCCTTTGCTAAACACTATAAGTTACTCTGCAATTTCCAATGCTTTTTAAAATAAAAGCAGGATAATTTTACGAGAACATCTCTTGTATATAATTAAAAAGACAATAATAAACAAATTTTCTTAGTAAAGTATTGAAAAACATATTTAATACATTTATAATTTTATATTTCAAATTGTATTGTAAATTATAATTATAAAACTATAAATACAGAAAATTTTTATATCATACAAATAATTTTAATATAAATATTAATTTATTCAATCAATATAATATATAAAAATCTCCATAAAATTTATATAGATGAAGATAATATTGTAAATTGACATACATTGTTATAAAAATTCATACTATATGGTATAGTATTATATTATAAAAAAATGTACTAGATTTTGTGACAAACGGTTATGCTGCTTTCGTGTGCTGCTGTTATAATGCGTATGAACGGATTTCTTTAGCAAATTTTAATAAATAGAATTTTTTAATTTTAACTACTTTAATCTTTTTTTAGGCATTAACGTAAATATATTTGAATAATCAGAATGGAAATAAGAACTTTTTTAAACGGTATTAGTAGTTTTGTAGCATTCACAACATGTATTCTTGTTTCAATTCCGTCAGTTTTTTTAAAAATTTGTCTTGAAAAAGAATATCTTAAAAAATTATACTTCTAAATATGATTACTCATGATAAATCTGTGATAGAATCATCTAAAAAGACTCGTTGTATGGGTTGGAGCAGTAGCTAAATTTATCGCATGCATGCGAAATAGACACTTCCACATTATCATTTCAATTACCTTAAAATACTTTATAATACATAGGTAATTTTTGAAATAATATTGATATTTTGAAGAAATTAATTTTTTTATGGTATATGTCAGTATTATTGTATTTTGTTTTTATTATATTGATTGCTCTATGCTATCTAAAAATGGTTGCTATACTTTAATGCTATTAGAGATATCAAGGATTAATAAGATAAAGTGAGATTTTTTATTTAAACGGTTAGACTGTAACTAATGGTTGTTAAGATTAATGGACGACTAGAGTTATGTCGGAGAAATAGTGTCATTCAGATTATATTTTTAAGAAAATTGTGTGATTATTTTGAGACTACGCTCAAAAACATAAAAAGTAATTAAGTTAAAGTAAAAGTAAGTAAAAGTAAAAGTAATTAAATTAAGTAAAAGTAATTAAATCCTGGTCTGGAAACTTGAGTTGAAAATAATTGATACTAATTTACTTTGTAATTTGATAAAGTGTAAAGTATTCAATAATATTGAGACCTTAATTTTTGCCAACATTATTATTATTATTTAATTCGTCAAATTTAAATGTATTTGAAAGGTTTAAATGTTGTATTATTCAGTTGGTTATTAATAATTTTGCATTGATTGGATGTAAATATTGCGACCTGAATAACATGTGACATATGCTCGATCAACGTAGACTTGCATGTAACAATTTAAGTCTCTGTCTTTATTGTCGGAATTAATATGGTGTGGAAACAAGACAGCCGGTATATGTTACAGATTTTCGGTGGGAGTGTCGAGTGTTTAACACGATAATGATGACTAAGTATTCCATGCTGGGGAGAAATGATTATGAAGTTTCGATAATTATCGAATATTTTCAGAGCTTACAGAATTTTTGACTAATATGAAACTTAAATTAATTACTTTTACAATTAACTTCTCGAAAAAAACTTCTTTATAATCATAGTAATCGTATTTAAATAAAATACATTTAAAAAATTCAATTTTAATACAATCATATATCGAAGCTTTATTGCTTTTTAAATAAATAAAAATATATGTTTATAAAAAAAATTATATTACAATAAGAAAAATTACAATGATTTCAAAGAATTTTTTCTTTTAAGTATAATTTAATATTTTAAAGTAACTTATCTAATAATACTTATCTAATTAAGTAATTCTTTGGTGTCTAATTTGAAATTAAAAAAATATTTTGCTTAAAAAGCAAATAATTAAAAAATTTTTATATACAAATAATATCAATGAATAATATCCAAAAATATATATTTATTGGAATTATAATATATAGTAGGTAGTGCTATACAGAATATTTGTATATTAAGCCATGAAAAATGGTTTGAAGTGAAAATAGTAAAGGTTTTTTTTGCACTTTATAAAAAATTATGATTTACAAAATTAGAACGGATAAACAGGCACTTGAAAAAACTGGCTTAAAAGAATCAAATTTTAGGCTTTATAGCTTCTTTGAGTATTAATTTGCATGTTGAATTGGAAGTCGAAAAGACGCGTGACCGAAGTTATTGAAATGCACCCTTAACAATCCTCGATGAGAAATACGAGTTATGCGTGCTTTATCATCCTATTTCAATTCATCTATGCGGTTATTTAATCAAACATGCTAGCGCAGCTGCCAAATGTGTAGAGGGTGCCACCCTTAAAATTGCACGCACATAGTGAGCTTCGGAGTCCATTCCGTTCTTTTAGAGAATCAACTTTAGTTCTCGATAAATGACAAAGCTAATTCACTACTATCATTGAATCGCACAACTTACTATACTGATTTTTATATCCATTTGTCACCTTCTTTTTTTGGTTGAATTAGGGGAAATTAAAATAGAAGTAAAAGAACATATGAGATAGTGAACAAGAGGGAAAATAATGTATTTGTAGATTATAATTATAAAACAGTATGTCATTTGCTATTTCTTATTTATAAGTCAATATCAAATAAAAAGTATTTAAAAAGGTACTGTAGTAATAAATAAAATTGAATTTCAGATAATTAATTATAAAAAATCTTTTTTGTTAAATTCAATATTAAAATTTATTGCCTTCATTTAAAATTGAAAAATGTTTATTTTCCGGAAACTCATTTACAGTTACATATTAGCTTACATATACTTAATATTTGATAGAAAGACACTTTTTTCTTTTTAAGTAAAAATCTGAGTTTTACTTTTTGCATATTTTTACATTGTAATGACCATATTTTCAGTTACAATAGTTTGCAAATTAAATATAAATTCAATTGTTTGTATCATATGACAATGTCTTTCATTATTATAATAAAAAAAGTCATTTATAATCTCAGTAGAATAAAATTAAAAGTGAAAAATACTTATTTTCTAGAACATAATAAAATGGATTTTATAATAAATTAATAACTATGTCTAATTAATTTTATAATAAAAATTAAAAATAAGAATAATAAAATTTTTAATAAAAAGACCGTATGCTTCTATATTTATTCTTCTTTAGTTAGTATTAATGTAAAATTTTTTGCCAACTGGAACTTCTTGATTATTATTATAATTGAAAATACCGTCTCAGAAATTAAATGAATCCCTGTGTAGCAATTTGCAAAAAAGTAAATAAGTTAAAAATGTTTTATTATAAATATCGAAGAAAATGTAAAAAACTTATGCTTTTGTAGTTTAATTTATAAAAATTCTTTGATAATTCAATATAAATATTAATAAATAGACCAAAATGAGTTTAAATTACTTTATATATCTTTGTTTTCTATATAAATACAATTAGTTGTTCTAATTGGAGAAAAAACTATACTTAACATGTGTACTTAATCTGTACACGTATAAAAAAAATCATCTAAACTAAAGTTAATCTTTCTTAAAATAAATTTTAAGTTTTCTTTGTTAAATTAACTTCCAGCTTGTTTAAAATTAAAATATAAAAATTAAGTCTATAAAATGAAAGTAAATAATGCGAAGAAACATAAATAAAAGAAAAGTATGTAAAATTAACAACTAAATTAAGGAATTCACGACAGGATGACTAAACACTCAAATCAAGCAGATCACAATTGAAATCAATCTTGATAGACTAATAGTAGTCATTAATCTGCATATTTAGACAGGTTTATCGTGTACGCAACAACTATCAAGTGTGGTAATTTCTTGATTTTAACAAGAAACTGAGTAAATTTAAAAAATACAATAATATTATTAACTATCCTTCACATTGAAAATTGCTACTTAATTGTGAATGTTTTTTCCAATGCATGGTATATAGACTGACAATTTCAAAAACTGGAAGTGTCAAATAGAAATCTAGAGAGAGAAAGTGACAGAGAGATAGAGTAGTTAATTTAATGCTTTTGGAGATGAGTTAAACATATAGCTATATTATATATTTAGTACATAGCTAGATTATGTAGAAGCAAGCAAAAAAGAAAATTAGGAAAGCCTTTTTTTGTCTTTGACTGTCAAATAATAATGACAAATGTTAAAAATGCTTTTATGATAATTCTAAGATAACCTAAATATAGTGGTAAATACACAAAACATTGATTTTTAGGCCAAAAACGATTAGAAATGCGATATTTACTGTTCAATGCACCAAACTATTATTTTGGTTAAGATCATAACCATACAGTTCTTAAATTCTTTTTTAATTTTAGGGTATTATTTTAGGATTGTCTGAATTTTTTGTTTGACACCATCCTTTTTCTCTTTAGTACCCTTTTTCTCTGATATTTAGAAGTAAGGACAAATGTATCATAAACTCTTGTAGCATGTCATTCAGAAAACTTTTTATGGTGATACGCCAGTTTCTGAAGTATTTTTTTTTAAATTAAGACAAACCAATGATAATTTCTATATGAATAGAAGAAATTGAAGATGAACGATACATTTAATAGTTAAGGGAGTGATCAAATTCCAGTTGTACTTAATTGAAAAAGCGAGCTAAAATTTATTAAATGATAGTGATAATGATGCATTGAATATCATGCTTTGATTCAAAATAGACGGTGTGTCGTTTACTTGTCTCAAAATTAAGATGAATAGAAGAGAAGGTGGCCTTTCAGAGAAAGAGAGAGAGAGAGAGAGAGAGAGAGAGAGAGAGAGAGAGAGAGAGTGAGTGAGATTGAATGAAATGCAAAAGAATTGCCCATATCGACATCGTTTATATAATATTTAACTGTAATAGTAAATTGTATATTAAAAAAGTAGACAGTTTTAGAAATGAAATTTATTATTTAAAAATAAATTTTCAAACAAATCATAATTTTATAATTTAATTATATACTATAATTATGTTTTAAATTAAGCTGAAATCATAGTATTTATTGTATATACTATTGTTGAATATTATTTAATCAAATATTTGTTTTTATTATAATTAAAATCGTTTTAATTTAATGATATCATAATATCTTAATGTATTTAAATGCAATTGATTGTATTTATTCTGTGTTTGAAACTTTTTTTTTTACAATTTCAGAATTTATTAATTCTGTCTCATTACATCTACCGAGTTTATTATTATGAGGGTATATATTGTAACTAGTGTTACAATTGATATGACAACAATTAAAAACAATTGTTTAGAATTGAAAAAAAGATGAATATATTTGGCTCTATTATATAGTTTTCAATGCCAGAACACGATCTGAAATTTATTTTAAGTGAAGGGGGCTAGAATATAATACCTTATCAGTAAAGTAACACTCAATTCGTCTTTTACCTTGCTACAATTTTTCTCCAGTTAATAGTTTCATTTATCAAAAAATATTTACCGTTTTTTATAATCTTTTAGAATTATCTAATAAAATTCAATTTTACCGAAATAAATTAGTTTTTATAAACAAACATATATACATGTAACCTACATACATCCATCAAACGTATATAAAATATGTAAGCTTTAAACATATAAATCATATTAAGACAGAATGATTTCAAAAAATAACATGTTTTTTACAAAATAGAATTTTTGTAAAATCGCAAGTTCTTTTTAAAAATCTTTTAAAACATATTCACTTAATTCTTCAACGCTTTATTTTTTATTTCAGTAAATAATTAAAATAAATTATATGGTACAGCTTGCACGATCAATGTTACATTCATATACTAATTTAGTATATATTACCATTAACTTCTTAAAAGAATTGCTTTTTAATTAACTTCTATGCTGTTAACATTGCAATAATATAATGCGAAACTAATGTGTAAATGTTTTATGATTTTGTTCGAGAATTAAATCATAAGATAGTTTAGTTCTTAAAAGATAAAAAAAACAGCAAATTTATAAGGTTTTATTTTTAAAAAATACAGTATCGATTATTTAAAATGTATAATAAATTATAAATAGTCTATTTTAAATCATGAATTTCAATTAAATATTCAGTAATTTTTATTGAACCTATTCAATACTTAATAATTTAATGAATGATCAAACTTTATTAATTTAAATTTATAAGTACAATTTCATGTTTTTTTTATAAAAAAACATTAATTTTCTTCACTTTCTTAAATTGAAAGTAAATAATTTGAAAAATTTTCATTTTTTTTTTATTAATATATTATTTAATTAATTTTATTATTCTTTACAACTATAATTTTTTGTATCATCGAAATCATAAATAATAAATAAGCTGTAGACAGTTTAGGAATGCATTTTAAAATAAGATCTAATCAAGATTTAATATTTGTGCACACCGCATGATTATTTGCACTTTCTCGCTTGAAGAATTATAATAAATAGTACAAGTTCCAACACTTTTCTTTACTGACTATGAGGCATTAATTTATTTTTGAAAATATTATAGGTATATTTAAATAACTGATTTAATATATAGACAGGAAATATAGTTTATATATTTTTAAAGAAATATTTTAGGAATACCATAATTTACATAATTCCATTTTTTTATGTAATATTATAATTTCAAGTAAATAGGGATATTTATAAAATATCATGAGAACATCAAACTCGATCAAAATAGTCAAATATTGCTATATTTATTACAAAATAACTTACTTTTTTTAAGTTTTTCGATAATCGATCATTCTACATTTTTATAGAATTATGATAAAAAATACATCCTTATTCTAAGCTCATCTATTAAATATTGTAATCATAATAAAGACTATATTAATAGCTATAATTTTGTATAAATATAGTTTATCATTTGGATCCATTATGTACTTAAACTAAATTTTCTATGATTAAAAGCACAACATTAATGGGGAAAGTTCATTTGCTTATAATTTAATGGCTCACATTAAATTTGCATATAGTATAAAATATATAATTGTCTTTATGCATTAATTATGTGATAGGATTTATTTTTGCAAAAAAACATAGATGAGATTATTATTATAAGTACAATATTATACAAAATTACGTATTACATGTACAATAAAAAAAGAGATAAACGATTTTGTAGTAAATTATATTACATGATGCCATAAAAATTTGATTGGTTTGTTTTCTGGATTTTAATATACTTATTATTTTATTATACAACTTTAAATTTTTAAAATAAAAAAAATAAAATTAACGAAAAATGAACTATTATTTATTTTCAAACAACTTTTATTGAATAAAGTATTTTTTTTAAGAACTTTAAATTTATATTTAGTTAAAAATATAAACCTTTAGATATTTATGACATAAAAGTAAAAAATATTGTTTGTAATTAATTATTTATATTTAGTGTAATCCATTCAAATATAATTACAGTCAATAAAAACAATTTAAATCACAGAATTTATTATGTTAAATAAAAAATCACTAATACTTGGGAAATTTTTTCTTTTTAAAAAATATTGTAAATGTAAAAGTTTTTAAAGATAAAAAAATGTCTAAAAAATTTCAAAAAGTAAATCAGTCATAAAGAAAATATATGAATGAGTAATCGTAAAATATCCTGCTTCGCAATGCTGTAACAATAGCAGCTTTGGAAAAAGGAATCTTCTGTAACTCGCTTTACTCTGAGAGCCCCTGGGACGTTTACAATTAAGCAATGGTACCCAGTCGCACACGCATGGAGCATCGTGTGAGGTCTGGACTTTGAATCTCTCCTCCTTCCTACTAAGTTCATCCATTCCAGCAACGTTTTGTGCCACTACTACTTAACGTACATTTTGCACTACCACTACTTCTTCTTTCTCATACCTATGAAACTTGGTTTTGTCGCTGTCCCCATAAGTACCAGTACCGCGATTCTGGCTCGCTCGTCATAGGTCTTTTTCACTTTATTCTTTTGATATTGATGGATCATTTGTACATGAACGTTAAAACTTTTACTATTTAGATAATATTAATAACTCCATAGACAATTGATGCTTAATTTTTAACAAAAATTACTGTTCTTCCATAATACTACTACAATATGTTTTTAATGATAGTATTAATATGTAAATAATTTTCAGGGATTAATAAAAATTTAAAGCATTTAATATTTATGAAAATTGACTTTATGTATGATTATAAATATTCGTTAAAAATGATTATTTTATTTTATTATTCATTATTAAATTATAGTATAAGTTCAACGGCTGAAATATTTCCATACAACCGTATTTGTTTCTAATTCTAGACAATTGTGTATTCGCTTAAAATACATAATTCTTTTTATTAGTAACATGAACAGTTCATTGTCAGTTCTTACAAATCTAAAATATTCTGTAAGTCGAAAAACTTAAAATTATTTGTTATTCAGAGTCATTAGAGACGTCGCTACTTATTTCAAATGTGTTTTTTACTAAGTAAAATTTTCTTCGAGAAAAACTAATTTGTTGTTAAAATAGGAAATAATGTCACACACGTAATTATAGTACAAATTAAAGATAATACATCTATTTATACTCTTTCAATGCATTACATATGAAATGAAGACTGAAACTTCTTTCAAATGTAAAATAAAATGATTTTTTAGTATTAAATAATAACATTTAATAAGTAAATTAGTGTCATTTCTTTAAAATCAAAATTAGATTTTTCAAATATTAACAATTTTTTTTATTAAAGATAATTGTAATAGAAAAACCATTAATTGCTTTATATTTAAATAAGTAATAGTGAATTGCGATGGCTTACATGAGTTTAATTACTAAATGTTTAAAGCTTTCGTAGGAAAATGTGTTCTTTATTAATGATTTTCAGAAAAATGCTTTTTCTTTTTCTTACTTTCTTCCACTTTTTATAAATATTTATTATTTGTACAATTTCTACGTTGCAACATTTTCGTCAAATTTACATCATCTGGTCATCTTATATCGATCTACCTATCAACTTTAGCTTTATACTCTAATAATTATTTCCTATTAGTTAATTAATTATAATATTCATTGTATGGAAATTATATTCATAATATTAAATGGATAAATTTTTAATTTTTGATCACATTAGTCGTAAATTTATATTTTCATTAGTTTCAATTTTTTAATATAAATTTTTGAGTTTATAATTATTTATATTATATTATAATGTAATATTCATGTTCAATTATGCATGTAAAGTATACATTATCTGAAACATTATATTCAATTATATACATTATTAAAACAAGTATTTATCACTTAATTATGACATTTAATATATACTGACATTATTAAAATACAATTTTTTCAAATAAATGAAAAAGTTAAATAAATGTTAGTTATAATCTTATATATAAAAATACATATAAAATATTATTTAGTGTACAGTAATTAAATTTTTCCATGCAAAAATTTAACATTAAAATAGTTGAAAAATTTACGACAATAAAATATATATAATAAAATTAGTGAAGTTGTAGAGTGAACGTAATTTTTACTAGTTTTTTTTATAATGACATAATTAAAATCGTTTTAATATTTAATTAAGAAAAAAATCTACTTTTTATCCAACTATTCATCATAGCATTTTATATGTAAACTTAATTAATGTTTGTTAAAATGAATCTATGAATTTCAATGATTTAAGATTTATCCTGCTTAAAACTATATTTTTACAATTGCAAAACATCCAACCATAAATATAAAAAAATGGTAATAAATATTGCAACTAATTATCTACCTTTGAGCCATATTGGATAATTTTATGTATCTAGAAAAATTAAAAAAATATATTTTTTTAATCTAACTTTCAAAGTTAAAAATGACATGCTTTTATACTTAACAACTACAAAATAAGAGTTGAAAAAAAATATATATATGTTACACTAAGATTCCAATAAAAGTATGTGTACTATAAATAATACTAAGAATATGAAAAAAATTGATTAAATTAAAAACAAAGCAATAATTTTAACAAAAGGAAAGTTAAAGATAAGCAACTTTATAAATCTCAAATGATGATTTCAGGTTTGAACCTTAATTGTGAGATATAATTATCAGATTGCTTTGTTTTGTAGTAGTTCTTTTGCACTTTTTTATAAGGTTTTTTTCGATATAGCGATGTCAATCATGTGTATATATTCCAGAACAAAGAGTGTAATGATCATCACTGTATATCTCTCGAAGTTTTGACGTTAGGATAAGATGTCTTCGGTAGTGACAGAACCTCGAGTATGTCAAGTCTGTGATTCTAATCTGACAAGGACGTATTGGACAGTGTAAAGCTCTCAAGCTACAACATCAACATCTCATAAATAATAATTATATGACCTTCATATGTGTGATTATTAGTCACTCGCCGTACTGATTTTTATATATTTAGAACTTTGTTAAGGATTATAAACTTTGAAGTGACATATGAAGAATGAATAGAAATTATTAGAATTTATATTCTGTTTTTTTTAACATTTACATCAATATAAAAAACAGGTAGTTTTATCATAAAATATATTTTATATTTTTTTAATAATTTTATTAACTAAAATTTTTGTTTATGATCTTTATATTTTCCAATACTACTTAATTAAAAGAGTTAGGAAAATTTTCAAGTCAAAAATCATAACTCTGTACTTTACGTTATATTAATAATTAGTATTATATCAGATATACCCAATATAACGTACATCTTAGTAAAGCTTAGGTATATCACAATTAAAGTTGCCCAAAGATGTTACATGAAAATAAAAAAAAATATTATTATCAAAAAATCGAGTCGATTCTCTTGATAAATGAGTCAGATTTCCAACATGACAAGAACAAGGAGACCCTAATTTATCGAAATCCCGTGTGTGCAAAAGACATTTGTGAAGTATTCTAATATAACACTACTTTGTCTTTGTAACTTTTTAATGGATATATTTATCATTTTAATTATTTTTTTATTATTGATTTAAATATTTTCATGTTTCAGTATAATGACTAGAATTTTTTTTAATTTAGCAATAAAATATATTTTAACGCTTTAATAATTTTTAAATGTTATTTATTACCACTTTTAAATATTTTTTAGTGCATTTAAAGAGTGATTTAATTAAATATATTGAGTCTGCAATATATGTACATACTTCTTAATTAATAATATAATTTATTACATTTATTTAAAATATAGTTCATAACATTTTAAATGCCATAAATGATTTTAAATATATTTGCAATTATAACATCAAAGTTCTATCTATCTAGACTAATTATAGCATCATTTCTTTTTCTTTCTATATCTTTTTGTATTGTTTTTCATTTCTCGTATACTTACTTATTTCATATATAAACATAAGCGCATATAAAACTTTCTGTCACTCCTTCATTGCTTTTTTTACATGACGTGAAATTATTATTCTTATGCATATTAAATTAAAACATTTAATACATATATGTAAATTCTGTTAATATTAAAAGATATATAAATTTTTACATGAATAATAATATTCCATTAAAAAAATTTTGTAAAATATTATATAAAATTTTTAGGTCAACTTTAATTTAAACATTAATAAACTTTTCAAATGAATATTTACAGAAAGTTTTTAGAATTTGATGATATTTTTATCGTGATATATTTTTCTTAATTAAACTAGTTGATAATATCAAACTATATAATGTGTATTTAGAAAAAATATATACCTACTTTGATAGGTAAGCTTATATTTTTATTCACTAATTTTTATTATAATAGGAAATGTTATTACATATTAGCTTGTTGTTATTTTTTTAGCAATTAATGAGAGATTTGGTTTCAGCAT
The DNA here is from genome assembly GCA_018907135.1 of Kradibia gibbosae. Lineage (NCBI taxonomy): Eukaryota > Metazoa > Arthropoda > Insecta > Hymenoptera > Agaonidae > Kradibia > Kradibia gibbosae. Next base: position 37,064,090 of record JACCHX010000001.1, read on the forward strand.
GGAATTTTATTTACTTATTTACTTTATTAATATTTTTTGGGGATTTATTTTATAAATTCGAAATGAGAATTACAAATTAAGACAGAAATTTATGTCTCGATTTTAAATAAACAAATTTAAATGAAATTCTGACAATTAAGTAAATACATTATTTTTAACAGAAAATATTTTGAAAACACATTTAAGATTATGCTTTCTAAAGAAAAAAAACCTTAATGAAAAATCCTTAAGTATATTAAATATTAATACGTATTAGGTTATTACATTTAACAATATGAAATAATGAAGAATACATGATATTAATCGATGAAGAATTTTATTCGTCAAATGTGAACTATCGAATCTATTATTACATTCTTCTTTTGCGCATACATTCTACAATTTTCCGTTTGTCCATTAAATATAAGATAAACACATTTTACCAGACCCGCAGTAACTGACATCTATACGAACTAAAAATATGATTAAATGTAAAATAGTAAAGAATATAAATGTGAAAATCTCTTCTGGTAGTTCATGTAGAAACAAGATAGAATTTTTTCCCCTAATTCTGTAACTTCTATTTCTTCGATTTATTAGAAAAATTTATTTTCACGAGAAAAATGTGCATGTAAAACGATATCATTATTAATAAAAATATTACGTAATATATATATATATTAATGAATCTTGTTAAACAAAAAGTATTGACAAATCTTACTTACGAATAAAGAGACTTTGAATTATTCCTAATATTTTTTAATGCATTTAGTCAAACCATTATGATTAAAAAATTTTTTATAATAAATCATTGAATTTGTATGTATTACAAGGCTCGTCAAGCTATTTCTTAAAAAAATAAATGAAAAAATATCTCGTATAATCGTATATACATGTATTTTGTAATATTATTAAAAAATGAAGCTGTTAACTATTTATTAAAAATACTTTTTCTTTTTATTTTGGTACTTTCATTTTTGATCATTTTAAAATATTCTGAAACCACAAATTATTATATGAAAAATAATAAAAAAATCTCCCTTAAATTTTTTCTATAATAATAATCATTTTTACTAAATAATTAAAAAAAATTTTTAATTTAATAAATGTTGTAGTAAATATTTTTTAAGTGAAGCTGTATTTGAAGATGACATACACTAACGATAACTTTATACTGATATAATTTTAATTAAAAAAAGTTTAAGGTAAAAATTTTTACTTCACTAATATAAAAGCTTTTATTATATAAAATTTATTTTATAATTATATAATTAATTTTATTATATAATTAAAATTAATAAAAGCTTTAAACATTTAGAACATAGATAAAGATAAAAATTACAAGATGCATTATAGCAGATAAATCCTTGAATAATGCTTAGAGACTATATTTATTGCTATTGTTTTAAAACTGATGTTTATATTTTAATCTATTTCATTATTTCATAAAATTGTTAAATTTTATAATTATAATAATAATTATCGTATACAATATGCTGTGAGATATTAACTTTTTTACCAATTAGATTATCGTTTTAAATTATATTTAAAGATTTGTTGAATGTTGGTGGCATTTTTTTCATTATATTTTTCATTCCATTATAATGTTGAATTATTAGTATTAGCATTGGTATTTTCACATGAATACCATAGTTTGGAATAAAAAAGCACGTAAAACAATGTTAATTTAATAACGTTTTCATGCAATTAAATTATTTTATTACAGTTCTTTTTTAAATAAGCTTTTATAATCCCTTAAATCTTATTAATAGATATTTTTTGTCACCTTAATTATAATTCAATTTTTAATTTTGATTAAAAATTATTCAATTGAAAATAATCTATTCTATTACTGGATGTCGCTAATATTTTGTCTTTTTTACCTTCATACTACAATATTTCTTGATATTTTTGTCTATGAATTGAATACTACAATATTTCTTAATATCTTTGTCTATTAAAGATATTAATTATTATAATATTTTCTGTTTATTATATATGAATTCTGTCTCAATAATATTTTAAATAAACAAATTATTTTTATAGCTATTATGTCATTTTGTTTTTAAAATTACTTATACTTCAGTAAAACAGTAAAAGTAGTTAGCTAGTTGGCTACGTAGCAGTCACTTTTATTAATTCAAGTTTCTATTACATTTTACTAGTTGAATATGTAATAATATATATAAAAAATTTATTTTAGAAGCTTGATATATATATATATATACATTATACATATATATATAATTAGAAATATATTTAAATGAACTTCTCATTTTAATCTAACAGAAAACTTTTAAAAAATATATTACATACAAAAGATCAAAAACCATCAAATTATCAATGGTTAAATGTTATTTTGTCGATTTTTTCAACGTTTTATTTTATTTAATCCTGAAAATGATTATCATACTATGGTATGAAAAAAATTTTTTAATCATCAAAAAAACGTTCAATTTTTTTAATACCACACGAGATTTGATTGTATAAAGCAAATAATAAAATTCTGTCTTAATAAGAACTATTGTAAGGAATTATAGTTGTATCCCATTCCGGGTATCTTTACAGCCAATATATTTGATATTAAATATGTAATCTACTTTTTTCGTATTTTGTTACAAGTAGTTAGTATAAATATTCGTTAAATATCTTTCTGAATAGATTGATTTTCTTAGGGTTTTTATTTAAATTTATTTATTTTACTTTTCTTAATAATGAGATTAATAACAATTTTTAAAAGTAATAATTTAAAAGCATACAATTATATAAAGAAAAAAGAGCAAGAACAAAAGCCATATTGAAGAATTAAATGAAATATAAAGTATCTATTAATATACTTTGTGGGAATAAAAAATGGAGAACAAGAAGAAAATATAGTTTAGAATGGCGTTAGTTTGGTATTAATGATAATCGCCTTTTAACTATAAATCAGTATTACTTATGAGTAACAGAAACTGCTTACTTTCAAATAGGCATGAAATAAAGGCGGTCCATTACACTCAAATCTACACACGAATTGGTTCAGAATATCTAACGCATTTTCTTCTGTGATTTATAATAAGAAGTAACTATTTCATAATTATATCCTTATATTATTTTTTCTATTGATTCTCTCTTTGTTTTTTTTAAATGTTCATGTAGGAGAAAAAATTATTTTTAAATTTTTATTAAATTGTTTTTTTTTTTATTTTATATAATTATTTTAAGATATATTTTGATAATATTTTTTAAATAAATTTCACTTACCTATGAAATATTGTTTATACAATGGATTTTATTGGATGTTTCCCAATTTTCATTGGATTTCAATGGATTTCATTTCATGGATTTTTTCTTTGAAGCTCATTAAATTTCTAGTACATATCAATTATTAAAAATAGAAACTCTTTTATACTTATAAAACATAGTTAAGATGGTTTTTTACATTCAAAAAGGAATTTTTTACTTATACGTAACGATGAGAATGACTGAATATATCTTTAAAATATTTTAAAACTGTTGAAAATATAAAAGTAAATAGAAACATAACTTTTTCAGTAATCATGTTAAATTTACTAAATATCATTAAGCTGAAAAAATAATAATAGTAATAAAAAAATACGAGGAAAAACATTATTAGAATGTCAAATTATATTTGGAATATTTAATAATTTTGAAGTAATTTTACAAGTAAAAATATTCTCTTGAATATTTGATTCCTATAATAACTATTTTTCAATTTATTATGTATATTCGGTAAATAAATAAGTTAATTACTTAAACAATCTACAAACGAAGACAGTATAAGATATATTATGTACATATTAATTATTTCTAAAATGGAAAAGAATAGTCCATTGGTCAATATTAACAATGCTAAATTTAGGTTTTATACATGATACATAAAGTTTATTGCACGTTGCAATATTTTTTACAGTATTTTACAATAAATTAACGGGATCTACATTTAAGCATGAAAAGTCATGCTTAAATACGAAAATAAATGCCTATATACGAAAAATTCAGTTTTGCCACAAAATATAATTATTTCTCATGTTAAATTTAAAAAAAAATTAATATTTATTATTTCATGTTATTTAAAATTTATTCAGTATTAACCAGGTAAAATAAAAAGGCTTCATAATAATTTGTTACTTTTTGCATTCTTATAATATTTATTTATAAATTTTTGAAATTTATTGCTTATTAAATCAATAAGAAATATTGTTTAAATGTAAAGTATACCCTTTGAAAACCTTTTTGCATTACTTCCTATATTTATTTTATTAGATCTAAAACTTTGAACTATGAACTCATAAAATGAGAATAAGAAATATTTCATGACATCGCTAAATTATTATCAATATATTTTATTTTACAAAGAATACTTTACTTTAGTATAAATTATAGAATAGATTTAAGTGATAACATCAATTTAAAATATTTCCAAAACGTAAATTATTTTAGTAAAATTAGGTAAAACATATATGTACCGTTTTTACATTTTTGTTTAATAAGGAAATGAAATATGTATTGATTCAATAATTAATATAATGGCACTAATAATAAGAATTTTTTTAACTTTTTTATAACTTGAGGTAACATCACGAAAATAAAAATGATCACTTATATCATCGATTCATACTTATGCACATATAAACATGAAAGCACACACATTTGCAACAAAGCATCATACACAGTAAATACACACGTTAACAGTATACTCATACATCATAAGTATATATATATATATATATGTGTGTGTGTGTGTATACTTAATATTTTAAGGTCTACACATCTAGTATTTTCAAGATTATTTTATTAATATGAATTTTTTATCTATTAATTTCTAACAAATTACCGAAAAAAACACAAAACAATAAAATATAATTGTTTTTCTTCTTTTTTTTAAAATAAAGACATGAAATTTTAAATACTTTTGAGTAAATTGCAATTTTTAGGTTAATATACATCAGGAATTGACTATTTGTTTTTTAAATATAAAACTCGCAACTTAAAATAATTAAATGCAATGTTTTTTTTAATCACAAACATAAAAAATCATATTTGTTTATATTTATTCTATTTTCAAGGAAATACGTTTGAAAATATTCAAAAAATTCATTAGAACGAATACAAAATAGTGTGAATAAAAAAAAGTTGATCATTAAATTTAATAAACGTGTTAAATTATTTATGAACGTTTTTTTCTATTTTAATTTCTTCATCGCATAAATCTTTATACCCTTTACATTCCATTTGCTTGAAGTTCAGCAGCCTGCTCTAATTCATCCTTTGAAAGTGGCACAGTCGAATGATTGTAAAGGCCCTGGGCCATCAGCTGCAATGCCAAAGGATTCTTTTGACCGCTGGCCTTCTTGATCTTAGCTCTTTTATTCTGGAACCAGATCTTTATTTGTGCCTCGTTAAGGCCAAGCTCTTTGGAAAGAGCCTGACGTCGCTGTTCTGTCAAATATTTGTTCTCGGTGAACTCACGCTTTAACCTTGCTAACTGTTCTATACTAAAAGCCGTTCGCGGTCGCTTCTCCTCTGGCGCCGTGGTTCTAACGAGTTCATCTTTCACTTTTGCTCGTCTCGTTCTAGGACCTGTAACATGAATTCAATATTTTATAAAATATAGTTTTACAAAATAAAATATTCTAATAATATATATATATACGTAAACGTAGAACATTACATTTACATTTTCACTTGTTAACTTAAACTTTAAATTATTTAATTTTTAAAAAAACACAAAACAAAACAAAAACTCATTATTATTATGTACCTAAATAAATTTTTGTTTAGGATTTTGTTTTACCACTAAAGGTATTAAATAAATGAATTTCGCAAAATAGCAACAAATCAAAAAATTATTCATATTTTTAATAATTGTCAATTATTTTTTTTTCTTATTCTAGAAACTAAGAATTTTTACTTTTTATTTTTATTTTTAGATATACAATAAAAAGCATAAGATCATTATCTTTTAAAACTTAATTTTAGGCACTTGGAATTCAACTTTTACATGTTGAATTTAATTTAAAAGAAAGAACAATGGTGTGCATAAAATTTAGTGCATAAAATTTATAAAATATTGGTGGCTTTTTATCATATAATAAAAAGAATACATAATATACAGAAAAATGTAATCACATTTCTTCATTTTATATTAATTTACTTTAATATATATATGTTTTATAAATCCAATAATTAAAATCTATCTATAAAAACATTACAAATTATTAAATATAATTTTTTAAAGAAAACTATTTATAATAATTTTGAAGTTGATATTATTTGCATTCTATTAAAGTTTTTATATTTTAATTTTTAAAATAATGTAAACAAATATGCTATTCGAGGGGCTTCGGAAAGTTAATATATGGATATTAAAAACTGTATAAAATTCAATCTAATATAAAAATGTATTTTTTTAAATTAATTCTACGCACCTTTCAAAATAACAGAACTATAATAAATATTGAAAAATAAAAAATATAATAAAAATGAACTTATATGTTAATTAAATTAATTGTTAATATAAACAATTAAATGAATTTTATATAATAAAAGTAGTAAGAAATTCATAAAATTAAAGATTAAAAGTCTTGATTCTAACTTATTTATTGAATACAGGAAAAAAATTTTATATTGTATAGATCAAATTTAATGTTTAAAGTCTTACTACGTATAAATCACAAAATTTACTTCATTTTTAGATAATAAAGTCACCATAAATACATTAATTATGAGTCATCTTTTTTACATATCAAATACAATTATAATTTTTAGAACATACTTATATAAATTATTAATATGTGATTAATAATTAATAAAAAATATTTGCTAATTGAACCCCGTTGTTAAATTTCACTTGATACAATTAAAATGCAATAAATGTTTTTTTTAATAATAAAATGATAATATAATTTAAAATATATTCGTTGTCATATCTGAAATAAGTTATTAAACAAAATTTCCTAATTTTTATTAATAATACTCGATTTGTAGTTTTTATTCATTAAAAAAATAAAATAATTCAATATTTTTAAAAACTCATGTTTTAATCATTATGCATATTTTAATAAGCAAATAATAAAGTACATATTAGAATAAAGTTTATCTCCACTTTATAATATATAATTTTTTTATTTTAATCAAATACAAAAACCTTAAATGTTAATTGACTTAATTTGGATAATTATTGTTCAGTATCTCCAAACTAATGAAAAAATGTTAAATAAAAAAAAATTTTTTTAAATAGAGTTAAAGTTAATAATAAAATGAAAATAATTTCTAGACTACATATGTATCTTTTTAAAAAAAATTGTACAAAATTTTTAAAAGATTAGTAATCTTAATGTAAAATTTACATTAAGAATTTTAAGACGTTAATTAATTAACGTTAAATTTTGAAAAAATTAAATTTTTGAAATAATAATAACTAATTATAGTTTATTATAACTAATTATAATATTCAAAAATAAAATTTTTATACTCTTAATATTCATTATTTGTTTAAAATAAATAATCGGCAAAAGTTTGTTAAAATTGCTTTGTAATAAAGTTTCATAAATTTTTAATCGAATTAATTAAACATATTAATTAGATTAATTACGCGTACAATCTGTGTTACAGGTAGATAAAAAATTATCAATGCAATTATTTAAGTTGAATTACATTTTATTATTATTTAAACTACCTCTTAATAAGTTAAGAATTAGTTGGGTTGTTGCAAAACATCCTTGTTAAACTTATAGAAATTTATATCTTGTTTATGAAATATTAATTTTTTCTTAATGAACAGAATAACTATGAAATAAATTGCTAAAAGAAATTTTTGAAATAATATTTTTTTAATATTTAGAATCTTATCTGAAAACAGTTCCTAATTAATTTTATTTCAAAAGAATGAATCCGTATATATATTCGGAAAAACAAGTAATATATATAAAAACAATAGAACATAATTCAATAATATTACTATCAAGATATAATTAAATAAATTATGATTATTATAAACAAGTTCTCAAAATTTGAAACTATATTTAATGAACATAGTAATCGTTATAAAAAATATTTGTCAAATCAACTTTTTTAATTTTCAAAGATTATGTATCTTTTTAATCTATATATTTTATTAATTTTATTATTTAAACCAAAAAATATATGTAGATAAGAGCAATCATATTAAATATTTCTTATTGTAATAAAATTTTACTATTCGTAAGTCTTATTACAAGTATCATAAATCTGAATCTCTAAAGAAATAAAGTATTTTATACAATATAAAGTGATTCTGACAGATTTAAAAGGTACTATAAGAAATATAATTAAGCATTAAATTAGGTAAAACATTTAAAACTATTCAAATTCTTTATTTATTCTGCTGTCGCTAAAGCTATTTCTATTCTCGATAGTAAAGGGTATCAGCATTACAACTTTGTAATATTAATCGAAAATATACTTTCATCTATTATTGTTCATAAATTTCTATTTTTAATACATAAAATTTAATACTTATGATAGGCAAACACTTTAATCCACTTAATTGTTACGTAAAACTTTAAACTGAGAAGTATAAATAACACTGCAGAAAGGGTGGAGTTAATTGAAAACATACTTAAGTACTACTTAATTAATTCACTTAAAGAAGTATTAAAAAACTGCCAAGTCACTTAGAAATTAAAAATTTCAAAGTATTAATTAATAGTTTGAAACCGTTAATTTAACTTAAAAAGTGTTTCTAATGATAGCAGTTGAAATTAAATTTTAGAAAATTAATAAGTAAATTTGTATTTAAATCTTATTTATCTCATTTTATTTTGAATGCTTATTACATACACCCTAATTATACATTATTGTGAGCTAAATTGAATTTTATTCTGTTCTAAAAATATCTTTTTTCCAGTTTTATAAATTAAAAATTATCAATTAAAATAATTAGTATATTTTGCTACACTTAGAAATTTTCAAAATTCTTTAATTATATAAACGATCAAAATTTATGTATATACGTATGTGTGTATGTATATGTGTGCGTTACTGATTAAGTTTCTTGTGTTTTCTTAAAGTGTGTTCTTTTAAATTGAGATAGAGGGAAATCTCAGAGATATCACAATTTTTTCTATTTATTAAAAAATTATTAATAATTAAAATTTTATTACTGTGTATTATTAAAAATCTAAAATAAAAACTATAGTCAATAAAAGTTTTAAACATCTTAAAAAATATATATAATTAATTTTTAATTGCACCTACAGTAATTGTAAGTAATAATACAGACATACTTATATATTTTTTTTTTCTACGTAATGAAAGTATTTCGTAATGCGTATTTAATTATTTTGAATTACCCGTATTAGTATAGTATTATACACACACACACACATATATATATACACATTTTTTGCTATATTTATACTATTTAATGTTTATATATATTTTTTTTTTAATAAAGATTTTATAACAAATTTGTGAAAATTTAAATCTTAATTATATATTCAAATTAAATATATATTTTTATTTTAGGTGTTATGGCGCTCTCTATACTAGTATGTACATATAGTAATTTTATTTTCTTGAAAAAATAAAAAAAAATATTCCTTACTATCTATATTTTTAATTATAATGTTTTATGTTATAATTATTACCAGAAAGCATGTATATACACTATATATTAATTAGTAGTGTATAATTAATTTTTACTCTGCTACTTTTTAAACAATAAATTGATGTGAATATTTAATATTTTCCTTAATTTACATTTATAATTAAAAACTTTTTTTCATAATAAAATCAAAACTTTTAATATCCTTTAATGAATTAATTAAAGCAAAATTTACCCTCGTTATCGGTGTAAAAAGTGGAATGAAATAATTCTTAAAATGCCTTAAAGATGAATCAGTGCTAAAAATGTAATTAGTATCCATTTATTTTGAAATTGAACTAACAGTTTAACATTAAAATATGCAATGGATATAAAATATGAAAGAGAGAATTGAAAGAAGAAAATCCATGGTTAGTTCTCCATAGTACAGTATACAGACAATCCATAAATATAATTTCCTAATATACATTATTTAAAGAAATCTTATTTATATCAAGACAAATAACTATTACAACAGGTATTACAAAATTTGGAAGATGCTGTTTTAAAAAGCAAAGGAAATTAAATTTTACTGCTATGCAAAGTGATTAAAACATATATATTCAATTTCTGTAAAGAGATTGCTTAACGTTTTTACAAAGCACGTAAATATGTAGAAATAATAAAAAATAAGTTTTTTCTTTAAACTTACACGATGAATAATCCATTTTTTACCAACATCTAAGGGTTATTGCGGTTGTTCGAAATACATAATTAAGTATATCTTGAATGTTCCTATTATCTGCGACTCCGAAGGAATTATTCAGGAGTATATCCTGGAAAAATATGGACGTACCTGCATATGCGTAGAAAGTGTTTTGGTTAAAAACTGCATTACAGTAATTGTAGTTTTACAGTATAAACTTTTTCGGAATCAATATGATAACATGTTTGAAAGCCTATTATTCTGTATCAACGATGTTTTAAATAATTTTAAAATTTTAGATAAATATAATGGCTTATTTCGGCATTTAGAGTATAACCAATATTTTAAATTTAAAAAGTTAGATATGTTAGTGAATAAAAAGCTTACCATTGTTTCCTATAAACATTTTTGTACTCGCGATTAAACCTTTATTGGATATATTGGAATACTACTAATAACAAACTATTCCATTAAAGAATAAGTTTCATATTTAAGTATAATTTTATAGTTTATTTCAGATCTACTCTTTCATTGTTATTCTATTAATTCATGTAAAAAATTTGTTTGAAATAAGGTGCATATAAATGCCAATAAGGATTTTTACAATTGTATTTAATATATGACTATTGTTATTTAGGTTTATTGAATTAAAATTATGAAAATATTATTTTGAATATTTACATAATATTCATGTTATGTTACTTTACGAATTAAAAATAGCCTTTTATGAATAATTCAAAATTAGTTAGAAATTATATTTTTTATAATGCATACACTATGAAATACTTCTTTTATAATTTTTTTTAAATTTGTGGAGTGCGTTGTAAATTAAAGAACAAAAACTTTACAAGAAAAAATTATAATTTTATCTTTTTTATTTTTATCTTATTTTTGTATATATTCGCTGTTCGGTCTTTCTTTTTTTTAATAAATCTAATTGAATGAAAAAAGTTATTTTTAAAGATATACATTGTGCTGGTTTGTATACGCCCGTGTATGAGTATGTGAATTAAATATAATTTAACATTCTAAAAAAAGGTATTATAAATTTTTTATATAACTTAGGTGTGAAATTGTAAATATATTTTTAGATCAAAAAAGCTCACGCTCTCCAAACAGCATTTCAGCAGATAATACTCGTACTGGTAGATCCTGATGTTACTTACTTCGTCCTGAAAACAAAAAAAATACACCAATTAAATTTATAAACAGCTTAAAATCTTAAAAAATAGATACTTTACAAGCTAACACCGTAGCTAAGCGTTTATTCAAAATGTGCATAACTTTTATACTGAATATATATAAATCCATTTAATTTAATAATGAAATTAAAAGTGGAATATAGATATTATCAAACATTAATTATAGTTGAATTTTTATTCACCTTTATTTTATTCCTTTATAGCATTATCAGTAATATAAAATATTATTATATATAATTTTTCACTCTTACTAATAATATTTTAAATATAAATTTAAAGTAAAAAATAGTAATAAAAAATAATTTGTTATTGTTATTGTTTTAATAATCAATTTTAATAATTATAAAAATATATATTTTATATTTATTAATATTCTAAATTTTGCCTTATATTTAACGTATAAAAGTAGTATAAAAATTTGTAGCGTTATAATATTGATAAATAAGTTCATAATGGTATTGAATAATTTCAATTGTTTCAGAATAGTAATACTCAATTAAGAAGAGTATTATATAGATAAATTAATTCCGTTTTTATTTTGTATTCTTAATAATGCAATGTTTCATTTTTATATTAATATAAATATAAATATGAATTAAATTTATATTGATGGATTTTTCCCCTTTAGTAAATATTTTTCAAACTATAAGATGGAATGTTTATAGAATCTTATTTTTAGGTAGCTAATAAAAATTTGATTTCTTGTTTTTTTTGTAAATATACTTTTCTTATATTAATTAATATTTTTATTTTTGTAAAAAAACATTTTTTTATTTTACAGTAATTTACGAAATTTGTGGGAAAATATTTCAATATAAAAATAAAACAATATATAAGGAAATTAGTAATTCTTTATAATGCTTTTTTAAAAACTGTTTTTATTTTAATACCTATATTGCATTATGCAGTAGAAAAAATTTCGCCTTGAGAAATTGTAAATATTTTTCTCAAAATTTATATAACTTAATAATTGGATTAGTCAAAATAAAAGATGCATTATTATATTTATCGTATAAAATAAATATTTACTGTACGAAAGATATTTAATACTAAAATACAAATATTTGTATTTTAGTTTGTATTAATACTAAATTTTAAATATAAAAAGGTCAATAATATTTTTGTAATACTCATATTAATAAATTTTACAAAGAAAAAGTACCATAAATACAATTACAAGAAAAGTCTTTTTATACAAGATTATAAAATGATTGCATCAAAGATATTTTTCACTTAATTAATTGTTAATAAACGTAGTAAAGAAGCATAAAATCTGTATTTTTGAAAATATATTTAAAATAATTAAAACGAGAATAAAGGAACGTGAAAAAGTTATAAAAAACTGTTAACACAACAGAAAAATTCAAAGTAATATAGAGACAACTATAAAAGTCACGCGCCAACAACAAGAGCAGACAAGGTAGCAAGTCAAGAATAAAGAAAGATGAGTGCAATGATACACCGTAACATGACTCAACTAAACATTGATCCAATAAGGATGCAAATTGCGAGAAGAAGATAGAAGGATCAGTTATGGCCTTAGCAAGTGGAAGGTATTTAAATGCAATGGAAAGAAAGGGATAACTGCGGCACTGGGTAGTTGAAATTAATGTTGCTCGCTTAATTGGAGCCACTAAGAAAAGTGTGTGTGGCCGAAGAGGTGCTCAATCGACGGACTGGTTTTGAATTAAAGTTGCTTATCTCTTAATGTTTTAAAATGAATTTCTTGAAATTTCGTAAATTGTAATTATAACTTTTCATTTAACAAGTCACTCTGATAATTCCGTAATATAATTTCATGCAAGTTTATATTAATATTATAATTTACTTAAGCTCTTTATATTATTATTATTAAAATAAAAACGAATAATTATAATAATCTTTATAATTAGATAGAAATTACTTTATAATTAAATGGAATACTAAATCCAAACTATAAAAGATTTTTAAAATATATATTTATGTAAAAAGACTTATTTCGATCACACGTATTGTACAGTGTTTCAATTCCTTTTAAATTAAATATAAACTGGCTTCGATAAAAAATAAATATTAAGAGTGAGTGCAAAAATGAAATTAATAAAATCTAAAAAAAAGTTTCATTAGAATTAGTATTTATATTTTTAGTGTGTATTAAATTAATACAATGATATTATTTTTGAACAATCAAACATAACATTTATCATAAATCTAAAATTATTACAAATAATAGATCTAATTTTTAGGATTTACTATTTAAAATTTTTAAATTTAGTTTTTTTACATTAATTAATTTTAATTTTTGTTATAATTAAAAGGTAAGTTTATATTTTTAAATAAATGTAAGTAATTTTAATTAAAAATATTTTATAATATGAATAAAAATATGAGTATTTTCAAATCTATTACTTGTAGCAAAATACAAAAATTTCAAAGTAATTTAAAAAAATAAGAACCAGTCTCACTTTATAAATAAATGTACCCACTAAAAAATAAATACAGCAACAAAAGCAGCAAAAAAGTACATAATTTACGATGTGCCGAAAGCAATAATTTTGTGTATTTTTAGATGATGGATTAGACTTAGTTAAATAAACTGATATATATTTTTAAATACATTATGATTACTTAATAACTACGTATCTTGAAAAATTATGTTCACATATATTTTTAATACATTTCAAATTTAATTTTAATATAATTTTTATTATGCATAACATATTAATAAATCAGTACATTAAGGTTTTTCGATTATCTAATAGAAATGATTTAATATAATAATGTAGAAATTACATATAAGGTAGAATTATGTACAGGTGCAAAAAATAATTACTAACTTAGTATGAAAATTCGGAGAAATTCCATTAGCCTAATATTAAGAAGTAACAGGAAACTGATACAGGAGTTTGGCGGCTAGAGCAAAGAATCTTTCTCATTTGAATATACATATAAAAATAATTATAATGATTGAATTTTAATATATTGTTTCAAATATTTTTCCTAAGGCTAGAATTATTATTTTTTAATAAAATTATTTTTATTTTAACTCCATTATATATAATTTTATAAAATTAAAATATACTTTGGCTATTGCATGTTAAAAGCATTATTTATCTATGACTTCTTTTGTGATAAACGGAGCAATTTAAACTTTGAAAAATGTTTTTTACAACTACGATTTTAATAATATACAGTATTATTTATAAAAATATATATTTTGACGATTAGAATCATCTTTAAATATTATATTTAAAGTTTTAATGAATTTTTTGCTTATATAGTATTTAATAAATAGTAATTCAAGCCTAATGAGCTAATGCCATTATGTTTAATAAGGAAACAAATACAAATTTTTGCATGAATCAAAGTTCAACTTTTCTTTCATAAAAAATGCAATACCTAAAAATACCTAAAAATTATTCTTTCTATTTGATAGGTTTTTTTAATTGATAAAAATAGTATATTTTAACGTACGCCTTCAATTTGCTTTTCCAGCTTAAGTATTTTTTTTTCAGAAAAATGTAAAACTAGATTATTAAATAGTATACTATATCAGTATTAATTGATAACACAATATTTTAATGTTTATATCCTATGTTTCTATTTAAACTCTCAATTACATTAATATAGATAAATCTGAAATTATTATTTGAGCCAAACATAGTTTTCGTTTTAGGTGAATTTACCCTTATAATTACTTTTTCTTTTTGATTAAAAAATGAGCGCATGGTAATAGTTAATCAACATGAAGTTGATCAAAAGAACATAAGTCTTCTTTATTAATTGAATAAAACGGTTAATTTTTTCTAATAAAACTATGTTCATTAAAAAGTTATTTTAGTTATTCAAAACCTTCTCCAATCACCATTTACCATCTATTGTATTTATTGCGTCGGTCCGTTAAATTCGAATTTCATTTATTATCCCTCTCATTATATAAATACAATAAAATACATTTCCGATGTAAAAGGCATGTAACTTTTTATTTATTACTTTTTATTAATGAGTGCGTTGTGCAAATTTCACTTATCGTATATTCTTTGATCGCATAATTTAATATTTCCCAGCACTGGGTTTTTAATCACGTAGACTCTACTTTTTTCATGTTATCTAATTTTTCCATTAATTAACGTTATCATTATATAATCTATATAATTTTTTAAAAGTCCTTATTATTTTGTTTTAATATAGCAAATTTTAAATACAATTACGTTGTAATAAAATCTATGTAATATTTCACACTAATTATATGTATTTCATATAAAAAGAAAACTCTTATTAAGATATAAAAAAAATAAATTGTAATTAAATATGTTATATAATTATATAAAAAAATTTAATTAAATTTATTTACCTCCTATAGTTTGCTGATAATTTTAGCTTTAAATTACCATAATTAAAATAAGAGTAAAATATAATTTTCATTTAAAAAAAAACAAATATTTTAAAAAAATTATAATAATTAGTCTCATAATAACATTCTTTCCAAATAATTTTGTGACGATTTTATAGCCATATATTTAAACATTTTTTATTGTTACTAATTATACCTTACATATTAATGAAATACTATTTAAAATTAGATAAATATCATTTACATAGTAAATTATTAGTATGACGTTATGTGCAGACACATAATTTTTCAGTCATTATTATATAATTGAAAAAAAATAATTCTCTATATAAACCATACAATAAAAAAAATGCTTTCATTAAAAAAAATATGTATTTTTTTTTATAAATCAAAAGATGATTTTGGAA
Organism: Kradibia gibbosae; assembly: GCA_018907135.1. Taxonomy (NCBI): domain Eukaryota; kingdom Metazoa; phylum Arthropoda; class Insecta; order Hymenoptera; family Agaonidae; genus Kradibia; species Kradibia gibbosae. Next base: position 37,080,288 of record JACCHX010000001.1, read on the forward strand.
TATGAAATGACATAATTAATCCGAATTTCATGAATCGATTCTATAAGTTGCAATAAAAATGAGCTAACTTTAGTAAAAATACCGGTATAAATATTTAAGTTTTACTGATATTTATTTATGATAGGTTTATTAATAGGAAACAAAACCATTCATTTCGTAATTTTTTTCAAAGCTTTTTTTAGTACTACGTCTTTGTACAAGAAAGAATGTGTGAATGAGTAAAAGACCTAACCGCCTATGATAGTATGGAGAAGGAAGGAAGCAAAAGTCGAAAGAAGAGTAGAGCATGCAAGTAAAAAAATCAAAAGATTAAGTTTGACTCATAAAACATCAAACATCCTATAACGAAATGACTTCATTAACTAGCCTATTCTGCCAATTTTTTGCACTTTAGCTCGCTTACTCGAATTGTTTTCATATTTTATAATTGTATACGTTCAAATATAAAGGTATTGTTGAATTAATAGATTCATCTGTAATGTGATCCCCTTTTACATAAGCCGTGATAAAATATTTTTCTAATTTTTCTTTTTCTTATAATCGTGTGTCTTATCATATTATATATATCTTTAATTTACTTTTTTTTTATTTCAACCTTTCTGTATTCACCAAACTGTTTTTAAAATTAGTTTAATTATCAAAACTTATAAGAAACTTTGTAAGTAAATTTTACAAACAAAATTTAATAAAACAGTATGTAACTGCTTTATTTAGTAACAAAAAAATATTTCAATTTTTTTTAAATTAATTTAATTAAATGTATTAAATGGTTCGATTGCAATTTCAACAGATTTTGAGCATTAATAGCTGAAAAACATAAGTATTGCAAAATATCTACGTTATTTGTTGCCAATAGACTCTTTGTGATTTTACTTTTATACATGAATTCTAATGAATATAGCACTGCTGATTATTTCTTTTTTTATTAATCATTATTGTAATATTTTTATTATTTAATATCTTGAAACTCGTGAATTTTTTATTAGTATTAAAATTCATTACTTCGTTAATAAAAAAGTTGTATAAATACAGTAATAATATGGAGAAAACGATAATAAACTTAAAAATGCATGGCTAAATTAAAAAAAACAATTCATAAAATATTAATCAAAATAAATAATTAAAAAAAATGTTATGAAAAAGTACTTAAGTTAATTTACATTAATAAGAAAAATAGCTTCGATTATTTTGTATATAAATTAAACTAATTATTTTTCATTTACTTACACATATTGTAAAAAAAATATATTTTTTTTATTTTTATAAATAGCATATTCATTTATTTTATGCTTAAGAGAGAATATTTGATCTCCTAATTCTATATTTTTACTCCTTATTTTATTTTTTTTACCACTAAATACATCATAAATAATATACACAACCAATACAGAGAGAAATAGAGAGAGAGAGAGAGAGAGAGAGAGAGAGAGAGAGAGAGAGAGAGAAAGAAAGAAAGAGAAAGAGAGAGAGAAGAGAAAAAAGAGAAGAATAAATACAAATATGGACTTGCATTGAATCGTCACAAACTGAAACTGTAACCAGAGGCAGACTGGCCGTGGATCGTTCCGTGAGACGACCGGTTTCGAACCTTTTAGGAGGATCGTGCAAGCGTTCACTCAATTGAGCGATACGCCATCGGCCACACACGATACATTTAGAACTCACCATCATGTCTAGCCCTTCGTCTTGTCGCTTGTTGGACATACAAAATCATCAAGTAATTACCATTCACATTTCATAACTCTTGAAATTATATTTTATTAACACATACTAAATTAAAATGTCATTTTTTTATAATTATAATTATCCTACAAAAAACATCACAAAATATGATTGTATATAATTACTGTATTTTTTATATAATTGTTTAATTATTATAGCCATAGTTAAAGTTATAGTTATATTTTAAATAATAATATATTTTAAATTCATACATAAAATATATACGATGTAGATATATAGTAGACAAAATTAAATAAAAACTTAATATGTGTTTTAAAAATAAATCTGATCAATTTTTTAAAATTTTATAAAATTTTAAAATATTTTATATTATTTAATTATTTAATTAAATTAAAACTAAAGTATTAATATTTGATAAAATATATTTTTATTAAAGAGCATAAATATATTTAATGTCTGATAAAGTATCTTTTAATATTGTATATACATCAAATACTGCTAAAATTAATCTAATTTTGAAAAAAAAATTGTGAGAATAAATTAATATACTGTTTAATTAATATGTAAGTTTCATGCAAGATTGTACATATCATTGTTGAAATTTTAAATTTATTATAAAAAAGTAATGAGTTCAATAAGTTATCAGCTTTTATTAATGTTCAATATAAAATACAAATATAATATAGCAATGTAAAGTATTTTTTGTTAGAATTAAACATACTTTACACGATCTACTAAAATACTCTAAATATATAATATGCTAAAAGTATATATGTAATATCTATAAATTATTGTTTAAATGAATATTAATAAAACGTATTAACACAATGGTTATCTTGAAATTTGAAAGAATAATGCTTGTAGACTGGTAATACATTGCTTTAGACAGAAAGGAAAATCCGAATGTGTTTTAAATTTATACAAAAATTGAATTTAATTAAAATTCATGATTCAAAATTTTTTAAAACATACCATATTGTATTTTATTATTGTTGTTATTTTTATTAATATTATTATTATTACTTTTATTATTATTATTTTATTATTATTATTAATGGTATGGTATTAATTATTAATGGTCAAATATAATAATCATAAAAAGATAATTAAAATAGTACATAAACACTAATAAATTTCATGCCGTAGTAATAAAACAAACATGATTTTTAGTGTATTATGTTGGTTCATTCTTAAGTATGCATGCATAAATATAAACACATATGTATGTGTATACATCATGTTTAAAGTGTTTTGCCGAGAATACATGTATAGGTAGACATAATTTCTATATATGACTGCACAGATGCAAGTGCGTACTATAGTACTAGTATATGCATGTAGATATACAGTAAGAGGAGTGCTTCGGCAAAGAGGACGTGGACCACCCACCCGCTTTAGTAAGACCACCGTGCTAGCCTCGTAGCATACATTATGCTCCGCTCATCGCGCTCTGCTCGCTTAAAAAGTATACCAATCTCTCTCTTAGCTTCTCTTTTCATCATTCTAATTCTTAATCTCTTTTCTTTTTAGCCCGGTCGTCTTTGTTTTACTCACCTATTGCTCGCAGTCACTAGATTTTTAAATACAACCAACACCCATTTAATTAATAATTAATAGGAATTGTACAATCCTTTTCTTTTAAACCTTATAAGCAGCGCATGTAATTTAATTTGCTTAACAACATTAGCATTCCAATTCTCGCAATCGATTCCATTAAACTATACAAAATTGCAATCTAATCTGTGTTTCAGAGTTCATGATTTTAATACAAAGAAATATTTTACAGAGTATTAAAGTCATAAGTGTTACATCACAGATTATATTTAGAGAATAACATATTATGAATTTTTTTTCTTAAGAAGAACGTAAGAAACATAAAACTGATTATATATTTATATTATATATATTATATAATTATATAATATAAACTTATTATATAATTCAGAAAAATGACAGATATATATATATATATAAATAGAGTAATAAAAATTTACAAGAGAAATATAGTACACAGAAATACTAAGTATAGTACAAAAAACTATAAAATATTTATATAATTTTTGTGTAATATGTTATTATGAAAAATGTTTTCAACATATACTGAAAAATGTTTTTTCATTGACTGGTTGTATAATTTATTTAATAAAATGATAAATGAATAATTTTTAATTAATTTTAATGAATTATTTAATGATTAAAAACAATAATAAATAATGGATTTTGAAGAGTTTAAAGAACCAATTGTTTAAATTAATTTTTATAAACATTAGATAGTAAAATGATTATTAAAAATCATAATCCAATCTGTATACACCATTATTCTTAATAAAAACAGTGTTTTAACTTTGATGAGATTTGATTTCTTAGCTAGATTTCATTCATTAGTAGTATATACAAATTAGCACATTATGCAAGTATAGCATTCAATATATTAACACTTTGAAAATATGAATTCTAGTGTGATCGTATATTTGCGTACTTTTACACGAGTATATAAATATGAATGACTTTATAAAATAAATGGTGTAATAGATTTGATAATAAATTTAGTAATTAAAGTAGATTTAGTAATGTAGATAAAATAATTTACATCTCTCTATAATTCAAATCTATATTTCAAATCTATATAAAATTTATATCGATAATAAACAAGTATTATATAATAATTTTAATGTATATATGATAGGTACAAAACATAAAAAAAAAGTATTTTAAAAAATTTTTTACTAATAATATAAAAGATTATAGAAAAATAAATTAAAATTATTATAATAAAAAAAATATTGAAGTACAATAATATAATAAGAGTATAGAGTAAATAAATCAAAAAATACAATAGGCCTTAAATTATAAATTTAAATGCCCATTATTTAAATTATAAATAATTTGATTGATTTATATTTTTAAAAATCAATGGTCTATATATTAATTTTACAAACGCATGATTTTATAATATCTTATAATACATTATTTTATAAATTTATGAACGTTAAAATAAATGTTAAAAAAATCAATTTTACTAACAATAAAATACCTCTGAATCTAAAATGTTGCTACTTTTTATAAAAACAATCATACAGAAAATAAAAAGATCAGATAAATGATGGCACTAAAAATAAATTAAATATTATCATAGTTTTTTAACAACGTAAAATATTTAAAAAAATCAAATTCTAAGTTTTATCAATAAAATAAATATATTAATATTAGATATAATGCATGCGAATCAATTTTTATATTCACAAGCGAATGCTCTGCTAAAAAAATTCTTGGAAGAAAAGATAGAACTTTATGTAAAGTATGAACAAAATAAATAAATAAAACTACTATCATCAAATATATATTGTATCAAAGAACAACTTACAAAAAAAACCGATTTTTAAGTTATAAGATAAAATCTATTTTTATTTAGTTATATCGTTTATTTAATTTTTTTACGAAAGTAGATTTTTATTTAATGTGAAATTATTTTAAAAAATAGTAAAACTTTGCATATTTGGATATTTTATTTTTGTACAATTATAAATAACTTTAGCATACATGAAACTTAACACTGTTTCATAATAAAAAAGTTAGGCTTTCTAACAAATAAGAAAAATAGTCTTCTACTCTACTTAGTACTATGAAATAGTAATCGTCCATATTCTTATTCTTATTCTTAGTCCTTATTCTTCTGTTTACATTGCAAAAGCGAAACGCATTAAATAAAATTATGAAAAATTGATATAGATTTATATTTATCATATAATAATTATCTTATATTTATAAATGTATTCTAAATGTATATTATGGATTTCATAACTAATTATTTTATAATTAATTGAAAATAATTGTGATAAAAATTTAAACATAAAATTTTATGTTTTGATATTAAATCATCCAGTATTTATATTTACTACTATACTATTATATACTATTATAAAATAAAACTTTTCAATCGCTTAATAAAATATAGTGCTTGTTTTATTGTAATGTGATACAACCAGTGAATGTTGGATCTTCATTATAGATTTGATTTTCTTATAATTTAAATATTTTTTGTAAGCAAGTATTAAACATTTCACATAGATAATAATAGATTAACTTAATATACAAACATGATAAGTTGATTTTTTTTAGAAGTATAAATATGTATTATAAAATTAATATTAAAAGTCCGTAAAGTCATGCAGCATGAATTATATTTTGGTAGAAAAATTTCGAACTTTAAAATTCAATTTTTTTTATTTCATATATTAATTGTTTTACGAATTATTTACAAATATATATATATATTTTATTTTTTTATACATGTACATTAAAAACAAAATTTTAAGCATGTATAAATATGGGTATCTTAAGAATTTATGAAAAAAATATGTGTACCTTGGATAAACGATTATAAATAAAATACATAACAGCGCAGTACTCACCTATAACAAAGAAAAACAATTATCAGATATTCATTATTAGATAAATATATAATAATGTTTAATATCAAAATCATTGTATTGAACAAGAATAAAAATATAATATTTTACCTATAACATAGAATTTTTTTTTAGCCTGATTCATTTAAAATAGTAAAACTGTATGTCATATAATGTTTTGTATGGTTAAGAATTTAATTTTAAAAATTTATATTTAATAGTATGTATTGAAAGTATAAAAATAAGGAAATAATTGAATAATAATAATTAGGAAATAGGAAATTGTTTTTTAAGAGTAATTTGAATGATTTTTAAAAATAAAATAATTTAAGAAAAAAATTTTTTTAAACAACAAATATTAATAATTTTTTGCAGATTGTGATAAAATTATGTATATTCTACGTTTGCTGCATGTAAAATACGTTACATAATTAATTATATAAGCATATATGCTAATTTGTAAATAGATATGTGTGGATTCTTATTAGATGAAATTCTAATTTTGAGAAAAATAAAATCAACCTAACTAAAAAATTCAATAAATTTTATTAAAAACATTTTGTTTATACAAAAAAGAAATATTAAAATTGTAAAATTTGAAATATTTTCATTCTTATATCTATCATGTAATAAAATTATAATAACAAAAATAAAACCAATTATTAGAAATTGCAAAACAAATGTTATGTATCTTTATATACTTATATTTTTCAAAAAATTATTTTAATTCACATATTAAAAATCTATCAAAAACTTAGTGTCTATTATACCTAACTTAGGTATATATTATACCTAAATAATATTGTGCAACAATATCACAGTTTTTAAAATAAAAAAAAATTTGTAAATCAATAGAATAAAATTAATTAAAAACAATTTTTCATTATAATATTGATAAAAAATAAATTTCAATGTTATAATAAATTTAAATAATTTTAATTATTATGTATATTCTTGAATCAATATATGAAATATAATTCATTTGATACATAATTATCATGTTACAAATCTTGTTTTTCAAATTCATCAAATAATTAAAATAATAAAAAGAACCTAATAAAAATCGGTAATTTATCTTTTTTTTCTATCTTATTAGTTTTCCTTGTCAGTTTAGATAATTAAAGTCATTATCCGAATCAATTATCTTGGCAATATAAATAAACTACTTATTCTTTATATGCTCTCAAGTGTCATACGTCTTGAGATATTATTTACCTGATTTTTAATACCAATCTTAATAAAAAAAAGTATTTATAATAAATACTTATTAAATTTATTTATTACATATATTTATTAAAATATACTTATTATGTATTTTATAATAATATTTAAATGGTTATACAGAAATTTCAAATAAAAAAAATTCTTTTTAAATACAATATTAAATGCAAATAAGAAAACTCAATTTTGTTGCATTCATTAAGATTTTCCTTAAAATAACTATACATTTTAATTGAACCATTAATGTATATATAATTGTCATAAATAATAATAAATTCTTTAATTTTACATAAAAATTATGGAATATAATAGAAATAATTGTAATGAAAATAAAATTTCAATTTCATTAAATTTTCTAAAAATTGATTTTTTCTTATTCTTTTGTTCAATTATATCTACATATATTTAAAATAATGATTATAAAATTAATACCAGACAAGGTTTTGAACAATGGGTAATAGTTCTTTATGAATTAATAGTGTTAGAGTAGTCTTATTATTTCTGGTGAGGAAATAGATAATGTACAACTCCAACTTAAATAGGTATTGACTTTTGGTCTATATTTCGATTTAACAAGCTAAGATGTAAAAAAATTTTTAAATAGTTTGTAAATTTAAAAAAAAAAATAAACTTTTTGCAGGCAAATAAAAGTATTGTTTTCTTGCATAAAATAAGTAAAATTATATTTCATACACTTTAATTACATATATTCATTTAGTATTACTTTATTTAGATATATTCATTGAAATATTTTAAATAAAATATAATGGAATATTAATATTTATCTCATATATTACAATTTATGATTACATATATTACATGCGATATTAAAAAAAAATTAATTTCTATTTTATAATAATAAGCGATATAAAGTAAAAAAAAACAAACTACTCACAAAGAATTTACTCGTTGAAATTATGCTAAAAATTAAAATGTTTTTTAAAAAATACAATTAAAATCTATAATTATAATCAAATGCTATATTCATCATCCTTAATTATATTAGAAATAGCGACTAAGTATTATATACTGAAAACTGTATTTTTTCAAAAATACATTTTCAAAAATATGTAAAAATTATTTTTAAAAAAAATGAAATATATAAAAATAGAATATTCATAACATAACATCCGTTAATATATAATTAAAAAAAAAATATTTTTAATTTATAGTTTACTCAGAAATGTTATAGAAAGGACAATATTATGTCTATAAAAAATAACTACTCTATTGTAGAAAATGTCATATGTTTGGAAAATTGTTGAAAGCATCTTAAAAATATATTGATGTTGATTAAAAATTTGAATTTGAATTATTATAATCTAAGGCAATATAGACTCAAACATAACTATTTATATTTTAGTACTTGAAGAATTTTAGTTTTTTGTTTTACGCATTATTTAAAAGCGCTTCTGGAATCAACATAATAAAGAACTACTTATCGAATAATTTTGAGATGTTATTAACTAAACATTAAAGTAATATTGAAAATTTCTTTTAGTGTATAAAATATATAAATATAAACGTAGAATGTATTAACATCTACCCAATGCTGAATATAATATATTTCAAGAGTAATTAATTTTGATATTAATATCACTTATTGTCTACTGAATGAATTTCATTTTAATCATTTGTACTTCTTTGTATTTTCATAATAATGAAAAATCAGTTTCAGAATTAATTTATTATTATTATAATTATAATTGACGTTTTTCAGAAAATGTATTTTTTTTTTAAAATAAAGTACTTTCTCATTTTAGTTAACAAATTTTATGTATTTTTTTTTATTGTAAATTTATTATGCATTATTGTATTGATAAGTTATTATAAAATAGAAATATTTTATATGTTTATAAAAAATGCTAAAAAGTTTTCAAACAAAGTGATTCTTTTTTTATATATAGATATCGTTTGATACGTAAATTAAGTTTTTAGGAGTTTTTTTGCTGTTATAATTTTTAATATTGCATTTTTAATATATATACTATATTTTACACGAGAATCATTAATATAACAACTAATAAATACTAAACACTAGATACTAGATACCAGATGCAATTAATAGATTATACTTTTTGCCACTACGGCTAATATACAGAGTATTTTATTTCTCAACTTTTTACTTCTTTAAACGTGTTTGAGTTTTTAATTTGATTTTTTAAATTAACATAATTGAGAGAATTTCTTATAAAAAAACTTATAATGTTATTTAGTTTTAAAATATTATATTAGTTTTCTACTAGATAGTTTAGATTAGACAATATAATTATATTAACATCTTTTCATTATTACTGGATAAAACATGAATAATGATTAATATTTTTTATTTTGTCTCCGATTGATTCTTTTTTTTTAATTAGCAATTTTTATCTTAATAAAATATTATTAAAACTAATTAGAAACTAACGAAGTAAAAATTAAATGTAAGTATTAAAATAAGAAATTTCCATAGTATAACGATTATATAGTACAGTTTTAACAAAGTGATCGATAATAAGTATTGCGTCAATATACCAAAATACAATACAAGGTTGACTTATGTACATGACTGTGGCGGCGATTTGTACTTTGAGCCTTTTTTGAATGGTTGTGAGCTGTTCTTGTATACAGGCATAGTGTAACACACAAGGTAGCTGCTGCCGTTGACTCAACTTGGGTGGTCTGCCAAGGAAGAGACCGCACGCATTGAATTGCCCCCACCAGAAAAACACTGCGCCATATTCCCACCACCCTCTCACTATTTTTCTCTCTCTTTCTTTCTTTCTTTCCATCTTTCTTTCTCTCTCTTCCTCTTTCCTTCACTCTCTACCACTTTCTTTCTCTCTCTTTCTTTTTTCCCCTCTTGCACTCTCTTCCACTGTAAGGGCTTTACACTCGTATTTTGCGAAAGAAAGTAAAAGACCGGATACTCACGCAAAAGTAAAATATCTCTCAATCTAAATGCGCGCGAATTCCGGTATCACTATACTTAGTCGCTTTGTGGTACGTAAAAAATCAAGAAAAGATCGGAGACAAAATATAAAAAGAGGATGAGATATTTATTTAGAAAATGATTCGAATACAAATTGAAAATCAAACTTAAATTATCTCAAAGCCTTAATAAATAGGACCGGGAAGCACGCTCGATTTTCCCTAAATTTTTGAAAATTATCTTAGCTCCAAAATAGAAAACAAGAATAGATAACGATTGCCCATTATTTTGTCATAAATAAGTGTCATAAATAAATTTACAAAAATGTTCAAAAAATAATTGTGTTTCAAACAAATAAAATTGATCTTACAATTTCCTAATATTTAATTAATTTTGATACATTTTTAAATAAAAAATCATTAAAATATTTATAATATTTTTCATTTACAAAATCATGATTTATTTTATTATATGATGAGATTAAAGTTTTATTACATTCTCAATCATCTTACAAACTGCTGACTATGTCACAAATTTATCTTTATTTTAATTTTATTTATTTTATTTTAATTTTTAATACATATTCCCTTGTATATAAGTGATTTATTTATAAATTTGATTATTATTATATCGGATAAAATATATTTGCAAATAAGAGAGTTTAATATGTATTAACCTGGTACTGATTTTGTAAAATAGTTTTGAAAATAAATAGTTATAAATAGAACAATATAATAAAATTAAAATATATTAAATATTTTCCTAAAAATAATCTTTTAATTATTAAATAATTAAAATTATTTTAATCATTTACTCATAATAAAAATTAATCTATATATATGTAATAATATTTTTTTACAAAACTAAATTTTCATTTATAAACCAAATTTTAATTTAGTTTTATTATACTTAAACGATTATTTGATAAAAAAAATCTAACTTGTGAAGTAGGAATTGATCAAAAAATTATTTTGTAATAAGTGTTATTTAGTAATAGTGAATATAATACTTACAAAATACAAAAATCTTTCAAAAAAATGAATTGTCATAAATTATTCACTTTTAAATAAATCTAAGCTGCTCGAACATTCAATGATCGTATTCATTGAATCGTTAATTTCATGTAATATTTATTTACATGTAATAAATTTCTAAATTTGTTGCTATATACTTTAATTTGAATTTTAATTTGAAATAATTTTTTGAAGAAAAATATATAATCTATATTAAATTATTTAAAAGTTATTCTAACTTTAAAGCATTTTTAAAAGGCAAAAATAAATTGTTGAAATTATTCTATAATAAATGATTCAGACTGAACATATTTCCAAATTAATATCTTAATCTTAAACTAAATTTTAATGTAAAGTACATTTCACTTTTTCTTTTATCCTACTCTCGTTATATATGTATGTCCTTTTCCATTAAAAAAATCAAATAAAATCCATCTGATTATTAATATTAAAAACGTCTAAAAATTTCTCTTATATTTTAATTTTAATTTTGTAAATTAATTATTCATAATTTTTTATATTATGTGTGACTTTGTATAAACAGCGCTTTCAAGAAATATTGTACGCTTGGAGTCACGAATGATACAAATTAATTTTTAAAAATTGTAAGTTTTTATTTATAAAATGTTTTATCAAATTACATAAAATCATAATATTTAAATACTTTCGTTGAAATAAGAATTTTTTTTTTATAAATCATGTTTAAAGTTTTTAAAAATAATGTGAATTGTACATACATTTAAAAATTCCAGTTTATTTTTAAGATTGAAAATGCAAAACTCTATCGGAGAAAATAATAATTTTATTTTTATTGATAATTTATTACATAATTGTCTTACTTTAATACAATAATCTAGAAAATTTTATAAATAAAAATTTGAAGTAATAATTATGATAATATTTAATAGTGCTAAATTAACTATATAAAATATTTTTTGATAATTATAAACTATTAAACTTATAAATTACAAAAAAGCATTGTTTTTTTATTTTAAGAATATATATATTTATTTTGTATATATGTATTTGTACTGTAAATGTAGATATATACATGCATATAAATGATTTCATATTTACATAAATGCTTCTAATTAATTAATACAAAATACTATTTTATGAAACTGAAAAATATATAAATTAATAACGTTACTTTATCATATTATATTTATTTTAGTTAAAATAATAGATATAAAGTAATTAAAATATTAACGATAACTTTTAAATTTATTTCATTTTAATTTACACTTCAAAATAAACAATTATTTGGAATTTATTATTTAATTACAACTTTTTTAAAATTATATTCTCTATAACTCTGAAATGTGATTTTAATATAATACAAAACTCACCAGAAGAAGGTCTGTCGGAGTACCTCGTACAGTAAACCCAAGCCGGCCACTGCATGATTTTGGAAGAGTCTGTGTTTACAGAAGACGCTGCGCTAGAACCCGGGCTGCATACTGGAAAACTGGGAGATACGTTTCTTATAGAAGTTTCAGATTCTCTCTCTGATCCTTTCTCAGAGCCTTCGGACGATGTTTCTAAAAAATCCTTACTCAAATCTACAGGTCGTGTTGTTAATTTCTTTGGTCGCACTTTTTTAAAAGATATTGGGTCAGTTATTCGCCTACCAAAGTCTGCCTTCAGTATGTTATCTATACTGAATTTAAGACTAGCTTGATGTTGTGTACTATTATTATTACCATTGTCATTGTTACTACAACCACTAGTACTACTAGTATTGCTGTTGATATTACCATTACTACTTATAACATTAGCAACACCTTGTAATCCATTTGTCGCGTTTTCTAATTGCTGTTGAGATTCTTCTCTGGATCTTTGTGACTCGGAAAAATCTCTTTGTAAAATTCTACTAACTGATAGTTTATGTTGATGCAACATTATTCCAGATATGTTTTGATGATGATTATGTGTGCTGTTTATAGTACGCTGTAATTGCTCTGTTGAGTGAACACGACAACTGGCTACTTGAAGTATGGATAAAACATTCATTGGAGATCGATGTAAACGCTCGATACACGGACATAAACTTTCATGAGTAATATGCGTTTTTTCCTGTGAATATTCCATATCTGATTCACGAGAATGTGGGTATTTGATAAGCTGTTGCTGGGTCAAGTAGCCAGACAAACTTACGTCCTGACCATATTCAGCTCTTCCTGGAGATGAAGCCGCCATGCCGAGTGAGCTCGTTGGACTTCTTGGCGAATACTCTGAATTACTATTCTGGCTTCTGGAGTTCTGACGTCTCTTTTCAACTACCGCAGCCAAATCTGCAAGAGTCGGAAGAGGCTCGTTACCAACACTTAGTACCTCACTACTATCGCTTTCACAGTCACATTCAGTTTCGTCTGTACCGAGATATCGGGATTTTCGATCCGTATTTACTATCGGGCTTGTCGACATGCTTTGTTGGCTTCGAGACATTTGATAACAATTACCGTTTTTTGAAACTTACTGCTAACCCGACTTTCGTTTTTCCATTATTTTAAAAGCTTAATACTATTATAAATAATAATTTCTAGACTGGAAATTAGCCTTAATTGATGATAACCATTTCAAAATTCTTATATGAGTATTTCGTCCATTATATAACGAAATGATTTAATTTCTTTTTCAGAAAATCAAAAACAATTTCCCAATAAATGTTCTTAAATAATACCTAGAAAATATTTTGGTATATATAAATCATTATTGTCAACTATTTCGCAACTTTTATCTCTCTTCATATGGTCACGCAATGATTTATTTTAATGAATAGTTATACGTCTATTTTACGTTTTAAATATAGTTAATATACACAATTTAAAAACTATACGATGTCACTTTACTGTAAGAGTTAATTAAGACAGAGTTATTAATAGTTTAACAGGAACAATAACTCGAAGAGAGTAGTAAAAATTAATATTTACACAGTGCACTTAATGGTATAACAATAATACTTGCTTATCCAAGTGATCAACACTGACATCGAGTACTTTTCGTAGCGCGCACTCGACTGACCAAACGAACCGATACGGGGCGCGAAAATCACGAGAGCCGGGCGCGGTTTGTGCGTGATGTGCGACGGGGCTTAGTTCGCCCAGATAGGTAACGCTTTACCCGATGAGCGGGACTGCCTATCGAGTTGCCAGTCGCAACGCATCTGCGGATCTACAGATACAGAGGGCAGGAAAGTGGGCGGTGATAGGGCGTTACCATTTCAAGTCGCGCCCAACATTATATTGTGAACCAGGCTGAAACAGTGCCAGCTTCAATATTGCTACGTTGGTCGATTATCAATAAGCCACGCCCTACATAGTCGCGATTCAATATTGTTGGCTAGAATCATGGCTCGTTCATCTCCCACTGTGATGTGAAAATTCACGCCCAGTCTTCATCGTTGGTTTTGATCCTTCCACTAGTAATTACCTTCCTTATTAATGCTCAAAGAAATACGGATTTATCTCTGTTGTATCCAATTCAAATAGTAGATGCAAAATCATGATGAGTAAATCCTTCTACTTTATTGTTTTATAGTACCTATTACCTTCCTATAATATTTTTTTTCAATTATATATTCTCGTGCTTTAATGTTTTTCTACCATGCGAATACCCTCATCTTCTGAATTTTTCTTATTTATTTACTTCTAACTCCTATCTTTATAATACTAATTTTATTTTTCACGGCATAATTCTTCTTTTTTTACTACTTGTTTTTTACCCTCCTTAATCAACTGACAAATAAAAATCGAAATAATTCAATTGATTTTATACAATTATACAGGAATTATGAACTTTACAATGTTGCATGTGATTAAATGATCCATTAGCTTTTTATTTCAATAATTTCTTTTATATAATTTTAGTTTCTGTTTCATGATCTATGATGTATTATTTCAATTTTATTGATTGATTATATTTGCCAATCTGTTAACGCATAAAAATTTTTACGCTTTTTGTTTCAAAAATTGATTTTAAAAAAAATATTACATCAATCAATGATGAAAATACAAATATAAATATGTTTGTATAATGATAATAGAAATTTTTCATAATTTTGTTTTAAGTGTAGATTTTGTTATATGAAGTTCTCTTAATTTGATGTGGATTCTGTATTCATATTAATTTACTTTATATATATATAGAATATATAAATATAGAGAATAAACCTAGTATAAAAAATGAGTATGAAAAAAACCTTATGCTTATCTCCGTATGACTTGTATTAAAGGATAAACGTGTAATAAAGTAAAAAAATGAAAGATCAATTATTTATTGTAAAAGTTATAAATTATATATTATTTAGATACTTAAAAAAAAATTATTTTTTTATAAATTAAAAATGTTTTTTAGTTTATTTTGACGAAAACATTAGGTAAAAAATAATAAAGTGATATAAAATATTTTTAATGCATCCAAAAATGCAGAGCAAAAAAATGACGAGATAAATATGTTTAAAACAAGACTTATATTCATGTCATTCATATAAAAACAAATACACATACACAGATATGTTGTTACAAAAAAAAATTTAAATACACTTTTTTTAGCAAATCTATACATATATATATATCTTGTTTTAAACATATTTGTCTCGTCATTTTTTTGATCTGCAATTTTTTATATGCATTAAACATATTTTATATCATTTTTTTTTACATAATGTTTTCGGCAAAAGAAACTAAAAAACATTTTTAATTTACAAAAAAATTATTTTTTTTATAAGTATCTAAATAATATATAATTTATAACTTTTATAATAAATAGTTGATCTTTTATTTTTTTTACTTTATTACCCGTTTATTCTTTAATACAAGTCATACGGAGATAAGCATTTATTTTATTCATTTACTTTTTATTTTACTCAGATTACTCATTTTTTATACTAGGTTTATTCTCATAATTGATATATATATATATATATATATATATATATTATAATTCAATTTTTTTAATTTACTAAATTTCAAACAAACGTTTTAAAAATATTTTTATAACAAGCAGTTTAGCTTTATGCGCATATCTTCAATATTTAAAAATGGCTTTTTTACATATTAAAAATTTAGCATTGAATTTTATTTTTAAAAAATTTTTAAGATTTTTTAACGGCTAAAAAAGAAAAAAAATAATTGCAAACACTTAAAAACAACAATAGAAATAAAAAGAAAAAGTAAAACTATTGTATTCGTATTAAGTAAATTACTATATGCATATATTATATACAAATTATACATTATATATATTGTAACAATAATATTTCAGTAATCAACATTTTTAATTAAATTACTCAATTAAATAAATATATATCAAATTTGAAGATAAAATAAAAAAACCTTATAAATCTGATTTAATGTAGACATTATTTATATCATGAAATTTAGTTAGACACTAGGTTCCTTATTCGCAAAATAATTGAATTGTATTAATCGCATGTAACTGTACAAAAATATATTTAAAAAATTGAGACATAAATACCAAAACACAATTAAAATTTATTCTAAATAAATTGTACGTATTTTAATGCTCTCTTGAATTTCTTTTTTAATAAACTTTTTTTTAATTGTATTACTCTTTCACATTCAAAAAGTTTTTTGTATAATTTAAATGATCAAGAACATAGTAAGAAATGATGTTTATTGTAATTTTTTTATATAATTGTCAATATTTTGCATAATATTTCATACAAGTATTTTTTAACAACAAAAATTAGATATTTTAAAAAAATATCAAACGAAATATTATTTACCTTAAAAAGTTAATCAAAAGAAATCTCATTTTTCATTTAAATTTTCTAAAATATATTGATAAAACATTTTATTTTACGGATCAAGGTTTTATATTTTATATTTAAAAAATATTTTTATTATATTGTGCGTGATAAATATTCATTATATTGTTATTACAAATGTTTTTTATATTGTATGTAAAAATGTAAAAATGCAGTTATTAGAACGAACCACGAGTAATCGAATCTGAAGGACTATTTTCTGAAGAAAAAGAATATTTTTACTTAATATATATTTGTATATATAAGTAATTTAATAATTAATTTAACAAAAATAATCAATAATTTATTCTAAAATGTTCATGTTTGAAAAGGTAAAAGAAATAAAGGGAACTTTTTAAACTGGATGTTGAATAATGGATAAAGTAGAATTAATTTCTAACGTCAGTACAGTATATTCTATCTGAACAGTCAATCTAATAATAAAATAGGAACAAAAAAAGTACCTGATGCAATAAATGTGTGCTTATATAAAATTCAAAGCTTAGAAAATATTCATTAAATAAAGATTTTTATCTTTATCCCAGATAAATATACACAGCTTACATACAAATGATATACTCTTAATTTTAAAATTTTATTATTTACTAAATCAAATATATAATTTAGTGCCTTAAAACTGTAAATTATTTCCAGTTATTTAGTATATTTTAAACATTAAAAGCTTTATTTTAACATCATTTATTATTATTAGTATAATTCTTGTCTAAGAAATATTTATCACTTTAATAATGACACTTATTATGGAAAATTTTACATTTGATTTAATGACAGTGATAATATGACAGTTAGCCAAAAGTATGGAGCAAAGGTTTTTATTGAAAATAAGTAGTTACTTATCAAATTTCTTTTAATTTTAATTTTTTTTTAAGCATTAAGCGTTTTTCTATTACAGAATTTACAAAAAATATATTCGCATCTATTTATGTAATATGACGAAGAACATAAAAATCATAAAAAATTCGAAAAAAGATTTGTAATTTTTATAATTTTAGTTTTTATAATTTTTGAAATTTTAAATTTAATTTTAGACATCCTCATAAATTGAAATATATGTATAATAAAAACATTATTTTAATAACAAATTAAGATTAATTACATATTACATTTAAAACATTATTTCAAACTTCACTAGATCAGCTACTTAAATCTCAGAATACACTAATCGTGATCTTGCTAAAATCATTATATCAGTTTTTAACTATTCACGACATGTGACCCACTTATAGATACTTTAAAGTATCTTGATAATTAAATTAGATTTAAATTAGATTAGAATAAATCTATTCTGATATATTATTTTTTAAATAAAAAAGTTCAAGCATTTTAAAAAAAATTTCGTATTCAAGAGAGCACAATTTTAAATTACTTAGCTCTGGAGATAGTTTCTCTTTATTACCTTTCTAATTCAAAGTCATATATTAGAATAATTTAGTAGATAAGTAGTATCTTTAGGCCTTTCAGATATTTCATGATAACAAACTAACACGATAACAAACGACACAGACGATAAAAGTTAACTTAGCATAGACAGATCATAATTAAAAACTATTTTATAAACTTTAAAAAAACATTAACACTGCAAGCATAGTAAAAGCTACTATCTTTATAATACCATAATAATACTGCAACAATATTGGAAATTAACAGTATTTTCAAATTTAATTTGATATTAAATAACAAAGGAGTGGAGTATAAATAATTATGTTAATAAACGTTTCAACAAAATTGAAATCGTTTTTTAATACATGTAACATAGAAACATAAATACGCATATTAAAAAAAAAGTCTACGGCAACCTTAAGAAACAGTAGCGATGGATTCACCTAATGCATCGGCAAATCGGCCATCCGATACTTCAAAAATATCGGTTTAAGCTTTCTATATATTAATATGATTCGTAACTAAAATATTTTTTATGCAAAAAAAAATTTTTTCCTGAGAAAATTAAAAAATGAAATAGATAAGAGGCTGATTCAATACGATGCATTTTTCTGTGAATCTCTCTTTTCCATAGAAATGCTTATTGACTAAGCCTTACAAATTTAAAAATTCCTTTGAACTTTTTCTTTCATTCTGTTAAGAATCCTAAAATTTTGCGTAATTAGATATTAAATACAAATATGTCAAACTATGCACAGAATTAAATAAAAAGATAACGCGAGATAGACTAGGCCGGACAAACGAAATCCGATTTGGTTTTGTTCCTTTGTTAAAAAAAGTACAGATTTACGAATTTATGTATTTAGTTAAGCGAAATAGATATTAAGCACAAATACACCATATTACACACAAAATTAGATAATGATATGGTGAGATTGATAAGGGCTCGAACCACTTTCTTAGTGAGTCCTCCTTATCAATAACTTATCAATCTCAATTGTTTCCTAAAAAATTTTCCCCATTTCTTTTTAAATTCTTTGAATATCAAATTATACTCTAATCAAAATATTCATCCTCTAAACACCAAATTTTATAAAAGAACATCCAGTCGATAAGATTTTGTACGGAATTTTCTTTGAAGAAAAATATATTTTAAGTTTTTGCCGTTTATCGATAAGTAAACTAATGAGACAAAAAACTTTGTTAAATCAATTTATAAAATAATGTAACAAAACTATCCATTTTATTTATCATTCACTCATAATATTCAATGTACAACAGATTAAAAATTTTTAATAACTAAAGTAAAAAGAATCCAACTTGTACGAACCATCACATTAATTATATTCTTAGAAGATATAATTATCAATGACGTATCGAAACGACGAAACAAATATAGAAATTAGTAAAAGAGAACCCTTAGAAAAGGAAATTAATCTTCAGAAAATTCGTATATAAATAGATAGACAATTACGAAGAATACACACACAGAGGCAGAATTTGCTACTAATCTCTTGTTGGTCTCAATTTTGTTTTTACTTTTAAAAGTGCAAAAATATTAAATATAAACAAAGTGAAGAAGAAGAAAAATAAAAAAATCATCGAAGACTGCAAAGACCACTGACTCGCCATCCAACTTGGAAATCGGTGTGGTGGTTTAAATAAAAAGGAAATTATTATATTAATTCAACTAACGTAAGTCAATAAATTATTTTTTAAATTATATAAAAAAAAATTTTTTTTAGATTATTTCCTACATTTTCACTTTTTAACCTGTATTAATTATGAATTAAATATTAATTATTAAAATTTCTAAATAATAAAAACTAATTGAATAATATAACATTTTTTATTGATACAGCAACAAAAATAAACGAAAAAAATATAAAATATTAATATAAACAAATAAAATATTTCTTTACTTAAAGTTGCTCGAAATTTTCTACAATTTTTAATAATACACAGTTCAAGACAGATTTAATAACATTAAACCTAATATTAAAATTCATAACAGCCTATTAATAATAAAATCTTAACATACAATAAATAAAAAAGAAAGGGGGAAAATATATTTCAGAATCGAAAGTTTAAAAGTAAGCTACTCAATCCCGTGCTATTGCGATTGAATTCGTTAGCAAAATATAGAGAAACTCTTTAAATCTACATATTGTGGACGTAAAAATATAATATATTTTTATATTTACTTTTTTATACAATGTCGACAATTTTTATTTCAATAATTTTAAGAATTTTATTAATTATTATTTTTTCTCCTGCGTGTCCTCCTCCAATATGCTATATTATAGTCAATTCGATAACGTTGCTTTATTTTGATAACACAATTTGATGTTTTTCTTCATCAATATATCTGTGGACTCTATATGTCCAACAACGTGTAATACATAATTTTTGTCTATAAAAGGGGATAATGTTGCAATATTACCATCTGGTGGATATTGATCGAATATCACTTTTATTCGCTTAGCGAATACTAACAAACTCTATTTTGTCGTGAATTAATTATTTAAACAATTAATTTACTTCAAAAATTATAATATTACGTTTTTATTATGTCTTATCATGCAACTATATTAAACAAAATTTGTACATTTCAATTCAACAATTATATAGTAATGTGTTTTATTATTTTTTATTAAGTTTTAAATAATTAGATGACTTATTCTTAAATTTATAATAATTATTTGTGATATTATAATTTTTTAGTAAACTAATTGTTTACAATTTTTACTTCAAAATAAAATAATTTATTAGTAACCATACATAAAATGGTTTTAATTATGTTTTACCTAATTAGAATTTAAGAGAATAAATTGAAAGTTATAAAATTTAATACACGTCCAATTTAATGTTATACGATTATACAATAATTGATAAGATCTATTTTTTTTGAAAAAGCTTCTTCCCGGTGCTATTGCGCTTAAGTGCGTAGGATAAAAAATCGAGCAATCTAGAGTTCTTGAATAAGAAAAATTTAGAGATTTAAATTTAGGGAACACTGAAAAATTCTATTACGAAATACTATTAAAATTGTTGTTTTACGTAAGCAATTCAATGGACGAAACATTTTTTTTAGTTATTATCTTTAAAATAAGTAGTAAAAAATTGCCCCCCCCCCTTATCAAAAAACTTCTGCTTAGTTATTTTGTAATTAAAATTTATTTTAATTATTCGTTAAATTTTCACAATGTTTCATTATTTGCTTAATGTTACATCACTAACATATACAATTTATATACAATCATATATACATCAGGTCATATACAATGTTTTATACTAATCCATTATTTGGTTACCTACTGTTTTTAAATTTTACCATTAATAATGTTACGACTCGTAACTCAAATATTTCAGATTCAAATTAAAAAATTTTCCTGGGAAAATTATGTAATGAGATGGATGAGAGTCTGATTTATAACGATGCATTTTTTCTATGAATCTCGCTTATCCATAGAAATCCTTATTGATTAGGCATTGCGAAATCAAATTCCTTTAAACTTTTTTTTTTATTCTGTTAAGAATTAAAAAATCATACGCAATTAGATATCAAATATAAATATGTGAAACTATGCACAGAATTAGATAAAAAAATAACGAGATAGATAAGAAATTTAGTCACTTTCCTCAGCTATAAAATACTATTAGACCAGGCCGGACAAACAAAATCCGCCTGGGAACTTTTCTTTTATTCAAAAGTAGTACACAATTATGAATTTAATGTATTTAGATAAGCGAAATAGATATTAAGCAGGAAATACACCGTATTACACACAAAATTAGATAAAGATATGACGAGATAGTTAAGGCTTCGAAACACTTTCTTCTTGAATCCTCCTGAAAAATATCTTATCAAACTCAGTTGCTTTTTCAAAAATTCTTCCCGTCTCGTTTTAGATTCTTTGAATCTATTTATACCTGAATACACAAATTATTCACCTTCTAAATACCAAATTTTATAAAAGAATATGCAGTCGATAAGATTTTTACGGAATCTTATTCTAGAGACTCGATTATTTCCTGCATTTTCATTTTTAAATATTAACCTATATTAATTACAAGTTAGATATTGATTATTACAGTTTCGATATTAAAAAATATAAAATTTCTATAAATACAACTTGAAAAATAAAAAAAATATTTTAACATTAAAAAAAACAAAAAATTATCTCTTTACCTGGGTTGTTTGAAATCTACTACAAATAAATATTACAATAAATATTAAATATTACGTTCAAGCCAGATTTAATAATAAAAATTTATACAAACAATCTGATATTAAAATTTATAACAATCTATTACTAATCAAATCATAACAAACATTATTTATTAAAAAAGGGGAAAATATATTTTAGAATCAAAACTCTAAAACTAAGCTGCTCAACCTCATGCTATTGCGATTGAAATCGTAGGCACAAAATAGAACAACTCTTTAAATTTCTTTTTTTTTTAATTATTATAATTATTTATTAAATATTAAAAATTATTAATTAAATTATTATTATTTATTAAATTTGATTTAAAATTTATTTAAAAAATTTAAATAATTTATTCAAATAATAATATTCATATCTTTTTAGTGTAACAATATCAGTATACTTCTTTAGCCATATAGAAATTAGATTAAACTTAGTATTTACAATTAACTATTATAATTTTGTTTGTAAGAGAATGATAATAAGAACTTAATAAAATAAATATTATATTTTTAATATCTATTAAATATATATTTAATAACTATTTTCTATATCCTACAATGTATATATACATTGTAGGAAACAGATATGTATATAGGATTGGGAAATTTCTATCAATCAATTCTTAAAAATACAGCCTTAATAAGGGTTGCATATGCAACCATGCAACATAAATATATAACGCTTAATATAATTTTCAGAGTATATCTTTGTATTATTCAGATAAATTGTGAAACATACAGCATACTAAATCCTAAAATGTATTAATTATTTTTACAAGGCAGACCTATAATATATTTAAAGATTTATACATACATAGATATTTTCATTTTATGATTTAATTTATTTTATAATTAAAAATATACTCGTCAAGAACAAAAACTATATTTAGGAATAAAATAGCCTGTATAAAAATTTATTATTATAAGCTTTACTCTATTAAAAAAAACAAGAAATTATCTCTTATGTGTCTATGCATCTAAATACAAGAGCACTGGACAAAAAACTAATTTTTTTATATTTCAATAAAATAAAAATAAATAAATTAGAAAAAATTTTTTTGTGGTGTTTAGACTAAGAAAACAAAATAAATATGCAATAATTAAACATATAAAATACAATACTTTTATTCCAAAAAAGAGAGATAAAAAATATATAATTATATTAAAAAAAGAATAATAATAATTATGAATTGAATACTTGTTAATAATTTGACTCTTATCTCTGTTACTGTTAAATATTTAAGTTAAAGAGCGTGACTAATTTTTAGATCAAATATAGTTGAAATCTTAAATGGGCAAAGTGCTATTACATAAATTTCTATTATGCCATTTTAATTATGCATCATTTAGTCTGACCGTCAGTGTACTACTGTATTAGAGATCTATTATGCAAATAGTTGAAAATGTGCACTCATAAATTGGTTTTTACCATATTGCTTATTAATTATTAATGCTGCTAATGAAAATAATATTCTATACAAAGAATTGATATTTTTTCATTAAAGATGGACATTACATTATAATAACTTATTAATAATGTATTTCCTTGCTCTTTCATTTATTTACTCAAGGTTTTCGAACTCTTCTGAGATATTAATTAGGAATTGAAATAATTTTTAGACACGTTTCGGCTACATATGGTTTATGCTAAATTCTAATTTCGTTAAACCCCAACTAACTCCTTGTCTATACATCATATAAGAATATTAATAACCATATTACATATTAAAAATATTTTATAATACTGTAAATAATTCCATTATTCATTTGCTACTGTGTACTATATTGACGGTCAATATTACCGATATTGACTTTCGTTCAAATTCAAGTCCTGAAGTCTCCCCGAAACGTCGGTGCATGTATAATCAGTTTTAGTACAATATTAACTTTACGTCACTTGCCCTGTACATTCAAAGGTTTTAGTTGGACCATTGTTCTCTTCGTTCAAGTATTAAGTTTCTCATTTACATATATCAATTCGAATCAAGTGCACTTAAGTAAATTTTTAATTTAATTTCAATTTAATTAAATAATAAGATTGTCAGCCACGTAATTTCAGTAAGTTAATCAAGCTCGTTCTTTTTGTACGTGACTTATACAAATAAAACGCTAAAAATATACTTAGAGTTGTCTACTACCATTCTGTTAGTGATACTCTATTAGTACCTTTAAATTGCAATCACAGAATGAACATTGGGGATCGGTTATATTTCCACATTATGAAGAAGTCATGAAGTTAGACGTGATAATGGAACTGAATGCATCACTACATAATCAAATAGTATCCATGCGAATCATAGAACAAAAATTTGCTAACATGATTATTAACAATTTAATTAATTAAATAGGAATTGTATTTTTATTAGCTCGTAACATTGGAACCTATAAATATGCGAGATTATGTAATTATGCAAGGGTTAATATACAATAACGTTTTACACACATATATATATATATGACTTTTAACTTTTA
This sequence comes from Kradibia gibbosae, assembly GCA_018907135.1. Lineage (NCBI taxonomy): Eukaryota > Metazoa > Arthropoda > Insecta > Hymenoptera > Agaonidae > Kradibia > Kradibia gibbosae. The sequence continues at coordinate 37,105,384 of JACCHX010000001.1, forward strand.
TCTACATATAAATCCTTCCTTCTGAATCTTAAAAGTCATCACTACCGAGGACAAGATCCAAATGAAGCGTAGAAGACAGAGCAGACCCTTTTAAATCAACTAGATAACAACAGAGAGACCCACCAGAAGAGAAAATAGAGTCATCCCTTTCCTTCATGTCATAAGAAAATCCGAATAGCTCGAAAAAGAAAGACAAAGGTTACATTAGAAAACCCTATAAATAGCCCTAACAAAACCACAATAGCGACAAGTAACCAAGCAGTTTCTATTAGAGATACCGCAAAAATTGTGCTAATTTTCGATGGGTACAACATCCCCGTCGAAGACTTTATAGAAAATTTCGAAAAAGCTAAAGAAATGATCGATGTTAAATTCGAAAGAGTGTTAGTAAAACTTTTAAGATTTAAATTAAAAGGAGAGGCTCGATAAACTCGCAGAGAACTCCTATATACAACTATAGATGGCTTAAAAGATAATCATAGATATATATATTCAGCAGGTGAAACCTACCCACAATTGTTGGTAAAACTAGGAGATGATTTTCAAAGAGAAAGAGAATCAGTGTTTATTTTAGCCAATCGAATAAGATATATCGGAAGCCAAGTCATTAAACGTAAAAGGATAACAGATGGAGAGTTTCTGATAAATTTAGAAGCACCATTCGAAACACCGTCATTGAAAGTTTCAAGAACGGTCTAACGTCAAAAATCGAACAATTCTTCCCATTAATAACGTACCAGAAATGATATGGAATGAAATTAGCATAGAAAAAACTAGCCTCGCAGAGATAGCAGAGAAATTCCAACCACTCAAAATCAGATAATAAATTCCACGCAAAGAGAGTAAACGCCTTTTTCAACAACAAAACAACATACAGTAAATGTCATGCAGAAGGGTAAAGTGTCAAAAACTGCCCAACAATTCTTTGCCTAATTTGTAGTAAATTAAACTAATATGTCTGGAATTGCACACAGCTCTTTAAGTGCTAATTGTACAATCTACAAGGCGATACTGTCTCCAAAGGTAGGAAAATTGAATACCTGAAATGTCAGATTGGCTACAAAAATAAAAAAAGATTGGTTTTTTTAAAAGGAAATAATTCGGTTGCACAGATTTAGTAGCCATAGTATTCAAACTATAGACGATTATACTGTCAATTTAAAACAATACCATTACCCTTATATTTTAAAGAAGAAGTCGACAGACAAACTAAAGAATTGGTAGAAATAGATATCAGTTTAGACACTTCTAAATCGCTCTAAAATGCTTCATTATGGTTCGTCGAGAAAAAACCAGATCTTTTAGGAAAACTTCGATGGCAATTAATAGTAGATCTTCGTAAATTAAACGAGAAAACAATCAACGATGCATACCTAATACCAAATATATCAGAAAATTTTGACGTCAACGGAGGATGTAAAAACTATACAGTCCTTGATCTAGCATTAGGATTCCACTAAATTAAAATGCATCTAAAACAACTTTTAGTATTCCTGCAGGACATAATCAATTTAAAAGAATACCTTTCGACTCAGAAATGTACCTGCAACTTTTCAACGATTGATAAACCAAGTACTGCATGAAATATAAAAAGTAAACGGAGTTTACTTCGTAGATAGATGTCTTGATTATCTATAGTAATTCTATGGGCGAACCCTTTAATAACATCTGTGATGCATTCAGATTTTCTATAGGAAGAATATTATCTCAGAATGATATAGGTAAAGATTTACCAATTGCTTACACTTTAAAAGTACTTCATGGACCTGAATAATTTTACGAAGCTTATGAAAACAAAGCGTTAGCACTAGAAAAAAATTTTCAGACCATACGTTATCGATAAAAAAAAAATTTATTACAGACCATCAAATTATAATATGGTTTTAAAAAACTAGAAACAAACGTCAGAATTAAAAAATGGACAATCAAACTTTAGGAATATGATTATAAGATAATTCACAAACCAGGAAGACTAAATTTGAATACCGATGATCTATCGCAAAGCAGCTCTATAACACTTTAAAAAATCCCAACTCTGAAATGAAATCAAAGGAAATTGCATAAGGAATCAAACAGAACTATGGGGTTTAAGAGTTGAAACTTCGAAATCGTAAGAATCAAACATTCAAGTTCCCCGATTATAAAAAGAAAAACTTAAAAACATAAATGAAAACTCTAATAATTAAAGTAAAGAATTATAACTAACGTAGATGTTACTGAAGATATATACCTTATAATTAAAAACTTCACAAACAATGATAATACTGTCTAGCATTCCTAAATAAAAATACTAGTTATAGAAGCAACTATTCTTAATAATTGAAATCAAACTTACAATCGCATTTAAAAGGTTTTATTTACAAATGTTTTTTGTGTCTGTCAAGTTAAAAGTATCTATTTCCTTTCGCATTTTAAAATTTTATAAGAACAAGAACAAAGGAAGAGGATAAAAATTTCATATTATGAATAAAGATACAGGTATAATGGATCATTCAACAGCAATACTGTATGGTAAGCTGAGCTTAATTAAGAATCAGTCATTAAACTGTCATAATCATGTGAAATTCGCAGTTATCTCTTCGTGTCTTTTCCAGCTTAAAATATAATCAAATATAATAAGTTCAAGCTTTTATATGTATTGATTGATATTTAATATGAGCTAGACTCTAAAATTCATTTTCGACCCCATCCCATCTTGCCACGTTTTTCCTTAATACTTTTACTATTACTCTTTTTATTTTGTCCTACGAAAATCTGTTCTTCCTACCACTCTTATCATATCTCTAAAACTTATGTCTTCTATTCTTTCCTTTTTTCTTTCAAATTTTTTTCATAAAAAACCTGTTTCATTTTTCACTTTCAATCTTAATCTCATTATCCTTTTTTTCGGAACATATTAATACACTCTGTTCGGGCCAAAATGGCCCGAGATATGCCTGAACGGCGGGCGACGGCGGCGTAAGAGAAAGCGCCGCAAGGGAGGAAGTAGGGGCACGCGGAAGAGGCTAGACCTTTGACGCCGCGAATGGAAAGGGGAGAGTGCGAAGGGAAGAATGTCAAGAAGGGCAAGAGTGAAAAGGGCCACTAGTGGAATTTTGTGAGGATAGAAAGTGACAAGAGAAAGGGAGAAGAGTGGTTGGATCCACCCACAACCAGGTGTGTGTGATACCGTCAAGAGGCCTGGCAACGGAAAACTCGGTGCGTGGCGATTTCTGCGATCGGCCCACGACGAGCAACGGTGGACGAAGTTCGGTCGGTGGCGATCCCCAGCGAACCGGTTGGTCAACCGAAAGGAGGGTGGGATGGGTGCTAGATATGGTATGTGTGTGTGTATGAATGTGTATGATATTGGAAGGTGGCAGCGTCGTATATACATTAGCGAGGCTTTTTCCACCTACCTCGAGGGGGTTTTTAATGCCATTTTGTACATCGCGTGGGCGAATAAATAATTGTTACCGAGCCCAAATTATCTGAGTAATTCATTTCAAACCCGAACTCCCGCTCCTTCACCCATTTGCGAACTCGCGGCCCGATGAGTCTAAAAATCGCGTGAACACACTCTAATACATTTATTTCCGTTTCCTTATTTAGAAATTTTATCTAGTTTCTTTTATTAAAATATATCTCTCTTTGTTTTAATCCATTTTTCTCCTTAAGTTTTCCCTTTTACTTCTTTTCCTTTTTTGGATACTAAAAGTTATCTTATATCTCTTTCTTTCGTTCTTACCTCCTATGGGAAGAGGCCTGACTCCATTTTATCTATTATTCTAAACTTCTATTATTATTACGTAATCAATCATTGATTCTCTTATCTTATCCACTATTGTACAATCTCTCTGCTCCCCCTTCACCCTATTTGGAATTTCCATTCTCTGTTCTCTGTTTTTATTAGAGTTTTTTCTGCCTTCTTCTCTGTCTGTTGCCTCATTTTTTTATGTTTCACTACATCTTCTGTTTCTTCCATTTTTGTATTCCAGTCTTCTCCCAGGATAATCACCTTCTTCTTTTTTTCTACCATTCCATTTTTAATTATTTTAAATATATTTTCTACCCATTGATTGTATACCATTGCAGTATTTTATTTTCTATTGCTTAATCCTTGCATTTAGATTCTATAATTCCAGTTTTTAATCAAGTAAAAATTTCCCTTTTCGTCTTTATTTTCTTACTTTCCCTCACTGCAAAATTATAACTTTAATCTAATACTTTTGGTAGTAACATTTTCATCTTAAGAGTGTCTGTTCTTCAACCGTATTCCTATGAATTGAATTATATCAATATTATTATTATATAGAACAGTTTAGCGTGTAAAAAGGAAATCTCTGACAGATTCTTCGTTATCGCAGTGCTTTAGCCAACTAACGCTTTAAAGAACTTTAATTTTCATAATCGTCCTTGAATTGCCTTACTTTTAATTTCTGAATGGCGTACACTCTGTTTTGATTAATGAATAATTATAAAGGTGATGCATCTAAGTCCTTTCCTCTTGGGACAGTAGCTGCAGTACAAATATGCTTTCAGAACCACCTTATGTTTATCAGCTTTGAGATTGCTGCAATTTATAGGGATCTCCACCAGACCTTTGGCCTTGCTCTTTTTAGGTACAAGAATGGTCTTGGTACCAGTAGTTTGTACTTTTATTAGTTAGAAATGCCTTACTATGGTAATAAGAGTACATTTACTATTTTAGCAAATGACTACTCAGATCGGAGGGAGAGGGAAAGCGTAATGTACCTAGAGGGAGAATTTCTCCCTTGTCAGTATGTCTACAATACACCTCTTATCCACTTTAAACCCATTACCACACCAGACACTACACACCAGACTTATTCATCGCCAAGTTTTAAAGTATTTCCCTGTCGATACTTCAAGACACCTTAAAAGGTTGTATATAAAGAATCATATAGTACACCATAGTGGGTGTAGACTACCAGGGTAATTAGGTGTAATCGCAACAGAGATGCCTTTTCATCATTATGCTTTTGAACTTTTCTATAAAAATTTCTGAAGTAACGAGGGCTGATCTTTTCCATCAGTAATAAGTCCATGAGTAATTTTTTTACTAAAGGACACCAAATGAATGGTAAAAGAATACCACCCAAGGGTCATACCAATACTACGGTACCCCTCATTATGATATCATTACTATTAACTACGACATGCCAGTTTTCTAGCATGCAATCCATTAACTTATCTATTTATCGTATCCGATATTTACCCATGGCTCTCATAACCATCTCTCTGGAATTGTAAATAAACGATCCTTCAATATCAAAAAGTTTTTCTACTAAGAAACGTTTTGTCCTCAGCTGTACTTATATCATGATAAGCGCCTTATAAAGGGCCCTCACTGTCGACCTTTTCTCTCTATAGGCTTACTGTAATCCTCTTGTATTAAAGTTTGAAGGTGCTTAATGTATTTTTCTTTATTAAATCAGAATATATTTACAATTGTTGAAAATAACTCATTTTTAAAACAGTTATATATAGGGTATCGGTACAAGATGGTCTATTTTGCCTATTACAAAATATTGCACAATATTATACGATAATGGCATATACAGAAAATATAATATTTATTATATGTACGTTAGTAAGTTCAATAGCCGATCGAAATATTTATAATAAATATAATAATCATGTGCTTATTTACATAAGTGCTTTTATAAGAGTGAATAAAAAGATGCTGTATGCTGCATCCCGCCTATACTTGTATTTTTAGATCACACATTTTAGTTACGCGTTGACGTTGCAACACAGTTTTTTCGAAATTCACCACCTTTAAGCACTTCGAGTAACGCTTTTAATGCTACGTTGTACTCGTGTTTCATACATTTTTTATTTTATTTTTTAGAAACGATGATTTTTAACTATTTCCGAACCCAGCACCATAATTTTTATCTTTTTTGGACGCTATTTTGCAATAACTATCGGCGTAGTGCCGTCTTATTTCTCCGCGACTTATTGCAGTTGCATTCGTAACAACTCTTCTTCGTCTTAAGAATCAATGGTGTCAGATTGATTTGTATAAAATTTTAAGGAAAAATGTATCCACATATTCCCGCCGTAGGGATAAAGAGTATCTTAATTATTTGCCACATTCTAGGGATAGAACAGAGTGCGATACTTAATTTCACCAGTCTCATCATTGAGTCCGTAATATATTTCTTTCCCCTTTACAGGAGAACTGGAAAGATACTACTAGATCTAGGTGATTTATATGGTTTTAATTGATTATTTGATAGTCCATACAATCTTTTGTCTGCAATTTTCCTCGATTATTCCTTCCTTTAAGGAGCTAAGGAATTGTTGGTAGGTCGAACTTTTTACGTTTGTATCAGTATGCCTACCGTTTAGTAGTTTTATCGCTTTAATATTCCTAGATAAAATTCTGTTCATTTTGACTGCCTCCCTACTTTTTTAGTTTCTTTACAGAAGCTTCTCCAGCTACTTATTTTAGGAACTAGAATTTTTTCTGTACTTATCTTGAGTATCCCTATATTGAATTCACAGAACCTTTTTTAACTTTTTTCTGACTTGCTTAAAGGATTTAAAAGTTTTCTGTCTTATCTGAGCCATCCTATCAGTCCACCAACATGCCTTATTCCTTATTGTGGCCAGATTGGATTTGCAAATACCCTCAAAGGTATGAACCTCTTAGATGCCTCTTCTATGACCATTTCTCTAAAATAACCCGTAGAAAACCTCCGATTTAATATTTCACTTCCCGTTCGTATTTACTCTAGTCTATATGCCGAGAGTTCCATGTTCACTTCGGTGGGTCTCTCTCGAGCACACTGACTGAGTACATAAACAGGGAGTATTCTGGCAGTGATAATGAATCGCTAATCCTTCAATTTCAAATAGCGTTTTTAATTCTGATAAATGCTATATCTACATCTATTACTTCTTCTCTATTTACAATTTTGAAGGTGGACATTTCATCCATGTTTAGATTGTCTAGGTTTAGTCCCACAAGTACTCCATCAATTTAGAAACTCTCACGTTAATATTAGTTATACCCCATATTCTATGACGGAAATTAACGTCTTACCACAAGATCCGCGGTAAATTCTTTGTTGTACAAAAATCAAACAGTCTTTGAATCTTCAGCGTAGGGTTATTTCAGGAGTTGAAAGAAAAGTAGACGGATTACATTACTAACATCCTCACTAACATAATCAAATCTCCTGTACAGAGATTCCATAATGCTCTGCGTCGACTCTCTTGAGCACTGCACACGCCGTGAGTCTCCGTTCCTCGGTTTATCTAAAACATGTAAGTCTATCCGGTAATCTTATAGCACCCTTAATTACACAGGTTTATTCAATAAGCACTATCCTTATTTGTACTCTATCCAAGCCCCTCTGCAAATCTGCAAAGGTGCTTTTACTGTGATTCAAGCTAATTTGTGATACTAGGAAGAGCGATATACTCATTTTAACTGTTCATCAATACCTATTGCGTCTTCCATCAGTCACTTATTTCTGCGAAACCTTATTGTTAAATACAACAATACGAAATAGGGTTTATCGTTATAAGCTTCGAAGATCACGACGTGCAATTCAAGGATGATCGATACAAAGAGACTCTGATCTACCGAATCCCTTCCATTTCTACTACGATGCTCACAATGATGCCTCCATGCTTCAGTTTTAATAGAAAAATTGTACCTCTTCATATACTCAAAAAATTGCTGGGTCCTTAACATAGTCAGGAACCCTCGCGATTATCTTCACGCAGCTCTGGAGAAACTTAAGACTCCAATCTTCAATTTAGAGCCGGCAATGGAAGTTCAGAGTGGGCAGGTATTTTACTACCCACTCCTTCAGCCTTAGATTTGAGAGTACCATTAAAATCACTCTTTTCTGACAGTGAATCCTGACAGACATCCATTCTTTTTTTTTATTATTCCATTTCCTTCTGTTTGTATCTTATCATTCATTCTTGTCTTTATATTTCTCTTCTCTCCCTCCACTCCTTCCCTTTCCATCCTCTTATTTTTTCTCTTGTTCTTAAAAATTCTTCTCTTAATCTTCTGAATAACCCTCCTATGTTTTCAAGAATTCTCTCAAACACTCGTATTTTTCAAGCTACTTTATCCCAAAACTGTTTAACAGCTAGTCTCCTACTTTACTGCCGGTATCTTTTAGATATCTTCGGACATTTTCTCGATTGCTACTTTTTTTCTCCCTATGTCTCTGCTGTTTCAAGAACCACATCTTCTCTCCCTCACTATTCAGTCTAATCGTCTCTTTTTACTCTGTTTATTTATACTTAATTTTTTTCTTTTAATTGGCTCTCCATCCCGACAGATTACCTCTGTCTTTCTTTTTTTGCTTCTCTTCCACATTCCCCAAAATTAAGCTAATCGTTCACTTTCTTACACTAAAACTTTTTTTAAATTCTCTAGAGCCACGCTATATCACTTACTAAAACCACCATTTTTTACACTATTATCTATTATTATAAAATATTGATTTTTTAATTTAATTTCATCATAAAAGTTTCACTTTTTTTGTTTTGAAAATAAATAATGTATAAAATATGAGAAAATCATGTAAAAAATTCAAAATTCATAAAGTATATGTTTCTCTTGAGAAGCCTACAATTATATAAAACACATTTAAAAGGCATTTATTTTAGAATTTACTGAAATATATTTTACCACTACTCTGCGACGTATCATAATATTAATGCCACAGCTAAAATATTTCTAAATTATATTAACTATATTAACGATCAATAAAAAGAAATTGCTGTTACAAGGAACAATAGAGAAATGCATGATGTAGCAATTTTTCTAATATTAAACAACAATTTTTTCCATAGTCAAAGTACATTTAACTAATATAAGTTTTAAATATATTACTGGATAGTTAAGTATACTTTTTTATGCAAAACTAAGTATCACTAATAGTATCAGAATGTAATAAATGTTTTAACTATAATAGACTTGCTAATGATTAATATTGTTTTACAAAACAAAATTTTTAAATGTCTACAATAAATGTGACTTAATTTAGTCATCATACATTATATATAATATTCAGCTTTTATGCAAATAAAACTGTAAATTTTAAAAAAATCATAAAATGACTTTAATCAAGGAGAATCGTCACATATATGTACATGTATGCATTATTAATATAATTTTGTTATTATTTTTGACATTTAAAAAAGTGATATAAAATCAATTACATCTTGTACATATATTTTTATATAATTTAATTGTAAAATAGCCGTAATACTTAAATAGGATTTCATTAATAATTATATATTAAAAAAAAAATAATAAAATTAATTAAATTTTTAGAAATTTAAAAGCAATATTAAACTTTTTTAATTATACTGGTTTTTAATTACAATTTCTTCATATTCCACTTTTATAGCAGCCATTATTTTGTAAACTCATGATTCGATAAGAAAGTATTTACAAATTTAACCATAAGTACAAGATTAGCGTATTGTATCGATCAATTTCTATTGCAACGATAGATTTTAAACGTAATAATTGCCTTATTAACTGATAGAAAGGTTAGGAAACCTTATTATTTCCTTTTGTATTGATTTTTAGTATTTAACAAAGTAAAAAAAATGTGGAAAGCAAAGTTGTTTTATTTTTATTTTTATAGTATAATTGCATCTACTATGGGTACGTATAATAAAAATACTTTTTTAGCTAGATAGAAGTTATTCTTTAAGATATTTAAAAAAATTGTTTTTTCTTTGGTGTTTATTTAATTTACACTATTGTAGTGATTTTATTAACTTTACTAAATTTTGTAAGTTATTCATTTTTGTAAAATAGGAGATTTAAAGGTGAACTCTTATCTACAGCAACACAGGCACTGTATATCTATTACGAACTTTACACCTATTTCATTTTTTAAATTAAAAAAACTTATCCCGAACATACTCATCTACTCTCTATCCATACGAAGCTTATTGTTCTCATCTGAAAACTATTCTCAAAATGTGAAGCACCTGTTCGCTCCATTTTAATAAATACTGATAAAAGTTTCAATAATGTTGTTCAATCTTGTATGGTATTAAAAAATCTTATTTGGTTTGAAATATTTGTTTTAAAATTAGTTTATTTGAAGTCGTATGATTTAAATTGCGGTTTCTATAAAACTAAATGATTTTCGGATGTTGTATAAAATTTTTAGTAAATATCTACTCAAAGGTCAATTAACAGCAATTCCTCTAAGCCGCGAAATAAACGCAAAAAAGTTTATGTTCATGGTGAGAGAAAAAAAAATAGAATAATATTAAGGATTCAAAAGTAACATCATGATTGAATTTGTGAACTGCCTTTAATAAATGCTTGTATACCGTAAACTGTGATATTTACGATTGAGTTTAATAATAAATTATTACATTTGGCAAATTTCAAATTATTTACTCACAAAATAATATTCCCATGTTGAATGTTCTTTTTATTTCATATGGTTGTATCTTTTGATGAATTCATATATATGTATAGTATAGACAAGAAGAATATTTAATTATAAATATTTTCTCACAAAATGATTAAAACACTTTAATATATTTTTTAATTTTTTTATTAAAACTTTTGAATTGAAATATTTTGTTTTTTTAAAATATTTCTTATGTCTAATTAAATTTTTCCCTTTTATTTTTGATTAATTTGAATGATTAAATTATACACTAATCATTATTGGATCTTATATTGTTCCTAAAATAGCACAAATAATTCTTATAATTTTTCTTTTGCATAAATACTAAAAAATGCTAAAAAATAGAGATTTGAATAAAAGGATCGATTTTATTAAACACGAAATAATGACATATTTTTTTTTTAAAAAATTTTTTCGGAAGATTTTTTTCTCCCTACTACTCTCATGCATTCCATCTAGTTATGTTTAGTTTAGTATTAGTCCTACAAATCGATTTAAATAAAAAAGACGTTACATTGATAACTCACGCCATAAAGTACGACATATCGATATTGAATTTATAAGCTTAGTGTTATAAGACACTATAGATATAGAAAAGAAAAACGTATGTAAGTATGGGGATAGAATCTTTAGGCCTTCGAAATGACGTAACACGACATTTTATGACTACGAAAATTAATCTTGAAATGATTACAATTATCATCAAAATATTTATATAGATAAAAATATAAAAATAAGGAAGCAAAAATAATGACCAATTGAAGTAGGCACATTTGAAGTATAATAATAAAATTATAAAAACTTGATCTATGATCTCATCTCAAATTACATATAATAAACACATATGTATTAGTACATAAAAAATACATATATATATATATATTAATTACGTATTAACTTTTAAATAAAAATAGACTTTAAAAAATTAAATTTTTTTAATTTTAATTATTTATAATTTAAAAAGGAAGTAGCAACAAGAAGCCTGTAGTCGAATATTATCATTTTAACGATGTACAGTATATATTTTTTTCTCAAAGAGTAACATGGGAAGAAGCTAATTTACTTTGTATGACCTATAATGCCAAATTATCTATATTAAATAATATGAAAAAGGCGGTCACCGTTGCTGAAACCATGGCTGAATCAAATATAGGTAATTATTTCGAAGATTAATGTATTTTTTTCAATATTTTATATGTTGTAGCATTTACTTTTTAGTTGATAATAGAAATAAAAACACAATTAGTTTAATTTAAAAAAAATTTAAATAATATTTAAGAATACATATAGTTTGTACATCAGCTTCTGGCCTAGAAATTGTCGTTTTTGCAAGATCTTCTGGCCTAGTAAGGCCAGAAAAGAGACCAAACTTACGCGCCTCGAAGTCTAATAAAATTGCGTCTAAGAAGGCAAAAGCCATTATCCTTCCCGCGGAACCCTACTTACTATTGGTATATTACGTATCGAAAGATCTCTTGGATTTCTGGCTTCCTGTAGATAGATTAACCAGGCTGCTCTTTTGCTGTACTCAGCTAAAGTCTTACACGATTTGCTTCCATGGTGTCTTATCTGGTGGTTCAGAAAACTACAATGCACTTATTACTCTTTTCATGTAAGCTCAATTACCGCTGGAACAGGAATATATTTTCACGGTACCTCTCGCTAATTTTGTCCTCCTTTCTTGAGAATTTCAAGCAAGAAGAAAAAATAAAGGAAATCGAAAAATTGATAGTGATAAAAAATTTAATTTGATGAACTCTGAAGAGAGAGACACGAAAGGAATAATATGACTCGTCACACGTATAAAGGTACAGGTAAAAAGAGAAAAAACAGAGAATTAAAATCTATTATTATTTGATTCATTCTTTATTTAAATTGAATATGCAATAGTATGATTTTAGATTACGAAAAAATAAAATATAAAATAGATTAGAAGCTTATTCATTAAATGAAGACTAGCAGTAGACAAAAAAGAATGACTAAGCAAATTGAAGTTCTAATCAAATGTTCCATAAAAGGGAAAATTTTCTCAACAAAGATAGGTGAACAAGATAACTTTAATAGTACTAATGAATTAAGGTATATCTATAAAGTAAAAATTTAGATCCCGTTACAATGCTGATTTGTACCAACAAAGTATATACATTTAAGTAGAAGAGCATCGTTAATGGATACCTATTGCGTGTTTGATGAAGGAATATCATTTCATGGTCATAATAAAACTTTTCGCAACAGATTTAAAAAAAAATGGATTGAAATTTACTTTGTTAAGTAAATTTGAAAGAGTATAATTTTATGTGAAATACAGATCTAGTAAAAATTTTAAAAATAGCAATGAAACTGAGATACTTAGTTCAATTAAGAACGTAATATTACTGTCTACATATAATTGAGGCGTGATAAATAAAAAAATTAAAATATGAATGAAGTATTCTAAAAAATTTTTTTGGTTATAGTTGTAAGTTCTGCTTTACAACACAAAATTATTATTTTAATAAAATACATAATCAAATGATAAATATAATTATATAATAAAATGAATTTGCCTTCTAGACAAACCTTTAAAACATTTCTAAACATCGTATTTCACAATTTTTAATAAATGTCCAGGAACGTTTAAAATTTTCCAAATAGATTAATATATCTTATTTCATTTAACATAACTAAATAATATTATATGCATATTTGATTTAATATCTTAAATAATAAAATCCAGGCCTAAAATCTCTTACTTATATGCACTGCAAATAAATTGGTTTCCTTTTTTTCATAAAATATCTTTTATTTTTATAAAATGGGGTTCAGAAATATTTAAAAACATAGTATCTAGTTTACATTTACCATTGCTTACTTTTCCATCAGTAACCAATATTAAATTTATAACAAAAATCGTTAATTACTGTTTTTTTTTAAATTATCTATTCATGAATTCTTATACTGAAGATTTTTATTGTTAACTTATATTGAATTATTTTTATAAATCATTTTTATTCATGAATACATTTTTTTATAATTTATTCTGTTACGTCCAGAAAGTAAGGTCTAGATGTACAACCTGGTAGCTCCTAGATGCAACCTACGTGGTGAATGCGTGTCCTTACCGATTTGCATTCACAAGTTCTCCATTTTATACCTGCACACTTAAGTGCAATAGTATGGAATAAAGAGTCTGTTTAAAAGGGACTAATAGGTTTGCTTTTTTTTAAATTAAATATTCTCTTTTTCTAACTAGATTTAATTTAATTTATTTAACAATTTCCAATGTACAATTGATTATAAAATTTATTGATTTATAGAATTTAATTAGCTAACGATGGATTCCGACAATTATTAATATAATATTTATTATAAATATACAAAGAAAGAATTCAGAAGACTATATTAATTGTGGTTGTTAATAATTAATTCCAAAATAAAAAATCTAAGTAAAGGAGACAAAATCCCGAAGTTAGTAAAAAAATAAATATGACACTGCGTGATGAGAAGAGGAATAAAATAAGTTGAAAATACTTGCTTTTTGAACGTAGTATATCGGCTCCGTAAAATAAACTTGGGGAATATAGTAGGATGTGTGTTCATCAGATTGGCTGGTCGTCACAGTGTGATTTTACAATTTCACCGATCCCTTTTATATGTTGATCGTCACGAAAAATATTATCCCTTCCCTTCTAATTATCCGTGAGAAAAGATAAAGTTTAATAATTTATGAAGCTTAGTTATTATAATAATTTAAAAATATTTGTAAATCAAAAATATATAAGATAAGAAAGAAATTTCTGCAACGCTTCGACAAGGAATAAGAAAGGCAGCAAGGGAAGTGGGAAAATAAAATTCGAATACTAAAATCCTGCATAATAATGACGTAATAAAAAATACTATAATAATTACGCCGAACTATGGAGAGTATTAGAAGAGCACTTCTATACCCGCTAGCCTTTCGGAAAATGAAACGACGCGAATCTTTTAATAATCAGATCCTCAAGCGTTTGCAAGATTGGATGATCTAATTGAGTACTGAGATATGTTGATCACTTATTATCAAATGAATCAACTGTAAGCCGATTCCTAGCAATTGTGGGAATTTGAGCATAGTTTGAGGGATCAAAGATGCTTCAAAGTGTGAGATGCTAGTAATATTAATTTATGGCCCACGTTAAAGTACCAGTTTCATTTGGAATTTATGACCCTTCTGAATATACGTATACAAATGTTGCAGATTGATGAGATAGTCGAAAATAGTTAAATCAATCAAACTAAGATCGTTTTCACACGTTTCTTGTCAAAAATTGTTTGATTCACTTCATTCACATTTGAGCTAAAAATACTATCAGCTGCTCAAGAAGTCTTACATACCGATATCGGTTATAAAAAGTCAAATAATTTCCTCAAAGTTACGATTTACTGGGGGTTTAAAAATGGGGGGAGTTGACAGTTACTACACGGTAATGTCAGGTCTACCATTGGTGCCTAGAATCCAATTTATTTTCGATGAAACTAAGTGAGAAAGTAAAAATAATATTAAACGCATAACAATAATCGGTAAATAAAAAATGTTATCGTAATATTAGTTAATAACAAATGCAAAAGTATGCGGGTATATTTTTGATCGAAACTCAGAATTTTCTGGGCTTCGGCCATATTGAAATCATCTCTACGTTCTAAAACTTCTCTTTGGCTTAACTCAAATTTAAATAATTATTCATAAACTGACTTCACCCTCAAAAATAACGCATTTTAGCCCTTACTGCCCTTTCACTTTTATCCAAAAAAGAATCTTGTGACCCTCAGTGCCAAAAAACGCCCAAACACCGTAAAGCTAAATGCCTATAAATCTTTAAAAATAAATGGTTTTTTCTTCTATTACTCTATTTACAGGGTTTGATAGACCATATAAATTTGATCAGGTTACTAAAACTCCCGATAGCGAATAGGGAATATGTCTTGCGCATTCTCGTCAACAAATTCGTTTTCGACCCACGAGCGACAATAACATGGCAAGTGACAATCCGCTTCAACTTCCTCCTCTTCTTCCTATATCTCGGATATCTCCACCAACCATTCAGCCTCAAGTTGGACTTCGTTAAAAACGCTAATCTTTCGTTCTTTCTCGTCGACTAGGTGTGGCCCTATCAGCAAGTTTCACCCGGATCTGACGATTCCCCCGTTTAACATCTTCTCTCAATCGACCGACTAACTCCAACTGTATGACTAACCAACTCCGGTCAATTATCTGACTCCTGGGCAATTCAACCCACCTTCAAATTTTGGCTTAACCAATCTCTGTTAGAATATTCCGATGTATCGCTACCACTGGAACTCCGCCTCGAGGACAAGCTCTCATGAAGACGGTGGACTTGACTTGAGTCCTCCGAAAGCAAAGAATCCTATCACGGCTAAAGTAACCGAACATAATGGAAACATCTTCAACATCATTTCTAAAGCTCCCGGACACGAGCTCGTGATGCAATAATTATATATAAACTCCTATTACTACAACGGCAATTATAATTTGGATATTTGTAAATAAAACTGAATGGAAAAAATGTTATAAACTAATTGAATTATTCCAGTGTCAACCAAATTATAATTTTATTAATTGCTTATAAAATAATTTATCTTACAGATAACCGACATTATTCTCCATTGTTACACATATCTAATATATACGTTACCAATTTGAATCAGTTCAAATTTTGTAGTAAACAATTAGTTTAGTAAACTAATTCGGATTTAGTAAATTGAAATTTTTTATTATTGTAGAGTATTTTGTTTTTATGAAATTATTATCTTTATTTTATTGAATAAATTATTTATTTTTTTCTGAATATAAGTATTATTTTATATATACAACAATAATAATTGGAAAAAATATATAAAATGTGATATAACGACTAATGTAATACTTTTTGATACAGCAATGGAAGATGCATGGTTAGGAGGACGACGAATTGATTATATATGGATTTGGATAGATAATACAAATTCTACTTCAAACAAATACAGAATTCCATCCAAATCAGAGGTTGATGATTTTCCACCATGGTCTCGAGAACCAATTCGATTAGCCAAGGAATGCTTAGCAATTGACAGGCAATCGCATTCACATCCGAATTTCATTGATTTAGATTGTAGATTATTAAGACCATTCATATGTGAAAAAAGTAAAAAATTCATTATTAAATATTAAAAATATCACAGTATTAAGCTTACGAACATTCCTAAGATAGAAAAAATTTATTTTTATTTCAGTTTTTATTTCTAACTAAATATTTAAAAAATTGTATTTAGTCCAAAAAATCTTCAGAAACTATATATCACAGCCTGTCATAAGATGTAGAAATGAAATTTAAATTTAATACACATTTACGTTTTATTAGATATTTATATAGTTAAATTTTGTATATATGATCCAACTGATAATATAATATGTTAAATATTTTATATATATATATATTTAATCATAGAATATCATGTATAAATTAATGATCATTATTACGTCAAATAAAATAAATTGCTCATAGAATATCGTAATTTATAACTACGCTTTTAACTGTATTGAAAAAAAAATTACTTATTATTTTCTTTTAAAAATGCTATTGAAAATAATTTAACAGATTTATGCTTTAATTAAATGTAATGTTGAATGTTAGGTTATAATAACTGCAATTATCCTATAAAAAAATGAAACATTTTTTGTTTCTAAATTTAACTTCTAAATTTACACTTCTTCCTTCTAGCTTTCTCCGACGTTGAAATTTGCCGTTTCCGCATGGGGGTGGAAAATATTTTCTTTCGGAAATAGCTTAAGCTCTTAGTAAAAAAAAATTAGTATTTCCAATCTCTGGAAAAATTATGTCTGGAATTATCTAAAATATAACAGAATTTCATTTAAATATTACTAATCAATTTTTTCGGGTCGTGTGTCTTAAGAAATTCTAAGGTTATATTAAACCTTAAAATAAATTAACCACTAACATTGACTTTTGTATTTTTTTATGTTTTAATAAATTTAAAATTAAATTTTTGATGTATCGTTTTGTTTATTAAAATTTAATTATTATCTAAACTATTGTGTTAAATTTTAAATTGTACAAAATGATGTTCTATCTCTAATCTACGCTATTACACTTAAGTGTATAGGCACACAAGAAAGAAAAGCGCATCCCTTAGAAAAAATCATTATTAATAAATAATATAAATAATAATATATTTGAAACGTAAAAAGAGTATGAGCCCGAAAATTTTTTCGTTCTTTTCTGAATCGTAATAAAATAACTATAATCAGAAGTTCATAATATTATGTTTTACGTATATATATCATGAATTTTTACATTAGTACCTCAATTTAATACGTTTATTACCGTACTTACAAATACTCTCTGATCTAGTTTGCAAACACAACATTATTTTCATATTCTTTGACTAAAAAATGCTGGTTCTAAAAAAATTCAAAATGTTTTATAAAATAGTATTTATGAATCCTAAAATTAATATACTTGTTCTATACAGTTTTTAATTAGGAACATTTTTTTCAATATTAGAAGTTCATAACATTTTTCAAAACTTATTAAGTTTTTTTGAGAAGCTACTATTTCTCGTACACCAATCTCTTTAAATAGTGAAGAATGTCTTTGAGTGTAAATTCAAAAATAATTGACAAGATTCAATAAATTAAAAGGGTTAGTGACTACCAGTAGAATATAGAATTATATTTTGTATTTGATGTTTGTAGTAAACACTATAGTTTAAATTAAAATTGAATCTATTATATAAAATTTATTTTAGAATTTCTTGGTAATTTTTAATTTTAACGTTTGCTAGAATTATTATTGATTGAAATTTAATTAATTAATCCAACAGATATTCATGTTCATGTTTAATAACTAACAAAAGATAATGATATTTTATTATATAGCTATAGTACTGTTTTAAATTTTTTGAATCCTTCTTTTTAGAAAATTGTATTTGTCTTCCATGGACGTTGGTAAAAATATTTAAAAGACAATTTTTATGTGATTTAAAAAATAATCTTTAAGGCATTAAAAGAAAAATTTTAATTCTTTTTTCAGAACCTGAAAAATCTTTAGATAAGCCATTGCCTTCTAAATGGATTCAAATACAAAAAAATTTATACACACTCTATCATGGAAAACTTACTTGGGCAGAAGCTGTAACGTTTTGTCGTTCTCGAGGAGCAAGACTGGCAGTAATAAAGAATCAAAATATCATAAATATTCTAACGGATAACATGATAAAATCTCGTCCAGGTAATAATAAAAATTTAAATTATTAGTAACATTTTAGAAAATATAATCCATTGAACTTCTACGTAGTGAAAAAGTTTCCGAAAGTTTTCTTTTTACAAAAAAATATGTAAATGTAACAGTTGTAACTGTATATAAAATGTGTATTAAATATAACTTACTGATGGCTGCATGTCGTCATTAACTACCCATCTAAATAAATTCTAGAATTAGAAAAACGACCAGCATCAAACGGAAGTTAAAGTTCACTCACTCTAGCTGTTCTGCCACTAATTTAAAGTGTTTCTAAGATATCGCTTCATAAAAAGCCTTTTTCGCTTATTATGTAGTTTCAAGCTCACATTAACGCTCTAGGACTCAGTAAGTTGACTATAGAAAACCCTTTCATTATAACATATCAGTCTCGAATATAAACCAACTGAAATTTTCATCACGTATCTTCGCCATTTTCGATATTAGCTCATTTCACTGAACATTTATTGTGACTTTCCTAAAGTGCTACTTTAGGAAAGGAAGGTTGTTCTCAAAAAACATGCTAATAATTTAGTCTGTAGTAAGATAGGACTGTGGGTAGATCGACAACCAGCTTTAAAAAAGATCGATAGTTTTTCAGTTTTTGTTTAATGCCGAGGAGCATGAAGATCTTCTTCTTAGAACCAATTATAAATTAATTAGAAATTAATTTATAGTTATTAGAAATTTATTTATAGTTATTATTAATTTATATTATTTATAGTATTAGAGTTAATGTATGAATTAGTCCAAAGAAAGTCATTTCTTAACAACATTTTTGATACTAGAAAGTGCAGAAATTCTATTTTTTATGAGTGAATTGAATTGAATTGAATTAAAGAGTGAAGTGAATTTTAAGTATCCACTTTACTTCGCTTACTAGAATGTATGTCGAAGTAAAGGAAAAGAAAGGGAATATTAAAGGCTTCAGTAGAAAGCACGACACTGGATAGGGTAGAAGTATGAGGATAATTATGATCAAAAGCTTAAAACA
Source organism: Kradibia gibbosae (assembly GCA_018907135.1). NCBI lineage: Eukaryota > Metazoa > Arthropoda > Insecta > Hymenoptera > Agaonidae > Kradibia > Kradibia gibbosae. Next base: position 37,125,078 of record JACCHX010000001.1, read on the forward strand.
TATTAAAAACAAAATATGCAACATGTTTCTTGGGATTAAAGATTTTAAAGGTAAAATACAGAGTAATAAAGCTAAAAGGTCATTAAGATATCAGGATAAAGCGCAACAAAAAAAAAAAACTAGTCATGAAGGCAATATAAGAAATAGAGAAAGAAGGTTGAAAGGGTATGAGAGGACGAATGAAAAGCAATAACAGAATCAGGATTGCAAGGTTCAGATGTGAAAATGAGAAGAGGAATAGAAAATATTAGAAACAGGAAAATGGCAATATATAGAATATGTATAAGGGAGCCGAAATCAATGGAACACAAGATGGTTAAGCATATAGGAATCAGAATCGTTAAAATTTTTTAGTGTAAAATTTTTTAGAGAAAAAAAGAGTACTAAGTTTTATTTATTTTTTTAGTAATATAGGTTAAAGTAAAAGTTTGAAAATTTGTTGATACAGATTTAATAGAGATATGTATATGAGATGTAGTTTCTAAAAATTCGAAAGGAAAGGAAAAATATTATAAATAAATTTTAAATATAAAATAAAAAAATAATAATCTTTTATTTTTTTTACTCTTACCCAAACATTTCATATTTTTTCATAAATAAACGAAAATTTTCCAAACCTAAAAAACTAGCTGTACATCTTCTGATTTATTTTATTAAATAATATTACCATGAAAATGTGATGACCCGATACGATGTCGAATTTCCTAGTTTAATTTGGAGATAAAATTGTTATTTATTACGTGTCAAACAAATAAGTATAAAAATAAAATAGTAAAAATTAGTATAGATTTTATATACTAGATATTAATATGAATTTCCCACCTCATATTTTTAAACCATCGAGGAAACTACGTAAAGGTACGTCTTCATAGTATAAGAATCATAATTAAATCTCAGTTTCACAATTTAATTATATAATTTCAAAAAGTGAAACATACCGATCTTACTACAACCTATTAATTTCAATTGCAATCTTAATATTAAATAATAAAAAAAATTTTACAACAGATTTTGAAAATGTTTGGATCGGGGCTCGATTTTCATATGGACAGTGGATGTGGATATCAACTGGTGCAGCTGTAAATCCATTAATTGATGAAACTGGATACCCACCATGGCGATTTGGAAAGCCTGAAAAAAACAGTGGATGCTTATTACTTGATAGACATTTAGAAAATATACCAAATTTTATTGAAATGATATGTGATCGAAAACGAGATTTTGTTTGTGAAGAATGTAAGTAGTATTTATAAATAAAATTATAATAGTTACATTATTTTTGATAACTAAAAAATGTTTAAAATATATTTATATATTTATAAAAATATAAACGCATGGATAATTCTCTTGGCGTACCTCACCTTAAGGACACGTCACCACTCGTCCGAGAACTTGAAGATATCACAGCTGTTCCTGGACAACTGGAGTGTTCCCGGTGCTGTTCACTTTAAGTTGCTGTGGTCTCCATGCAAGGATGTGATCTCTATCTTTTCGTGGAGGGAGGGTGCTTCTTTTACAAACTAATTTTTGTTTTTGTGTGAAGAGGCATCCATTTTTTTCCCCACGAAGAAGTACTGTTTGCAACCACTGGTACCCTGTGATCAACCAGTTCTTTGGGCACGGTTACAGACACCATGAATTTAGGATTTCGATGTATTAACCATTTCGTCTTTTCTCAATATAATTATGGGTTGTTTCTTAACAACGCAAGCAAATCCCTGTCTTGGTCTCCTCTAAGGACTTTCAAAGGGGATGTGCTTAAGGTGACAGGGTGAATGCACCACGGTCCCAGTCCTAGCGGCCTAACTGTAGGCTTCTTCTCCCTTCATCCATACCCCTTTAACTCTTTCATTCATGGGAGAGCCCGATTTAAGAAGGATCCCTTCGTACATGGAGAACTCGTTTATTGGGTGACTTCCCACCCATTCTTCATTCAAATGACCATCCATCATTAGGCCCACTCTTATTTCCGCTTAAGCCCCCTCAGCATTGGCACAGTTATGCAACCTTCTAGGCAGGGAAGATAAATCCTGAATTTACTAAGTAGTTAAAATAATTATTTGTCTGATACAGTAAACTTACTGTTATATCTAAATATTAGAAAAAAATTTAATTCTATATACTTTGCAACGGCGGATGCTGTCGCTAAATAGGAGAGAGAGAGAGAGAGAGAGAGAGTGGGAGTAAGTGATAAAAAAAATGCCATGAACGTAAAAGTGTGGGTTATGTGTGCAATAAAATTAAAAGGATGAATGGGCGTGTTCCGCAAATTTCGCAAGCGAATTTATGAGTATGGGCGAGTACAAATAACGAAAATTGGGTCGCCGAAAAGCTCGGTTTCGAGAAGAGGAAGGGTCGTAGGCATGAATGAATAGTATATGTGTGTAGTAAACTGTAACGCATTAGTATAAAGAACGGAGTTTTTACACCAAGAAGGAGGACTAGAGTGCTAGCACGGCGCGGCGGTGAGTGCAGAGTGCGATCATAGAATAACGTGGAGAGTGCTGATAGGCCTTATTTTTTCTCTGAGGTGAAGTCGTTTGGCTAACCGGAGCCAGATGTTTTTGTGACCAAGCCGTCTGGCAGTTCTCCCTCACCCTGGTGAAGATGTTTGGCTAGTTAGGGATACTATACACTGACTATTCTGTGTGTACTAGAAAAAACGACCACATTTCCTGTTGGGAATTAAATTGGGTTATTTTTCCGCGTTTCTTAAGAAGGTTTAATAAGTCCTGAAGTTTAAAAAAATCCCAAACACTGTCTTTATGACGAAATCGTTCGACTAGTCTTCCTTTCGGTGAATAATTTCCGTTACCGATTCATTCGGCAGGTCTCCTTTCACCCTTGTGAAGACGTTCGGTTAGCTAATTAGTAGTCTAATTCTTTGTTTCCAGGGTGAAGTCGTTTGGCTAGCCAAAGATTCTGTCTTTTCCTCACCTGTTTCGATATGTGTAAGAATTATGAAGGACCTTGAGACTCTTTATAATTTATCCAGAGTAGGAAACGCGGCCAGAATACGGTTAAAGAATTGAAATATTGAAACTACTTTTCTGTGGAATCAAGTAAATCCGTGAGTCCGCGATCTAGAGTATAAGAGTCACGAAGAACAGAAGCTGCGAGAGATCAAATCCGTGAAACACGCAGTGAAAGACCCGTCATTCATGAGAAGTAGAGCCTGCAATCAGAACTAAATACCAGCTGCGTTGTGTTGCAAAGGACTGTTTTGCAGGACCGTTAGAAAACTGGAGAAAATGCAAGACCACGAGCGAGCTAAGTGTATAGTGTAACTTAACAAAATACGTATCTGTCAAAAAAGCGAGCAAATATATCCGTCCATTGTTAAATGTAAAAAAAATGAAAAGTTGAATAAATAAACCGTTTACCTAAAATATTAAAGTTTTAGTATTTTGCGAAGCCCTAGCTTCTCCGAACCCGGTCTGACTAAAAGCTATACGGTATGGACATAATACACGAATTATATTAAAAAAAAAATTTATAGAATGGTGCTGTAAAATCACAACGTTAATAATTAATAAGCATTTAACTAACGTAAAATTGCAAAACCGGGAATTATAAAGAGGCTTAGTTTTACAGAGTCCTTCGATCATTTAAAACCTCCATTAGAGCATAGTTCTAATGCGGTTAGGGTTACATCGAACCTTGAAACAAAGTAATCGGTCGACCACTACGTTACCAAGTAGTTAAATTTATCATCTAAAAAGGGTAGAAACGTTACAACTTAAAGTATTTATTACATACTATGATACAATCAATTTTTTTTAAACTACAAATATAAACTGTTAAATTTTATTTATATTTTGGTAGTATCGTAAGCAGTAAAATAATTAAAGCTTTATTGACAAAGCACAAATTTTTTTTCTGATTGTATAATTAATATACAGGAATTTAAAAATTTTATTTATGAAAATAATATTAAATATTATTCAATCAATCCTAATAATACTTTTTTTAATGAGTTAAGATCCCCAAGAGGAATTAGAAGAATGGATGAACGAACCGATAACATTTGCACATGAAAATGCAACTTTCGTGATTTATCCTTTTGATAAAACATGGAATGAAAGTCGACTATACTGTCAGGAAAAAGGTAGCATTTTTGCATATGTTGATAATTTACTACTAGCTAATTCGATGGTTGCTGCAATGGGTGATCACCCAAAAGGTGAATTAATACTGTTTGTTTTTATTTTCCATTTTGAAAGTTTTATTTTATTATTTATAATTGTTAAAAATCCCTAAAATAATGATTGAATATAAAAATATAATGATTCTATAAATATTAAAATTTTTTTTTAATTGTATTTATTGTTTATAGAAATATCTCATATTTGGCTTGGAGGACTTTATAATTTCAATAAAAGTGAATGGACATGGATTCATAATAATAAAGTAATACCAATGAAAAATAATGATATTAATTTTTCCATTTGGTCACAAAGTATTATCGATCCTGAATATCTTGAAGAAGAACCATTATGTTTGAATTTAGATAGAACTGATCATACGAAACCACATTTTTATGGTCTAAATTGTGAAAGCAAACAACCTTTTGCTTGCCTTATAAGTAAATTTTATGTTTATATGTTATTGATTTTTACTTTACATTAAATAAAAAAAATTTTTTCATGCTATCAAAAAATTACAGATTGTGAGCAACCACCATCAATAAATCATGGATACTGGAATTGTAATAATAACAGAACGACTAAATCATGTTCATTAGAATGTCAAACAGGATTTTTTACAGTGGGATTAAAAAATCTTTATTGTAATTTTCACATTGGATGGTTTAATAAAGAAAATTGGCTGGAATTTCCACTTTGCTTAGGTATTACGTGTTATACTCTTTAGTTAAATAACTCGTGTCACAATTTTCATAATTGTTTAATTTGTATATATTGATTTCTAATTTTCCCGACAAATCGATTAATGAATATTAACTTTTTTCATTACTAGATAATTAAAATGAATAAGAAATTTGTTTAAACCTCACAATAAATTTTTCTTTTAAAAAATGCTTATTAACCATAATCAATCACGTGTACATATAACATAATGCTTTAAAACTATAAAAATATTATTTTTAATTTATATTTATAATATGATTGATATATTATAATTTTCTATTATACAATATAAAAGCAAAAATATATTTTATAAAAATATTAGATCATTAACTAATTACACCTGTCATACTTAAGACACTTTAATATAACTGATTTCCTTGAAAATAAAATTCTTAATGAATAGCGCTATAAACTGGTGACTCCGACTTGATTGTTAAAAAAAGGGTATTATAAACGTGCGAGTGTGTGTAAAGTAGAAAGAAAAAAAATCATGAAGACTATAAGCAATACATTCGAAGTTGCAGCAAGTGAAACTATAGCATTTTACCTTCCATACTGGTAGTAACAACTCGAATATCACCATTTTGCCCAATAAAGTGGTAATATAATTCTAACAATTAAAGCACCATTTGGACTATTTAAAATTATAGATTATTAAGCCAAATATTACTATGTAGTATTCAAAATAGATGTCAAGCACATAAGCGAATTCGAAAACGTATCAGAAACTGGCTCATGGAAAACAAATACGAAAACATCAGAAGTATGCTGAGAAAAAGATTGTCTTACTCGGATTTTCACGATTTTGCAAGTTGTTCGAAGTGGAAGATTTATGTAACCAATCACCTTTACAAATTTAGTAACATCTAAACCACCAGCAGACTCCTTAATCGGCGAAAAATTTTTTGCCAGAAATGTCAACCAACCATTTACTAATCGAAACACGAACAATTTTAGCTTATGATATGTTGAAATTATTAAAAATCAAATTCTGCAAAACAACTGCTAGACCAGAAGATTCTCAACATAATATAATAGCAATTTTTAAAAGAATGCAAGAAATACAGACACAAATCAATACTCTGGTAGACGATTTACGAAGACTTCAATATTGGCTCTGTAAATTATCGATGACGTACTAGGCGAAGCGGATGCAAACGTCAAAATAATGGATTATGCTGTTATCATAACCAATTCGTCAAAAAATTGTGAATCCCCAAACGGTCAGAACTGTTGAGAATAACAACGAAATTCAGCGATACTACAAACAGTTAAATTTTTGTCATTAATAAAAACACAAATACCAAATTCCTCATTGATATAGGCGCTGATGTCTGTATGTCGATTACGTCTACTAAAAAACAAAATATGTTTTATATGCAGTTAATGAAACACTAATTATGATAGATCGAAATACAAATATTATATATATATTCCGTCGAAGCTTTCTATGGAGCTTTATTGTAACTAATGTAAGCACGTCGGTCATCGAAATTTTTTGGCAGGTTATAATCTCTTGGTAATTGTCAAGATTAAAAAATTAATTGTGCAACTCAACTACAGTTGGAATACTACCTTTATAATGTAGCTATATATAAACTGAAACTGTAATAATAAATTCAAGATACCATCAATTGCTAACAGAATTTTCTGACGATACAAGGCTTCTCATTACCATATCGAAAAAACGCTCGGACCACCCAATTTCAGCAACGCCGAAAGCTGGTACATGACGCCTAAGACTGACGAAGGAATAAATTAAGCTAATGTTACAAAAAGGTATAATTCGTCTATCAAAGAGTAACTATTCGGCGTTATTTCATCTTGCTCCTAAGAACGATGAAACACGAGAAGCACCAAGCTATGCAGCGACTATTGAGCGTTAAATGTAAAAACCAAGACAGATAGGTATGCACCACAACCTGTCGAAGATTTTACCGAGAATGTTAGAAGTAAAACTGATTTTCAAAAATTGATATGATTCATTTGTATTATAAAAACCTGTTTCGTCTGCATCTATAGAAAAACAACAACAATAACTCTGTTTCGATTTTACGAATATCTCTTTACTTCATTTTATGTAATTCTGGCCAAACTTACAAAGATTATGTGTGTACCCATACATATATGACTTCATTATTTTTTCTAAAAATAGAATATAGTACATAGATCTCCTAAAAATTTTATTAAATCACTTGAGTTGTGACACGGATGTCTTCACCCGCTGTGCAGTAAGGGGGGGGGTGGAATGTGGTAAGATAAAACTCGCTGATTCCAGGGTTTGGTGAGAAGAGGGAAAGTGTGATGAAGGGAGTTGGATACCAGAAGGTGAATTCATAATAAAATAAAATAAAATTTCATTTTTAATTAATCCCATTTCGTCGGCGCGAGCCGAAGATGTTGATATATTCCTTCAACAAGTAAACGAACATTAACAAAACAAAAAAAATATTTATAATAATAAACGTTATGACAATATTTGAAACTAAGAATTAATAATTGAATCAAATTAAATTAAAGTGGAATTGTGCCGATCGGCGCTTTCACGCGTTCGCTTATTGACACGCGACATGAGGTAGGAGAGCAAGGCGATGTTCGGCTTTGGCATCATATTATGCCTCGCGACTAAGTCTATCTCTAAGTGTGTTAAAACCTTCGCTGGTTTATAGGTAAAATTCGATACGTATTAAAACTTCTCGTATGTTACATCTCCTAGGCAGGGGGGAAAACGCCTTTTCCCAGCGGTCTTCGATTTCGCTTCCGGGGTACGTATTCGCGGACCTTGATGCTTGACTGAATTACCTCCGCCCTTACTGTCACCAATGATTCCTCCATACACACTTGGTACCGAAAGGTTTCAGCACCCGTTATTGCTAAGGGACTTGTGATCTCCAGCTCTTCAGCAGCTGCCCCGAGGACCTCGCTGCTGGTGAGGGTTGTCACCAACCCGAGGTCACGTCCTTTTCTTCTTTATTGAGAGATGCAATTGAATTTAAATTCACAACAATTTCACTCGTTGTCGACTATTGCGGAGACATTTATGATTGCTAGTTCGGACACTCTAGTTGTACCAGGAAAGAGGGTTTTTGGTACCCGGCTTGTGGCTGTCCTTGTCTTTTCCCGCCGCTGATTCCGTAAGGGGATGCATCATTGCTGTTTCACCTCGTTGCCACTCACCTCTTGCTCCGAGTATTATCAAAAATAGGCACATTAAGTGTACGGAAAAAATAGTTTATACCGCATTTAAAGGGAAGAAACGTGAACGAACGAGCTAGCTCGTCATATAGTCAATATAGAGTTATTATAAACCGACTAAAATATATTTTTTATGGCAATGAAATTGAATTCCTCAGTCATGTAGTAAAAAAATATGAATAAGACAAAGGAGTTTTCCTTTGGCGCAACAGGCAAAAATTCAAGATGCACCAACCCGGCCAGTGCGTTGGCCGGTAACGGTCACCCAATGGGGGGCCTCCCAATGAAAATGGGTGGGCGTCCCGGAGGAACCGGGAACTCAACGGCCTCGCGAGGAAGAACTCGCAAGAGTCCGGAGGATTGAGAAGTCAGCAAGCGGACTGAAAGGTCGTAACCGAGTGACCAGGGACGATGACCCCCTTTCCCGTTCCCCTCAGCATCATGGTGGACCCAGAGAAAGTCAACAGAGGGAAGTCAAAAGCGAGGAGCGAGAACCGCAACATCCCGAAGAAAGCGTATTCCTGCAGCAAATGCGATAAGCGAGTGAGTACCTGCCCTGCTGCCGCGGTCTATCGAAGGCCAAGATGTACCCGTGTCGAAATAACTGCGTTTCTTTTTCGATGCTCCAGTCTCATTTTTTTTCTTTTCTTCTTGGACACTGTAAATAACTCGTGCGGATCAATTTAATCATCATGTTATTTAAGGTGTATATTTTGTTGTATCAATAAGCGAATAGTGAATAAAAGAAACAGCTACGGTATAATAACTTAAAACCCGCGTTATTATTATCATTGTTAGTTTTTTTTTGTCGCCCCTTACGCCTCCCCCATCCCTCTACACCACATCCCACCAAACCCTAGAGACGACGAGCTCCATCCCGGCCCACCCCCCTTCCCCTTTGTACGGTGGGCTAGACCTAGCCCCCGTTACAAAGGTTTGATACATTTTACAGCTATTACCACTAAATTACCATCTAAGGAGAGTAAAGTCTGTTAAAGCTGCATTATTAAATTAAAAAGACAAGGTAGAAATGGTTTTTATAATGGCCAGAGGCAGCTTAAAAAATGCTGCAATGCACGCTCTAGTTGATAAGTTGTTAATTGTAGCTAATGCATCAGACCACATAATCGACACCGTTTTCCAACAAAAAAAAGGCTGGCAACTGCTGTCATTTTTCATAAAATCCCTTTTTCCTCGTTAAACAAATGTAGTGCGTACGATCATGGTTGATTACCAATCTGTTTAGCTATAAAACATTTCAAATACTAGATTGAAGGTCGAACACTGCGTTCACGGTAAAGTTGACACAAAAAAACATTTATAATTGATATTTGTAATAAAAAGTCATTAACTCGATCAATGCAATTAAACTAGCCTTAATGTTATCCGATCCCAAAATTAAAAAAAATGCTAACAAATAATAAAACCGCCGAAAATAAAAAGAAAATGATACAGGACCAAAAATATCTAAGAAATACAAGCACCCATGCCAAACGCGAACAAGTAGAAATGTTAGTTTTCCCAATAGACTGCTGGTCGGTTGCAATAAAAACGAGTTTTCAAAATCATAAATACGACACCATATACTTATTATCATAAATGATAATACACGTTACAACTAAGCCGTATATTAAAATTTATGAAATATATACCACTGTTAAGCGATTGATGTAATGGACAGTGTGGAAGATTAAGAAACAATAAAATTATAAAGGCTTCTACAACTTATGTCTTCTAATAGGGCAAATGTCCCAATTCAAATATCTCGTTTATGATGAAGCAAATTCTGCACAGGTACGATACCATCACTTTGAGCGAGATATTTAAAAATATATAAGGGCATAGAAAATGAATGACAGAAGTTTTCCAAGCGTAAGAGTGGTACGATATGACCTGCGCCAGAATCCAAATGTATCATCTAAATTGCAATGTAAATGCGGACTAAAAATAAAAAATAGAAAAAAAAATAAAAACTGATTTTCCGTATATTGAAATCCTCAACAAGCAGCATCCTGAAAGTATATTGATATAATAATATACAACTTAGTAATGTACATACATAATTTATAATGATATGTTTTGGAATATTATTTCAAGATAATAAAATGAAATTATTAAATAGATTAAAACATTAATCAAAATTTTCGATTTATATCCTCTCAGAAAACTGAATCTAGAAGATTAACTAATCTGAAAATCACAGTAAAACTTGTTTGAATCAAAAACTTTTATTGGAAACACATCATTAGAAGTATGTATACTCAATAATTTTCTAATTAACTTTTCAATTATTCGCATTATATATGTATTCATCATATAGATTTTTTGTTTATATTAATTCAATTTTTTAAATATTATAGTTCGTTTAAAGACTTTAAAATTATGATAAAAACAGATATTTTCATTATTTTACCTGAATAATTATTTGTTAAAATATTCGAGATTAGTCATGAACAGTAGTAGATATAAGGTATACAATAATATTTAATAAACGCTAAAGAATAGTCTCTTAATTTATTAGTATTATAATAATATTAGTATAATATAAAATTATCCTTTGATTTTGCAATGAAAAGTAGAACTAAAAAAAATTTTAATTAATTGTTAATATATTATTAAATAACTAGCAGATCGATTTAGTAAATCAGTTTTTTGTGTTTGTCAATTTTTATTTGCTGCTCAATAGTCAAGAAATTTAGGAAACTTAAATCTAAGGTTTTTTATCACAGCGTAAATGTAAGAATAAAAAAAAATTAAAAAAAGTTTTTTTTTATGATAAATGGACCTAAATATATATGAATTTGAAGTTTCTAAAAGGTTCAAATTATCTTTACGCGTGAGTAAAATATCAGAAAAAAAACGATAAAAGATTTGGTATAGTAATAACTTTTCCTAAAGAATTTCTTCGAGAAAAGGAAAAAACAAATAATAAAATTGAAACTAAAGAATTACTAAAAAAAAAGCTCGACAGTAAAGAATATTAAGTACTATAGATTTTTGTATATAGATACAATAGTATACTATAGATTTTGTATAAATTATTGCTCTACTTTTTTACTCCTTTTCCTTTACCTTAAATGTCAGCTTTATTATTTTATGTTAAAAAGCCTATCAGCATAGGAAATTAATGCGCGCCGTTAAAAATCCTGTTTTAGTAAATTACTAAAACTTAGTTTAAGTATAATAAACTACATAAAGATTGCAAAGAAAGGTTATATGAAGTTACTTAAAAAGTTGAACTTTTATTTTCATATTATTTTATAAATAAAATAGACAACAATATCATATGTAAAAAAAAGTTTTTTTTTCATATTTGTTGATAACAATAAGAGAAAATATTTTATTTAAATAAAAGATTTCTAATATACACTGGCTACTTAGACTCAAGAACTTTTGTGTAAATAATTAATGATATTGCATCATAGAAATCAAAGATGAAGGTCAAAATGAAAGTAAATTTGACACAACTAATTAAGCCTAATTATTAAAATTTTAATTTCACCATAGCAGCTTAAATTTCGAATTAAGGTTACGAAATACTTAAAAATTGGTCCTAAATCATTCAATTTTAAATTTGATTTATTAATATCTTTGTGTATTAAAATATTTTTCTTACTCGCTTTTATTTATTTTTTTTTATTGGAAACTATACAATAAGTACATGAAATCTTAATTTTGGTTTTCGAGAGCAATAGATAAACTAGCAAATTGTATTTTAAAGAATTATTGTAAAGCAAATGATTAAAAAAACCTAAAATATAATTTATACAATTATATTAATTAAAAACAACAACATTTCACTAATAACATTATTAGGTAGTAAACGAATATATAATTACTCTTAATGAAGAAATTAACATTAACTATATAACAACAATAATATTAGTCACGAATGAAAAAAAAATTTAGCGTTCACTACAAACATTTTCTTGTATTATTATAAATAAGGTACTACAATAATAGGAAAAATTAATACCATCTAGATTTTCCTAGCAATATTGAAGTAATGATACATTAATAGAAAATACAGTTAACACCCTATTAATACACCATCTAATCAAAGGGGGTCATTGGAATAAAACCCACTTGAAGTTAACTACGAGAGCTAGATACGAATACTGCTGCGAACAAAGCTGCGTATTATCTAATTCGTCATTTTAAATCTGTATAGTACGCAAAAAAGTAGATTTTTCTTTCAAATTCATGAAGTGAGACAACTGGTCTATTAATATATGAAAAAGGGTCCACGATACAACTTGTGACTTCGGCGACAAGTGCTATGTGTGGTAAAGCCCGTACTCCTATACTCTAATTATTTAACTGTACGTTCTACTGTCTCGACACACCACTACGTTACTGCAGCAGCTTACCCCTTCGCTCCGTCGCTAGCTAACTGCAGCTCTCCCACTTCTACACTACATTGCTGCATGGTAAGAATGTTGCCTTACTACTTTACCGCTCTGTAGATGTGCATGCATTTCTTCCATTTCCACTTGTAAGAACTAAGCTCATACTACGTTATTGCTCTACCCTCAACTATCCGCTCTCATGCGCTTAGTTACGCATGTCCTTTCTTCATTTTCTACTCTCTCTACTCTATACTCTGCAGTAGATGAAATTCATAGTGTGATCATGGCGTAAACTTTCTACTTACAACATTTAAAGCAACAACTTTCACGACCAGAAATGTAGCAATAATATGTTATTTATCATATAATATAAATGTTGAATTGCTAAGAATAATGAGATGATAAGCTGGTAAATTTAATTTAATTTTTTTTATATCTTATACACAATTAATTTTAACATTTAAAACTTAGTAAATAGAAATAAAATTATTAATAAACATGAAAAAGGATAAATTTTCATTGAAATTAACTTCAAATATCCATAAATTATAGGAAGCCTTGAAAAAAGACTATCTTTTATAAATAAAATATACCCTGTTAATATCGGAAACTATAATTAGAAGGTAAATAGCAATATATTAGTCAATAAGATTTAATGTTAAAAAATTGTCACTAATAAACTCTTATACATTTTTATATATACGACTCTAGTTTGTGTTAAGCTCTTTAAAAAAATCAAAAATTTCTATTATAATTTTTAAAATATTAGGTCAAATATTTTTTGTACAATTTCAGATATAAAGGACTATTTAAATCGTTTAATAAGATCATTGAATGAAGATCTACAAAAGAGTTCAGGATACTATATTGTTTTATCTCATCTAAACGGAAAAATTCAATTTTTATCTCTAAAATTAATCACGAAATTGCTGAATTTATTTCCGTAAGTATCACATTAAAAAATTTTATACAAAAAATATAATTTTTAAAGTATAGTGTAATTTTTTACGTAATGATTTTATAATTTACTTAAATTAACAAATACAGGATGAGTTTACATTATTATATAAATTATTTAGACTAAAAAAATTTTTTAAAATGGGAATGGCACACTACATGAACGGTTTAAATAACACCATTCCCTACGAGCAAACTGATACGTGTACCGCATTAAAAATGATATTTTCAATGAATACATCAATTACACAAAAACAAGAAGGCAATAATTCACAGCAAACAGATTATACTACCTGGGCGAAAGATATATTTAAAAACAATGGACATAGAACTGTAATAAGTAAGTAGTTAATAACTAAAAAGAATAAAAAGTTCCAACAATGTAATTAAATCAATTTATTGAACCTATTTTAATAAAAGTGAATAGTTTTTCCTTTTGTACAATTAATAACTCGATTCGAAAAAAATATCTAAATAATTTTCAGTCTTTTTACTTTAAAAGAATGTGATTTTATTAATACAAGACATACCGAAATCATACCAATTTCAGTTACACAAAACAATGTCTTAACTTTTATCTAAATGTTCTTTAAGATGGTTTTTTTGGTATGATTAAATAGAAAATTTTTAATTTTATAGCTCTTACATTTTATTCCACTTTTAACAAATATTAAATTACATAATAAAATCTTATAAAGACAACACTATTAGGAAATAATCATTTTCTAACAGATGATTTATTTATATTTAATAAAGATAACAAAATTTTTAAATTTCAAAACATCTTATTAAAATATTTTTTATAAATATAATAGCTTAATTTTCATTTATGTTATGCTACTTTGAGCCCTTTTTCATTTCTTAACACTTGAGTATCGACCTCACATCCAACCTTAATTTTCCTTTCCTTGATAGGAATTAGCGAGATGTTCAATTCGAATGATATCGAAAAGATAATTAATAATATTGATTCCATTAATGGAATCCTAATCAGTCTTTATAAATAATACTATATTGTTGTTAATAACATTGTAAGTGATAGAAAATACTGCTTCTCCTGCAACTAAAAATGCAACTTCATTAAATAACTGCCAACATTGCGAGATAATATAATCTTCCAATATACTTATGTAAATATTTGTTATACGATAACTGTACAATTGGTTTTGATTAAATAAATTCCTGAGTATATATAAAACATGATATTTTTTAAAGTTACTTTAGTCTATTATTTATGAAAAATTAATTAAATAACTGCCACATTATCCTATTAAAGCATTATTTAATTTAGTAATAAAACTAAAGAGTGAGTTTATCGAAAAAACTTAAATTTTAACTAATTACTACACATCGTTAATAAATTCGTGATCATTTTTAAATCAAATGTATGTGTTATGCAATACTGCGTACAAATTATATGTATGCTGTCAGTTTTAAATTACTTAAATTATATTTCGATTGTTTAAACAACAGTATCGAAAATAATAATTGAAAAGTATAAAAAATTTTTTAATTTAAAATATGAAATAAATATAAAAAGAATTGACTAATCTACAATATTCTAATGTCGAAAATCATGCGAAGATTACTTCTAATATATTGTGAACGATGCTAATATTATTATGAACTTTAATAAAAAATATTTCCAATATAAATAACGTTATATATATAATATAAATAGAAGATTAGCATTTACCTTTAGTCTTCATTTCATAATACATTAGCAAAAAATCGAATCCAAATTTTATAAACAAAATATTTACGCAAAGATTAAAAATTACGTAATAATTTTTCTAAATACTTTTCTTCTAACATTTTTTTATCTTTATACTTTATTATTTTAGTCAGTATTATGGATTCTATTAGTGCTCGTCACAATCAAGATATTTTTGAACGATTAAGATCAATTGGTCATTATGTAATATCATTTGGCTTACAAAATGATTGGGCGTCACTGTTACCTATTACAACTATTGGATTTGACAAACGTCTCAATCTTTTTTTATTTGACGAAAAAGAATTTCAAACAATTGTGAATGAATTTGAACGTAATATTATTATTTAATGTTATTTATCACAAAATATATTCATTTCTTTACCTAAAGAAAACAGACTTCTTTAAGCTTTTTGAGTGTTTTTACTTTAATTCTAACCATATAATGTCAAAATATTTAATTGATTACTTGAACTATAAGTTTAATTTAAACAATCGATTTTTTTATCGAACAGTTTTTCTGTAAATGCTTTATATAAAATATTAATAAACAACATCGTTGATGTAAATTTTTTAGAACGCATGTAAATTAGCATGTAATTTTTGTATAACAACTTAAACTTCTGCTTAATTTTTCTAAAACTATACTTATACAAAATGGGAGTCCAAATAATAATAGAATACATATAAATAAATATAAATATAGGTGTAAATATATTTGAAGCGCCTAATGCACTTCTATTTATCCTTGGCTTCTTTACTTATAAATATATCTCATATCTGATTAGATTAGTCATACATTGTCACTACAAAGATTAATCTTATGTAGTTTCAATACTTTAACACTATTACAAAATTTGTTTAATCTGCTTAATCAAAATAAATTTACAACAGAATAAAACAAAATTTATCTAATCAAATTTCAAATGTTAATATATTCATATTGTACTTTTAATTGCTCCACTATTACTAATTATCAATGCTTTAATCAATCTCAAAATACTCATTTTTAGTCAATCAAAATAGTTTAGAAGTTAATAAAATTAAAACTAAAATTACCAAACTGTCCTCTTAATATAATATCGCTCAAGTTCTTAATTTTTAAAAAGATATTTTTCATTGTTTAATCGTTCTTATTTAATTACCCATCAATTATTTTCAAGTGCAAAAACTCTCAATAGTGTAAAAAAATGAAAAACCATTTTCTACTTGAGTATTTATGGTTTAAGTTAAGTATACCTTACGCAAACATTATATAATAGCAAATAAATTAGCAAAAAAAGCGAAATATTATAAGCTTAAAGTCTTCTGTTTTTTTTTATATTATGTATACATATGTTTATACATTAAACCGAACTTTATATATTTACAGAAATAAAAAGTAAACCATTAATCTGTATGTATAAATATAAATTAATCTATTTAAAAAAGCGATGAATTTTTTAAAAAAATGTTTGTAATTTTACATTTTTACAGGTTCACAAAATCTGCTAAATTCATATTTAAACATGACTGATAAAGAAGCAATGAAAAATTCTACAAATGGTTAATGTTATTAAATTACGCCATATTCTTAAAAAATATTAATTGTGTAAAGTTATATTAATGGATAAAATTTTCAGATTATATAAATATCACCGAACCAACGACTTACATCGAGACAGGTTAATAATTAATAATGATTAACTGTAAAATGATATATTAATACAAAATTACTAGTACTGTAAAAATCTTACATATTTATCTAAATTTGAATAATTTATTTACTGTATATAAAACATTAACAGAAGAAAATTCAGCAGAAAAAGAAATAACTTTAAATAAAAAAGATGAAGTATCCGAAAATAACCAATCATTAAAAGATGAACGATTTCAAGAATTATATATGGATAAAGAAAAAAATAAACACATATCATAGAATTGACTGATTAAAATAGTAAGTTTTTAATAAAATTATAATGATGGTTACTATTTATGAATCAAATATAATATGTAAACTATATTAATATCTCATCTCATATCTAAATCACAATATAAGGTTTCAGGTTGTTTAAACACAGGATCCATTACTAATCAACAAAGATTTTTCCTACGCTTATAATAGTATAATCATAATAGTACACAGTATTAAAATATATTGCAATTCTACAAAAACAAAATTTCGTCGTATCCAAAAATTAAAATATATTACTTGTATGAACAAAAGTATATACATTACTAATTTTAGTATTTTAAAATATTATCATAAATTTTTTTATTAGTTCTCTTAAAATAAATAAAAAGTATATATTATGTATTGTATACTTAATTATATAATAACAGCAATCCTGACATAAGAACATCAATTTTTTAGAAGTTTCAGAATATATATTTTAATATTTAAGACATTGATCTTGATTGTATATAGATGCATAATAAACTTTTTGGTATAGTTTTAAATTTATAGTAAAAATTTATTTTAAATAATGTACAAAATATTCATAAATATTTTAGTTTAGTAGTAAATTACTGAAATTTTTCGTAAATATCAAAATTATCAAAAGAATGAAAATATATACAAAGAATTTTATAACATATAATTATACTTAATTAAACTTACATTTTTTTTATATATTAAAAAAAACCATACAACGAACTACAATTTTATCATATTTAAAGTATTAATCTTTTATCATTTAAATAATATATTTGTTTACGTAATTACAAAAAAAATAATTATAATAATGATTCTTTTACTATTTTTAATAAGAAGTAAAAATTAATAGAATAAAGTTACAAAAGACTATATCAAACTAGAAACCGTACTGTGAAATACAATAATTGAAATTACAATATTAATTAATTAAAGTTAATGCATTGGTGCAAACAGTATCTAAAAATGAATTTTTAGCAACAGGATTCACTAAGTTTTTGTGTAGCCTAAATGTTCTCAATATATATATATATATATATTATCAGTTGGATGCGGAATACAAAATATGATTAATACAGTATAGTGTAACGTTATTTACGTGTATTATTAGTCAAAATTCTGACCGGTATTCAGTCACTGAATAATTGCAAAAATATCTATATCAGTTAAATTTCTTCTTATATGTTAGGTAAAAAAGGCATGTTTTGCCTCAAAAGACGTCTGCGCTAGTTTTGAATGTCCGCGTTCATTTTGACCGTTGGAAGTATTTTTATTTACGTTTAAATTTAAGTAACAAAAGCGTAGGTATGTTCGGAAAATATCATTTTTCCGAACATACGGGTCATAACAATACATTCGTTTGTTCAAAAGAGTAAAGTTATCGCGTTCGGAAAAATATGACTACGATGTTGATTTCCAGAAAATACGTTTTCGCGATGAACCAATCCCTTATTATATTGAATACAAGCAATGTCCTAGACCATTTGCCGTTTTAGTTATTTGATCGCGCCGAGACAAAGCAACGATAATAACGTTCGGAAAAAGGGACCCTTTTTTTATTGCATACGGTTCGCATGGGACCGACCGCGCGAAAGATGCGCAATGACCGCTCGAGGAAAAGACCCTTTTCCTCGATGAAAGGGTCGGATTGTACTGACCGTGTTGGGTCGACCGACACAAAAGGATTTTCTGCCTCGCGCCCAGATTATTCGAACAAGCGATAATTATGTTCGGAAAAAGAATACTTTTTCCGAACGTATGATTTATGCTAAAACCAACTTGAGGATTTTCGTCGATATGCCGCGACAATGAAGTCATTCGTAAAGGAAACAACAAAGTGATTTTTGTGTAACGGTCAAGGCCATTCCACCTTCCAGGATCGCGACGAATTGCGACTGTAATTACTTGTAGTTTTTCTCATTGTAACCCCTCTCTCGGGAATTTCACCTATGTATGGGCCTCCCACTCTTTGTAAACGAAAAATAAGTTAATAACTGCGAGTCATTAAATATCGGAAATGTTGTAAGACTCCGGCAGTTCCACCCTGAGAGTTCCACCCTGGCAGTTCCACCCAAGAGTTTCACCCTAGTGTTCCACCCAAGAGTTCCATCCAAGTGTTCCACCCTAGTGTTCTATCCGACTGTTCCACCCTAGAGTTTCACCCAAGAGTTCTACCCTAGTGTTCCACCAAAGAGTTCCACCCAAGTGTTCCACCCGAAAGTTCTATCCCGGAAGTTCCATCCGAAAATCCTACCTAAGAGTTCCAACGAAATTGTCAATAAAACACTTTAAAAGGCATCACGTTCAGTCCACTCATTTCTCCTTAAAACATTAATCTCCTTACGTAAGGTAACGAGATCATTATAGAACAGATATACAGTTTTGTATATACTGCTTCGTAACTTACCGCGAGGAAGAGGAATTCTCTTAAAAGTGCAGTTGAGCACCCTCACGAAGCAAACATTATATAACTCCAATATGAAATGTACGTAAGTACTTTCCTACAATATGTTTTTTAAAATGGAATATTTAATAAATTAAGAAGAGCTAATTTCTTTTTAAAATAAAAAAGCGGTACAATAAATTTATTTTAAAAATATTTAAAAATGAAAAGGATACTTCAAAGATAAAATTAATAATGCTGTAAACAATATAAAGCAATTGTTCGCGCGTTTAGTCCTCGGCGGGTCGCGAGTCTCGGATAGGGAAGCGGGATCGGGGATGCAAATAATACAACATTTTTGGGCGTACATATTTATATCTTTATTGCCCATGAATACAATATCAGCATTAAAAACCCCCTCGGTCGGGGGAAAAAGCCTGTTTCGTTCCGCGGCGCCGCTCACACTTCGCATCCATAACCCACGCAATTACATCATTCGCGCGCACCACCACCCCTCGCATTTACCCTACCTGAGCTCTCCTCCCCTTGCCTTCTTCTCGCCTGCGTACTTGCTGTGGCCGACCGCGTCGGATCGCCACGCGCCGAGTGATCCTCTTGCCGTGGCTAGACTTCGGGTCTCCACGCACCAAGCTGGTGTCCAGGCCTTATACACTCTCTCTCAAGTATGCCTGGGTGCGTCGATCCCGAGGATCAACGGCTTCTGGGTGTCCTCGCAGGTCTCGTCAGTTCACCTTCACTCACTCATGGCTCTCACTCACTTCCCTTCGACTCACCGACTTCCGTACTCTCACTTCCGAGATAATTTTCCGACTGACTCTCAGCCCTCCTGGCCCTTTCCTCTTTTCCTTTTCCTCCCACGCAGCGCATTTTCGTTGGGACGCCTTTCCTCCTCTATCGTTTTTCTCCCCGCCATTCGCGCGTCCTCTTTCAGACCCTTCGATTGCGCGACTGTCCGCCGTTCCGACGGCATTCGGGCCTTTTGGCCCGAACAGCAATAAATGCATTTTTAAATATATCTTTAATTCACCTTTCAGATCTCAAAAATCCTGCTCAGCTGAAATATAAATAATTATCTAAGCATTCTTCCAATTGAGATTGTAATGTGAGAGGGCTTAAGCAGAAATGGGCCTAGTGGTGAATAGCTGTATTTATGGAGGAGTGTGGAAGAGAGCTATAAATTAGGTAAAGCTATCACGTGAATACGAGAAAAAACATAGTACGTTCCATACCACTTGCAGCTCAGGTTTACATGAGAACCAATTCTCTCGTTTTCACCTGTCCATTCCAAATGGACTCCTAGTGAGTCCTGAGGAACGGTCGAGGCAGAATCTTATTTATATGAGAAATAAGTTACCTTTCATTACATTCAGGAAAAGATGTAATAATTAGTACGCTCATATCCAAATCTCAAGGTGTTTGTAACCCTGCCCGAGGGACTGGTCGACCGTAGCATACCAGAAGTAATGGCAAACGGTGTCTTCGAAAAACTGGGAAAAATTTCCGAGTATTTAGCCTTACCACCTTTGTAGTATCACACAGGTTTTTGGCTCGAGGTTCTGTGATACCACACAGGTACTCCTTGGGGCTCCGTAGCAACGAACATATTAATTTTCAACTTCTTTTATGATCAGAAATTGATAGTCGTCATTAATAAATCGTCAGAAGTAATGCGGGTTGCTGGAAGGAGGAAGGCTTAGGAGCGGAGAGCGTTCAAAGCTGTCCCAACTATCTCCTTCGTACATGTTGGAGATGTTGAGATGTTATAAGGTCAGAAGAGATGGCCCAGAGTGGAAAAGACTTCATCCGCTGACCTTTGGTTGCGCTGATTGGTCTGATAAAGACTATTTATTTGCATGGAGGAATCACATTTGAGGCGGGTAGGGCCAATTAACGGTAGTTCTGGTGAGATAAAAGTATCCTGACTAATTAATCACCCCTGAAATATTTGTGCATTTCCGGAGTGAGTGGACTAGGGTTATAGATTATTACCTTAAACTGTAGAAAAACCCTGCTATGTATATACGTAAGTTAGTTTAATGTTGTAAAGAAAACAACTCACCACTAATAATGGGATTCGAAGCCAACTCACACCATAGAATTTAGAGTAGCAAGTATATCAATTATAAATGCTCCAAGTTGTTAGAGTGGATATTCTAAATGTGGATAACACGCATACCTTCGAGAATACAAACTGGGAAGTAATATATATGTTACTATGGCATTCACAAAAATCATACACGCGGTCAGAGACTGAAGGGACAGCAATAAATCGTTATTGTCCGGCGACTCTCATTGCGTACTCAATTGATGTATCTATTAGGGATTCGCCTAAGTGGGTGAAAAGCCCTCAGAAACAGATTTGTGTTTTTATTAGTAGGAGATGGAGAAGTTAAGAGATTTCAAACTTGCCATAAGAGACCAATTTACTTTGGAAACAGCATCGACGGAATTTAGATACTGCATCGTTCAAGCTCTTGAGGCAGGCTAATAATCAAAATAAACTACTACAAAAGGCAAAATATGTTGGGTGATTCGATATAAAGACACGTCAAGTAAATGTAGATATAGTATTAGGGAAACCAAAATAGACAGTTGGCAAAGTTTCTGCGAAGGCACCTGAAATTGTATGAAAGCATTGAGAATAAGCAGGATTTTGGCAAAGAATCTTGATGTCATTCTAGAAATGCTCAAGCTGAAAATACGCTCGTACGGATGTAGATATTCTGACTCATCTTATCTGCACTCAATTCTTCAGTTTCCAGGGAGACAGATGCACCGAGAAGAGAAGAAAGATTGCAGGCGTACATTTATTGAGAAAGGTATAAATCTCTAACTTTCTAACAGTATTATCATAAATCGTTTAAATCACCTGAACCGGATGACATCTTCCCGGCTTTCTTACAAAAAGCAGAGGAACATACCATCGGGCGGATGATGAGACTGGTGAGGTCTAAAATTGCACAGGATCTAAGCCCTGGGGTATGGCATTAAGATAGTTTTTATTCCTAAGGCTGGGAGATGCGATTCACATCTCCGAAAGACTTGAGACCAATCAATTTCACCTCCTTCGTATTGAAAATAGTGGCAAAGCTGGTCAAAAATTATATCAGGGAACTAATCCTCAGAGATGGGGCCCTTTAAAAAGACCAACATACCTAAAAGACGGGTAGGTCCACGAAGACTCCTCTTTTCAGATCGGTAACCACTTTCTAAGGGTAACAAAGGCTACGTAATGGGGGCATTCCTCGACATAAAAAGATCTTTTAACCATACCTCGGGGCTCTGTTGACTCAGGATGCCCTCAGAGTAAAAAAGGTATTTCCATATTTTATTGGATGTTGAAGTTAATAAAGCAGAGAGATTATATGTTAAACCAGTCACTATAAAAATTAGTTTAAATGATGGATTGAAAAAATGAATCATTGCAACGTTTTATTTATCATAAATATATTATTTACTGCTAAGCTAGAATTTATAGATATGAAAACGCATTGAAAAAAGCACATTAGTTTAAAGAGACGCAGACGGTGTAGAATAGTTTTCCAAAAACTGAAATATTAGGATTATGCATAGTAAAATCTTCATGCTTAGTGGATTACCATTTCTAAAATTTTATAGGTAGTAAAAAAGCAAAGAAAGGTTAATAAGAGCCGAGAAATTCTAGTCACTCTAAATTTTAAATACAGCTAGCCAATAAGAACCAAAATTTTACTGTGCACAAATTCTCATTTCTGGCATCATTGATGAGAAATTAAAAATTTTTCTACATTAGATCTACATATCGAATTGACCTTCTCATACCAATACTTTAAAAATAGTAAGCTTAAAATTAATTTTAAACCGTAAAATGTGAAAAAATTTAATTATTTGAATAAAAAGTGTAATTTTTTATACATAATTAAATGTTTACATAGTAAAATTAATGATTAGTATTTATTTTATTTCTGGACTGATTATATCGATGAAGACTAGAATATAAATTAAAAATTATCACGCGCAATTTCGTAAATTTTGACCTTGACAAATGTTTATTAAAAATACATTTAATAAAATTTTTTCTTTAATATTTACAACAGTGTAACGGCACAATTTTTTAAAGCACAATTTCAAGACTAAATTGAAAAAATGTTTTTTTTTAAAAAGAAATTTCGATAATTCCATGATTCTTCCAAATGATTAATAAATGAATGCAACCTCACTACCCAGTGTACGATTATACATTTAAAAAGAATTATCCGCACCATTCTATAAGTTAACTGTAGAATCTAGACATTAAAAATTTTGTTAATGTGCTTAACTATAATGTCTTAACGTTAATGACTACATGGCGTCTTTTTTCTCGCAGTTTGTTGGAACAGATAAGGTATCAGTTATCAATTGTAAGTGCGAATTTCTTAATGTGCGTTTGATTAATGAGCTACAAGTCCAATAGAGCCTAATCATAATTTATTATTGGGGTATAACTAACTACAGTGTATACGACGTTGAAACATTGTACTCTGTTTAAAAAGAGTAAAAAAAAAATAAAAAACAGTGTAATTACTAGAGGGCAAAAAAGTGCAGTGTTTGGGCCGTCTTGATTTAACTTATCTTAAAAGTTTGAAAGAAAGCCGCTTGTTGCGCAAAACTTGCGCAGAACATTAAAATTGCAACTTTTAATTCAAACATTACATCATTAATCATATACAGTAACCATCATTTTGTAAAAAATAATTAAAAGTTTTGAGTCGTAGTTTCTTTATGGAAATTTAACATTAGTTTTTAGGTTTTCTCATTCCAAAATTCTATGTATAAATCATAATTCAAACTTATTATTAAAGAAGATATTGGAGAGATTATTTATAGATATTTTTTAAAAAATCTATAACTTTTAAAAAGTTTTTTAACAGTTTATATTACACGAAGAAATTATTATAAAGTTTGGCTAATAAAAACATTAGTTTTTAGATGTTCTCATTCCAAAATGCTATGTATAAATTATAATTCAAACTTATTATTAAAGAAGATATTGGAGAGATTAATTATAGATACTTTTTAACAAATCTATAACTTTTAAAAAGTTTTTTTAACAGTTTATATTACATGAAGAAATTATTATAAAGTTTGGCTAATAAAAAAAAATTTAAATAATAATTATGTATATTAGTCAATTTTTTTACAAAATCAATTATGAATTGATTTTATCTCAATTTTAATAGAATTATTAACATATAATTTTTCTGCATATAGCTTTAAAAATCCTTAAAGTACTTGTAAAATAAAATATAAGAATTTCTTGCAATTTTCAGCAAATAGAAAAATAATTTTGTTCAAATCATTAATTGTTGGAAAATATATAATTCACATTTACTATCATACACGTATTTATTTTCCATCAAATTCATCAAATAATATTTCTTCATTTTCTATTATTTTTGGATTCAATTTTTATATTTATTGCTTCTGAAAATACATCATTAAATTAGTTAATTATTATTAGATATAATTGTTAAATTTTAAATTAGTATTTTATTTTTCTACATTTAATAAGAAATATTTACCTGTAGTTTCAATACCTTTTATTTCAAGATCTAACTGACAATTTTCAGTCTCTAATGCTGTACTTTTCTACAACTTCTATATCAGAGTCTAAAGAAAATATGTATAAAGAAAAATATTAATATAAATATTAATGAAATGTTCTACAATTAATAATTTTAAATATATAAACTATTACACTTTATGATACAACATTTTATTATTTTCATTTCTTTGTTTACTTATTAAAACACTATCAAAATAATAAAAAGATGGACAAGATTTAAAACAAAATTTTTTACTATACCTGTATCAGATAAATTTGAAACTGCTTCACTTTCAATTATATTGCTTTGTGATAAACTTTTAGGTAATTTTATTGAATCAGGCAATCTTTGAGGAGTCATTGAATTGTTATCATACTCTAACTTTGGAGCTGATGGCTTTTGTTTTCTTGCTGGGTTCCAGAAGTTACAATAACAACATCTAAAAGCTAAAACAACTAAAATTTTATAATATTTTCAAAATTATGTTAAACGAAAAACTGTAAAGATTACCAAAATATTCAAATTCTTCTTTGAGTGCCATTCCATTATGCGAGTCACATTGACGACATATCAAAGCATATCGATTATTCGGTCCATCACCAACAACATATTCCACTAATCGATCAATATAACTTCTTTGCTGAGATAAAATTGGTCTAGGTAGTGAAGATTCTAAAATTTTTTTTTTTCGTAGTAAAAGATTTTATATATCTTATAATTAAAAACGAATAATTATAATTTTAATGAATAATCATAATTAATAATAAAACAAGTACACTAATTAAAAAAAATTTTATTACAAAAAGAAAAATTAATCATATGTAGATAAAATGACATTAATTGATTTACCAATTCTCTCATTCGAAGTTGCCAGTGTTTGAGAAGGTGTACCCTTTAATAGTGTAGGTCTAACTATATTATTTATTTGAAGATTTTGAGCTAAGCTAGATGAAGTTAAAACTCTTCGACGCAACTCATTTCCTGTTGCTAATAATGGAAGAACTTGTGGTGTACATACTTTTGGTGAATCAGGGACAATTAGAGATTGAGGACAAATTGTCTGAAAGAAACATTATTTTTAAGTTCTTTAGTTTTTAAATTATAATTTTTTAATTATTCTTAAGTATTAAAGTTAAGATGTCCATTTGAATGCACTAATAAATATAAAACAAGAAAAATAAATGAATATTGTTAAAATAATATCAAACAATTAATAAAAAAAAAACCCATTATAAAAAGTTATAAAAATATGCAATCAAAAAATGTGAAGTATAAATTTTCATTTTTAATAATATAAAATTGTAAACATTATTTTAAAAATTATAAAAGTAGCTATTTCTGGATTAAACAAATTTTTTACTGGTGTTATTTTCAGTTGATCTGGTGCAAATTTCATTAGTATCTCTTTAGCTTTTTTATATGTCTCATTTTCAGTGACTACATCCAATATTTTTTCTTTTTCTTGTAACATTGTTGTAAGTTTTATTTGATTTCTTGAAATTTTTCTTGTATAATAAAATGATACTAATTTTTTTATAATTAAAATCCTATAAAAATTTTACACATTATAAAAAGATTTATAATTTTGAATATCAATAAAAACTTTATTAAAAAAAAAATATTTCGAATTACTTACAAAATTGTGAAGAGAAGAAGATGAATAATATAATTTAATTGCTTATCAACCTCTGCCGGAAAGTAATAAAAATAAAAAATCATTGATGTAATAATATATACAATTACACTACAAATTATTAAGGTGCCAATTATTTTTTTATGAGTTTGTTCTGTATTTTGTCCATATAATTCAATATCTTTTATCCTCTGTTTTTATAAATAGTTATAAAATATATTGATTATTAAAATTAATTGATCGAAATAAAGATTAAATAATTAAAATACTTATTTTAAGTAATTTAATAACAATAGTAGAGCTTACTTTATCAAGATCATCAAGAATTTCCATTGTAGTTTTCTTTTTCTAAAAAACGTAATAAATAACCACTTATTTATAAAAATCATAAATTAATTATTAAGATCTTTGTTAAATTTACTAAATATTTATATTTATTTATAAAAATATTATTAACTTTATTTATTTATTATTTTTAATATTTATGTAAAGCTCAAATAAAATAAAATTGCTTTAAATATTGATAAATAACTTATATAGCTTTAATGACATTATTATTATTATTTAACAATTTTGTATAATAAATTTATATATTGTAATAAATTATTTTTTTTCAATTTGATTAAATATTATAAATTAATTTCCTTTTTTTTAAATCAGTTGTCATTTACTGTATTAAATACTTAAACAATTAGATGACATGATTATTTATGTAAAATAGCCCTATTTCACGTAATATTCAATTCAATCATCAAAGTTACCAATTCCCAATTACCTTAACGCTTTCCTTGTTAATTTAAAAAAATATATATGATAGCAATGTGTAATAGTAATAACTTTTTTTGTGTGCAATATAGCTGGCAATTATTATTGAAGTAATTTTGAAAAAAATGCCTTGACATACTTTTAAAACAAAACTAGCTAACTTAACCTAAAGTATTAATTTCTTTAAAGGAATATACAAAAACATTAACTTACTCGAAACCTTGAAAATAGAGTTCCCATGGTAAAATGTTCAATTTCTTCTTTTTTTACGTATAAAGAAATTTAAATTTTTTTAAATTCAATATATTATTTGTTAATGATGAATATCTTTTTAAATTAGTTTTATAATTTGTAACATTATTCCAAATCTGCTGTCTGACACAATTTTGTTCCTCTTTATTCTAGTTTTTTTAATTAAAAATTTTAATTTTTTTTAATAAAAAAACGCTTTTTAATAATTTGAAAATAATAATACCTTTTTGTTCTTCCAAATAATAATATTCTGTTAATTTCAGTTGGTTACAAAATTTCGATTAAATATTATATAAACTTACTAAATAATGTATACTGTATTTCATTAATCATCATTGCATATCATAAATCATCAGGACTTATTTTTAAATAAATCTTTAATATAAATTTTATACTATATTCTCTTTTTTTAATCGCTTAAATTTAAAATTAAATTTCTCTGCCATATTGGCAGCAAGTAATTCATCTGTTACATTACAAAATATACATAAGATTGTCATAAAATACAAATTTATTCATGAGAAAAAATTCAGACCTAGATAAAGCATATTATAAATACTTGACATTTGTATATATATCTTTACTTTATTATTAATATTACTGGTTAATGAAAAAAAAATATTCAGGACTGTGTAATAATTATATTAATGATAGAACAGTTCCACGAAGTTTTCGAAATATGCGCAGTAACATCTATAATCTACATGCTTATTGGCTTTTGAATTGCTTACTTAGGCATATTGGAATAGTCAGACTAAGTAAAAAGAAGTAAGAAGTAAGTAAAAGAAAATCAAAAAGTAATAAGAGCTTTTACAGCATGCTGTATACTCTTGAAAAAAATGAAAAAAATTTTCACGTTGTTAATATTAAAATTTATAAATTAAAATGTAAGAGGCATAATCAAGAATTTAGTAAATAAATCAATGTAATAATAAATGTAAAAAACTATTTCCAAAGAATATACAAATGGAAAATTTTAATTAGGTTCAAATTTTTGGGCAAAGAACTATTGAACATATTACTTGACATTTATGAATGATGAATCGATGAATAAAATATACACGATTAATTGTTTATTCCTTGTGTCAAATGTAAGTGTTATTTATGAGTGTACTAAAAACTACTAGCCATTGTAGATTGGTCATTGTTCGAATACAAATAATTGCATTAAAGTATAGTTATAAAAATAATTTTAAATATAAACATACGTAAGAAAGTATATGTAATTTTTATATAGAAAATATATTAATTCATTATGGAAAACTATGTAAAAAAAACAAAAATTTAATAATTATTAAGCATTATAAGAGAACCAAAGCGCTGATAAAAAAAAGAGAAATTCAAAGGAAATATGAGAAACAAGTGAATAAATAATAAAAAAGAAGAGAAACAATGATTTTGTCATTACTGAATAATGCTTAATTTTTAGAGAAATTTTGTTAAAAATACTAAAAAAAAAGTTCTTAGATACAGTACGAAATTGAACAAATTTGTGTTAAATAAAAGGGATTTTTTAATTTTAATAATCAATTTTTTTTTTAAATTGCGATATAGTTCAACCAAAAATTTTATTATAATTAAAAAAAAGTTTTAATAAATAAAAATCATCTATTTATTGATAACGAGGTTAGTATAGGAATTGCGTTAGTTGCCATATTCAGTTGCGAATAAGATAAAACTTCAATTTTTTTAATTTATTCTGAGATATTAAAAATCATACTTTTTTTACAAAGATCTGTGTTTAAAAGAAGTGATACGATAAATTTTTTTGATTTTTCGCATGTAGAATAACGGAACCGTAATGATTTTTTTTGTAAACTTTATTAAAGAAAGTAATAGTAATTGAACCTTTATAGATTTCCTTTTTACTCATTTTGAAATCGATTATTTAATTCTTACATAAAAAAAAACCAAGAATTGTTGAAAAGTAAATTCTTTATCAAAAATCATTTATCTTTTGGTCAAAAAGGGTACAAAACTTTATTCAATAAATCATA
Organism: Kradibia gibbosae; assembly: GCA_018907135.1. Classification (NCBI taxonomy): domain Eukaryota; kingdom Metazoa; phylum Arthropoda; class Insecta; order Hymenoptera; family Agaonidae; genus Kradibia; species Kradibia gibbosae. Next base: position 37,154,688 of record JACCHX010000001.1, read on the forward strand.
TTTACATTATGTAGCTGGTACCGCTACAACTTTTTTTTAATGAATACAGTATTAAATCTTCTGCAATCATTAAAAAAATTAAAACTTATTAATAAAGATTTTGTTTTAATTTATCCTTAGTCAGTCTTTAAAAATTAAATTTATAATTTTATTTATATATATATATATATTAGAGTTTATTTTACTTATTATTAATCATTACAATTTGTGGGCGAAACTATCAAAAGATAATTTCGAATTATTTAACAAATTCTGTTTTAAATCATTTTATTTAACTATCACATTTAGCTTCACAACCACTGTCTGATAATTAAGAATAGCGCGAGATGTCGTATATCTCATACATTATTATACAAGATATAATTTTTAAACTGTTTCTATGCTAGTATGCTTTATGCTATTCAGCTAATCCCTTATTACATAATTTTGAATGCGACAAACTAGTAAAATATCAAGTCGCTACTGCGCACAATCGAAAATATGAAGTTTATATCGCCAACGTAATTTGTATCATATGGTTATGTGTTAAAAACCGAAACGTAAAAACATTACATGATTCTTTTAAAATTTATAATTTTTATATGAAATATGCTTTGTGCAAAATATAATTTTCAGCAAAATATTTTGAAAAATACACATTTTGTACATAAAAATTTACTGTATCACAAACAACGATTTTCTATTAAATTAAATTTAAAAATATCGTTTAATTTTCATAAACTTTGTGATAATGTTAATTTTGAGACGAGACGTGCCAAATCGGGAGCTAAACTCTATTTTAATAAAAGTATTTCTTACAAGTATTATAAAACAGCTTCTAATCAGCAAAATAAACGAGGTGACATTTTTAAATTAAAGAATGATAAGGATACTATGCTGTGACTAAAATGTTACAAAATTTAAAATCTTTTTATAACATTATCATATTAAGTATATTGTTTTATTTTGTAAACTATTTTATATTAATGATTATCTTGTATATTTAAAAAAATGTACTTAAATAATTGTGCTTAAACATGAAATTATAAGTTGATTTTTTAATCAACTTTAAACACCACTATACAAAGTAAATTTTATTTTTTTTAATAAATTGCAGATACATTATATAGTGAATATTTTTCTAAAGGACCTACATTAAGTGATTTTTTACTGAAATCAAATAATAATATTACCTGTAATTCAGAACAAGTTTCTTACTCAAACAATTTAAATGGAAATAAACAAAAAGGTAATTAAAAATAGAATTTTTATAAATTTTATTTTAAATAATTGATTTTTGTATAGTTTATTTGGAAATTTATGGCTGTCAAATGAATGTTAATGATGCTGAGATAATTTGTTCAATTTTACAAAAACATAATTATAATATAGTGAACAACATTACAAATGCAAATATTATTTTGCTCATTACATGTGCTATAAGAGAAAATGCAGAACAAAAGATATGGAATAAATTAAAAAATTTTAAGTCTTTGAAAAAAAAAAATCAATTTTCTAAAATTGGAATTTTAGGTAAAACAACTAATTGTAAACTGTATATAGAAACTGTAAATAGAAAAATAATATTATTAATTTAAAACAAAATTGCTGGTGCATTATAAACTTTCTTTAGGTTGTATGGCTAAACATTTAAAACACAAAATTATTGAAGAAGAACACATAGTAGATTTCATTGTAGGTCCAGATAATTATAAGCAACTACCAAAGCTTTTACAAATGAATGATGATCATCAAGCCAATATTAATATTACACTTTCTATTGATGAAACATACACAGATATTTCACCCATAAGATTAAATCCAAATTCAAAAACTGCTTATGTGTAATTTTATTTTGTATTATATTTTTAAATTATTTTTCAACTTTCAATTTTTTAATTCTTAACGTTTTATAATTTTAGTACAATAATGAGAGGATGCAATAATATGTGCACATACTGTATTGTTCCATTCACTAGAGGACGTGAAAAATCTAGACCGCTTACTAATATTTTAGATGAAATTAGAGAACTTTCTAATCAAGGTGTTAAAGAAATAATTCTTCTTGGTCAAAATGTTAATAGTTATATAGATCCTTCTCAATCAAATTTTTACATGAATTCTGATTCAAAAACAAATCTTGCAAAAGGCTTCAGTACTATTTATAAGAATAAAGTTGGAGGATTAAGATTTAGTGATTTATTAGATAAAGTATCTTCTATAAATTCTGAAATGAGAATTAGGTACACAACATATATAATTTTGTTTCTTTTAAATGTTATTTTGTATAAAATTTACATACAAAATATATTCAGGTTTACTTCTCCACATCCTAAGGATTTTCCAGATGAAGTATTATACTTAATTTGTGAGCGATCTAATATATGTAGTCAGATTCATTTACCTGCACAAAGTGGTAGCACTAATGTTTTAACAAGAATGAGAAGAGGCTATTCTAAAGAAGCATATTTAAATCTTGTATATCATATACGAAGTATAATTCCAGATGTACATCTTTCAAGTGATTTTATAGTGGGATTTTGTGATGAAACAGAAGAAGAATTCAATGAAACATTAAATCTATTACAAGAAGTTAAATATAATTTAGCATATTTATATGCATATAGTATGCGTGATGTATGAAATTCATTATTTCGCAATATTATAAATATTTAATAATTTGATTTTTTAGATTTGTAAAATATTTTAAATAATATATAGTTTATATTAAATATTTAGAAAACTACTGCGTTTCGACGTTATACTGATAATGTAAATGAAAAAATAAAAAAAAGAAGGTTAAAAAATATAATAAATTTGTATAGATCTGAAGTCGAAATTTTGTATAAAAAGCAAATTGGACAAAATCATTTAGTTTTAGTAGACAAGGTTACTATTGAATTATAAATTTTAATTTATATTGAAACATTGATATTGATATTAATTCATTTCTAGATAAGTAAGCGATCAAATCAAAACCTAGTAGGTCGTAATGATGGCAATATTAAAGTAATATTTCCAAACAAAATGATACCAATAGCTAATGGATCTTTATCATATAAGCCAATAGAAATCGGAAACTTTATAGTCGTACAAATAGTAGATGCAAATTCACAAACTTTGAAGGGTACACCACTATATCATACTTGCCTGAACCAATTTTCGTTAAATAATAATACATAATTTATTATACAGAAAATATAAGTGTACAGTGCTATAAAATTGAAAAATGATTGTAATATATATGCTAAAACTAAAAAAAATTAAAAAATTTATTTAAATATTGTTTATTTTATTAAAAATGTAAAATTATTTATTCACAAAATACGAAAAATATTATTTTAATACTAAATTTAAAAATTATGTTTTTAGCAGCAAGTTCAGAGTGATCAAAATATTAAAAATATAATAACCTTTAATATTTTCTAAAATTTAAAGTCTCGCATTTTTTTATTTAGACATTTTGTAATCAATAGAGATGAATATTTTAGGAAGATTTTCTGTTGTAGTAGATTTAAAATTATTTAATTATTTAAAAAAAAAAAATTTTAACTTAGGATCAACTTACTCAAAAATAAAGTTGAGTAATTTTTGCAATCAATATAATTTTGAACCAAGATATAAGACAAAAACAATTTCAAAAATTGAATCTCCATGCACATTTACTAAAACTAAAATTGATAGCTATAAAATAAATGGATCTATTGGTCTTCATAACAAAGAAAGTACAGAATTGTATTGTAAAAGAAAAGATTCTGTGTCGGTAGCAATAATTGGAGGTGGTTGTGCTACTATTTACTTAGCTGTTCTATTAAAACAAAACCCTGCAATAAAAGAAATTCATGTCATTGATATGGATAATTCGCTAAGTGGTCCAATTTATGATATAGGACAAATAGATACTTCAACTGTAATTGCACATTATAAAAAAAATTCAATAGCCGATGGTTTAAATAATGTAATTTCTTAAAATTATATATAAATATCAAAAAAATTTTTGTTAAGTTTTTTAATGCATTTTTTTAGATTGATATTGTTGCTTTAATGGATGAAACGAATTTCTCAATGGGGGACAAGGGACCTTTTTATCAATTTGAATCAAGTTCTAATTATGTAAAAAGTATTGCTGAACGTATTATAAATATATGCCCTGAAGCATTAATTGCTGTTTTCACTCATCCTGTAACAGCAACCCTACCTCTCATATCAGAAATTAATAAGCTATGTGGTAATTGGAATCCAAATAAAATTATAGGTTCTGCAGCATTAGAATCTATGAGAATTTCATCTATAACAGCTAATCTTCTTCAGCTAAATCCATCATTTTTATCTATTCCAATTACTGGTGGCATTGATTCATCAACAGTTGTACCACTGTTATCTAAAACAAAGCAATTTAATTGTTTCAGTACAGTAAGAAAATTTTTAGTTTTATTTCACTTACATTTCACTTAAATTATATTTTTTTAATATATGGATTAACAATTGTTATATAGAAAGAACAATGCATATTAATACATCAATTAAGATCTATTGATAAACATTTACATGATAGTGAAACTAAAGGTTCAACTTTGTCAAGTGGATTAGCAGCTGCAAAATTTATTTCTACTTTAATCAATGGACTTAGAGGTCAAAGTGTTTCAATTGCAAGTGCATATGTAAGATCAGATATTTTTCCATTTTGTCATTACATGACAAGTGAATTAAAATTTGGACCTAATGGTATAGAACATAATTTTGGTATTCCAAAAGTGAATTCAAATGAAATTTTATTAATAGAAGAAGCTACTATAATGATCAATAAGATTGTAAATTCTGTAACTCATTTTATAAATACAGGCATAATAAAATAAATAATTTTTTTAAATATTAAATTTCAGTATCAATTTTGATTTCATCCTTAATAAATTTTTCAAAAATATTTAACTAACTAAACTTCTTTCTTTTTATTTAATTTTAAATTCAAATTTTGTAAATTTCTATGAAAAAAATTATTTAGTTTATTTAAAAGTTTTCACGATTTGAAAACAATCTAATTTATTTATCTGTCTTAGCACGGGATGCGATTAATAGGTTCATCCATTTCTTATTGCGCTGATAATGCAGTCCTTTAGGGCCCAACTGAACTAGCGCATCGAGAAATTCGCACGTTCCATTCATTTTCAATTTGCCTTATTGGTATTATTAATTTACTTATTGGTAATCTTCTGAAACTAGTCTGAAAACGAGCCGAATCGTCGAACGTGTCACACTGTATATCGAAACATCAACGGGCAGAAATATCAGTCGGCAATTAGCTAATCGTCTTCGTGATTCCCAGGTGGCAAGCTGATGTCGTTATAAGCTTGCTCCAGAATCCTCCAGTACTCTACTTGGTGGGATACAGAGTTTTCATTCCGTCTTCAGATTCAGACAATTCATTACACAACAGAAGCGATCCTTTTTAATATAGAACTCTGACATCTTCGTACAGATTTTTGTGACGCGGCAAATAGTGTCGGATAGTAGAAAATTATCCTGATTGTTGTTGATATGGAACTATATTCAATATAACGCCCTTTAAAGAAAATGGTAGGGTTCTCAATATTTGTCATTTAATCCTAGTGCTAACCTTCTAGATTAATTATTAAGATGCTTTAATCAAATAAAGGCTAGATTGCATAAACCTGCAGGTAGCACCCATCCAGGTACTTCTCAAATTTTCTATACGCTCCACATCATCGCAAAGCATTTCTTTTCGTAAGACGGATAGTTTATGTCCGCTTTGTTAAGAGTCCGACTGGCATAGGTAATGATCTTTAATCCATTCTGTTCCTGAGTAAATTCGCTGATAATATTCCTCACTACACGTTTAGTTAATATTTTTCATTCATTTATTCATTCTTTTGAATGTTTATTGTTCATCCGAAGAAACAAATTTATTATGATCTAAATTATATTTTTTCCCTATTGATCGGAGAAAGCACCTCACGTTTAACATTTCTATTAAGATTCGATTACTATTCTTATCTTTGATATTGTTGATATCAAAGTTAGAAAACTCCCTCTGGCTCTGCATTGGTATGCGCAAGAGAAAACAATGCCTATATCAATAATTTTAACTATAGAAATCCAACGTCTTCTAATACATTTTTTGATTTTACAATATAACTCTATAAATCGATAATCTCTATATGCGAATGAACGCTTTAAATAATTATACAAAGAATGTGGAAAGCATCACTGATGCAGTATCGATCTATTTAAAAAACTTATTACTTTCACGTAAATCTTGATATTTCTTTCTCTATTATTTTTATAAGCTATTTCAGGATTAAAAAAAAAACTGTCTCCAGGAGCTCATTTTCGTTATTTAAAAATATTTTCCTTATTTGGGAAAAAACAGTGTTACTTCCTAAATAAATATTTTTTAGCTGTTTGTAAATATTAACAACGTTGTAGTTTTCATTACTAATACTAACAAACGTAAAATCAATTTATAACTTTCGTGCAAATGTTTTAAATGCCCATTATGGAAAAATGTAATGGTTGAATAATTACTTTTTTCTATAAAAAAAACCGTATTAAAAGCAGTTAAAGAAATTTAGGCAGTATTTTTAAAAAATATGTAACCATTTTTTAGGGTATTTGTTAAGGAAAAAATGCACGTTTTCTTAAAGATGACGGCTACGGGATTGTTGAATGTACGCGTTCGTTTAACCGTCGATTCGTATTTTATTTCGCGTCGAGTTATACGCGAAAAAGGGTTAATTATGTTCGGGAAAAGGACCCTTTTACCGAACATATGGTTCATTACATTGGGATCGGCCGTTAAAAGGTAGTTTGTCGCGTTGAGTTTATGCAAAAAAAGAGTTTTGACGTCTTAAGAAAAAGACCATTTTCCTCGATGAAAGAGTCGATTGTAATGTCCACATTGTGTCACTGTAAAAACGATTTTTTGTTTTGGAATCGCAAAAATTAACTGTCAAAGTCAGGATCCTCCTTCTATGCTCTCAACGGATACCTAATGTACCTAGACGTAGTTTTTGTTGTTGTTAGCCCTTCTCCGGAGTTTGCCTATGAGTTAGCCTCTCACTCTGTATCGAAACAAAATTTAACGAGCTAACAAGTCTTTAAATACGGAAAATTTGTACGACTTTAGTTCGTTTAGTTTATACCGACGAGTTTCATCGAAATGTTCCACCCACAACTTCCATCGTGTGAGGTTCATCGAGGAAGTTTTGAATAAACACTCATTACGTGCAAAGTTGTTCCAAGTCCGCTAATTTATCCTTAACATTGGATTTGAACAAAGAGGTCAATACATAGCATGTATACAGTATCTGTTTATTTTGCTCCGTATAACCCCGCGAAAGTAAGAAACATTTTTTACAGTGCAAACTGCACCTTCTCGACGTAACAGTATTGCATTATGAATTATAAATGTTTTGCTTCAATCGTCGAAAATTTGAGTCAGTATTTGAGTCTTCTTGAGTAAAATAATCATTTAATACTTCCCAAAAAATTAATATTCACCTATAACAGTTATATGCTCAGTCACCGGGTATCGCAAGCTTTAAAATTTTTTGTACGCGCAAATTATATAAATGTAATATGTCCTTAGTTAGGCAAAGCGTTTTGGACTATTACAAAACAAAATTCAAAATATTTTTTTTTGCAGAGTTTGTTGCAAGAGTTGCAGGAACATTTTAAAACAATAAGGTTCAGTATTAATCACTTTTAAAATCGATGAAACCTTTTTAAAGCCCCTATCATCGAGCGATAACGCTAGTGCAACGATATTTTTTAAATTAATGTTATATTCATCGAAAAATTTTTAAATGAAAATAAATTTTGACTGATAGTGCTTCGCGAATCTAATTATAACAGGCAAAGTAATGTTGCATTACTTTGCCTAATTCAATATTAAAATAATGAACAGAAATGCAAAAAATCGTAGCTTTCCTATTGTTTGTGGTTTCATCTACCAAAACAAAAAACCGCGTTTTTTTAGAATCGACATTATGCGATTTAACTCGCTTTTTAAAATCCGAAGTAGTAGCGGGTTTCGCAGCATCCCAGGAGAAATGAAATCTTGCAGCACAAGCGCCGAGCGAGTAATACCTCGCTCTCATGTCGAGGCCTAGCGGAAGCTAAGGATGTATTATGTGGGCACCAGAATTTTGTTTTCAATTACTCAAACTAATTTTTTTGTTCTTCGAGTTTTTCTTTTATTTTGGTCGCGTCTTTCTTTTACTGTCACCTATGTATTGATAGTTACTAAGCCTTTCGAGCAGCTGGCCAGCAAAATAATTTGTCTCTAAAGCCGAGCGAAACTTCTCTCCTCTACCAATTACAAATTTTGCTTTCTTTATTTTAATTGCGCCTTTTCCTCCTCCCTAACCACGCTATCCCATCTCCCGCCAAACTCTGGAGCCAGCGAGCTCCGTTTCAGAACTACTCTTCCTTCCTCTGCACTACGGGTGAAGACGCCTGCGTTACAACTTAAAAACAATAATATATTTTTATTAAAAAAATTTTATATGATTTATTGAGAAAAAATTAAATACATTATATTATAATTGATGATGATTTATAATAAATTTATAATAAATGAATATTGTGCAGAAAATGTATATGTTTCAATAAATTCATATTCTATCAAAAAAAGACAAAAATTAACTCTTGGCAAGAGACTTAGAACTCTTAGAACTCTTAAAGGAGACTCATATTGCGATCAATATTTCTGGAAACGCCCCCCCCCCCGAAATTAGAAACTAAACAACATCGCTTATGTTTTCAAAACATCCAAATATCGGCTCATGACAATCCAACTCTTACATGTAGTACAAGTGAGAATAAGAGGAAGAGAGAAAGGGAGAGTGCATGCACTGCAAGAAAGAATGAAAGAGAGAGAGAGCGAGAGGAAGAATAAGAATGCGTACAGTATGAGAGCGAATATATAAGAATTAAATAATAAATAAATAATATGAAATATAAAAAAGAATAATGACAAAAAAATTATTAATAAATAATATAACAAATAGTATAAAAGTAAAAATAGCATAATAATTCAATTAAACCTATTAATATGTTTAAAAAAAATGCATTTTATGATTTATTTATTTATGATTTAGCATCGTTGTTTATTTAATCAAATAAGTTTCTAAGAAAGAATAATTTTCTGAAAACTAATTTTCTTTTTTATAAAGAATAATATCATTTTTGATACATTTAATAAAATTGTAATTGTTTAATTATTTTAGAAGAAAATTTACTCACTCAATTTTACTTAATATACATAATTATAAAATATGGTACTTTTTAAAATTAGAATAAAAAAAAGAATTTATTGTTTTTTACAATTAAAAATATTATATCCTTAAATTTCTTCTGGCTTTTTTAATAATCCTAAAAGTGTACAATCTGCTTCAGAAATAGTTGTATCTTTATCACTTCCTAGAAATTTAGTAGATAATTCTAAGTCCTTGATTTGTAAGTGAACGATTGCACCTCTAATAAATTTACTGCATCAATAATAAAAATACATATTTTATAGATTCTTTCTTTTCTTTTATATTAGACAACTAGAAATACCTATTATTTTGTACGGGTTTTGAGCAAACACAATAAAATTTCCATCCAAAATCAATATATAAATCATTATTTACAACTTGGAATATTTTTCCAGTGACTATTTTACCTTCAGGGTTACCTAGCTATAGACATTAATAACAAAATTCATTTTGTAAATATTAATCAGTAAATAATTAATATGTGAAATGTAGATCTTACCTGCAATAAGTTGGAATACCGAAGTAAACTGGCAAAAGATACATTCGTAGTATTCTTATTTATTAATGCATTAATGGATTTATTATTAGAAGTACTTAAAGATAATGTCTTCAATTTATAAATATAATAATTTTTGTAAATCTCAAAAAATACTTGTTTTAATTTCTGCATTTTATTTTGATTAAAGTTGGTAGTGATAAAATCAATTATTTTTATTTTTATTTTATTTGAAAGATTTATATATTATTATTATACTAGGTTATATGGTTTCAAATAAGAATTGTTAACGAATGAAAGGTTAGGTGTCAGATTAGGTTGCGATATGGATATTAAGCAAGAGTAAGGTGAAAATAAAGACAATGAAGAAACATATGAATTCTGTAATAGCCTAAATTATTGTTTAAAAAGAAAAAAAAAATGTTTAAATGTTTACAACACTTTAAAAAAATCTTTTGTCCAATTTTACAAAAACTGCGTTATGGTATTGCTGAACATTCGTTTAATGCGTCGAACAAATATCATTTAACCAATACAAAAAATTTTTCAATTTCCAATTTGCTTGATGAGTCTACAATATATAAAAGTAATAAAAAGTGGGTGACAACTCCATATCCAAAAACTATTCTGCTTAATAGAAATGAAAAACCAAAAATTAATCCTTCTGATACATCAGTTATATTATTTCCTGGGCAAGGGATAATTAAAGTAGGAGATGTTCAAAAATATATGAAATTTCCAAGAGTGAAAGAAATATTTGATATAGCAAATGAAATATTGGGTTTTAATCTTTTAAAAGTATGTTTGAAAGGTCCACAAAATATACTGAATCGAACTGAATTTAATCAACCTGCAACAGTAGTGCTTTCATTAGCAGCTTTAGAAAAACTTCAAGATGAAAGACCAAAAGCAATCGAATCATGTGTAGCTGTTGCTGGATACAGTATCGGTGAAATTACTGGATTAATTTTTTCAGGAGCTTTGAGTTATGAAGAAGGTTTAAAGTTAGTTGCAATTAGAGGTGCTGCAATGCAACAAGCTTCTGAAATATCACCTCAAGGAATGCTTTTCTGCTACTGTTTACCTTCAGCAAAAGCCTCTGAAATATGTAAACAAGCTGAAAAATGGGCAATGAATATTGGAGCTTTGCATCCAATTTGCAGGTATTTTTATTTTATAAATTTGAGTCATAGGTAGTTTTTTTAGAATAATATAAATATGTTTTTAAAAACTGATTTTAATTTTAAATTTTATAATTAAAAAAAAATAGTTATCTGAAAGCTTCTAAACATTATATCGTTTTTTAGTAAAAATTTGTTGTAGTAAACAGATCCCATAAATAAATTAAAAATTTAAATACAAGAAAATTGTTAATTACTGCATATTTTCTTTAAGGATTGCAATACATTTACATACACAAGGGAAAATTTTTGGTGGTTGCAATGAAGCTCTAGAGCATATACAAAAACACAGTGGTGATCTTGGTTTAAGAAGAGTTCAAAGGCTCCCTGTATCTGGGGGATTTCATACTATTCTAATGGAACCAGCTTTAGAACCATTTATTCAAGCTTTAAATAAGATACAATTGCATGAATTAAATACTACCGTTTATTCTAATTATAAAGGAAACAGTTATTCTTTAAATCAAAAAGTTAACAAAAAGTATTTAATAAAACAAATTGTTTCACCAGTGAAATGGGAACAAATAATACAGAAAATATTTAATAGACCTGTTGACTTTGATTTTCCAAACACATTTGACATTGCATCACAAGGAACATTGAAATCTATATTAAAAATGATAAATGCTAAGGCTGCACAGAATTGTTACATATATTAATAAACAATATTATTAAATAAGAAAAATGTAGTTTTATTTTGGTAAGATTTCTTAATACGTGAAATGTAATGAGAAATACTTATTATGGACTAAAGAAAAATTTTTCATCACATTTCAAATTAATTGTGCTTTTATTTCATCTCAAAAAATGAATAAAAAAAAATTTCTTTTACTTTTTTTATTGATTCTCTTAATTGATTTAACAAAAATATATATTCACTTTTTAATTTAAATAATCCTGATATTACTTCTGAATGTGAAGTCATACACCAGTATATGTAATTACAGTATCCAATTACAAAACATACAGAATAGATTAATATTCATATTTTTAGTTCTACATTTGGTAACTACTCTTTTTATAATAAGTATGAATATTTATTTCTTATATACAATTAACTATTAATTAATAGAATGTTACCATACAGACTGGTCATTTTTAGTTTAGAATAGACAAGATCAGTTTTTTAATATTTAAAAAAAAAATTGTTGAATGAAGTTATCATAACTAAAACATTAGATACATAAGTAAATTTAACTACCTATTATCAAATAAAATTTGTAATAATTAGTTATGTAAAATAAAAAAAAAAAATTGTATAGAAACTTAATTCTAATGCAAGATATTGTAACACTTTAAGAAAATAAGACAAAATTAAAATTATAACTACCATGTTCATCTAACGTTTTACTTGTGTGCATTTCAAAATTCAATTTTATTTACATAATTTTAGTTAAAAGTAACAAACTATTACTTTTAGTCTGCTACATATAAAATTATTAATATTTAATATTTTAATTTATAATATAATAATTATCTGTATATGTAACTAGTCTTCATATTTATTAGTCTCAATTGTACAATTAAAATTTTTTCATAAATGTTTCTGTTATTCAAATATTTTAATTAGTAATTGTAGTTACTATTTCTGTATCAACATTTGTTTGAATAATTCAAAAGATTTATGTAAATAATAAAGTTTTTTAAAAACGTGCATGGCTATTACTTTATAGGTATGTATTAAGTAATTCAACTTATTTACATAATTTTAGTTATCAGCAATGAACTTTTGATAAAACTGCTAAGTATTGAATCATTATATATATAAATTTAATTTATAATACAATTATATTATTATTATATATGTTTATATAATTATATTATATATGTTTTTAATTAAGCTGTTGAATAATTTTATACAATCAAATAAAATATTACCAATGTAATAATTCTATACATGTTTGTATGTTGTTCAAAGATAACAATTAATAACTATAATAATTTATTTTTTACTGTCAATATTATACTTGTTTGAGTAATTTAATGGCATTTTAATCATTAATAACATGTTTTATTATGTAAGACGATTAATGTTAGCAATTAAGTTCACATTATATTTTTAATTTTACATGAAAAATTTTTATATCATTAATAATGTATGTATAATAATATATGATTTAATATAATATAATAAGAAATGATCATATGACTTCAACCTTTCATTATTAAGTATTTAATTATTTTTAAATTACTTAAATGTTTCGAATATACCTAGGCTTACGCACTAATAAGCAACAAGATGATAAACCAGAACTAAGTTTTGCTAATTCAGAAATAGGCAGTGATTTCACTGGGAACTCCACCTTTTCTGCAAAAACTTTATTTGATAGCGGTATTTCATTATGTACTCGATGAATTAATGTTCCATTAATATATAACACATTGGCAGCTTCATCTTCAGGTACTGTTAAAGTTTGATACTTGTATGTTGCTTCTCTTTCAATTCGCTGAATATATGAAATAAATGAACATGGTTGATTAAAATTTTTTACAGTAGACAAAATATTATTAATTATAATAATACTAATGATACAAATAACAGTAGAATTTTTAATTTATTAGTGACAACATGTTAAATAATTTTGATGAAGTGTTGGCATATCTGTAAAGAACATGACAAATTTTAAGCCAAATTTAATTTACTAATTGTAAGTTTTTATAATTCATATTTATGTAATTTTGACAAGCAATATTTATTTTTGCAAACTAAACATTTTTTTATTGATATATTTATAAACCAAACCTCTTAATTTTAATATACCTAGGGAAGCAATTAGTAAATATTTTCAGTAACATTGGCCACAAGTTTAATTAATTATAAATTTACCTTAAGCACCTCTTGAGATTGTTTACCTCTACCAACACAAATAACCTCAGATCCAGCCATTGTTACTAATGTTTTTAAGCGTTTAGATTCTGCTACCTGGCAATAAATATTAATTTAGATTACTAACAGATAACTAAATTTAGATACTAACATGTACCTTATTACCATTGTACAATTTCAGATAAACTAAACTAGATTTTATTTTTGTTTGAGTTATGAGCCGATAAAGTAGAAATAAACTTGTAAATAATGTATACAGGCATAAATAAAATAGTAAAAATATTAAATATATAATTTTGTACAGTAAAGTAACAGTTTAAAAATCTTTTTGTCCATAATTTTTGTTTTAGCCTCATATATTATTTTTAACTTTTAGTTACACATTTATAGTTCATGTTTTATATATTTTTAGACATTTTAATTATTTGATTCAATTTGAACCCACCCAAAAAAACCTAATAAAGATGTTTATTAAAGTTGCTTTGGCTATTTTTTTGAATTTGTAATAATTTTATTAATTTTTGCTTTTTATTTTTTATTTCAGTTGACGGTTAAAAAAAACCGTATTTGAAATATCAGACAAACAAGTATTTGTTACTTAAAGCTTATGATGAACTCTAATAATATGAAATATTAATATTTAATTTAGAAATTATAAATTTTTCAAATTAATTTTTTATATAAAATTAATATTACTTACATTTATCATAAAATTGCAGTGACGTAATTGCATTGTTATTTATAATTTATAAAAATGCAAGAAAAAATTCATTATATATAAATAAATGTTTATAAGCTAAAATTTAATTTTTTTAAATATAAGAAGTAAACTATCATAATTGCATTAATTATTATTGATTTATTATTTGAATGTATAAAGATATAGTTTTAAAATCTATAAATTAAAAAACTTAAAATATTCAAAAATTTTAACATAAAAATATCTATCTAAATATGTCTTTATGTAATTAAATAATTTTCTATTACAGAAAATGAATAAAGGAGAGATAATAATAAAATTATAAATAACATTCAAAGTAATTAATATAGTATTCATAATAGTAAATGATATTAACAGGAAAACAAAAATATTAAATAATTATTTTAATCAACAAATAAAAGACATAAGGTACATGCAAATAAAAATGGTCAAACATAATTCACCAGACTACATCATTATATTATCAAAGCTATCATTTCAAGTTTAAATACAATATAATACTAAGATATGTTTAATATATTAAAAATTATTAAGTTATTATAATTAGAACAAATTCTGTTAATCCTTTTTTTAAATATGGCAATAAATTTTTTAAAACACATTATAAAGAATTTATTTATTATTTTATAGTAAGATTTGTTCATAAATAACAAGCTTCTTTTTATAATGTAATTCATGGGATTCTAAAAATTCTGTTATTATTAATTAACCATATAGATAATAAGCATATTATACTACTTATATTATTTATTTACTGCAGTAATAAAATCAAAGCTACTTTTTTAGAAATCATAATTTATATTTTAATTCAATATTAATAGAGAATTTTTTAAATAAATTATAATAAGAATTATTGAAAAATATAACTTAATAAAAAAAAAAATATTTTGGGTATAAATCAATTTTTTAATTACCTTTATAGGAACACAAGGATATTCAGGAAATGCAGCAGCAACTGCTCTTGCTCCAGCTTCATTTGTAAATTGTGATAAGCCTACAAAAAACTCTTTTCCTAAAATTAAATAAAAAATATGTAATATATTGTAGAAAAATTTTGTACAAAATAAACTCAAAAAGATAAAAACCTGTAAATAAAACATCTCCACCATCTAGACTGGCATTTTTATCAGCTATCTCTATAAGTGGAATTTCTAATTCTTTTTTAAGAACTGTACGCATAATTTCAATCTAAATTAAATATTAAACTATTAAATTTTTAGTATGTTCATAATTACATATATATGTTTCTAAGTATATATATATATATATATATATCTTTATATAATTAAAAATTTCAACAAACATTATTCTATATTTAAAAAGATTAAAGTGCAATTATATTGAGCAGACTTTAAATAGTGTACATAAAGTATATTATTTTAAAATAAATGAAAGGATTCTAAGATGAGATTGATACTGAGTTTTACAATATTTGAATTTCAGAAATATTTAATGTATCTTAGGTGAAAAATACAGTACTTATTAAAAAATACAGGTTATTAATTTAAAAAAAGATGGTTCAAGTTCATAAATGAATTCTTTGTTAAGGTCTTCTGTAAATATTTAATATAACTTATTTTTATTATTGAAATTAGTCAGTGTATTAAAAAATTTTTATCTTTCATATTAACTGTTTCAATTTTTTTATATAAAATACTAAATTTAAATTTATAAAATAGTTATAAGTTTGATGAAATATAATGTTGCTGATATTTTTTACATACAGTATAATATATTAACGTACACTTACTTCTTTCAAACGAGATGGTTCGTTAGGTCTTGCGATAAGTGCAATACCATTGCAGACGACAGCGATGTCTTCGACAAAAACACATAGGGGAGAACTTTCATCTGGAGGCATTTCGACAACGTCAACACCAAGTTCACGTAGCATTTGAGCTAGAGCTTGATGTTGTTTTTTTGCTTCTTCAAGATGAATTTCACCATAAGTGCGCAGCGACAATGGAATTCGACATAATATTGCATGTGTGTAACGTACTGACATCTTGTCTATACTTTTCAAAAGTAATGCCAAGTACTAAATTAATTATTCTTTTAATAAATTGAATTTCTACATATTTGCTGAGACTTATTTTCTATGAATAAGTATATACCAAATAAATATTCACCTCGAAAAATATTGGTACGACACTGTCATTAAAATTAACCTATAATTAATATACTTTTAGATCAGCAGTAAGCGATATGAGATACCATGCTAGTGATGCGATAAAGCAAGATTTTTGATTCTGCGCAATAGTATCCTTGACCTTAGTGGCCTACTGTACATAAAAGTAAGTAGCTAATCATGAGAGAAGAAGTAATAAGATCAATACGAAAGTATTGAAGCTAATTAAATAATATACCGTCATTAAAAATGGAGGCAACCAACACTTCATTTGTAATATTTTATTCTGTATCTAAGAAAAGAGAGCATTCTACAACATTAAAAACATTTTGGCTAACAGAGATTTTGAAACTTCACTTACTAAAATACTGTAAAATTACTCTAATCATATTTGTAGTGCTGGCAATCCTGGCAATATTCCTTCTCGAGGAATTAATGCTAAGAACTTTTAGGCTCCATGTTATGGACATCCGGCCCTTCATTCCTGATCTCATAAAGGCTGTCACACCCGCTTACTACCAACTGTCCTGACAGAAGTCCCGTCAGTACTTTTCTAACATCTGAACATTGTACTACAAAACCTGACCTCCTCCAACGGTCTAGCAGCCTTTCTAAGCTTTTGCGAGTGACTGTTTGGTGTAACTCTGAGAACTTTTTCCTTTAGCCAACCTCAAATCTCTATATTATCGGGTGCTTATAAACTAACATCAGTATTTTGAAAATAGTAGCTTACTTGAAGAAAGTTGAAATATTTTTTACTGTATCCGAGAAAATGTATCCATTAATAATTCATAAATAATAGATATTGGCTCTACTTATAATCAAAGATTATTATTTATGACCTTACATGCAGGTCTCCAGTAGATTCTCTAGTTACTTCAACAGTCGTTTTTCATAATTACATGGTCGTATAGTGATAAAGTATGCGATATATAATTATTTAAAATGTTGGAAACGGAAGCTCTCACTTTTAGTCCAATTCAAGCGGCTAGTTTTAAGATTTATACCATCCAGGCCACTTCTCAATCTGGTGTTGAACTTGCGAGTCCTATTAGTTTACAACTTTCCAAAAGATGGAGTACTCAATATGTAGAAACTTTTATCTCAGCCTTTGTGTTTTTTGATTCATATTATGTACTTGGAAGTAGTCTTTGGATAATATGCTTAAGATTCTCTTTAAATTAAACCACTTTTCGTCGCTAAGAGAAGTCTTTGTAATATAATGTGAGACGATTGTGGAACCAACTTCATTAACGCCAAAAGAAAGTTGCGTTTTTTCTCTCTGATCTCAGAGATATGATCTCACCAGTTATCAAAAATGGCCAATAAAATCGTGGAAACAGGTACTTAAAAAGCGATTTAGTCTACGACGGTCTCTCATTTTGGTGATCTCTAGAAAGCAGCGGTCAAATTCAGCACCATTTAAAACGGTTTTTAACGTGTCAAGATGTAATAATTTAAAAAAGATATTAATGTATTATTATTAAATGACGCCTTAATTTGTTCAGTATATAAGTTTCCTTAAGGTACATTAATAAAACACTCAGTTATAATGATAAATGTAATATATTTAATATGCATTATGCAGAATGATGGAAGATGTATACAGAAGTCTGTCGGTTACATGTAAAACGGTTTACAGAAGTGTAGAAGTGTAGATACGTTAGAAAACATACATATACTTGTAAAACGTTACGGCGGTGATGAATCGAGTGCTGTTGGCATGTCCAATAACATTACCGAGTCCATCTACCTCGCTGTGTTTGGCTCCGAGTTTAGTTGAGGGAAGGGTACGTATAAAAATGAGCACTTCCTTGCATACTCCGCCCCTGTAGTATCTAAACCAAGCGCTGACCACCCTTATGTCAAATAACGTTAAGGATAGTCAGAGCGAGCAGCGGTCGTTTCGCCAGATTGGTTTGATCTATAAGACCTCTAATATTCCAATTTTCATTGTTCTATACGTTTTCATCACCATGGAGCCGAGAAAAGAACTTAGTTCTATTATGTGATGAAGCTAGCCGAATGTCTATACATGATTTTTTTATTGCAAAGATTTTCATATTTACACATTAAAGTTTTTATATTTCAATTACTTAAAATTAATTTTATTGTTCAACAAAAGAAAAGAAGAAATTTTTTGTTCGTTAAATCTACTATTTGTAAGCGAAAATAATAAAGGGTAATCGAAACGGCATTTCGCTCGTTCCGTTATGGTTTTTCCGGGCAATCGGTGGGTATATTGTCCATCTAAATAAGCTAGACTAATGTTTTTATACTTTGAATTTGACGTTTATTTTCTCGTTATAACATTTTTACTTTTTATTTAAATTTAAATAAAAGAATGTAATGTAACATACTCGCTATAGTCTATATATAGCAATTATTATACTAGGGTTTACTTTACTTGCAAGAAAAATGTTAATCTTCAATCTTTCTTTTTTTTTTGTTCTGTAAATAATTTATCGAACACCGAAGCTTGTTTTAATTTGTAATTATTTACATACTCTAAAATTAATATTTTTATTTTTTTGAGGACTTATAAATATTTCTTGTTAATTTATTTTGTTTTAAATAAACATTAAGAATAAAAGCTTTTCCTCTTCTATACTAGGTTGATTTAAGATCAATTTAATGTGAGAATAAAAGATTTTATGTTTTTTATTAATATGATTGTAAGAGCCTCAGTATGTAAATGTAGATACATGTTTAGCAGTAAATCATATTTCTTAAATTTCTGAGTTTATAATGAAAGTACAAAAGTTTTTTAGATTGTGTTTTTTATTGCATAATTTATCTTTTAACTTGAAATAATGATTATAATTTTCATTTCGTTTCTATTGACAATTTATAATTATTAATTTATTATAATTTATATTCTATTATTGTATTCATGAACTGTTTGAATTTCGCGCATCTTAGTCATTTTACATTAGTGCCTTGTCTGACCTGCAGGTGGTGAACTCCAATCAATCTGGAAACCTTAATCCCAAGCTAGAAGTACTCAATGCAAATCGATGATATTGATGCGTATTTCTACTACTAGGTGGTATCAGTAAATCCACTTTAGGATTGTAACACCTACGGCAAAAGTATAAGCCAGTCATTCGATTCGGGGTTGATTCTAGCCACTATAGAGTAGAGCTCTCTTACTCTGCCTATTATTGGTGATTTTCTGAATGTGTGATGTGATATTTTTCTCAGTTTTGCGCTATTCACAGCTTTACGCTTTTTTTACTCACTCGACTTTCTTTGTCAGTTCGAATCTATCACGCGATTCATCTCATCTGTAGAGCCTTACCATTTAACAACCTCTATATCACCCCTTATCGTTATCTAAGATTTATCCCTTCATGTTTTTCATGCAAGCTTCACATTTAACCCTAAACATATTGATTGAATTTTATAAAACAGCATATTTAACAAAGATAACTAATTTTTTTTATTGCTATTGAACAATAAATAATTATTAAAAAATTTATTTTAACTCAATGATTTATTAAGTAAATATAATTAATTAGTCATTTTTATTGTATTTGTTGTTGTGCAATGAGAATCATGTACTATGGTTTCAAAGCATATTGGTATTTTGTGTTAAATTTTTTATGTGCGTTATTTGTTCTTATGATGTATTATAGGTTATACATTTTCTTTCTTATAATTTAAGACCAAGGAACGAACGCACATGCCAGTTACTGTAGGCAATTTATTTGGTTCGTGTATGTGGCGAGTTTTGGCGATTACAACTGCGACGAAGCATATCTTGAAATAATAATACTATTGTGACATCTAACCGATAGCGCTTCCATCGATAGTATCGATTTGATATAGTCAGAAACAAATCATTTTATTTTAACTTAAAACTATCCATTCCTTTATTCATCCTATTAATTTTAATGCAATCAATCGCTTTTAGTATTTATTAATATTTTACAATCTACGATTACTCCAAGAGTATATCAATGTAATTATTAATAAAAAGTTAATAAAGAAACAATATGGTAAATTAAAAATTAAAGAATTTGGTGAAAAAAAATTTATTTAAAAAAAAAATAGAATTTCATTGCTATAAAGATATAAATAGTAATAGTATAGTCATGAAATATTATAACTTACTGTTCATTGTAAAAAAAAAACGAATTGTTTTTAATATATCAAATCAATACGTTTTCTATCTGTTATAATATTGGGAACAGCTAGTGTATTATGTATGTATTGAGCTAGTGTATTACACAGCAGCAGTTGTTGCTGTAAAAAAGAAATAAAATAATAGGTACACATTTTTGTTTCACGAACGAGCTTGGGAAGTTTTGCTTTATAACCGCCATTCAAGTTCTGACTTCTTTACGAGGTGTATGTACTCATATTGTAATAGCACTAACGTATTCATAAAAATTCCTTACTCTTACTCATTATTTATTTATGATTAAAACAATAATAATAGTGGAAAGTTTATTTAGGTGTATAGTACGCAGAAAACTTTTTCGAAGATATCAAACGGCACAAATGGTGTAACCAGATTGTTGTGAGGTATGTACAATAATTTTCGTTTTAACATCGAGATTTTAATGAAATTCTACGTTTATCATAATTAAAAATTTCTGTTATGAATTTTTAATTTATCAAATATCAGAGATTATGCACATATTTATTATTTAGTAAAGTACTGAATATTAGTAAAGAAAGCAAATTAAAAAAAGATTTAATTAAAACACAAAGAGTATTACAGGTAAAAAAAACAGTAATTATAACGCGTTATATTAAAAGCGTATTTAATACATATGAAAATAAATTGAATACTTTTGATATATATATTTATTTAAATAATTAATATACCTACTGTCATCTTACATATATTTTTTAATATTTATGTACTAGTGTGTATTCAAAACGTACTATCGTTTTGCTTCTTTTTTATAGTAGAAAAAAAAACAGTATGGTATAAATAGATAAAAAAGGAAACTAATACTTTTATTCATTAAAAGAATATGTTAAATGTTGAAATATCGATATTCGATTGCGCTAGTAATACCATTGCGTTCATTATGACCTACACACTGACTTATATAGTATTAAACATTCGATTTTTCGTTATGCGCAATTTAATAATTAATACGTTTATTTGTAAACGAGAAAATAATAAATTGAAAGTAAACGAAATAAAATAAAATTAAAACAATTGTTACAAGATGTGTTGTATTGTGCAGCGTTTGTAGAAGTCTTAAATTTATTATATTTACAATTTTAATATTTATTACAGAAATTTCAATAATTAAAAAAATTTAATAATATAATAAAAATAAGAAGGTCTACTGTAATAAAATTTTATATTTATTTTAAAAAAATATATCATAATTACTTAGATGACTAATCAAGCATCAAATTGATCATATTAATTCGAATTCTTAGATTTACTATTTTGAGCGTACGAATAAAAAAATTGTTTTATAGCATATTATGTTTATTACTTATTAAATTGATTTTTACTGTTTATTATTAAATAAAGGCTGTTAATAGTATATTCATTTGTTCAGTAATGAAAGTGCATAAAGTGTTGATTTTAAAATGTAAGCAATTTTTTTTTAGTTAGAGTTATTATTCAAATTTAAAATTACAAGCTATTTTACATATATTAGAACATCGCTTTAAATTTATATTTTTTTTAATTATACCTATTCTTACTTTTAAATACTGTTGATATAAAATCCTTGACAGATAGACAAAAAGTACATTATAAAGTATTTTTAACGGAAATACCTGATAAGTGATAGTTAAAAAAAAGAATTGATGAAATCGAAATTAAAATATTTAAAATAGAGAAAGAAAATTTAAAAATATTAGTTAAACGATACATAAACTGGCTAGAAATTTATTAAATTTCACAATTCAAATGGCTTATCAATGTGTAATAATCATTCTTTTGATCTCTTGTTTTCTTATGTTTAATGTGAAATTTATCTATAAAATATATGAGCATTATGTATATACCAAATATTTTATTTACACTTTTGAAGGATAATTTAATGTCGTGATTACCCATAATCCCTGTAAGCTTTAACTACTGACGACATTATTCTATATGTCTATGAAAATTAATTAATGGAAAAATATTACTATCAGAATTAGAGATTTTAATTATTTATTTCAAGTTTATCAAAATCTTATCATTTTATAACAAGAACTTTTTTTATTTTTAATACCTACATTAACAAATATAATATTTAAATAATAAAAATTTCAAATTTCAGTAAAGAAATTGAAATAATTTTATTTGAAAAAAATATAATATAATTATAAAAATCTTTTCAAAAATTGTAAGATATATAATTTAAAAAGACCTTCTGTAATTCTTAAAAATTCTATGTATGTATTCGCAACACACAACTTATTAATTTTACTTGTTATATCAAATTTTTTAATATATTACTTCTTTAAATAATTTATTTAAAAAATAAAATATTTAGCATATTATAAATGTTTTTTTAAATTGGTTATATTATATAAGTTACTATTAATAAAAAATATATTTATAAATACACTCTTTATTTGTAGACTTGTATTTACACTGTAAGGATATGCTTATTCTACTGTGGACATCGTGTTTCCACCATTTTAGAAATCCTTTTAATTCTCGTAAATAAACTTTAATTTATTATGACTAAATCTATTTCTTTGAAACAGAGTATAGAATTAAGTATTTAAAAGCAAGAGTTTTGTTTATATATGTAAATGCCATTATGGCTGATAGAGTTTACTGAAAGCTAATATATACGTTTGCGATATTTGTATACACGGATACGACTTGTTTTAATGGGTTACGTAGCACGTGTATCTCTATGGGTCTATTATGAGTTTCTAGGACAGGTGTAGTAGCGTTCAATAATATCATAAGTCAATAATTCGTAAGTAAAAGGTTTTTGTATCGGTCGTTTGTCAGATGTTATTCTAGTTAAATGGATTACCATAATATAAGTATCTAACAAAGAAGTTTAACAACATATTATTGTTAATATAAAACATCAGATAACAGGTAGAAGCAAAGTGTATTTAAGGAATATTTACTTAATTTATTTGCTTTGATGACTTTACAATAAGAGAATATTTTAAAAAGTATAATTTTCAGAAAATTGCCTGCAATAATTATCATTTATATAAAATTAATAACATTGTTCTAAAATAATGGAGGGCCGTTGAAAACACTTACGGGGGAAAACAATAAAGAAAACTTAAAAAAGAGTTATAGGGCTTAAAACGAAAAATTTGCGATGAAACCGAAGGAGCGGTAAGGCTCACAAATAACGAAAAAAAGAAATAAACATCTTTACAAGACATCCTTTTTTCCTTAATGTTTATCTCAGTTTAAGTTGGCTCACTAAATTTAACACATATATTTTATTCTCTAATGAAATACTGTTTTGCTGTTCATAAAGAACTGTAAGCAAGCAAATACAAATTATGTATTGCTATTATTGTTTAATTATCTCATTGCAATAACTCCCAACGGTGGTAGATAGGTGTCGGATCTAGTATTTGGGAGAAAGTGTTACATAAAATAATGTGGATAAATTTGTGTAGTACGTAAGCATATAATAGATTAGTTTTAGAATTAAGCTATTATTAAGTGTGTTAACAAATATAATATAAAATGAGATATAGGTAGAGAATATAGAATGTATAAAAAAAATAAAAAAACAAAAAGGTTTTTTTTTAAAATTAAAAAGAGTATTAAAAATTAATAGTCCGGAAATAATTACATAAATAAGAAATCAAGATTCTAATATATCAACGCTGTGACGAGTCCGGCCTGTCCCTCGGTATCCTTACTCTCTGACCGCTATTTCGGGTTTATCAGATATTTAAAAAATTATTATTTTATATATTATATTTATATATTATGATACTCTCGATATGAGGGTCTCTGGGAAGCGAGAGCGAACTGTAGATAGATAATCGGCGCGAACACCGTGACCCGCGCTTTCAGATGGGCGACAAGGAAGAGCGTCCTTGGCGCAACTTGCGAAATTTAGATTCGGCTAAACGGAAGGCTAAGCTACATCCTAACGACGATAAAGGGTAGTTGCTTGGATTGAAATCTGTCATGGACTTGGCGAGCTAAAGTTAGTCTGGACTGAGAGTGCATGGCGAATGGGTAAAAACCAGAACAATTGCGGCGAAAGAATTAAGAATCTGAGTGAAGTGTTTAGGCCGCACATTTTCTGGCTCCAAGGTGGAAACTTCGAAGAGGCGACTCCTTTCATGGATCAGTGCCGGACAACTGCACAGCAGGTGCTTGGGAGTTTCCTTCACTCTGCAATCATGTCTACAAGATGGGTCTGTTACCAGTTCCATTCTGTATTTGTGAGCTCAGAGACTGCCATGACACGTGAGGATCTCTACCAGCCTCTTTGCTCTGCTTCTACCAGCCCCAGGATAACCCTGGCCCAACTTGATACATTTTGTGCCCTTCATAAAGACCTTAGTATAGTCACTCGTGACTGCCTCATCCCAGGTCCGGTCTGCCTTGCCGGCTATTCATAGTCGTACCTCCTCTTTGATGCGACTCTGGCACAAGCCGACTGCCGGCTCCGGCCCCGTGAAGTGTCATTTGGAAGCTTGCTTTGCATGATGTTCCCCTTTACGCCATAGTGGGCGGGGACCAACCTCAGCTCTACTCTAGCTTTAGTCGTGAGCCTGTACAGGGCCTGATAGCAGTCTCAGGCCAGTCTCGATCTCGTTACCAGCACCATCAAGGTCTCCACCATCATGCTCTTGCTATCCGAGCAGATGAGCACCCGCGGACATTGTGGCTGCCCACTCGCAGCGTCCACTGTCTATCCTATTGCCATCAGCTCGGCCTGAAATACGGTTGCGTATGCGCTAAGCGGTATCACTAGTAGTACCTATACGTTATTATGAAAATTATATAAAATACACAAATTAATAAAAATAGTACATGGTTGGTATACTTATCAAAAAGAACAGCGCGAGACGTTATACATTTTATTCATCATTACACAAGATTTTAATCGTTAAATTTATTTTTCTCTACTGCTTTACCATAATTTTTTCTTATATACTACCTCCACTATTCAAAAATTTTAACTGTTAACATTTAGAAAACAAATTTCTAGTGCACAGAATCTAAATAGTTAGTTTTGTAACAAATGGTATGGATACTTTCACTCTCTTAAGAATTACGCTAACCAGATTTCGTTATCGACCCTGAAATTTTTTGCAATATCTTTTTTTCTTTTGACGCTTCTTTTCAATCATAATTCTTTCTTTTTTAATTAATCTTATAATCTACATTAATTCGCTCTCACTCTCTTTCTTTCTTGTACTTTCAATTTGTACACACTCCGTATTTCTTTGTCGTATTGACACTGAAAAGTTGCTACATCTTTCTCACACATGCTTTATATGTATATTTTTTCCTTATTCTTTCAGGATTTTTTTTATTAGGGTTTACTTTCATAATCACTCTATTACTAAAATTAATAACCTTTTTCCCCGTATGGATATAATCATCTTTATAGTGACAAAAATCTTCGTTGCAATATGTAAAGTTTATGCACTTGGTCTCGTTATTAACATGTTTCTTCATGTTCACTCCGCCCTGAACGATTCTTCATTGCTGCTTTTCACTTGAGAGTTCAACGGGTTTTTTCGGAGCCATCATAGATGCTTACATTGAATAGTTTAGCACAATAATTATCATTCTCTTTACACATTCCTTCGGAAATTAAATCCTGGCTTTCGGTACAATTTTGTTAAATAATACTTAGATCAGGGAGCTTGTGGTGATAATGAACAAATGTTTTATATTTTTTATTTAATTTCTTTTTATTATATAAGTATATTTATTTTATAAATAAACGTATAATCGATTAATGTAGTGGAATTGGAAATATTTTGTTTTTCAGTTTTTGTAATTTTAAGAACTCTACCGTTTTGTCTGTCCGACCGTTAGATTCAGAATGCCACATTTTCTTTTTTTCGCACTCGCGTTAAATTCTGTTGTACAAAAGGTTTTACTAATCGCCGTTTCGAATAAATATTTTAAATTTTATTTCGTCAAATTCTCTTTTTTTTCATGATAGAATAGCGTTCTTACTTTTTTTAATATTATTCTCGTATAAAAATAATGTTTGACTTAATTTTAAAGCCAGTCTGTATATATGAAGTATATTTTTAAATTGTATAGTCAATAGTATTTAATGCTTACATATTTTTAATAACCACTATTGTAATTATTTACCCGGTCGCGCGTACCCGAAGCTTAAGCTTTATATATTCTCTCAATTTTTTCTACTACCATGTACGTCTACATGGAAGCGTTATAGAGAGCATTTTTTTATTATATTCAGGGTTCCATCTTGTCATTCAAACTTTCACAGGCCTGATCATAGTCATATGCATTTTTCATGTATTCTATTTGTATTTATATAATTAAGGGGAAGATAATAAAAGAGAAAAGATAGAAGAAAGAGAGAGAGTGAGAAGAAATGTGTAGATTATGATTAATTTTATTGTCTATTTCTGTGATCGTGCTTTTCAACTTGCACTTTCAAAGCTATCATACTCTTTTTTTTCATTTATAATATTCCTTTTGTTCTCACTTAATTAAATTGTTCTATCAAAGTTGCTTGTATAATTTTAACTATACTTTATAAGTATAAATAGAGGCTGTAGAAAATACGAAGTATTTTTCTTTGCTATTTTTTTTATAGATAATGAGATCGTTGATTATGTACATTGACTGTTAAATTTTTAATATATAACAAATCTTTGCTAAAAAAGATGTTTTTACTCCCTTAACCTTTATTAACTAGGGTTCCTTCGCATAAAATCAAAGTCTTTAGGCAGAGCATATTTAATACATTGAGAAGATATTTATATCGCATAAGTCCAAAGTGTAAAAATTTACAGGAAAATACATGCTTTTTTCATTCCTATTTTTATATTCAAAACTAATAAGTATAAAGATAATTTGTTTATATAACACTTTTTTAAACTTGTTTAAAAGCATATCTTTTTTAAACAGGAACAGAAATGATTTTGTCGAATGCGAGACAGTAGCTTAGTCAAAGAAATGTTGACAAATTAAAAAATCTTGTTTTGGAAGGAAAAGGTACATGTTTATTATGTGAGTAGTCGCCTCACCTTGAAACAAAAGAATCTTTCAAAGAATTGACAAATTATTTAGTATACATATATAGTCTTCATATATATACATATAAGTATACAAATATTCCTTAAATTAATTATAATTATATTTATACGCTGATGATCAAAAGTATGATTATCTAATAATATATCAACGTTGTTACAAACCGTACATAATTTGTATTTATCATAATTGAAAACAAATCAAAAACTATTTTGTATAAAATTAAAGAATACATAATGATGTTGGAATCACAAATTTATCGCGGGGTGCACCAATTATCCTATAAAGAGATTTTTCTTATCTTATCAGCTCGCAATTACGTGGATGCTATTCGTCGTTCAAGGACCTCCGTGCTCGATCGTTTAGAATGTCGTTACGCTGAGTATAAACCAAATCTTAACCAAATCTTTCAGGTTCAGTTTTTTGATGGCTGTATCACATGAATCTCTCTAGGGCAGGATCGCACGAGATCACACAAGCATGAGTTTCTTCCTGCTCGGATATCATACTAAACTATATATCACTCGCGAACTACGCAATCGATATCTCCTCTCAATCGCGCTCTCTGTTTCTTTGGACACCAACCTTTTTTGCCGCTCTTACTCTAAGATTGAATGTTCCTTTTTTACGATGATTTTTCACATCATTTTTCTATTAACTCTCCTTCCCGTCCCTACTTTATCTAAACGCTCGTTGAATGCCGTCCCTCCATCTGATTTTCCTACTGATGGGATACTGCTGCACCCGCGCGGTACTCTCTTCTCGGACTTGTGCTTATTTGCCTGAATATGTAATAATATTAAATATTTTTAAATACTAAACGTAAATTAATGAAAAAAGATTATAAAAAGAAAATTATTGTTAAGAAAAAAAAATGCAATTCCCCTAAACTACGAGAGCCGCTCATTTTGAATTTTTGCGTTATTATAGTCAACAAACTGTATCGATGATCTTATTAGGCATAAGCTGTGTAAGTACCATTGCATTCGGAAAAGTATCATTTTCCGAAGATAAAGAAGCCGCGTGTAGCCGAGTGTTCGCGTCGGGTTTGACCCTGGACCGCGTTTCGCTCGTGTCGAGTCACGCGACGAGGGAAACGTATTTCAATACGAGCGGTCATTTTCCGAAGCCGAAAAATGATCTATGCAGCCGCACGAGTCAATGTAACTTGAGAATAAGCACTCGGTCGACGCTCAGTTTTTTCTTTATTGTTTTCCCTCCCATTAAAATTCATCTACGCCTAAGCGGAGAAAATTGTTATTATATGATAAGTCTAAAGTACGGCCGAGCCCTTACAACTCATGAAGATTGTAAAACTCGGACAGTTCCACCCACACTTTCCACCCGAGAAGTTCCACCCAAACCTTCCACCCGAGAAGTTCCATCCAAAACTTCCATTAAGAAATACCACTCGAGAGGTTCCACCCGAGAAGTTCCACCAAAACCTTTCACTCCCGACATCAAAATAAAGTATTTTTTATAACACCACTTTATAGTTCACTCATTATCACTAAAAATTGAACCTCCCTGCCTACAGCACAGAGATTAATACGCAACGAGTATACAACGCCTGTCTATTCTATTGCGTATCACCCGCGACCTTAAGAATAGTTTCTTACAGTGCATACTGCACTCCGCGACGTAACAATTATAAAACTTTAAAAAAATTAATTTGCAAAAAAAATTATTTAAATGTTTAAGGAATTATATATTTCTTAATATTATATTTATTATATTATCATAATTTTTTTAAGCAATTGAACAAATAAACTAAAAAAAGTTTTATTTATATTAATGTTTCAGGCTAAGATTTAAAAAAAACATGATGCTGTTGTTAGAGGTTCATTGACTGACGTACGAAGACTCATTGTATTAGAATAAAAAATATTAGATTTTGCAAAAGATTCTGCTGGAGTTCCATTATTTCACAAAGCTGTTAACTATGATCATAACCATATATTAGAATGGATTGTGTATACCTATCCTTCTGCAGTTGATCAGAAAAAAAGAGTATTTTTCCCATACATTTTCACTTACCAATTTTATGCATATATTACGTCTGTAACACATAGATATTATCATTTGCTCTGTTTTGTGCTTACGAATCAAATCGCAATAACATGGGGTCAAATAGCTTACCTTTAGAGCTCTGTTTTTCTTTATATTTTTTGTGAATCTTAAGAATAGATAATTTATTATTAAGCTTAGTATTATAATGTTTAATTTAATGAACTAGTCTTAAATTCGTTAATAATATTTAATTTGTTGAAGTGAAAACGGATATTAAGTTATTTTTCTTTTTATATAAAATTTTAAATATTATTTATATACTTATTTCTTCCTTTTTATAAACTACCACAGCGTATCTAAGCTGGAGAGCTAGTCAGTGGTCCTTGCAGTCCTCGATGATTCATAGGTTTTTTCTTCTTCTTCTTCTTCTTTTTTACATTGTTTATATATAATTTTATGAAATCGCGCACTCGTAATAAATTTTTTAAACTTAAAAGTTTAAATTTTAAAATCTTTTTATCTTGACGACAAGAAGTCAGTAGAAAATTCTGCCTCTGAGTGTAGTTCTTAAAAAATTATCCATCTATTTTTATGTAAATTTTCAGAGGATTAGTTTTCGTTTCTGAGGGTCTCTTTTAGTAATTTATATTGTTGTTGCGTCATTTCGATCCATAAATAATGTTTTTTTCGTAATTTAATCAGTGTGGTGGTTCTTACAAGTTAGATTTTTTTTACATTTACTTACTGATCATTTTAAAATCTATTGTACATTAAATATTATGTGTGAATGATAAAAAATGGATAGTTTAGTGATAGTTTTATGATTTTATAGGTTTTTTAAATTACTTGTAACACGGGCATCTAACCCGCGGTGCAAAGTGAGGGCTGGAAAATGGTGTTAAGATGGTGCCGGCTCCAGAGTTCGGAGTGATGTGACATAGCAGGGCAAAGTAGGAAGGAAGAAAGGCATAATACAATCACAAGAAAAAAAAAGTCAACGGCTGTTTTTAATGTACTCGCGCGTCCTCCGGAGCTGTTGCATTTATTCAATATGTGCAGAAAGATATAAACAATGAGGATACAAAAAGAAATTAATTTTTTTCGTAAAATAAGATACAAACAAAAAAAAGGAAGAGAAAGAAAAAAAACTTAGTCTATTACAATTGAACATTCGCTTTTTCGTACGGTTGTCCACTTGCTTTGTGAGTGCGCGTAACGAGGCAGAGGGGAGGGATCTGTTTTTAGCCTTCGCGACAGCTGAGTTTGCTGTCAGCTGTTCGGAAGGCCTAATAACGTTGAATTGGGCTAAGGCGCGAAAACGATTTCACCCGAAACATGCGTCAAGCCTGAAGAAAGAAAATGTATACAAGGAAACCATAAAAAGAAATGAAAACAATAATACTGCCGGTGACAGCGTTATACACCTTTAGTTTCCGCTGGGCCTCGGCAGTGATGCGAGGTACTTACACTCGCGTGTCCCTCGTGCAGCAGGAATTTGGTTCGCTCGTTATGCTGTGGATCCCGCATTATTACTGAACAACCTTTCGGTCGCTTGCTTTAATTCTAGTCTCGATTCTCTCGCGAATTTTCCGTCACGAGCCCGAATCTCTTTCAATCCCTTTTCAACGCCCTCACTTTGTCATTGGGAAGGGCGTTTAAATTAATCGAAGGCCCTCTCATCAGGGAGCCATTACCATACAACATGCTGGTTTCCTTGGCGAACTTCGAACCTTCGTCCATTACGCTAAGGACAGGTTCCCTTGGGGCTGAATCGCTTACGCGGGACAGTACTTTCGTGCACTTCGGTACAAGTAACTCTGTTAAGACTTCGCGAGGGTGCTCGCTGCACTTTTAAGAGATTGCTCTTCCTCGCGGTGTGTTATGTCGCAGTATTATACGCAATTGTATCTCTGCTCTGTAATGATCTCGTTACCTTACGTAAGCAGATCCAAAGTTAGGGGAAAATAAGTGGACTAAGCGAAAATGCGTTTTCAATGTACTTTATTGACGATTTTAAGGGAACTAACCGAGTTTTACAAGAATCCGCTATTTAAACGACTCGCAGTTCTTTGCTTAATTTTAGTTTCACAGGGTGGGAGGCCCACGCATAGGCGAAAAACTTCCGAGAGAGGGGTTAGATAATAGGGAAACTCTAAGGCGTAATATTTGTTACTCGTCGTGATCTGGAGTGTGAAAATTTATTTACAGG
This sequence comes from Kradibia gibbosae, assembly GCA_018907135.1. Classification (NCBI taxonomy): domain Eukaryota; kingdom Metazoa; phylum Arthropoda; class Insecta; order Hymenoptera; family Agaonidae; genus Kradibia; species Kradibia gibbosae. The sequence goes on from JACCHX010000001.1 coordinate 37,186,687, forward strand.
CTGAACAAAATTGCATTGTTATTTGACTCTTAAAAAACTCATTGTCTTTCGAAGTCAACGAAAATATCGGATCGAAAACATCGTTTTAATGTGCGTTAATAATATGTACGGAAAGGGATGCCTTTCCCGGACATAATTATTGCTTATTAGCGCACATTGGGCGTGAAAAACGAAAATCCTCTCGAGTCGGTCGATCCGACGCGGTCAATACAGTCCGACCCTTTCGTCGCAAAAAAGGGTCTTTTTCTCGAGCGGTCATAAATCGTCTTTCACACGGTCGGTCCCACGCGAACCATATGCAATACAAAAAAGGGTCTGTTTTTCCGATTATTAGGATCATTTTCCTTGGATATTCGCGATCATATAACTCAACTACAATCAGTCGAAACGGCGCGTGTGTCGACGGTCATAAGGCATCGGTTCGTCTCGAACATGTGTTCCCTAGACTTAACGTCGTCCTCATTTTTTCCGGACGCGACAACTTTGCCTTTGAATAAATGAATCCTTTCTTATGGCCCGTATGTTTGGAAAAGAGGATATTTTCCAAACATACCCGCGCTTTGCTTATCAATTCGTTACGCGAATAAAACACGGTTGAAGTTAAAATATGAACGAGCGCATTCAAAAACGAGTGTTCGCCATGTGCTTTAAACAAAGCATGTTTTTTACCTAACAAACTCGCCCTCCTTACCTCGGACTCTGCCCTCCACCATGACTCTCAGCAATACTCAGCTTTCGTTTGGTATATGAGGCAATCGAACTCCTTTATATGTCCTGAGTCGTCCGGGAATAACTTTTGCTATCAATACGCATTCGAGCCGTAGGGGGAATAGGAGCACCGTGGATTCATAACGTTCGTTAATTATCCCCCCCCCAAGGGGGACGAGGGGGATTCACGGCGCTCGCGGCCTTCGTATCGGTGAGGCATTGTTTGCCTCGGTTGTTTTCGAGTGTACACTCTGAGCAAAAAGTGTCCCGGCATGCGGCTCGCTATACTCTAATGTTTTAATTTTATCTTAATCTTTATTATTATCATTTTTTTCATTTAAAATTCCATGCAGAGAAGACGCGGGTTTTGGTTTTTCATTATTATGACCACGTGCAAGTAAATGTTACCGGGTCGCTCTCGGTTTCCCTGGGCGGGGTCACTCTATGAGGTACCGGACTTCCTGCGGGTTCATACGCTGTTAGATGCCTCATTCGATGACGTGGGGGACATCCTGGAACAATCGCAGGTACACTTACATTTCTCCCAGGCCCCTATGGTGGTTGACGGCGACCCGCACCCTATTCACGCAGTATACAAGGTACTTCAACTCGTTCCATACTCGGACCTTGTGGTCGCGATGATCCGGGGTGGACCTCGGTTCACCAGACTGCCGAACAATACTGGGTTTAGTGTTTTTACCCGCTGCGTGGGCACAATGCGGACCGACACCCTGATGCAGAGGATGTTGTAATATTCTAATCGGCGCTACCCCACTGTCACTGGATCGAAAATTCTTGGCGCAGTTTGTTACTTTGCTACTATGCACGTGTGGCTGAGTTTAATCGCAAATGCTAGTGGTTAGTCGCGTGGAATGCCGCAGCATCCCACCTTTTTCCCGCATCGGGTTACGCAGGTTGAGACCAGTCTCAATTGCGCTTATATTTTCCACCCGTTTACCTGGATTACCGTCAGTGTTTCTTGCCGGGATAAATCCGATAAATGGACGAAGCCTAGCGCCAGGATTGTTGGCGCTTCCTGAGCCTCCAGTAGGTAGATGTCCACTTCCGTCCATCGTGCAGCCTGCAAGACTTCTACCTGCGCTCGCCGGTCGAGGTGGAACTTTACTCCAATGCCGTAGAGTAACGACAAAAACAGATCCTCCTCTTCGAGGACCGCTTTCCGCCGTAGAAGGTGCGCGAAGAAGCCCGGGCTCGCGGTGGTGACCAGTTTGTTGCAGCTTACCACCGCTGCCATAGGCTGTTCGTCCACTTTCACTATGAGCATATGTCGCTGGCCGGCCAGTCTGTAATAAACTGTCGGACGAACTTTGTCGGTTCTAATCTTGCTGTTGACTGTGCCGATGCTAAGGAGTTCCTGCGATACTTCGCTGCATTTCGAGCGCGTGGTAGGGCTTGAGGTTACTGACATGGGCCTCCCTCTTTTCTTTACTGCGGGTGATTTCCAATATCATCGGGGATGTGCGAGAGGTCACCTGCTACGGCCCTTCGTTTCACGGCATGAGCTTTGGCTTGATTTTGTTTGTTTTATAGGGCTTAGGTCTTTACCAGTACAATCTTCCCCGGGAGTATCAACTTCCTTCGCGTATTGAGGAATGCAGGGGTGCGGCCCCTGCTTCCCGAAACGGACGTGTTGTAAACAAAATGTGGTTCAGGATGTCAGCAATACCACGTCTTATGACTCTTACGGATGAATTGCGCCACTATGACTTTAATGACGCGATTCAACCGCTCGCCGGGTTCCACTGCGGGGTGTAGGCGGAAGTGAATCGGTGTTGGATTTTGCACGCATTTAACATGGCTCCAAACATCCGCCCGGTAAATTATTGACCATTGTCGCTAACAACGGTTTGCGGAGTTCCGTAGCGCAATATGACCCGCTCGTAAAATTCTCGGGCGACGACCAAACTTGTCACTTTCTGCAAAGGGACGATTTTCAGGCACTTGGTGAAACGGGCCTGCATCACTAGTAGCTACTCATGCAACCAAGAACACCTAGGTAGCGGATCTACGAGACCATCTCCCAGGGCCGTGAGACCTCAGTCCTATGAAGTTGAACGTATTTGTAGTTATCTAATTGCGTAATTTTTTAATTCTTTACATAATGAAAGAAAAACCTCATAGGAATTTTTAAATTTGTATACCTAATCTATAGGCATCTTTGTGGATAAGAGAGATTCACAGAAAGTGCATCGTATTCCGTCAGTCTCTTATCCATTTCATTATTTAATTATCTAAGAAAAATAATGTTTGCTTTAAATCTAAAATATATTAAGTTACGAGTCGTAATACGCATGTATATTTTTTTGTATGTTTTTCATTTTTTTAAGTATAGTAATTACTATTATTACTATTTTTTTCAAATACTTCATACTTCCTTTGCATCATTTGCTTGTATTACGAATCCTTTTTTCTTCACCTTTGATACTTTGTCTGCCGTTGATAATTGCAAGGTTCAATTTTTTTTCTTATAATCGCATCACTTAAATGTAGTTTTGTATAGCCTTCTCCAACGCGGAACACCATTCAGCATGCTTTCTTAATAATATGTTCTGATCTTATCTATATTGAAATTTTTACCTCTAAATAGAGCCAAATGTTCACATTAAAAAAGTACTATTTTTTATCTAATTACTTTCAGCATCATTTGCGTATATTTTTTATGATATATTGATTTTTTTATTCTTTGATTTAACCACAAATATTTTTATTCTTTTACTTTCTCTATTTTCCTTTCTGATCCAATACTATATCTTTCCTTTTCTCTCACAGCCTTTCTAACTAAAATAAAAATTTGTCTGGCTCACATTTGATATCGTCTTCTTCTCACATACCTATAATTTTTCCTCATTACTAGGCCATAATAATTTATCTTTTTCACATGATATAGGCCAAAGCTATTATTTTTTATCATTTTTATAACAAGTCTATCTACTTAAACTTTATTAATTTATTTTTCTAAGTCTACTATGTATGTGATGTAGGTGTTATCATCCGCGGTACACTGAGAGAAGGTGATGTTGGGATAGTTGGAAGAGGAGAAATGGAGTAAAGAAATCGGATTACGTTGGCGATAAAAAAATAAAAAAAATAAAGCTAAATAAGTAACTGATTAATTTTTTAATGTACTCCGTTCGTCAGCGCAAGGCTGGAGTGTCCATTTATTTGTGTAACTAAACAAATTAATGACAAATAAATAATAAAAAAATATTAATAACAGCAGAAAAATGATGTTATCCAATAAGCACAGTTAAAAAATTATTTATAATTAAACGAATGTTGTACTCGTTTCCGGAGAGTAGATGCAAAAAAAAATCTAACTTAATTTATGTTTGTTTCTAATAATAACCTGACTGTTCGAGCCATTTTGGCCCGAGATGCGCCCGAACGGCGGGCGGCAGCGGTGCTAGAGAAAGCGACGAGGAGTGATTCGGAAATAAGAGGGTGTGAACGGAAGGAAGAGGGAGAAAAGCGGAAGAAAGAAGGGCCCGCGAAAATGAGTGGGCGTTAGTCTTGTACTACCGGGCCGTCGCGAGAGATATACTTTCGAGTGGAAAGGTTGTGTGTAGGACGAGTGTAGAATTTAAGAGCATCGGGCCCTGTTCCGGAGCGAAGCCGAACAAGTGGATGGCGGTGAGACCACCCCTTCATAGCGAGTGCTTGTGAGGGAATGTGTAAAGCGGCGAGGCGGGTTGCGAAGAACCTGTCGTTAACGCGCTCGTGGTACCGCTAGGGTACCGTGTAGACGAGCGCGAGGTGGCTGGGACCGGAAGGTTCAGCCACACATGAGCGCGTGTGATACCGCAAAGGCCCGGCAATGATAACTCGGTGCGTGGCGATTCCCTGCGATCTTCCACGGCGACCGACTAACGCATAGGGAGCGCGGTTGGCCAACCACAGGTATGCGGCGTCATAATTGTAATTAAGGGTGCGAGCGTGTACGAATGATAGCGGAATGAATGTGCGAGGCTTTTTCCCCCTACGTCGAGGGGGTTTTTTATGCCAAATATGAACGGTTGTTTTATTTCGCCCCCGATTTCCCGCTCCTTCACCAAAAACGAATTCACGGCCTAATGAGGCCGATAACGCGCGAACAAAATGGTGCCCCGGGTGAGGAAGCGGGGATCTGTGGCAGAATAGGCTGCGGGCCCGGTATGAATGATACGTAAAGTCACGCGCTCGAACGGGCGGGGGGGGGGACACTTGATGCGGTGGTACTCGAGGGGAACGCCGCTCCCCGCCCGTCGAGAGAACAACTACCAGTAAAAAAAAAAAAAGAAGAAAGGTTTTTTTTTGATTTAATTCCTAATTCCTTTCCCACCCAATCGCGAACTTCCCACGAAACCGAAGCCCGCGCGTCATTCGCCCTCCGCGTCCCTCCTCCCTTTGGACGCACTCCGCACAGCCTTCAGCTGTGTGGCGTCCTTCGCCCTCCGCGCGTCGCCCCGCTCGGACGCAGCGCACAGCCGTGATCAGCGATGTAGGTGTAGGCACCCCACGCCCACCACAAAAAAAAAGGGGCTTCCCCCCCCAACGAAACAAACACCCAAATCGATATCCCAACGGCTGCGGACGTAACCGTCATGGGTACGCTCCACCGGCAGCGGGGGCGCTAATTGTCAAGCGCTCTCCTATGAACCTTAATGACCCACAACCTTTATCCTTTCTTCCCAAAAATTTTGTAATAAGCTATGCCCGACTCAGGAGGTCGGGAGGTCCGTGGTATTGTTTGCAGAGAGACTAGGATTAGACTGCGATTAGGTCAGGTTAGCAGAATACCACCGTGATAACGAAATGATTTACGTTCCACAGCGAAGGGTAGGTAAGCGGCCATAAATTTACCGCAAGTCAAAATGATCGAGCAAAATGAACAACAGCTTTATACGGGAGCTGATTAGAGCTCAGAGAACCTACAAGAGGGAGCTCGAGAGACTTAATGAAGAGTTGAGCGATCCAGAAGCTGACTCGATGACCCTAGTCTGCCTCAATGGCAGACTCGCGTACCTAAAGGAAATCTGGATGGGGGTCCTAGCCAACGATGGGGAAATAACAGAGGATGAGTCGCCGGACGCTGAGTCCTACCTCAGAGTGGGCCTCATGGCAATACTGCAGCAAAAACACAATGCGATACGAGATCGCTTGTGGTCGCTGTTGCGAGCCGGAGAGGAAGGTGGGAGCCACTACGCGTCCTCGGTTGGATCCGATACTGTCCATTCGGGGACAACTAAACTACCAAGGCTGGCCTTGCCGAACTTCTACAGCAATTACGAGGAATGGGAAGGGTTCCGTGATTTATTTCACTCCCTTGTCCATAACTCAAAGCAGCTTGATAAGGTGACGAAATTTCAATATTTAAAGACCTGCTTGACTGGGACAGCAGCAGGCATCATCCGCAATACACCGTTGACAGGCGCAAACTACGATGAGGCATGGAGAGCGCTGGAAGCGCGCTTCCATAATCCGAATGCTCTTATTAACGGGTACCTCAAGAGGTACTCGGAGCTGCCTCGGCTGCAACGGGAATCAGCAAGCGGTATGAGGGACCTCTTGGATGAAGTAGAGGAGATCAGGCGAGGACTCAACAGCCTAATGAGCAAGGAGGAACGAGGGGAGGCCTTCATGACGCACCACCTAATTCAACGCCTGGATCCCATTAGCAGAAGCAGCTGGGAGGCCAGGCAAGGACACAAGGAGCACATTCCCATGGATGAAGCGGCGATAGAGAACTCCGGATCCGAGAGTCGGTCCGAGTACCCGAGCTACCGGGAATTAAGAGCCTTCTTGGAGGGCCGGATACGAGCCTTAAGCCATAGACAGGAGAAACCACCCGCGGAGGCAAGGGAAAAAAGAAAAAGGAGCCCACCACCGGCCCGAATAATAGACAACCAGCCGAGGGAGTGGTGCACGAAGTGCAGTAGAACCCACAACACGGGTAAATGCCCCCAACTTCTAAGATTGGCCCCCGGCGAACGCGTGGCAGAGATCAAAAGAATGAATCTCTGCTACAACTGTCTGGGATACCACAAGGAGAGGAATTGTGCCTCCATGAGCAGGTGCCGAATCTGCTTACGGCGGCACAACACCTTGCTGCATCAGATCGAGGAGAGGAGGGCCAGGAGTGCTCCGCGAGAAGAACATCGGAGAACCAAGGCCGTACCATCACAGGCTGCGGTAGGAAGGGGCAAGGAGCCTGCGGTCCGTGCTCACGTAGGCCACCTAAGCCGACCCCGGGGACTCACAATCCTGGCCACGGCGCAAGTGGAGCTTTAATCCAGCAAGGGGCGCGCAACTCGAGTAAATGCCCTGCTAGATCAGGGTTCCAAAGCGTCGTTTATATCAGAGGCGGTGGTCCAACTGCTGCGGCTTGAACGACGGCGAGTGGAGGTGCCATTGACGGGAGTAGGAGCAAGCCGAGCAGGGGTGGTGCGATCATCCGCGGAGGTACGCGTCCGGTCGATTCATACACCGGGAGTCGACATCAAGGTGGACGCCTATGTGCTGCCTAAGCTCACCACTCAATTCTACCGGAGCGAGGCCAGATACATAGACCTAAGTCTCTATTAGGACATGGAGCTGGTGGATCCCGATGTATGCAGCAATGAAGCCGTGGACCTCATCATCGGGGCCGACTGGTATGGGCGTCTGTTGCGCCAGGGAGTGAGACACCTAGGGGAAACAGGCCCGACGGCTCAGCAGACGGCACTGGGCTGGATCATATCTGGTCCAGTCGGTCCAGCCGGCCTCCGGCGGGCGGCACCGGTGTTGGCGTGTCCGGTCGGGACCGAGGCCCCAGAGAGGGAACTGCTAGGAGCCCTGCAGAAGTTCTGGGCCCTCGAGGAGGTAGCAGATGGGAACCAGAGGAGCAGCCCGGCGGAACAGGAGGTCGAGGACCAGTATAAAGAAACCCATCACCGAAACAGCACGGGAAGGTATGTAGTTCGACTACCATTGTTACGGCCATTGTCGGAGGTGGCAGAAGAAACTCGTTGGCAAGCTGTGGCAGCTTTGAACCGACTGCACCGGCGCTTCCTAAGAGATAGGGAGTTCGCAGGTCAGTACCAGGAATTCATGGCCCAATACGAGAAGCTAGGGCATATGCAACGAGCACCTAGGCAGAGCAGTAGAGGGGGCACCTGGTACCTGCCGCACCACGCAGTCATTACGGGCGACGAACAGGCCAGGAAGATGCGTGTGGTCTTCGACGCCTCGAGAGAGACCAGCCAAGGGAGATGTCTGAACCACTACCTGGGTGTCGGACCGGCGCTGCAGAGAGAACTGTGGCTGATATTGCTAAACTGGAGGCAATATCAGTACGCATTCACTGCCGACATTGTCAAGATGTTTAGGCAGGTAGAGGTTGCAGAAGAGGACCAAGATGCACAAAGGATTGTGTGGTCCGAGCACGAAGGAAGACCACCGAGGGATTATCGGCTCACCACCCTTACCTACGGAACAGCCTGCGCTCCTTTTCTGGCAATCAGGACGTTGAATCAGCTGGCGGAGGAGGAACGACCACAGTATCCAGACGGAGCAAGGGCCTTGGAGAGGAACACCTATGTGGATGATATATTTGACGGAGCTGACGAGGTGGACACCGCAAGAAGCCGACAAGCAGAACTCATAGGAATCCTCGAAACGGCCGGAATCAAGTTGAGCAAGTGGGCTACCAACTTCGAAAGAGAAGTCAAAGGCGAAGAAGAAGGCCCCAGCACGCAAGCGAAAGGGATCGATGGAGGCCAAGGCGTCAAAACGCTGGGGTTGTGGTGGGACCCAAAGGAGGACGAATTCTCCTACAAGGCTGACCCCAGGGAGATGGAGAGGGAAGGCACCACCAAGAGGAAGGTGCTCTCCAACATCGCCCGCCTCTTCGATCCGCTCGGATGGATGTCGCCCTGCACGGTGGTGGCCAAGATACTGATGCAGGATCTATGCATCTCGCAATGCGGATGGGATGACAGACTGAATAAGGAGCTGCGCCAAAGATGGAGGAGCTACTGCGACGCTCTGCGGAACATTGAAAACATCCGGGTGCCGAGATGGCAAGGCACCAGCAGCAGCAGCTCAGTTCAACTACACGGCTTCAGCGACGCATCTGGAAGGGCGTACGCTGCGGCAGTGTGCGTACGAGTAAGAGGAACAGACACAGGAGGCATTGCACGTCTACTCGTAGCTAAAACTAAGGTAGCTCGTATAAAAACGGTGAGCATACCCAATTTGGAACTATGCGGGGCCACGCTGTTGACCAAGCTGGTAGCCAAGGTCAGGGAGGTGCCACAATATCGGACGGCACCACTCTTCATGTGGACCGACAGTCAAGTGGTTCTGGCATGGCTGGAGAAACACTCTAGTCATTGGAAGACCTTCGTGGCCAATCGCGTGTCCACCATACAAACCGAACTCCCTACAGCCATATGGAGACACATACCAACAAAGGACAATCCAGCTGACATCGCCACACGAGGAGCGTTCACGCAGCAGCTCAAGGAAATGAAAATATGGTGGCAGGGACCATCCTGGCTTTCAGGACCGAGTGAGAGATGGCCAAACCCTAGGCAGACGATCAAGGTCCTCCACGCACAACCTGAACGAGAGGAAGACGAGCTGATGACTCGGTTCTCGAGTTTCACCAGGATGGTACGAGTGATAGCCTACTGCTTACGCCTGAGAAATCAAGAGCAAGCAGAAAGGAGCCCCTACCTGACCACCAAGGAGTTGGAAGAGTCGAGGGTAAGAATCTTCCGAAGGGCTCAGATGGCTACCTTCCGGAAGGAAAACACCTTATTGAAAGCAGGCAAGAAAGTACCAGCTGGCAGCCCAATTAGCCGACCTAACGCCTTCATGGACGAGCAAACCGTGCTGCTAAGAGTGGGTGGCAGACTGACACAGGCCAAGACAGAAGCAGAAGGGAAACAGCCACCGATCCTAGCGAAGAAAGATCACCTCAGCCTACTGGTGATGGAACAAGCGCATCGTACGGCTATGCACGGGGGTCCGAACCTGACAGGGGCTACCAGTCTCAGAGTGGCCTGGATTATCGGGATGAGAGCCCTAGCAAAAAAGGTCGTGCGGTGCTGCACCGTGTCAAGCCTCAATTGGCGCATCAGTTAATGGGACCATTGCCAGAGGACAGGACCACACCGAGTCGACCTTTCGCCATCAGCGGCCTGGATTACGCTGGGCCGTTCCGCATCAGAACGACAAAGGGACGAGGACACCGAAGCAGCAAAGGATATGTTGCCTTATTCGTCTGTTTCGTTACCAAGGCCGTCCACTTGGAAGTGGTGAGCGACCTGACGACGCCAGCCTTCCTGGCGGCCTTCAGTAGGTTTACCAGCCGTCGAGGGCAGTGTCACCGGCTGTACAGTGATAACGCCTCGACGTTCCGAGGAGCGGATCAAGAACTGAAGCGAATGTTTCGAAAGGCATCGGAGTTCCAGGTCAGCATAGGGACAGTATTAGCCAGCCAGAAGACGGAATGGAGGTTTATCCCACCGAACACACCGCATTACGGAGGACTATGGGAAGCAGGAATTCGATCGGTAAAACACTACCTTCGAAGAGTCGTAGGGGAGAAAAAATTAACCTTCGAAGAATTCAGCACAGTGCTGGCTGAAATCGAAGCCTGCCTGAACTCCCGACCGCTAAGACCATTAAACAACAATCCCGAAGATTTGTCGGCCCTTACACCAGCGCACTTTCTGCTGGGATGCGAGCGGGAACTGATCCCCGACTACCAAGAGACAAGGCCCATGGAGCCGACACTGAGCCGACTGCAGCGAATGCAGAGAGCTCGCAACGAGATCTGGCGCAGATGGTCGCAGGAATACCTGTTACATTTGCAAGAAAGGAAGAAGTGGATGACGCCGCAGGTTAACTTCGCCGTGGGACAAATGGTGATTGTCAGGAATGACCGTTACCCCTCCGCAAAGTGGCCAATGGCAAGGGTGACGGAAGTACACCCGGGAGCCGATGGGAAAGTCCGAGTAGTAAGTATAAGAACCGTCGACGGAGTGTTCCGGCGCCACGTAGCGCGTCTAGCACCCTTAGCATTACCGAAACCGCATCAAAGAGAGGCTCCAAATAACGACAACTGACGACAGCAGTTCGTCCAACGGACGAAGGCGGGCGGTATGTTCGAGCCATTTTGGCCCGAGATGCGCCCGAACGGCGGGCGGCAGCGGCGCTAGAGAAAGCGACGCGGAGTGATGCGGAAATAAGAGAGAGTGACGCGGAAATAAGAGGGAGTGATGCGGAAATAAGAGGGAGTGAACGGAAGGAAGAGGGAGAAAAGCGGAAGAAAGAAGGGCCCGCGAAAATGAGTGGGCGTTAGTCTTGTACTACCGGGCCGTCGCGAGAGATATACTTTCGAGTGGAAAGGTTGTGTGTAGGACGAGTGTAGAATTTAAGAGCATCGGGCCCTGTTCCGGAGCGAAGCCGAGCAAGTGGGTGGCGGTGAGACCACCCCTTCATAGCGAGTGCTTGTGAGGGAATGTGTAAAGCGGCGAGGCGGGTTGCGAAGAACCCGTCGTTAACGCGCTCGTGGTACCGCTAGGGTACCGTGTAGACGAGCGCGAGGTGGCTGGGACCGGAAGGTTCAGCCACACCTGAGCGCGTGTGATACCGCAAAGGCCTGGCAACGATAACTCGGTGCGTGGCGATCCCTGCGATCGGACCACGATGAGCAACGGCGTAAGGAGGCCTCGGCCGGTGGCGATCCCCTGCGATCTTCCACGGCGACCGACTAACGCATAGGGAGCGCGGTTGGCCAACCACAGGTATGCGGCGTCATAATTGTAATTAAGGGTGCGAGCGTGTACGAATGATAGCGGAATGAATGTGCGAGGCTTTTTCCCCCTACGTCGAGGGGGTTTTTTATGCCAAATATGTACGCGCGTGGGTGAATAAATTGTCTCTATATAACACCCAAATGAATGGTTGTTTTATTTCGCCCTCGATTTCCCGCTCCTTCACCAGAAACGAATTCACGGCCTAATGAGGCCGATAACGCGCGAACACTGATATTCCTAGGAATCTGCCCATTAACAATCACTTAGTCAATAATTGATTCTTCATTCTCATTTGTAATTATGCATTTACTTTTCTCATTTTTAACCCGTTCAAAATTCTTTTTTTTCAATTTTCTAATTCAAAATTCTCCTTTTTTTAATTTTTTACTTTACCTTTTTTAAGTATGTAACTTTGTTGTCCGTGAAGCAGACTATAACTTTTCCTTTCCACCTTGCTTCGAGCTTGCTTGTTTCTATGTTTTTGCCGATCTCTTACCTCATCGGTCCCTAAGCACCCCACTTACGCCACTACATCCGTCTTCGCGTAACATACCACAATATCTATCACGTGCAATGAAGTATAGTGTAAAATGTAATGATGTAGCCAAGCAGTAGTAAATTCGTTATAGTATGTAATGCGATACAATAAAGTAAGTTTTTTATTCTTAATATTTGAATAAAATTCAACATTAAGATGTAAAAAAAATAAATAATTTTTGTTACTCAAAAAAAAAAGAGTTCAACAGTATCAACAATGATGTTACGAAAGACAAGATTGCATGACAGAAAATGGAGAAGTAGAAATAATAAAATGACGTTAACCTTTTTCTTAGGAGGGCAGAACATGTCTGTTCTACTGCGTTACTTGCCGATATCCTGAGGTAGTTTGGGACATCCTCGTCAAAGCGTGTTGTGACGCAAGTATATGAGATAGGCGTGGAAATCCAACAGCTTATTATTTAAAAAGAAATTCTGAAATCGAGCTACCTGATTTGGAAAGAATGGACAGTAGAAGATTACGCACGCGAGACTTATCCATTTACAATAATAGTAAGTTTTCTTTTTAAACGTTAATTTGTAAATAGTTAAGTTGTAAATAGTTAATAGTCTTAATTAATAGTCTTAAGAAGGGTTTAATAGTATTTTGAATTGTTTGATATTTTAATAATTAAAATGTCATAAAAAAGTGTTGTATTGGAGGAACACGTTTTATATATGCTTTACAATAACATTTTTAACGACAATAGCAACTTGACTTTATATAATTATTTAAATATAAGGTAAGTTCCTTGTTTTCAAAAATATTTACATTTTTTTTAATGTATAATTTATGTCATTATACAATTTTTATATACATTATATTATATAATTCAATTTATAATTAATAAATGCAAATTGATTCCATTACATTAACGATACAAATTTTTATACATTACTCATTACATTTTTATTACTATTTTACATATACATTTATTACTATTAAATTATATTTATTTACTATTATTATTTGTTCGCGCGATTATCGGCCTCATTAGGCCGCGAGTTCGAGAAAGGGTGAAGGAGCGTGATCTGGGTTTGAAATGAATTACAAGATATTTTTGGGCTCGTTAACATATATTTATTCGCCCACGCGGTTACAAGTGGCATAAAAAACCCCCTCGAGGTAGGGGGAAAAAGCATCGCTAATATATATACGCACGGCGCCGCCACGCTTACGATATCATACACATTTACCCACACACACATACCTCGCACCCATCCCACCCTCTTGTCGGTTGGCCAACCGGGCTCCCTATGCGTTAGTCGGTCGCCGTGGTAGATCGCAGGGGATCGCCAAGCACCGAGTTATTCGCTGCCGGGCCTTTGCGGTATCTTACGCGCCCAGGGGATGGCTGAACCTTCCGGTCCCAGCCACGTCTCGCTCACTCTCACAACACCCTCGCGGTATCACACGCGCTCTGGTGATGGGGTCGTCGCAACCCGCTTCGTTGTTTCGCGCACGCCCTTTCACACACGCTGGGGTTGGGTGGTTAACCTCCACCCACTGCTCGGCTCCACTTGCAATTCGTTCGCGGGATCACACGCGATAGCGTTTCCGTTGCCTTTTCGCTGGCTTCGCTCCGTCGGCGATGTCGCACACTTCTTCTCCCGAAGTAATACCTTTCGCGGCGGCCCGATAGTCCCAACTAACTCCCACTCATTCTCGCGGGCCCTTCTTCCTTCCGTTTCTCTCCCTCTTATTTCCGCATTCTCCCTCTTATTTCCGTATTCTTTGCGGCGCTTTCTCTTGCGCCGCTGCCGCCCGCCGTTCAGGCGTATCTCGGGCCATTTTGGCCCGAACATTATTCATGAAAAATTTTTACATTTATAAAATATTTTTATTAAAATGTACTACTTACAAATTGCATAATTGTATGTATGCCATTAATTGAATTTGTAGAAATATTTTCCGAACTTGAGATAATTGTAATCTACACGTTTGTTTAGATAAAAAAATACGTACAAAAAAATTAATATATAATCATAAACATACCTTTTTACATCATTCAGTTTTTTATTATTAACATAAATTGCAACAAAAAATTGTAATTTAGGCATCATTCATATTTTAGGAGTTCATTTTATTAATAATAACTTTTTAATGGCATAGCGAGTTTGTTATATGTATGAAAGTAGTCTTTTTAATACTTATACATAATTCTGTATTATATTTATTTTTTAAACTTTTCATTAATCCTTTTACTATAGATTTTATTCTACAACGTCGTTAATAAGCTGGTTTATTGGTGCTGATTAAGTGTAATTTGTAACTTTATAATATATATGTATATTTTAAGAATATTTGTAGGGGATTTTTTGTAATAATACAGAATTTCCTTTGCTTTGTAAAATGTGGAAAAATTGAAATCTGATACATAAGCACAAAATATCTATTTACAGAAATCATAGAACTTTTTACCTATTACTGTAAATGATCAATGTGTCTATATTTAGCTCAATGTATTTCGCTAATATTTTTTTTTGTTATTTCATTGAAGGTGTAGTTCTTCAAATTAGCTGCGGTATGAAAATTAATTTTTTTTGCATTCAAACAAATCAAATCTTTTATTATAATTTATAGTTTCATTTTAGTAAATACTTTTCAGATACGTGAATCGTGAGTATTTTTATAATTATATTTTAAAAAAGAAAAATTTTTAAAATAAAGGAAAAATATTAAAAATTCATTTAACTGTCTCTTGTATTTTAATATAATATTTAATGAATGTTTAATACATATTATATTTAATAAATATTATAAGATTTTTACGTGTTCACCATTATTTTTATAATTATACATTTAAAAATGTATTTATTTTATTACTATACAATTTTATAAAACATTAGAGAGGAAGTGGATTATCATCATACATAAATAATAGAATAGATATATTTCGTTATTTTAATTGTCAAGTACAAGCTCTAATGTAAAAATTATGTCAAACAATGTTAAACTGTCGTCATGAAAAATTTTCTAGATCTTAATTTGAAGCCTTCAAATATACGAATATGGATCCACAACAGAGATATTGGCAAACTACAGCAAGTACTTTGGGAGGGACATGGATCAAAATTACGTTGCGAAACAAGTAATAATTTTCGAGTTAAAAGGTTCCTTGAAGCTGTACCCTTTATTATGGTATAAAATAAATATTTTTTATATAACATTATTATTTTTTTGTTTTTAACTGAAAATTATTAATGTAATTTTTATTATCATTTGAATAAAATTTTCAACATAAATTTTTATTCAATATAAATGTATGAATTTATATGTATAAGTAATTATTTTTTTTAATTTTCGCATTAATTTTTGATTTTATGGCTTATATATATATAAGCCATATATATATATATATATATATATATATATATATTATGCTGTATAATAGTTTATTTATGAAATTAATATATTTAATATAAAAAAAAATTTAATTTTATATGTATTGAATATTAAAAATGAAATCTAAATATAACATAAGATTCAAGTATATTTATAATTTTATTTGAAGAGAACAATAAAGGATATTCATACAGCTACTATAAACAATGATATTCATGAATTTCAACAAATAGTGAGAGAACCTGTCTCGCCAATCATTTTATGTAGTAAAGATTGTAATGGGCTCAATGTACTCCACAAGGTAATTTGAAAATTTTTTTTTTTTTTAAGTAGAAATGTACAAATATATTGTTTAATTTTCATATAAATGGAAGTTAAAACTGCAGTTAGAAGGTTAAAATAAGTGTAACTGAAAAACGGTTACTATTATTTAATTTTCATTTTTTATTCTATATACTGTTAAAATATTTTATATTTATATTTTAAATAATATATAATCAAAATTTTTTAATACAATTGTAACGAAGGTTACTAATTGCACGGTGCCCCCTCCCACGACTTTTGATAAGCCTTTTACGGCATGTGAGACAACTCGATTGCCTCATACGGTGAAATAACGGTATTGAACGACTGTTAATAATGGTCGTGGAGGAGGATGGAGCCCGGGGGACCGAGGGTGAGTCTAGTTCGCCGAAAAGCGCGAAAACACCTTCCCTGCGGTACGAAGTCGGTTCCAACGAAATTACCATATGGCGCACCCGAAAGACATTTAAATTCTGCCAACCCCGATGACCTTTCCGCCGATAACGGTTCCCTGATGGGAGGGCCCTTGGAAAATTTGAACTCGTCTCCCAATGGAAAAAGGGAAGGCGTTCGTAAGGATACGGGAGCTTGACGGCCTCGCGGGGATAAACCCGGGAGAGAAACGGCAGATTGCTTCGAGCGAGCGACCGGAAAAGGTGCAAACTCTTATCATTCGGAGTGTGCGACTTCACCCTCTCCCCTTCAGCGTCATGGAGGAGTTGTGGAGGTAGCGAACAGGGCGGGATCCGCAGCATACCCAGCGGAAACGAGCGCATCAGTACGAGAGGCGAAGATACATCTCGCCTTGTGGCCGTGGTATATAGAAGACAAAGGTGTGATACCGGCCCCAAGCGCTGCACGTACGTACACAATCCCTAGCTTAGTAGATGTGTTATTTTTTTCTCTTCTATTCGTTCCTTCGTCTGCACAGGCGACTTTATGTTAGCTTTTGGGCGTATGCGTGGTTAGCGTATTCGCCCATCCCGAATCTATTAGGCCTTGAGCACAGCTGACCACGAGTTCAACTGTTGCCAAGGCCGAGCACGGACTCACATCGTCCCCCCTCCCTGTTTTCGCATCGCCGCACGAGTATACGAGCCGGTTGAGTAGCCGTGCGGATTACTTAATACTTTTGTTGCGTCGGCAGCTTAGCCGCCGAATTATGCGAGAGTCTTGTAATTCTTTTGTTGTATTATTAAGAATTGTAAATTTTTTTTTCTTATCGTTTTAGGTCGAATAAAGTAAAGGCGCGGCCATCTGGACGTCGACGTCGAAAACAAATACTGAATTTATTATAAAGTGTATTTTTTTTCTCTTACGCCCCTCCCTCTTCCTCCCGCATCTCCCTATCCCACATCCTGCTGCACCTTGGAGACGACGAGCTCCATCCCGGCACACTCTCCTACCCCTTTGTCCGACGGGTTAGACCCAAGCCCCGTCACACAACTACAAACAATATATTTTTATACTAAAACCAAATGGTATTCTTTAACATTATATTTAATTTACATTTACATATTAATACATAATACAATGAAACTTAATTGTACTTAATGCAGCAACTATGAAATATAAATAGAGTTATATTTTTACTTCATATATAAGTATGAAGAAAGTAATAAAATAGTCGACTTGGCGTGTAGGGTATTTTATTTATGCAATAGGTTGCTTTTACAGTAATATCAGTTAACTAATTTAAATGTGTATTATATGAGAAATACTAGAACTGTCAATTTTTTTAATAATTTTTGTTCATATTCATAGGTATTGTATTCAAAAGATTAAGCCCTTACTCTTCAAAATACACTTGCAAATTTAATAAAAATATGATACCGGTTTTTTAAAAATTTTACATTGTATTTCTTATATATTTGTATTTATAAAAAAAGTTAATTGGAAGAAATAAACTAATTTTTTCAATTCTTATAGGCTGCTGGGTTGGGTTATGTTGAATTAGCGAAGAAAATTCTTTCCAAATACCCGGCAATAATCAATGTCCAAGATAATGATGGCAAGACCCCATTACACTATGCTGCTGTATGTAAGGATGGTGGTGTTATGTATGATTTGTTATTAGATAATGGTGCCGATGAAAATAAAATTGATAATGTAAGAAACCAGTTTATTAAATACAGTTTCTTAAACTATTATAGAATTTAGGATCAATCTTAAAATTTTATAAATGTTTAATGATAATTTTATAAAAAATATAAATTTGTTAATATCTTTAAATATATTAATTTTATTATTCAAGAAATTTGTTAAAAAATTGTACTTGATAGTAGTACATTTAAAATTTATGTATATATTATTTTAAAGAAAGCGATACCGTTTGTCACATTTTGTAAAAAAATAATTTACCTGTTATTATAGTATTTTTAAGCATTTTTAAGATTTTTACTTGTATTTTATATTGCACAACAATTTGTCACGATAGTAAGATAAATGGGCTAATCATATATAAATATATGGTTGAGACATTTACAGTATAGCAAGAACGAATTAATTTAATTCACATGCTGCAATTGATGTATTCGAAGATTTGTAATTCTATACATTAATATTTATATTTTGTATATTACATAGCGACAAAAAAGGGCGGGTTTTTATCGGAGTCGACAGCTGGACTTGGATATTTCAAGTTTGATGATTATTCCAGAGGCGCCTCGTGTATCTGGTACAGTCTATCCTCGCAATTGGGATTGGCGTATAATTGAGACAAATCAACCACTTTTACGTATTTATGATACGGGTAGTGATGCCGATGTCGAAACCGTTTTCAGTAATATCAGTTCTATAAAAATCACTAAGGACATCATACCTACAAAGGTATTTATTACTATTATGACAGAATAACTGAACATACGGTTACTCAATGTCCGGGACGAAACATTGTAGAAGATTTTCGACTTTAAATTAAAAACCTAACAGGAAAAAAAACAATAATGATTTTTCTAATATAAGTTTGCAGTAAGAATATTAACATGCATGCATATCTCTGGTGAGACTTGTGAAACTGTAAACTCGCTTGATTAAAGCGCTTACTTATCGCGGTTTCGTATTGATACAGACTGGAAGCCTATTTTATTGTAGGTTTTCACTTTCCCATCCTATTCTAAAATCAATTATTCGTCTTCTATATATTGTTTCTATTTCCAAACTGATTGTATGTAATCTAGGGAATATTACTCATTTACTTTAAAATTTTATTTTTAAATACTATTTGCTTTTAAATCAAGTAATTTTTATACGTTCAATAATTTTATATATACTGTAGTATACTTTTCTCAATGTCCTCTTTTTTTCTATGTTTGGCCTTTAAAATTTACTTTGTCTATGTTTTTGACCAACTTTATTATGTAGAATTTTTTTTAGATATTTCAAGTTCATCTTACCTGTATCAATTTTTAATCATCATAATTTCCACTTCAAACTTCAAATTTCAAAAAGTAAATTAGAAATCATTTATCTTTTTCATTCATGACAAATTTTTATGTTTGTATTATGTATAGGCCTAACAATTATTAACTTTTGTCCTTTTTTAAGCCTATGCGATTAAGCACAATAACTTGGAGAGGATAAATTTTGTATCGTTAAACTTATTTATTATTAAATTTTTAACTTGCTATTAACAAATGGGTAGATTAAGAGAGATGAATAGAAATAATCATAATAATATTAAAAACAAAGTTTATTTATTTATTTTTTTGCTTACTTTATCAATTGATTAAAAAATTTCCAAGATAGAGGCCGTAAGTGCACCACACTAACTAATTTAAGATTCTAATTTTTAATCAATAAAGTCGTATAATCCCAGGTTTCATCTAGATGTATCGTTCATCTATTTCAGCAACTTTACTTGCATTCGGCAATTACTTCTAAAGGCGAAATAATTTCTTTTTTTGATAAAGGGGTGACTACGTTTTTATACAGTTTCTATTGTTTTTATTGTTTCTATTATCTTGTAGTTATAATGATAGATTCTCTACCTCTATGTATTTTTATTGTTTTAGGGTTGGTAATTTGAAAAGCTATAGATTATCCCATTCTTATGAATTTCTATTCTGCTCATTTGTTTTTTTTCGTGGTTTCGAGTTCTTTTAATGCAGTACTCATTATATTTGCATTTAAAGATAAAATTATATCTACAAGATATATTCTCTATTATAAAGTTACTTCCTACAGTATTTTTGTATAATTGAATTATTTTTATTTATTTTTATTTATTTTTATTTATTTTTATTTTATTTTTTTTTATTTTATTTATTTTTATTTAACTTGTTTATTACGTTATTATAATTTAATTAATAAATGTAGAATATTTTTCTATATTCATTTACAAATAGCTATACAATTATACAAATTAATAAATTAAAATACATTATAGCATAAACGCATTTTTTTATAGTTACATAACCTATTTATATAATATAAATTTGATCAGATAAAAGTTTTTTTTTTTTTAAATAGTAAAGCAAATAACTATGCATTTAGTATTTCTTATTAATCTTATTTAAGAACATTCTAGTTTATCGTATTTTTAATAATTTCTTCGTAAGTAAATATTTATTTTAAATAAACAAGGAACACAATTTTATACGTAAAAGTTTGATGATACATAAACATTTCTAGATAAGTCAAGTGTTTAAAAAATTGTGTTATATAGATAATATTCAAATGTCTGGGACGAGATATCAGGTAGTTAGTGGGATATTAGGTTTTTTCTTTGAAGTTATTTTAATACAGGGACAGAAAAATATTTAAAACATTTTGCTGTATAAATAATAGTTATGGCTAGTGACGTAGCATTTGTGTCGATAAGTCTTACGGTCAATATACGGATTCAAGATTTGCATACTAATATTGCATTCAGCGTAATATAATTAACGTACTTCGAAAATATTCACACTATTTCAAATAGTACAGTAAATCTTTTTCATGTAATATAAATACACACACGCGTAAACATACACTTAATCAAAATTTCATTTGTTTTATACAATCATAATTTCACAATGGTGCATGATTAATTGAATGTTATATTTTTTTTATAATTTGAAATTGAATTTTATTTTCTACTAAATATTACAAAAATTTTTTTTTAATTTATTAAAAAATTAAGTTTTTTAACATAATGACGATGTAAATCTATCACATTAATTTTTCTAACTTAGTTTTAAGAATACATTTGTTGAGGCAAATATAAGAATATTTTCTTATTATTTTTTTGTTATATTATATGTATTGTGATTCTAGTAATCTAAGACGTAAATTACTTCTTTCAAAAAAAAACTTTTATTTTATTAAAAATACTATTACAAATCAATATATTTCTATAAAAAATATTAAAAACACTATTAGTAATGGTTTTTATTACTTTTATTTTCTAATGATATCTTAATTCTTATCATTTTTGTAAATTATATATTTAAAATGTCTTTTTTTAAATATTATCAAATTTTAAACATTATTTTAAACTATTATTTTCATAAATTTTTGATATTAGTTTAATTCGAATAAAGCTCACACGTCATCATTGCTTTTGAGTAGTTTTCTGGAGAATCACTTAGTGGCGGAGAAAAATTTTTCTCCAAATCCACACCTTCCCTGATACTGACAATGACGAACTCATATTGTTCGTACGTATTTCTACCAGTGGTGGCAGTCAATCCCTTCAGGACTGTCATATCTAGAGTAAAAGAATAAACCAGTCACTCGACTTTGGGTATTCCTGTCATTACAAACTACAGCCTCGCCCTATTTCTGTCTTTGTGCTATCACCAATCATATATATTGAGCTTTCTTTGCTCTCTAGCGTTCATTGACACTTAAAAATTAACTTTTGACTTTCTCTTATATTCCGAGCCTTTATACTCACTAGGCTTGTTTCTACAAGAGGTTTATCTCGTGGGTTGGTATAATAATCCGTATTACTTTGTCAGCTTAATCGATTTCCGTAAGTGCTCTTTGGCATAGAGAACAGTTTACAGAGACCAGTTTTCTTTTGAATAATTTATGTAATATATCTAATACAAATTCAAAATAATATAATAAAATAAAAATTATTTATTAAATTATTTATCTCTAGTAAATTTTGAAAGTATAATACTTTAATAGAAATCGTAAAATAATATTTTAAAAGATGAAGGCAAAAAAGTTTTTATATAATCAATAATAAAAATGTACTTTACAACAAATGTTCAAACATAAATTTCTAAATTTGCATATCAAAAAAATAAAAACAGATTGAGAGTGCTGATGCATCAGTAAACAGTTATAGTAATAAAGCTGAATTGAAAAAAGAAGATGCTAAAGATAATCTGAATTTTGAATTTGAAGATGAAGCCGATTCAGGCGAGGGTCTAAAAAATAATGAAAATGATATTGATGATCTACTATCGACAGATTATAATCAAGAAAATAAACATAAAGATGATAATTATGAAGAAGAAAAAAGATTAGAGAAATTAGGAGAGATTAATAATGTTGAAAGAAAGAGCTTGCTTATATCAGCAGAAAATATTAAAAATACATTTGATAAAATGGAGGATACCCTTCACAAGAAAAGTGACTTCATTTTGGAAGATGAATACAACCCAGCGCCACAAGCATCAGAGGATGATATTGAAGATAATAATCGGAGAAAGTCAAACTCAAGTATTGCTGTTCCCGACGTCGATGATGCGCCTAATATTGAAAAAAAGGTTAGAATAGATTAGAGCAAGTAATATTTGTTAATGCGTTTTTAATATGATTGTCTCACATACTATCAAAATCAAATTTTTTGTTTTTTCGATGTAAAACCATAATGGCAAACTCAATAATAAAATAGGAACTTGAGGTATGCATACAGTTTTTTTAGTGAATTGGCTGTTCAGCTTATTTTGGAGTTTACAATAAATAAAATAATATCTTTAAATTAATGGTTGTTATTTTTAATTCCTTCAAATAGAAATTATATTATTAAAAAAATATTAAACTTTAATATATGTACATTCTTAAATTTATAAGTTTTTAAACTATTTTTTAAATATAAATAATAAAAACACATAAAAGTATAAACTTTAAAAAGCAACGCACTCATTTAATGATTTGAATTATTTGAACACACAATAAAATGTTTCTATTACAAATAAATATTATCAGGCCAAGTTACTTTAAGTTTTATATAATAGTTTATTTAATTTTTATTAAAAGGACCATATTATTATTTACATAATTTTCTTCTTTAGATTTTATGTTCTAATAATTCAAAATTAATAGAATCAACCTAAAACATCAAAACTGCTTTTATCAGATTCATAAATTTTTTTATTAATAAAGACGAGCAAATTTTTTTAAGGGATCCAAAAACTCTTTAAATCAATAAATACAATGTTTTATTTATGTTATAGATTTTTAAATTTATGTATTACAACTTATTTAAGAAATAACATTTGAATGCAATTTCAAAAATAAATCTAGCAAATAATTCAGCTAGTATTACTTCATTGCAAGGACTTAGATAATTTGGAAGACTTATAAAAATGTATTTATTGCACAAGAAACATCACCCTTTTACAATAGTATAAATTTAGTATACCTTAGAAAATTAACAGTATAAAAATATATAAAAGAGAATTTTTTATTAAAATATACATTGTCCGAATAGTTTAATATTAATTAGCAACACATCAATTGCATTTTTATATCAAATTGCATAATTTTTAAAACTATTGTGACGCGGTGCCTGGGTCGGCCCGCGGTGCAAGAGGGGGGGGTGCGGCTGGGATGAGCTCGCCGGCTCGAGGGTTCGCGATGGAAGTGGGGGGGGGGGGAATCGAGAGAAGGAAAAAAAAAAAAGAAAGCTTAAATTATTATTAATAACCAATCACTCGATTTTATTCGGTGAGTCTCCTCTCTCTCGGACGCGTACATTCGGCATCTACAATTTCAAATTTGTTTTTATTTCTGGCCGCTCCGCTAAATACAAGGTGCCGCGATCTGCTACGGCTCGCGCTTTGCTCGTGGGGGGGGGGTCGCGGGGCTGGTCGATCACCCCGCCGGCTCTACTGTACAAGGGGTCGGGGGGGGGACCACGCTTAGTCCGCGCCCGGCCTTGGCGACAGCTGATCTCGCTATCAGCTGTGCCCAAGGTCCGCACTGGTGTCTCGTTTTGAGGCCGCTGCCCGAATTTTGATCGCACGGAGTTACAAAAAAAATGGTAGTCGCCCACCTTTATTCTGTTCGCTCGGCTTCACACCTTTGGCCTTCGCTAGGCCTCGGCGACGGTGGAGAAGAAGGGGCGCTCGTCGTCCTCCGCTACTTCGATATTTCCTTCCTCCTTGATAGGCGGCAGGGGAAGGTGGCGTCGCGGATGCTCGAGGCTCCTGTTCTCCTCTGGGGTTGCGGTGGAGGCAAGGTCGCCGTTTCTCTCTCCCGTTTTTCTCTCGTCCACCTCGCGACTCGACTCTCTTTTCCTATCTCCCCCCTTCCTGCTGGATCCTCTCCTTTTATTCTCTCGTCGACCTCGTTTTCCCGGAACTTACTTTTAGTTCCGGGGCCCTCCTCCCGGGTCGCCGTTACGCTCCGGCTGTCCCCGGGGTTGGCCGGATTTAAAGCTCCGGCCGTTGGTTCTCCGAGGAGGGCCACTCGCGCGGCTTCGCTTCTCCGCGGAGGCGTCACCACGCCTCCCGGTGCGGAAGGCTCTCCCTCGGCCCCTCGAGGTTCCGGGTTGACCGTTATTGCGTCATGCGAGGCAACTTCGTTGCCTCGGAGGACGCAACCGATCGGAGGGGACCGGGGGGGGACGGTCGTTACATTACCCCCCCCCTTAGGGGCCGACGGGTGGCCGCATCGCTCGCTGGGGAGGAGTGGCGGAGGTAAACTCTGTTTACCTTCGTCGCTGTCGGCGCGTATCCCCGCGGCGGGGGAAGGGGTCGCTTGTTTACGCGCGGCTGCGAGGCGCGTCGAGCGACGAACCGTCCCGCGCTTTACAAGCGTAGCGCGGGGCTTATTTCTAACACTATTTTTGAACACGCGACTTTGCATCTTACCTCCTACGCTGCGTGGGTGCTGGCGAGTCCGGAGGCCTGGACATAATCCAGTCCCAAAATGAGGGGGGCTTCCTGGACTTCCAGCTGGTACACCGTCAGCTCGGTGCGGCGTCCACCCTGTTGGACCTCCACCTGGGCTCGGCGGTTCAGGGCGAAATCCACGCCGATCCCGTAGATCAGCGGGATCGTTATTTCCTCCACCTCGGGAACTGCGCCTCGGCGGAGCAGGTGTTCGAACAACCCCGGGGCCGCGGTGGAGACGAGTTGATTCGAACTCACCACTGCTGCCACCGGTTGTCCGTCGACCTCCACATTTAGGATTGGCCTCTGCCCTGCAGGTCCGCGATAAATGATCGGTCGCACCGTCGGGGTCCGCATGTCGATGATTACTGTCACGGTTATTTGGCATCTTCCCGCATTCCGCGTCCTCTTGCCGCGAGTGGTAGGGCTTGAGGTCACTGACATGGACCTCCCTCTCCACTTTCCCCCGACGAACCTTTATTATTACGGGCGACGTTCGCGAAACTACTCGCCACGGCCCCTCATATCGTGGCATAAGTTTAGCGTTGCGCTCCTCGGCTTTATTCGAGAGTACGTGCATCTTGGTCAGCACGAGTTCTCCGGGACGGGGGGCCCAGTCCCTTCTCCTCTGGTCGTAGTACCTCTTCTGGCGATCAAAACTTCGGGCGAGCTTATCTTTAGCTCGCTGTATCGCCTGGTGCAAGCGCCGAAACCGCGTCTTCTCGCCCTTGGCTGCCGTGGCCTGGATCTCCTCGAGATTTTGACCCGGGGGGGTTAATTCCCTCCCCAAGTTCAAAAAGGCTGGGGTACTCCCCGTACTCTCCGACACGGCAGTGTTGTAGGCGAACTGCAGTTCGGGCAGGCACCGGTCCCACGTTTTGTGGCTCCGGTGAATAAATTGCGCCAACATGGTCTTGACGACCCGGTTGGCCCGCTCCACCGGATTACATTGCGGGGTGTAAGGTGGGGTACGCCGCTGTTGAATTCCGCAACCTTCGAGCATAGCTCTGAATTCGCGTCCGATGAATTGGCGGCCGTTGTCGCTGACCGCGACGAGCGGCGTCCCATGCCGCAATATTATTCGCTGGTAAAATTCCCGGGCGACGGCCTGGCTTGTTGCTTTTCTTAATGGGACCATCTCAATCCATTTCGTGAAACGATCCTGCATCACTAACAGCCAAGTGTGCAGGTGCGAGGATCGGGGTAGCGGTCCCACCAGGTCTACCGAGACCATCTCCCAGGGGCGGGAGACGTCGGTCCGGTGCATGAGCCCAGGCGGTCGGGTTTGCCTGGGTTTATGTTGCTGGCACGATCGGCACGATTTCACGTACCGGTCGACTTCGGCCCTCATACCCGGCCAGTAGTAGTACTGGGCTATACGGGCTAGGGTCTTTGTCGTTCCTAAGTGTCCGGCTGTCTCCACATCGTGGTTCAGCCGCAACACTTCATCCCTCTCGGTGGCGGGGACGTACCGTCGGGCGCTGGTTACCGTCGCCAGGGCTTCTCGCGCCTCGGGTTGCCGGGAGAGAATATCCGCCAAAGCATTCTCCTTACCCGGGCGATATTTGACCTCGAAATCCCACTGGCCGAGTTCGATCGCCCAGCGTGCTAACCGGCCGGACGGATTATCCATCTGCCGTAGCCACTTCAAGGCCTGATGGTCCGTGATCACCGTGAAATGGTAGCCTTCCAGGTAGTCGCGCATCTTCCAGATGCCCCATTTCACGGCCAAGCACTCCTTCTCAGTGGCCGAGTAATTCTTCTCGGCGGACTTCAGTGTTCGACTCGCGTACGCTATGATACGCTCGCAGTCCCCGATCGTTTGCGTCAGGGCCGCTCCCAGACCCTCGTTGCTGGCGTCGGTTTGGAGGGTGAAGGGCACATTGAAGTCCGGGCACGTAAGTACAGGAGCACTACTTAAGAGATTTTTAATTCTTTCGAACGCCTGTTGCTGTTCGTCTCCCCAATTCCATTTCACTCTGCCACGTAGCAGCGAATTCAGCGGGGCCGCTACCGTGGAGATGTTCGGAATGAATCGCCGGTACCACGAGACTAGGCCATTGAACTGCCTAAGTTCCCGTTGATTGGTGGGAGGGCGCATCTCCAGGATGGCCGAGACTTTCCCTGGGTCCGTATGTACCCCGTTTCGGTCAATAATATGACCCAGGTAGGCGAGCTGCCTCCGACCGAACACGCTCTTCTCCCAGTTCGGCTTGAGCCGTGCTTGGCGAAGGCGCTGCAGTACGCATTCGACCAGACCCTTGTGGTCGTTGTACGTTCTCGAGATAATTATGATGTCGTCGAGATACGAAAAAACGTGCGGCTCGAGCTCCGGCGTGATGATGCGGTCGATCAGCCGCTGAAATACCGCGGGGGCGGAATGGAGGCCAAAGGGCATGACTCGGAACTGCATGAGTCCTCGCCCGGGCACCGTAAACGCCGTTAGCGGTTTACTTTCGGGTGTTAGAGCGACCTGCCAATACCCGTTTTTCAAGTCGATCGTCGACAGGAACTTCGCTCCCCGCAGCTTCTCCAGCGTCGCCTGAATATGTGGCAACGGATAGGCGTCCTTCTCCGTCACCTCGTTCAATCTCCTGTAGTCGATACAGAAGCGATATCCTCCATCTTTTTTTTTCGCGAGCACTACGGGCGAGCTCCAGGGGCTTTCGGAGGGCTCAATCACACCCTCCGTCAGCATAGCTTCGACCTCCTGGTCGATTATCCTTTGCATCGCTGGATTACGCGGACGATACTTTTGTTTTATAGGGGCGACATCTTTTATCTTAATGTGGCATGTCGCTGCCGGAGTGGGTCCCTTTATCGTCTCCATGTTGCTCCTGTATCTTTGGATGAGGGAGGCCAAGTCTGCATCCTCCTCCGGGCTTAATTCCTGGAGCCCTATATTCAGCAGCGGGGTCGCCTCTCCCATCCATAGATGAATATTTAATTTGTCGAACGCATCGACACCTAGCAGCATATCGTATGCTAGGGTCGGCATTACGACGCATTTCAACCTGCAGTCCTTTCCATTCACGCACGCTGGTCCTTCGATGACCTTGGAAAGGCTGCAGGTGGTGCCGTCCGCTAGCCGGGCGAGAGAAACCTCGCGGCTCTCCGTCCACCCGTGCTGCCGGCACAGATCCGTGGTCCGCTTATTTATGTAGGAGCGGGCCGCCCCTGAGTCGACGAGGGCTTGGATGAGGTGGCCCTCGATGGAGACGCTGCAGAAGGGCATCTGATCGGACTTTGTCTGGGCCGATACTGCGGGTAGGATGTACCGGCCCCGGCGGAGTTTCCCTGCGGCTCCTGGTGGTTAACGGGCGGAGCGACGCTCCACAGGGTCGCTTGCGACTGTTGGCTACGGGCAGCCCTCATCCAAAATGCGTGGGCTTCCCGGATCTCTCGGGCCTGCCTCGCTGCCAGGCGCACGAAGTCCTCGTCGTCGTGGATCTCCTCACGACGCAAGAAACAGCGTATGTCGGGGGTACAGTTCGTGTACAGCCGTCCGACAATGTCCTGCATGGTGAACCCGCCATGCCGCTTCATCAACGACGTCAGTCGCGTGGCATAGTCCACCACCGGTTCACCCGGTTGCTGGTGGCAGAGCGCGATTTGCATGGCGAGGGACGCCTGCTCCTCGCCGTCCGAATAGTACATTTTCAGCCGCTGGGTGAAGTCGGCCCAGGAGAAGAAATCCCGGTGGTTGCGCCACCACATTAGCGCTCCCCCGGTCAGGACTTCGGATAGCCCGGGAAGCATTTCGTTCGGATTTATCCCGTAGGCATGCGCGTGGTCCTCCATGCGCTCCACGAAGCCCTGGACGTCGCGTCCATCGAATCTGTCGCCCCAGCCTCGCATTAATTCAATTATCTTACACCTGGTGTATGTCGGCGGGCTCTCCAATTCATGATGGTATTCGCGGGGCGTTGATGATCTCGGGTGTATTACGGCTTCGTATTCAGCCATCTCGGTTTTTAGATCGGCGGTCCGATCCACCCTTTCATCGTAATCGTGAGGATCCGGCGCATGGGCAGTGAAAAGCCCCGGATTCTTTCTCGCAAATAATACTAGTCGCGTGCGGGCGGCTACAAGGCCACCGTCGGTGTCTAACTGGTGTTTTAGTAACTCGGCTTCGAGTTCTTCCCGGGTTAACTGGTAAATCCAGTTGACTCGTGGCGTGTCTGGGGCCATTTTCCTTGTGTAATTTCTTTGCTCTTCGCTCGTAGTGACGCCGTGGATCACCACCTTCCGTATGCTTTTTATCCGGTGGTAATCGGATGATATCTCGCTGCGCTATCGGTCGCGGTAGGTTGGTAGGCGCGGGGTATGTCGCACGGGGGGGGGGGGGGAGGGGAAGATTTAATTCGCACGCGGATCCCCGCGGCCAACGTCGCCGCTCGAGGGATCGGTCCGCGCGGAGTAGGGGGCAGCCGCGCTCGGCTTCGCACGGCGCGTCGGCGGAGCGCTGTAACGTCCGGAGAGTGGAGGGGGTTTCGCGAGAGACGTTTCGCCGTTAGAAACGTCCCTGTTCGGGCGCCATGTGACGCGGTGCCTGGGTCGGCCCGCGGTGCAAGAGGGGGGGGTGCGGCTGGGATGAGCTCGCCGGCTCGAGGGTTCGCGATGGAAGTGGGGGGGGGGGGAATCGAGAGAAGGAAAAAAAAAAGAAAGCTTAAATTATTATTAATAACCAATCACTCGATTTTATTCGGTGAGTCTCCTCTCTCTCGGACGCGTACATTCGGCATCTACAATTTCAAATTTGTTTTTATTTCTGGCCGCTCCGCTAAATACAAGGTGCCGCGATCTGCTACGGCTCGCGCTTTGCTCGTGGGGGGGGGTCGCGGGGCTGGTCGATCACCCCGCCGGCTCTACTGTACAAGGGGTCGGGGGGGGACCACGCTTAGTCCGCGCCCGGCCTTGGCGACAGCTGATCTCGCTATCAGCTGTGCCCAAGGTCCGCACTGGTGTCTCGTTTTGAGGCCGCTGCCCGAATTTTGATCGCACGGAGTTACAAAAAAAATGGTAGTCGCCCACCTTTATTCTGTTCGCTCGGCTTCACACCTTTGGCCTTCGCTAGGCCTCGGCGACGGTGGAGAAGAAGGGGCGCTCGTCGTCCTCCGCTACTTCGATATTTCCTTCCTCCTTGATAGGCGGCAGGGGAAGGTGGCGTCGCGGATGCTCGAGGCTCCTGTTCTCCTCTGGGTTGCGGTGGAGGCAAGGTCGCCGTTTCTCTCTCCGTTTTCTCTCGTCCACCTCGCGACTCGACTCTCTTTTCCTATCTCCCCCCTTCCTGCTGGATCCTCTCCTTTTATTCTCTCGTCGACCTCGTTTTCCCGGAACTTACTTTTAGTTCCGGGGCCCTCCTCCCGGGTCGCCGTTACGCTCCGGCTGTCCCCGGGGTTGGCCGGATTTAAAGCTCCGGCCGTTGGTTCTCCGAGGAGGGCCACTCGCGCGGCTTCGCTTCTCCGCGGAGGCGTCACCACGCCTCCCGGTGCGGAAGGCTCTCCCTCGGCCCCTCGAGGTTCCGGGTTGACCGTTATTGCGTCATGCGAGGCAACTTCGTTGCCTCGGAGGACGCAACCGATCGGAGGGGACCGGGGGGGGACGGTCGTTACACTATTATAAGCAGAAGTATTTTATTACCTTTAATGTATTTGATTTTAATTTTTATTTATATCTAAATATTTGATATTAATCTTTATTTATGTAATAATATTCGATATTTAAATTTTTCTATGATCATCATCATTTTTATGATCATTATAATTTCCTAAATTGAAAGATTAGTTTTATCCTACAACTTTTTCAACGTTTTTAATATTTGCATTTATTTAAATTACTCATTGTGTAAATTAATATTACTACTCAGAGGGAGATTTTTAATTTTCTAAGAATCAGTTTTTCATCTTCATTAATTATTGTTTTCTTGAAAATGTTTAGTAATTTCACATATATCTTTTATTTCTTATGTAATTCTTTAAACATATAATGATGATAAATGATATAAAAATATAATTTTTGATAAAGATAATCTTATAAAATTTTTATGAATATTAGTTTATTATAAAACTAATTAGTTTTTAAAAATAAATATTTTAAGTTTTGCATTGCATTTCATATTTATACAAAAAAAATTTGCTGCTGAACTTTTTTAATGTACCCTTTTTAAGTTTATATTAAAAAAGTTCAAAAAATTTAGTTCTATAAACCGATTGAAATAAGCGAATTTACGAACATCTATTATAATTATGTGGTAATTAGCGATTATCATAATTTATGGTTTATTTTTATTATATATATATATTACATATTTAGATTAAATAATACCCGTTTGATATTGTTTTTTTGAAAAAATTTATATTTATATTTATTCTTTTAAAACATTGATTTTGAAAAAATTTTTTATCATTATTATAATGGCTCGAAATTATCCCCTTCCACCGCAAATCGTATTAATAAATAAATAAAAAATTATGGATGCGCTCTATTATTATTGTGTAAAGTATTTTACGCGTTAAGTCATCACAATTAAACACAATGGGTGTAATGTGCCTTAATAATAAGGAACCCTGGTGTGGCTGTAGAGCTTGTATATAACGACTCGCTCACGGAATTCAAGGGAGAGTGCGATCGTATATAGAGGAGAATGGATATTGCCCCCAGTGTGGCTAGAATGAGGTGAGCGGTGTGGACGGTACCAAGTGTGAAGGTTGGAAGTCGAGGACAGCGGTCAAGACAAAACATGGAGTCGCGATAAGAGACGAGGGGCATTATGGGTAACGACTTTCTCCTTATAGTGCCGTTACAGCAGTAGTGCGTGTAATAAATAAGCATCCATTTTCTCCGTTAATAGTGCAAAGTGTTTGCGCGTCATAATATTACCTATTGATCTAATTTGAGAATTTAAGAAAACTTATGCATCTAAGGTTTTTTTGGTATTTTTTTTTTATTTTTATCAATATGATAGTTTTATTTATTCATTATTTCTTCCGTTTTTTTGATATGGCATCTTTTGTACATATTTCATTCTAGACGTTGGCACTTATTTATTTAGTTTATAAGACAATTTTGTTTTTGTTATTTTTTTAATTTTGAGTAATATTTTTTAATCTTCATAAATATTTGATACGGATTAAGGCTAATTAAGTAATTCTGTTCTTGATCTATATTAATATTGTAATTATCTTTATTTATTTTAAACTAAAAAAATTTAATTTCTTTTAAAGTATAGCATATTTATTCGTTAATTAGCTTATATATCTATCACTATTAATGAAACTCACAATAAATAAAAGAAAATTGGAATATATAATATATAAGATATTTTTTTAACTTAAATAATAATTAAAATCAATAAAGTGTAAAGTAATTTTGGAAGCCGTCGTTTGCATTTGAAAACATAGTATCTGGGCAACGGTAGCTAATGAATCTGGTTAGCAGGTTTTAAGAGAACTTCGCATGCGCACTCTTCTTAAAAGCAACCAACGCGTGGAATATTATTTATCGTAATCAACTACGACGTAACAAGGAAAAAAAATTTTGAATTTTAAATGCTTACGATCGAATATAAGGATAATATTTTTATGTCTTAGACGCGTAGTTTTGGAACCTTAAAACAGTCGGAAGGAAACCCTATTTGACACAAGCCTGTATGATTTATAACGTAGCTAAGGTAACGTTTTAATCGATCAGTTGCAAAAGTTCATTCCTGATTATATAGAAGCAAATTGTTTACAGTAATGTTATTTTGAGTTTGCTGAAAAAAATTTAGTAGTGTATAGTTTTAGAATATTATTTATAAAATTTTAATTTTAATTATCTCTCAATGTTTGACCCAGAACTACCCTGATTATTTACCCAGAAGCAAACATTTTTCTTATATTTAAGTGAAACAATTTAGTATTAAATTTTTTAGGCATTGTTTTATAAACATAAAGAACTTTTATAATAGAATTTGGAATATATAAATAAATATCATTATACTTTTATTGCTTTTGACAAATTTGATAAAATCTCTATAAAAATAGATTCTTTGAATTAAAAAATAACAACATAAATGCAAAATTCGGTGGCTATATTTTTTATATGTATATATATGCTATTTACAAACAATTAATATAGAAATTTACATTAATATTTCTGTCTTACCTATTAAAATGTGGTATGTTTATTTCTCGTTTACGAGTTCTTACATCCTTAAAGGTGTAAATTTGCTTTATTTGCAAGGTTGTCGAGAGTTTCTAATTTACTAACAGTGTTTTACAAACAACGTAAGTTCCTGGAAGTGTATACAAACGGATTTATGCTTAATAGTATTCTTCACGAGTTTGATAAAGTACTTTTGATTAGAAATTAAATAGACCAAATTAAGTCGAATCTTTAAATTGTTTTACTTTGGATGAAAAACGCATTATTTGTAGGATATTTTGATACAAGAATTGTTTCAATTCTTTTTATTACAAGTTTTTATTTTAATAATTTAAGGCACAATCGTTTTATGATTACGTCATTTTAAGACAATTTTATTTTAATAAATATTTTTTAATGAACTTATCTAAAAGTTTTTTTGTAATATTATAATCTGAAAATAGCAGCAATAACCATAAAAATTATAATAACATAGATATAAATTTTTAATATACAATTATGATAGAAACAATAATAATAAAAAATTGATCTTAATAAATATAAATTCTCAAATATTATTCTCTTTTATTCATTATTTTTTCATATTAAAAATGATCTGTTTTGCTTAATTAAATTAATAATTCTTAAAATTAGCAGCATATAGAATTTTTGTGAATAGAAAAATACCGTAATTAGGTTTTTAAAAAAAGAGGTATTATTTTGCAGGTAATACTCAGTTACGTGACGGGAATTAAAACCGATAGTGAAGAACAAGAAATTGTCAGCAGCAATACAAATGGTATGACAATCGACAAAATAGCTGCTGAGTTTATAAAAAACGGTAATATGGAGCAATTGGCGGCACTTGTACTTAAGGGTGAAGGATACAGGATTATTGGACGACAATCCAGTAACGCTGAGCTACAGGCCTTTATTGATAATGTGCCTGCTTACATGGCATGTCTTTTATATATAATTTATTACTTTCTTATTTATTTTAAACTAATCAAATTTATATACTAATTAGTAGTTCATTAGTAATCAATAGTATTTATCATCAATGTATTTTTATTAAAAGAAATCACGAGCCCCAAATTAAAAAAAGAAAAATTGTTATTATAACCTATCAAATTAAATTTAATAATAAATTTGATTTTCCATTTTATTTAATTTTAAATTAAAAATTAACGTATGATGTAATTGATAACTAAAAAGAGATATATTATAATACAGTAGCATAATGTAACTTTAACTAATATTTTTTTTTAATTAAATGACACAGTAAATATGTGGACTTTTTAAGAAGTGAAAAAAATTTTTTTTTAATTGTATTGCCTTATTGTATAAAATTAAAAATATCTTACAAAATTAGGCTAAAATACGAGCGGTACATAGTGCAGCAAGAGAAGGTAATCTCAAAGCCCTTCAATTATCTCTTGATCGACGTAAATTTGCTGTTGCAAAGGATCTTTCTTCACCACATGGAGCTACACCATTACATGTCGCTGTTATTTTTTGCCATACATCAGTTGTCAGGTTCGTTATATAAGGTTTGTAAATGAAAAATAATTGATGGACAATTTTAATATAATAATTTAAATATTTGTTTGATTAATTTATGAATGTTAAACTTTATATGTACTCTTAGCTTAATCTTCATATATCTACAAAATATTAAACTTTGTAGATACTTGGCAGGAAGATTCCCGGAAACAGTGCATTCACTTGATTTTGATGGTCGCACGCCTCTACATTACGCAGCGGTATTGGCAGATAACGATCATTATTGCAATCTGCTTCTTTATTTAGGTGCTAATCCTCAAGTGCAAGACAATGTAAGAATCAAATATCCTATTTTATAATGAAAATTGATATGACCAAGCCTAGGATTATTCAAACAATTATTTAAGCAATTTTTAATGTACATTTTCAGAACTTTTTGTAACGTATTGGATAAAATTAATCCAGTATTTATTGAAATTTTTTTTCAACATAGGACATATTTATTAGTGAATCATATTGATCTTCTAACAACAAAAAATTAATTACATATGTTTCAAAATAGTAAAAAAAAATCCAAATATTAGAATTGAAAAACTTTATAAAATTAATGTTAAACAAATACTAATAATCGACATTATCTTTGACATAAATAATTAGGAAATATAAATACGAATATGTTTTTGAACTAAGAAACATTGCTATAAAAATGAATGATAACAACTTTTTTTATCCATTAATTTTACATTTTAACTAATAATGAACATTTTATATAAAAAAGAATTGTAATAGTTATAAATTTTATAAATTAAAAAAATTTAATCACAGTTAAATAAAAAATCGAATATTGGACTTAAGCACATTTTTAACATAATCCATTAATCCAAATATTAAATGACAAATTTAGAATAATATTTAATAAAAAGTTTTAGTGCATTCATATAAAGTATAAAATCTGTTTTCGAAACAATTTTATTTGTTATGTCAAAGGAAAATATTGAAATTAAATGGCAGTAAATTAATATTTTTATTTTTACGAAGTTTGGCCAAAAAGCAGATTACTATAAGAAAAATCAGTTTGATCTATCACACAAGCAATTGCTACGCGATTTTGGTGCTCCCGACACATTAGCGGAAGAAATGCTAGTTAATAAAGGTATTTAAAAAATTTCTTTTTAATATTTTATTCTTTTAGAAATATTAATAAAATATGAATCATGTTAGTGGATTATTAGTTTCATAAAGATCATATTACCTAATGTATCATTTTCATTTTATAAATATTACAAATTTAAACTTAAAAATTTTTTTTTAATTAATTTTTTTTCTGATATTACGTACATATTTTTAAAACAATTTAAATAAAAATAACAAGAAGTTAAACATCAATACAAAATATTTAAAAAATAAATATCATTAATACATATGAAAAATTTGCGTGTTTTTTGCATAAATATGCTAATTTATAAACTGGATTTCCGATGAATTAAAATTTTTTAGTTTGGTTGTTTCAAATTTGGCTTGTTATAGATAATTTTTGTTCATTTTATTGAAGAAAGCAATTTTTTATAAAATATATTTAGTGTTTAATTGAAGAAATTAAAAATTAAATTCAATAATAAAAGCTAAATTTAACCATATACGGATGTTACAAATTACAACAATTTTAATTATTATAAAAAAAATTTTTTTTTCGTTAAAATTAAATACAAGAACGAGAAATTTAATTACATCGTAAATTTAATGCATGTTTTAATAAACCTATTTTTCCACATACATTAAAAACATTTTTTTAAAAGTGTACCAATAACAATCATAATTACATACTCTCGTCCTTTAATTTTTATTACTACTGTCATGAAACAATATCAATCTTCGCTACTGAATTTACGCTGAAACAATATTCAAATTATTGAATACAATCGAAAAACAAAAAAAACGAATGGAGCCACAAGTACCTGGCATCGATAATGTGCCTGTGTGTCTTAATGCGAATGAGCCTGAAACTTTGGCTACTTTAGAATGTTGCCTTCGATTGCTGACCAATGGTGCTTGGACTGCAGGTGTAGCAAAAAGAAGAAGCTCTATACCCATAACACCTTATAGGATTCATAGCAATATATCCGGTACATTACTACGTCGCTGTTTGAGGCGTTCGATCTTTGAGATTATCAAATACCATATTACCTGCATGGATTACAATCTATTTGACGTAATTTAGCCCGCTTAAAAAACTATAACAACGTTTATCATAGAAAAAAAAGTTAAAAAAAATTTTTTTTTTCAATACGTTGTTAATTTTTTATTAAAGTTTAAACAATGATTTAAAAAACCCATTAGAAGTTATATAATTTTAAAGAAAATTAATGTATCATAAATTTATTCCGATACAATTGGTTAATTATTGATAAAATATGGTATGGAATTTAATAATATTAAAACGTGCTCTTTTTATGAATGAAAATAAAGCGTTGTTACATTACGAAATAAAAAATATAGGAAGCTTTTATTACACAATTTAATTATTGTGAATTTATTAGAAATGCATGTGCAAAAAATTAAATTATGTTTAAAGGTTGAATTTTATTTTGCTGAGACATTAATCAATTATTTCGTTTCAGCATCGTAAAGCACAAAAAGTTTTTCAATGAATCATACTATCAACTAGTTTTTTAAATAAAAAATTAGGTCAAATCATAAACGTATCAAATTATAGATTATCGACTACCACTTACGACGAAGATTTTACCGGTAATGTTGTTCCCGATTTTGAAAGTTACATTGTGTTTTCCGAGCTGCTAGAGCCATTCATTCGCAATCCAAACAACCTCTGTCGCATTTTTTGATGGTGAAGATTCAGAACCTCTGGGTTCAGGTAACAAACAGAACCCAGAGGTACGAGATCTTGATCCTTCGAGGTGATATATTCTGACTGGTATAGAGTGTACACGTAATATTAATGGATACCAACTTCTTCTGATCATGAGAATTAATCAACTTGAATTGATGGAAAATATGATATTGAAGTGATTGATTGAAAAGATTGATATGAAAATACGAACGTTAAAATGGGTTCCCAGCTTAAAGTTCTTCTTACCGAGGATTCAACTGTGAATGAATTAGGCTTATATTTTTACTGTTAGTGAACTCTTGCATCCATTTAGTGAAGTATACGTACGCAATTGCAACGCGTATTGCAAAGGG
Source organism: Kradibia gibbosae (assembly GCA_018907135.1). Classification (NCBI taxonomy): domain Eukaryota; kingdom Metazoa; phylum Arthropoda; class Insecta; order Hymenoptera; family Agaonidae; genus Kradibia; species Kradibia gibbosae. Next base: position 37,224,273 of record JACCHX010000001.1, read on the forward strand.
TTTATTGCTGCCTCTCACCGGAATTGAAAATATTGACGAGCATCGGTCACATGGTAAACATCGGTCTTACGATCGTGGAGTATATATCAATTCAGATTTAGATCTCGCTATTTGGATTAATGTTCAAGACCATATACAAATTATTAGCTGCAGTAGCATAAAACTGGCTAGACTTATTAGTGTCTTTGATAGGATATTCGACTGCAAAAGAGATCCCAAGCTTGGTTATCTTTATTCACGAACTAGTGTAAACGGTAATACTTTACGGTTTGAAGTTATTATAAAATTGGGTTTCATCCAGTGACCTTACGACTTAAAGTACTTGTATGTTGTACGTGATCTCTGGATTCAACCCACTCTCCGCATAGATAACGTGCGGCTAGGTAATTAAAAATGTTTGTCGGTAGATGAATTACAAATTTAACAGGACTTCAATATGGCAGTTAACAATATTTTAACATTTGAAAAAGAGATGGGACTTTCAAGCTTAATTAAAATTGCTAGTATTATGACTAAAATTTCTAGAAAAGACGACTGTCAGAGTCGAGGAGAGCTAAGGTTTGATTTTGACGTTAACGCTTGATTTTGACGTTAACGCTTGATTTTGACGTTAACGCTTAGATTTATCATTATTTACAATGGTTTGTAAAAGTTGACTTGGTAACATGTTTCTCTTTTCATTTAAAATATTTTTTTCTTCTGCATCTTTTCAATTAAAAGTGAATTACCACTGTTGAGATCTAGAATCTAGAATCTAGAACATTAGAATTCTCTTTAATACCTTTTTTAGAATAATTAACTCGATAGTTTATTTTTCTATCTTCGCACAAACCATTCTATTCCTCTACATTTTCTGATTGCAAAAAGATGGATAATCTATTTATGGTAATTAAGCTTAAACACATAATGTACTAAAAGAAAAACTTACTAAACAAGTGAAAGCGTTTACATAAATAATTTAGTCATTTTTAATAGAAAGTATAGTCACTTAAAGAATGTGATCTACATGCATTGATCAATTTTAGGTAAAATGAAAGTAAACTTATAATGTAATGTTATCAAAAATGCTGCAGCGAATATTAAAATATCATACATCTACCAACTCACTTTTTTATTAGAATTTCTTATAACTTATGTTATAACATTTATCATATTTGTACTTCAATAATAATTTTCTATTTAATAGAAAAATTTATATATATATATGAAATTGAAACATATATTATGAAAAGATTACTATTAAATTAAATTTACATTAAATGAGTTTTAAAAAGATTTATTATTATTAGTCATCGTAAGTAAGCGTATGACGGACCTATATAATTTATGGCAACAAGTTATCGACGTCTTCATTTTGTCGCTAGCACTGGATCAAACTTTACTGATCAATAAATGTGTTATAGAATTGACATTTGTAGCTTCGCATTTTTACTACGGTTGATAAGAAACTTTTAGTATTAAAGGAAAATAAAATTTGATTATAGTAAACCACATCTAAGGAAATAATTAAAAAAAAATCTTGCATTAAAATTATTTTGTTAGCGATATTTTACTTTGCTTAAATTGGATTTTACATTTAAATAGATAAGATGACGATTTAACATTAATGTATTTTAAGGCTATCTTCTCTTATGAAAACAAATATAATATTGAGATGCATAATTTATTATTTATATTGAACATTCTATGAATAGAAGCATACATATAAAATTATTGTTGCTTAAATAAGAATAATGAATTTCATGGAATATTATTTACTTTTAAGAGAATTATTTAAAAAAGGTTTTTGTATGAAAAAAATCCATGTTCTCTGCCAAGCCATATTTCCATTGATTTAGATATTCATTCTCATATAAACATAATTTCTGTACATTACGTGAGTTAAGTCACAACATATAAATTATTATGCTTCTTAATTTAAGTTTTTTTAATTTAATTGTCAAGTTTCATTTACTATATTTACTTGTTGATTTAAAAACAATTTTGTTATCTTCAGATTTAAAAAATTTTCAAGATGAACAGCAACATTATTTGGCGTCATGTAAGCAATAACAAATATTACATATATCAATGTAATGCGCAAATATTTAAACAATAAATGTATACTTGTAATATATCATTTTAGCCCTTGGTGATCCATTGATAAAAGGTTTAACAGAAGTAACGACTATCCGACCAAATGATCCTGTTACTTTTCTCGCAAATTATCTGTATAATTTTGCTAGTAAAAACATTGAAATAAAAAAAAAAGAGGTAATTTTAAACTCGGATTAGATTCTTGAATTTATTTAGTAATACTTTTAAATTGAACTTTCAGTGTAATTATAATTGTTTATAATATTAATTATGTTTTCGTTTATTTGTAGGCTTCCAATGTTTTATCTATTCCACAAAATAAAAACAATAAAGCAAATGAAGATAGTAACTCTATTAATGATAATGATGATGTTCACGGATATTCGCATAGCTTAGATTTAGATATAGCTTACACGCTATTTACAGATATGCAGAGAGTAACAATTTTTTATATCATAAAAAAAAATAGTAACTGTACTATAAAAATTATCAATTCAGATTTATAGAACATTAACATAATATGTATTCTTTTTTTGTATTAATTATGTTAAAACTTTTTACTAAATTTATTTGCTTTTATAATATTTACATAAAAACAATCATACTCACGTTTATCATTTAAAAAATAAATTTTAAATGAATGAATTTTTAAAAATCGATATTTTTCTAAAAGTAGAAACTTCTTTTTATTTAAAACTTATGTTTACGATTACTTATTAATTATTTAGAACTGTTTTTCAGGACGGCATTTTAAAATAAAATAAATTTTTATTGGTATAAAACTGTGCAATGAAAATATTTTGTATTTTTCTTCAATATTTATAAAATTTCTAATGACGGAGTTTGAGCAATAATACTTAATAGAAGAAATTTTAATATTTTAAACTGGCAAACGCTGTTACCAGTGGCACAATTATTATGTATTAAGAGCTACATTCAATGTGAAAATCAACTTAAATTAGTATTTATACGTACGAAAAATAAGTTCCTTAATGCGCAATGCCTTTACTTGCATAGCTGTGTACTTCAGTTGCGTTTCAATTTTTTTACATTGAAATATTCGGTGGTCCCTATCTACCCCCCGATTCTCGTACTACTTCTTTCACCACCTGTTCGCTTACGTTAATAAAGTATAACCTAAAACTATTTTACATCACTTTAGACTTTTAAATCTTTTTTAGATCTTTTTTTTTTATTAATTTTCATGAATACGTTTGTATTTTGTGGAATGTAGGATCTTTACGACTCGTCTTCATAATAATTGCAGGACCAATACTATCACTCTGTCCTTGTTGGACTTGGCAATTATTATCCGCGCATTACAGTTGATCTGTTCCTCGTGTACTCTATATTACAATAATTGTCGGATCAGTATCACCATTCAATCCCTAATAGACTATTTTACAATTATCGCTGGCATAATGCCGTCTTATTTTTATGGTAGTCCCCGGGATATTTATAATTATAATTTATTTACATATTTGTTTTTTTTTAATAAATTTTTTTTCATAGAGTGATGTACAAATATTGGATGAATGTTCTTTCTAAATTATAAATTGTAAATACTCTTATATATTACAATTTTATAATCAAAATAAAACTATATTAGCAAAATTTATATAAATGGATGCCACATATAGTACACTAAACCTTTTTATAATAACATTTACATTTAAATTAATGTACACAAATATATATATATATATATATATATATATATAAGATATTTATTGTACGACAATTCTATTGGAAATAACAAAATATTAATATTCGAAATTTTTTATTAAAATATAGGCTTATCTTCTATTATAATTTAATTATATGAATGTATAAATACAATTTATGAATAATAGTATATAGAACCGATTAATTGCTTAAATTACACTACAATTAATGTTTATTTATTACAATTAATGTAATCATGAAATTAATAAATTAATTTTCATGATTTATCGAACTCTTAGGATGAAGATGGACAAACATTATTGCATTTTGCTGTAAAACGTTCATACTCAAAAAATGGAATCTATAATATTTTACAAGAGAAGCAAATTAATATCGCGTTAAGGGATTCTCAGTATAGGACGGCAAGAGATATTGCTGAACTCATTGGAAATCAAGATAATGTATGTGATATCGATCGATTTGTTGTGTATCTAGCAGCACGAGGTATTACTTGATTATTCAAATAAATAAAAAATTGAATTATGTTACAGTTGAAGTATAAATTTACTACGAGATTTTTATAACGAAAATTGAAATTTTTTAGGTGAAACAGATAAATTAGTTGAACTTTTAATGGAAGGGTATGATCATATTTTGGATACTAAAGATGATGGTAAAAATATTCTTCGAATTGCAGAAGAAGAAGGCAATTTATCAACTATTGAATTCCTGAAGTCTATATTAAATTACATGGTAATTATTTTTATATAGTTTTTACATACACAATCTATACTCTCAAGTCATATCATTATATATTTTCTGACATAAATCCTAATATAATAAAAAATAACTGAATTTTAATAAATATTATAAGTTATAACAATAACAATTAAATTACATAAAATTGAGCTTAAGTAAATTTTGTGCAATCTTTCTAACTTGTAATTTATCATTCCTAAATTTGTGATCGCTGTTTTTTGATCATTGATATTTTTTCTCCAGATGAGTATACTGAAATACGTACTAATTTTTATTTATTGACATTCAATTATTAGGTAAAGATGACCGAGCTTGGTTTAATTATCGAATGATATACACTAACGAATGAAAAAAATTATATTTACAGAAACTAAGAGAAAATATTCACAGTGCTATAAAGTTAGGCGACTTACACAAAGTACAAGAAATTTTGGAATCAAATAATGAGGGTGCAAGGCTTCTTGCTCTTGGAAAGAATACGACTGGTCGATGTACTCTGCATATTGCGGTATTGCAGGAATACCCACAAATAGTGCGGTACATTGCCAAAGAATATCCAGAAACTCTATTTCTCGGTGACAATGTGAGTTAACTAGTTAGATGATAAAATAAATTTAATGTTTTTCAAATTCTTTTATAATGACGTCCTTTTAAGGAAAAATTTTAAAATATGAATACAAATATTTTCAATTAATTTTTTAAATTGAGTATAAATTTACAAAAAAAATCTTTTTTAACAGATTTAATGCTAAATTAAATTAAATTAAATTAACATATATACAAATTTAAATTCTAAATAAAATAGTCTTGTACAATGATTTTTAAAATGTTGCTACTTTTCAGTTAGAAAGAACGGCATTACATTATGCAATGGGTGTACCTTCAGTAGAGGAAATAAGTAATATATTAATCATGGCTGGTGCAAAACGAGTACAAAAAGACCTAGTAAGCTTTGATAAATTAAATTTGGCATTGGAATTCAAACATTTTTTTATAACCTCACATAACCTTTAATAGCAATTAATAATAATAATAATAATAATCAGAAGATGAAGTAAAACATACTTAAATATTGCTTTAAGTTTATATTTCACTATAAAATTATTAAAATGAAATGGATATTTTTATGAGATTATACATGCTTTATTTCTTGCAATAATTCTTACAATATGAATAGTTTTTATCTAGAAGTAGTTAATAAAAATGTGTAATTGATAAGCTTTTTATATTTTGTTATCATTATAATTTATAGAGATTGCGACAACCATCTTATTACTTCATGGACCACACAGATATTAAGCAACTCCAAGATGAAAATATATAATTAAGTGAAAAACGAATAAGAGGTCAAGAAATTCAGTAAACGCTTATATCTAATATCAGTTCTTAATAAAAAATGTTCTAATACATATTATTATATACTGGAGGTCAAATATACTAACTTGTATAAATTTAGTCTACATTGATTAAATCATGCAGATACTTCACGCATTTTTTAAATATAAATAATCAGATTGAAATTAAGAAGTTGCACCATTTTTATTTTTTATACGATATTTATATATTCTCTTTTCGTTTTTCACTCGTATTCTTTAATTTTTATCTTTTAACACATGCTCTTTTGCTTCGAGAATTTTTAGTTGTTCTGCCAATTGTTTTAATTTGTACAACAGCATCAGAGTCATCGTTCACATTATCCAAAAGTGATTTCCAAGGAGTTGGGTTAGTGAAGGCTGGTTTAGCCTTTTGATGAGCTATTTATAAGAAAAGTTTTATAATAAATAAGTTAAAATGTAATTTTATATTATAAACTTAGAATTTAAGAATTTGAAATTATATTTAAAACTTTTTTTACGATTTAAAAATGCTTTACATTTTTCATTGCAAATATTTATACAAAATTAACTTTAATATAAAATTAAATAGTTCTATTAAATTATTAAAATATTAATTTATGAATTAATTAATTTTTTAAATTGTTTATTTTTAATTTAATTTATTTCATCTTAAAGGTAATAATTATTTATTATTGCATTAAGTAAGGTTATAAAGTACTATATATAAAAGAGTGCATGAATAAAAATTTTCTATTGCAATCTATAATTAATAGACATATAAAACATACGTAATAGTCCTTGAGTAGCTGGTCTTGGTGCATTCTTTGCCTTTTCACGCCATTTTTCATAAGCTTTTAAACTTTCCTGAAGCCGTCTTTCCTTTTCTTCTTCTGTTTTCTTTGATTTCATTAATTCTTCTTTTTCTGTAGCTGCACTTTAAAATGTTATGTATTAAACATAAAAGATTATTGTTTTACATACAACATAAGTATTGATTAATTTTTTTATAATTATGTAATAATTCAGAAAAAAAAATTTTTTAATACACTTTTTATCAGTTGAATTCTTTTGAATAAAACACATTTAATATTTACAATTTAATGTAAATGGACTTGAATCTATAATTTAATCAATCATTAAAAAATCATAATATATATATAACAACCATATTTGCAATTATCTTTAGGAAATAATTCTAGAAGACAATCTAGCTTTTTAGCTTCATACATTATTTATACAATAACGCCTTTGAGTAACAGATTTAATGGCAAAAGTAAATTTAAATTTAATCAATTATGTTAAGAGTGAATTATCAATTAATTATTGAAGTGTATTTTAAATTACAAAATAAAAATCATGATGTATATTAGTTGAAGTTGTTAAATCTATTTTTATTGACCTTTTAGCTGTTTCTCCTTATTCTTATGCCACTGCACGAGACCGATACTTTTAGCAAATTGAGCTTTACGCTCAATCTCATTTAACTCCCTTCCAAGTTCTAGTTTCTTCTCTACAAGTTCTCGTTTTTTCAGTTTCTCACGCTTTTTTCGCTTAAGCCAACCGAGGAAACGTTCATATTCCTGAAGCTGCTTAGCTTGCTGCTGGCGTTCTTCAGCCTCGACTCGCGTCAATTCAACTCGACGTTCTTCTTTCCGTCGTCGTTGTATCTCTCGCGTCTTCTCTCGGGCCCAATTTTCGTATGAGATGTGTCGCAGTATTGGTATGCCATTCAGCCTCTGATGCTGGGAGGTGCCGCTCAGAGCACTTGAACTACTATACGCTCGCACCACCGTTTTACTCGGGTAGACCTCTTGGTTTGACCTAATTCAAGGGAAAAACATTTCAAATTGACTCGAATCAATCAATTTAATCACTATCAAATCAATTACTTTTTGGTTTAGCGTTGTAGAATTATCTAGATTGATATGAATCATAAATATTACTTATCAAGATATTAAATGACAAGCATGAACGATTATATTTATTCTAGTATTTTTTTATATACTTATTTATATATTTGTATCTTATACATTTTTTACGATTTTTATGTAATCTTATTTAGCGAAGATTGTTTCTACAATTGAAGCCACTACATATCATATGCTCTCTATTTATGCGGCTTTTTTGCATTTACCGCCTCCGGGTTGTTGCGCGAATTATATCTTACTTTATGTATTCATTTAACGGATGCCACTTGCATCATTTTGTGAAAATTATAGATGATTATAAACGTTTATTTATTTGCCTATTTTCCTCAAATAATTTAATAAATTAACTATTCATGCATTGCCTTTGCAATCATTTTCAGCGATGAAGTGATGTAATTTTTGTCTTTTAAACAATGTTTTACAATGATCGCCGGTAAAATATCGGCAAGGTTTGTTTCTCTGAACTATGCTTTGTTGTAATTGCCAAAGATAGTACAATCAATTTTTTTGGGCATCCTTGTTTCTAAACCATTTTTGAAAGATTCATTATGTTACAGAATAGAATTTCTTTTTTAATTGTTGTGGTTTCTACTTTGTGTTTGTGATAATAAATATCTGAGTGTATTCATTAAGTTTCTTAATAAGCTATGTACTATTACACTGTTTTTTTAAATGTGATTTTAATTAACAATCTGCAAGGATTCGCAGATTCATCTTTTTTAAGTTTATAAATAAAACAAATCATTGTGATTTTTTTAACATATAATATTTGAAAATAGTACTCTATGTTGTCAGTTTTTAACACTACTTTCAATTTGTAAGATAAAGTTTTTAATGAACGTACTTCAGCTCACCCAACAATAGATACTTGCTATTGTCGTTGGACAATGCCTGACTAGGCTCAGTAGACAATGCATTTGGATTTGTTGAAAAAATTGATGTTTTGGTGACAGGTTGGTTTTTTAAATCTTTTGATGTTTGACATTCTAAGCTCAATTCCGAGAATTCACTTGTTAAAGCACTTGAATCACCACATCCGATTTGAATAATTTTACAATCCTGATTATTATATAAGGTTTTCACATTGTCTGATAATGAGGTTAATAACTGGCTAAAGATCAATGATTAATTTTATAAACAATTAAATTTAAGTACCATAAAATAATAGGAATGGTTATGTATTATTGTTCTTTATTGTGTGTATATATATTATTACATAAGCCAGAAGATAAAAGAATTATTTATAAATATATTTTTTTTTGATAAATATTTCTATAAATCTTAAGTAGATTTCAAATATAAATGTACTACATATTATTCATTTAATAATTGCAATGTTAAATAATTTTTAATTATTTATAAGTGTAATTACAAATTTTATTTAAACGAAAATTTGTATAAAAAGTGTTCAAGATATTTCAGATTAATAGATGCTTTGCTAATTGTAGGCAATTTTTATCATACTGAAACAAATATAATATTTTTACTACAAGATATTATTACAGATATTACTATAAAATCAAATATAAGTAATCTATTACTATTAAAATTTTTACAATTACTTTAAATTAATAAAATATACAATATGAATTTTTTTAGATAAGAATTATTCGTCATACAATACAAATAAAATGAATATATTAGTAAAATTTTATTGAAACTCTAAATAAAAAATTATATATAGAGAATATATTTACTAGCTTTTTAACTCTATAGAATTATAATATAAAACAGTAAAAAATTTGACTTTCGTGTAATATAATTAAACAGAATAAATATATTTTTTAACCTTAATTATGATTAAACGATTAAAAAATGACTTTACTTGTAAGAAAAAAAAGATAAATAATATTAATTGGTTTTTATAATTTCGAATTAATGAAAAATAGTAAAAAAAATTACCTAGTAACAAAGTATGTGTAAGGAATTATAAAACACATTAAATAAAATTTTTGTTAAAAAATAAAACAAAAATCTCTAGCCTACCGGGATTGGCAACCATTATTGATAGACGTAATCTCGTAGATTGAATTTGAATTCTTCAATACTTCATTCTCATTCCGTAATTCAGATCCAAAGACGTTATATTTTATGGATTCAGGGCGATGACGATGTTGTTGAAAGTGTTGAAGAACGACAGCTGCATGTTCCGAATAACTACGAATCAACCCAGAGGACCAGGGCCTTTCTTTATTACTATTCATGTTAAATCCAAAATGTGAGTTATTCTTAAGGTACACAATTTTGTGTCTTGTTGATTTCCACCTGAATTTACTCACGACAACCACATTTCTAAGCAACTTTCGATTGTTTCTATCAATGTCTTTATCTTCGTATTTAGTATTATCAAAATAAATAACATTTTATCAAAAAGGTTATTAATTTACCTATAATACGAAGTTGAAATGCAGTGGTAATGCATTATTTAAAACAAAAGTTAAGAACGTCTGATAACTGCGGCATAATATTTAAACTAGAAATCTGAGCTTACGTTACGTAAATTTTTTATATGGCGTAGTTTTTTGTAATTTATTAAAACCATTAACAGTAAATTATAAAAATTATATAATACAAAATTTTATAATATTTACTGAACAGTATATATTAGAAACTCATTAAAGATCTTTAATTTCTATTATCAAATGTTATAAAGTCTAAATAAATGAAGTAATTACATGTTACATTTATACTCAAAATATAAAAAAATAAATAGATAACTATTTTATAAGACATGCATATACAATACTGTATTAAAATATATAATTATATTGTTTAATTAAGAAATTCTGTTCGGTGATAGAGTACAAGAAAATAAAATAATAAAAGCATTTCAATATAGTAGAATAGTTTATACGCATTATTTTATGGTTTACAAATAAATAATTTGTAATAATTTGTAATCTGTAATAATATATATATATATATATATAATATCAGAATCATAAGACATTAAAAATGTCATGTAAATTATGTCGTGAAATAGCACCTCCACGGAATGATAGATAGAAGGATGTTGATAGTTCGGAAAATTAATTTATGTATGTTACGGACCCTGTTCGTCCCTCCACACCTCTCTCCACAGAATGTAATGTATGCGACAAGCGATGTTCTAAAGATAAGTTTAAATTTAAAATCACTCGGAGCAGCGTGATGAGGGTAATGCGTGGGTAATGCGAAAATGCGTTCCGCTGCTAAAGCGGCGGCGGGAAATAACGAACGTGCGTAAAACGCGACTCGTGTTAAGAATTGGGCGCCAGGAACTGACTTTTGGCTAACCTAGTGCGTCCGTATCGGCGTTTAACCCAACCTTTTCGTTGGCAATTTAAATTACGAGTCAATTCCCAATCGTGTAGACAAGGGCGTAACTCAGGGTAGTTGGTCGGGTAGCGGGTAAACCCGTACTAGCTGAATCAGATCATGTCGCACTTCTAGAGAAGCTGGAGGTCACGGGACCTTCAACGAACAAGGGTACCTGCCGCTCCTCCCTAACTATCACTTGCAAGTGAAGAAAATAGTCGCGACGCCAAGGGCGGAGGTATTCCGTACCAACGTCAAGGTTCAAGATAACGTACGTCGGGACTGAAGCCGAGGGCCGCAGAGAAAAGGTGACTTCCCCCCTCGCCCTGGAACTTAGACGCCAAGAAGCGTAAGTATGCATAAGCTCAGCCCTAGCCTAGTGCAGACTGTTGGAAAGAAAATTCAATTACAAGTCAGAATCGATCGAAAGGCCTTCCCTTAGTTGAGATCGAGCATCGCCTCGCCCTCCAATCGAATGCTTTGTGGAAGCTACCGAATAAGCGAGAGTTGCGATCGATACGATTTTCGAGGGAAACTATCATCGCCTAAAACAAAAGAATTTTTTAAATAGCGACCTTTTTAGATATATGCCACCAAATTACTATTATAGACGCGCTTGTTACTTATTACTTTTTTTCTTGTAACTATCTTATGCCCTAGAGCTGTAGAGCCAAGCTAGAATTAAATATGAGTCATAAAGCATATTATAGTTAATAATCTCATTTAAATTGCATTATTATTATTATAGTTGTAATTAATTTTATGCTTTTTTATTTTAGTTGTCAAAATAATTGTTGGAGCTAAAATGGCTCGATATACGCGCGAACGGCGAGGGGCGCGAAGGAAAGCACCGCAGCGAAGGGTAAGTAGTGGGAGGAAAGGGGAAAATGGGGAAGTCGGAAGGGCCCGGCGTGCGTGAGGACAATTCCACAGGAAGAGTCCGCGCGACCGGCCCCGAAGGAGTGATAACGAGTGAAAACCCAGCGACGCGGCGGGTGGCAGATTGGGTGTGTGATGGTGTGTGGTCGTAAGGCCCGAGCGGAGCAGAGAAGGAAAGGTCGTTGGATCACCACGACCCATCGATATCCCAGGGAGGCTTGTGAGATCGTAAGTCCTGGGCAACGGTCTTGGCGCGTGGCGAACCCGCAACTCCGGTCGGGCCACGCCAAGCAAGAGGTCGTCAAATCACCACGACCCAACGAGAACTCAGGAAAGCTTGCGAGAGAGCAAGTCCTGAGCAACGGGCTTGGTGCGCGGCGATCTCTCAAGCGGTTGGGCCACGGCGAGCGACAATCCTATAGAAGCAGCGGTTGGCCAACCGAGGAAGGTAGGAAAGGTGCGAAGGATATGGTATGGCGAGATATGGTATGCGTGTGTGTGTGCGTGTGTATGATATTATGAGGGTGGTGGCGCCATTTATACATTAACGAGGCTTTTCCCCCTACATCAAATGGGTTTTTCTGACGTTTGTAAGCCGCGTAGGCCAATAAATAATTGTTAACGAGTCCAAATTGTGTCTTAAATTATTTCGAACCCGATCCTCCGCTTCTTCACATACTCGCGAACTCGCGGCTTGACGAAGCCTGAAATCGCGCGAACACTATGTATAGTACTTCCCAGTCCTCCAATTACTATGCTTCATTAAAAAGTTTTCATGCTTTTAGTCTTTTTGCTTAGTTTATTTTTTTCACTGTATTTCTCTTGCACTTTCTTATTCTTATATGCATAGCTGTATCGTGTGATCTGCCTCTAGCTATTTTGCGTTTAATTGGATTATACACCGTGTCTTTTTGTCCTCTATTACTTTTACACTGATGTTTTGATGATCTGGCATTACCAAGTACTTTCAAATTCGTGACATAAAAGCGAATCACAACAATCATTATGCATCTGTAAGAAGAATAATTAAGTATGGTAATTACCGTTCCAAATAATCAGATACTGATTTAATTCCCTATATTTTATATTTATTATTATTTTTACAATACGAAAAATATTTGAGTTAGTATATGTAATAAAATTATTACATTATTGATGGATTCATTTTTTTAATTTACTAAATTATTTTAAAAGTTATAAAAGATTTTTACATAAGCTTAGTAATAGTTATGTAATCTTTTTTTTTTGTTTCACGCGAATAAAATTTTCAACATATCAAATAACATTAAATGCGTATTTCGGTATAAAAAGCGAAGTAATTTACATGAATTTTGAGTTTTAATACGCTGTGTCTTATTTATTACATAAGGTATTCGTCAATCCATATAAACATATTTCACGGTCATGTTGAAATCTAGAATTATAATGAAATGAATCATTTTATATGTTTATACATGTCTATAATTTGGAATTTTTCTAAATTAGCTTGAAATATATTAATTATAAAAATGTTTTAATCTTCTGTTCTACCTTAAACTTATCTTTTATAGCTTATAAAAATTATTGGGCTAAAGTTATAAAAAATTTATAATTTTTTTTATAAAAATATAATTTGTATAGTATATTTTATAAATAGAACTTGTAAATACTATTTTAAAATGACATTAAATAGCATTTCTATTTGAAAAAGAGCAATATTTTAATTAATTAGTATATTCACTTTTAAAAAAATATTACAAATGTGTTTAAAAATTAAAAGTTAATTAATAGTATTCAATATTCAGTGAAAACTCTTAATACATTACATATATTTACAATTAAGTTTAAAAAAAATTAATTTATATAATATGTACTTATAAAAAAATTTTGATGAAAATCTTTGAAAAAACCTGAGGTATAAACGTTTAATAATATTTAGAATAAACGTAATAAGACAAAATAGTAATAATATAATAATATTCTTTAAAGTTGTGAAAATAATTTAATCAATTAAATGTTAAATCATATAAGAAATATATACCGTTTTATTGCTTTAGATTCTACATGGATATTATTTGAATCGAAATATTTTATAGTTTAAAACAATAAGGTATTTTAAATTGATGTTAGTAATAATAAAAACGTCATTTAGCAATTGACAAAAAAAATTTTTTTCTAATAAATATGCTTTGTCACATTTTGATAAAAATTCAAATTCTGAAAGATTGCTATATAATCTTTTTTTTTCTTAATACTATTTGTAATTGAAGTTTTTAGAATTACTAAAGTATAATTGTATATAATACGACAATAAACATAATGTAATAATTTATTTTTTATTTCACTTACGTTATAATACCGTCGAATAAATAAATAATTACTTTTTTTATGTATACATAAAAATAATTTTAAAAAATATAGAAAAAAAATCATCTATTATAGTTAGTCTTGCTAACTACATCTATTATAGTTGTAGTTAACAAGAATGCATAAAATATATACATAAATTACATAACGAATAACTAAAAAGGCTTTTTTATTTATAATTTAATTAAATATACATATATTAATATAGTAATAAAAAATTATTGAATTTAGCTTAATTTTTTTATATTCGGTATGTAAATATGTATTTTAATAATATATATATATAAATTATTTACACATACGTGATACTTTTACAGTATATTTATTGATTTTTACAGTATTTTCATTTTTCTTTCATTTTTTCTGCTTTACATAAGTTAAGATGTTTGGAAAAAGCATCTACGTGCTTATTCTTTATTACTGAACGGTTCTTTTTAGATAGCAAGCTTAACTTTGTTACAGCCATAATTGTTTAATTGATAAATAATATTGATTGAGTTTTTTTATTAAAATCTTTGTAAATAAAATTATTATAGTCGTTATTTTAACAACAGTAAATTTTACTGTAGTTTGAATTTCTTTAGTAGGCGTTATTTTTTTACCTTCCCTCTATTACAAATATATATATATATATATATTATAAATAAATTTATTTAGTATAAATGGTTGTTGAAAGTAGAAATTATCTCCATAAATTTGAAAAAATACATTTGTATCCGTACTTTAAAACTTTACACATATTTATATATGCGTGTAAGTTTATATAAGATATTTTTTACAATTGTATTCCAAATTAAAATTTGAGTAAAACACAATGCGATATTTTATTTTATTATATAATTGTTTTGTTTTTTATTTTATGTTTCATATTAACAAAAAATTTCTAAATAAGAATCCGTGTTACTATACTATTATCTTAATATTAAGCAGCAATTTAATTGTATTCATTTTTTTTATATTATAATTATTCAAGAAATATTTTTAGTAAAAATTAACCATATCTATCGTAAGCCAAATTGTTTTTTTTTCTAAATTTTACAAGATACGATGCAACTTTTATATTTGCATCTAGGGTATGCGAAAAAAAATTAAATGAATATACACCATTTTTAATAATAAAATATTTATAAAATACATTTTTTTATTTTCTAATGCAATGAAATGATTTTAGAAACATTATAAATACAGGAAAACGAGATACGTCTCGTATTGTCGTAAAAGCTTAAATTATAAACAGTATTATCAACAATTTAATTACATTAAAATAAACTTTGTTTATGTTGGATTGCGCGTACTTAAAAACAACATTTAAGTTTGAACTTTCTGGTATTACATTTATTACACAAAAAATTAATGAGATAAATTGCGATGTTTTATTGCACTTATTAAAGCAAGTATGATCAAATGAATTTCAAACAAAAAATCTTTCTATTATCAGTGCTTATTCTTAAGATTACGTACATATATAATTACAAGGAAGCAAACGTAGTTATTACTAACCTCTAAGCTAGCTATGACTAAATTTTTATAATATAATAGATTCGTGCATATAAACAGTATTTAATTTTTATAATCAATTGTTATTACTAACGTTGTGAACGAATAAACAATAAATAATGCACAGTATTAAATTATTTATTAACTTATTGCAATTATACAAATTTAATATTTTTAAAAAGTTTTAATATCTAATATGCACTATAACTCAAGTAATATTTTCATGATTTATTTGCAACCTTATTTTTATTGAAAAAATAATTACGTGTATGAAATAAATTTGATTCTATTTAATGAATACTATTATTATTTATCAATTTATAGTGTAATTGATAAGAGCTGTTTTATTATTATAGCAATTTTGTTATAATAAAAGTACAAAAATTAATTAGGAATGTTAATAATTGGCAGAAAATAGCTAAAAATACATGTGATTTTTATATAAATTATTAATAACCAATCTACTTTTATTTCACTATATTTTGAAATTAATAAAATTTCAAATAGAAAGGCTATCAATATAAAAATACAACAAACACTTGAATGCAAGTATTTATGCTCTTTCAATTAATTGCATTCATTTTGATTACAGAATTTAATAGTAGTACCTGAACTAGCCATGCAAAATTCGTACAGTGAAAACAAAAAATACAAACGGGCAAGATCCAAGTGAATAGGATAATTGATCTTAAGTCAAATAATTTTTTTGTTACTTGTTAAAAATATCTTAGAAAAATTGATCTTACGTGTTTCGCTTGCTCTTTTATATCGAATTTATGTCATTATGTGTAATTTAAAGTGTTCGTATAAAAAGGAATTGAACAATTTAGCCGATCATTTCAAGATATACTTTCAGCCAACTAGATAAAGCTAGACGCAATTTTTAGAAATTTCATACTTCAAAAAGATTAATACTATCAGATTGCTATCGACTCCGCATAAAAGAAAGACGAGATGAGCAAATAATTGGGTAGCAACTGTGGGGGGAACTTCAAATTGTCGATAGAAGTACAAGCGTCACAATATATTTATTGTGTCGCAGTTTCGTTTGTCGTTCAGCATTGCTAACACATGTATTTCACATTATTCTTGCACACTCGATAAATAACTAAGGCAGCAACTACACGAAATTGAATTTCAATTTTTTATTGACATTTAGACGTTAGTCGTGCTCTTTTTTTGTACATACGGCATTGTGACAAGCATTTAAAAAAATTGAGCTAATTTTTCATTTCGTTTTTCATTATTTTAGAATTTGAAAATTTTAAAAATTAGCAGTTTTGGTAGCGAGATTTGTAGATTTAACAAACACATAAAAACAAGTGTATCAAGGAAAAAGAGTAAGGTTTACAAAAAGTGTATATTGGGAATGTATAAGACTCGCCGAAAAACTCGGAATTTATTATTTTATTGCTGAATGGATAAAAAATACGCTTATCTCAACTTCGTCTTCCTTCAAAGGTAAGCGTTTATCTTAGTTGCAAAACCTAATTTTGAAAAAAATTTAGAAATAAAATACCACGAAATTGTATAATTGTTTACATGGGTACATTTTTTTCTTAGACTATTTAATTGCATACATGATATTCACTATAACGTTTACGTATTTTTTAATGCTTACATATTTTCTAAATAATCAAAAAGACATTTATTATAAAAAAAATTACAATCTTAAAAAAGAATAATTATTATAAAAATAATACTAACTAACTAATTAAAGTAACTCGTTCGGTTTAAGATATTCTTAAACTATTTACACTTCTTTAGTTATTAAAATTAATTATATAAACATAAAATGTGTAAAATTAATAAGAATTTACAAAATATATTCATCAAACTTTTTAAATTAATCAAAATAATTACACTGCTAATTATTTTTTTTTAAATAGTTTTTAATAATATTTAAATCATAAATAGAGTCAAATTAATTATTCCTTGAAACATTTTCAAATAAAAAAACTTCTTACAAATAAATTTCTAATAAAATTTTTTTTTAATTTATTACTTCGAAAAAATTTTTTTTTTAATTTCATAAAAAGTCTGATTATTTGTTTTATTTTATTTTCGTTAAGTTAGTATTATATAATATAAACAGTTTACACTCATTTTTTAAATATTTCTACAGCTTATTCAAATATACTTGCCAGTAACTGGCACTACAAGTAATATTATTAATATTTTATTAAAAAATTATTTCTTTCAAATAAACATTATAACAATACTCATTACTTATTTTTTAAACATTTTTTTAAACATGTAAAATATCTTTTTTTATCTTAGAATTTAAAATTTATTCAAAATAAAAAATATTTTTTTACAGTTTTATACAGATAAAACACTAAATATCTTACCAAGATCAGTAATAAATGAGATGCTTTTTTAAATTTTAATTCTATCTGATGCAGTTATTGTTATTATAACTTTATAAATTTTCTTAATTTTTCATTGCCTTTTTGTTTATTATACTTTTTCAAATATGTAATCATAGACTGTATATTTTATTATGCATATCATATTAAAAATATTTTTTTCATTTTAAATTTAATTAAATTAAAATTAAGTTCTTCTGAAGTATAATAATAAAATTTGATGTTCTTTTTGTTTTTTAAACGTTTTTATAATAAATTTATACTCTATAGTATATTATGATGTCGATTCCACAAATATTCTTAATACAGTTGATTATTTTACAAAAATTCATGATTATTTTTAAATTATAAGACAAAGTAGAGAAAAATAAGTTAAATAAATTCGATAATAGTGAAATAAAAATGTAAAATAAAAGTGATAGGTAAAATTTTTTTACAGTACTGCACATAATCATAGTCGTTAAAAAGGCCCTATATTTCCAGAAAAAATAGTAATGACTAGCGTTAACGGTAAGAGATATCAAGTATAAAATTTCATAACAGTTACCGTTTATTAATTCGTATTAGAACTTTATGAAGGTTATTTATGTAACTACATTTAGGATTGAAGAATACGCAGGCACTAATTAAAAGCCAGAAAATAAAAGACACTCACGATGAACAAATGGTACAAACCGATATTTTAATAACTATTATTTATATTATAATGAAGTTTATATAACATTTAAATAAACTAAAATCTGAAACAGCTAGCACATGGTTTCGAAAGAAATATGTCAAAAACAATAATTACATTCGTCGCCTGTATTCTAACAGCTGGTTTACTTCGTCTCTTTTTCCATTGGTATCCCCACCTTTATTTATATGCCACGCATAAAAAATGTGATTTAAAACGAGCTACAAAAGTTTTAATTGTGGTATGGATTCAAACTTTTTTGTTTATGAACTGTTATTTTATAAATTAGCCTTGCTTAAGCTTTTTTGTATATTTTTACAGGATGATTATCAAAGTAAATATAAGTCTTATTTTGTTAAGGAAATCAAGATTGTATCAATGAGAGATTTAAGGTTGGTTGTATATGAAAATATTTTTTAAAAATTGTTCATTTTGTATCAAAATAATAATTAGGACAAAGAAATAACAAATTTATGTGTTAAGTAATAACTCATAGTTAATTAGGTTATTTATCATTATTAATTACGCGTTTTACTAAAAAAAAAAGTTCTTCAAAAATATTTTATAGGTAGAAAAATAATCTACTAAAAGTCTATTTATCTTTTATTTATTTCGAGGAGACTTTCGTCTTGGCGTTAAAAGATCGAGAAGCGAGAGAAAACTGCTATCCAGTGGCGTATCATAAAGTTGGGCTAATAGAGAGAAGATAGTTATATTTGTAGAAAAATGTTTTCGGCCGAAGTTGATTGTTTTCAGACATGTACAATTTGATTCGGACTCATTAGACCCTATCATAAACGGTAAAATTTTAGACATCTACCGAGCGGTCCCTTCTGCTCGCCACAGTACCTTCTTGCTAGTCATGACTGGCAAGTTGTAGCTGATTACAGAAATGAAATTTTTATTGACGTTTTTAACTCACACGCACTTAAAATATTATTAATACTTAATTCAATATTTAAGTTACAATTATTTTCTTATGCATATCTCTTAGAGACAAATTTTAATGGAAATTGCCTTGTAGTCTGTTCACAATCTCACGCTTCTGTTTGATCTGGTGTGGAATTGATGATGTTCTTCCATCGCCATTGTTAGAGGTGTTGTTTCGCTATTGCCATTTTTTGTTGTATTTGTGACGTTGATATTTACCATTTTAAAAATGGCGAAAGTCTTATTTCGTTTTTCTTCACTTTGAACGGTTCTCACACATTGTGTCATAGAAAAATATAGTCCACTGTCAACATCTTTTTAAACAAAAAAAAAGAGTTCTTGTTTTCATGTCATATTATTGGGGCAGATTTTATACTGCTCATTCGTTCTCTAAATTTTTTGATAAAATTAGAGCTTCATTGCTTGCTGTTGATACTGAAAATTCACCTGATAAATGCAATGTTGAGACTTATACCAGTTTGACGAATGATCTGTTTCAATCCTCCTTACGAGCAATATTGGTGTCAGTAATTCTATCCATACCTCTGTTTTGTAGCATTTTATTGATGCATTTAGCTTGCGGTGAAACCTTTTTCTGTTTGGCTGCGGATGATAGGACGTGATTCGAGTATGCTTTGTATCTACTAAGTGTATTGCCGTACTACGTATACTCAGTGCATGTATTACCTACTAAGTGTGATTCAAATTGATTTGAACTTTAGTTATTTTGGAATCCTTTTGCTACCGATTGGGCTGATATGTTGGCGAGGAGTATAACTTCGAGCCAGCGTATCTGTCAACGAAAGGTCAACAACGTTAAAGCAATACCTGGTTCGATGCAATAGTGGGATTGGTCCAACCACATTGTAATGGATATTCTCAAACCTCCTGTTATTCCTTTAAAATTTGCAAGGGAGATGAAACATGTCGGTTAGTTTTTGCTCGTTGTCATTGCATGTGCGTTTTTATCCACTTTCAAATAAAAGGTTATGTTAAGCTTTCCTGTGTTGTGCATATTCCAAGGTATTCAAAAGGTACAAACTGTCGAAAATTCGATGTTTTAAACGTGCTGGAATGTATCCTTTCGACGCTGCCGTTGAAACATCACAGTAATATCAAAGTTGGATTCCGAATATTGGATCTTTCTTAATTCCAGGGACTCTTTGTTACTCTTTAATAAAGTGATTATTCTCATTCTCATACTTCTGAATAGCTGCTAAATTCTTGTTATTTATAGCTTGGGCTACTGCTTTGATATAAGAAATCGCGTCGGCATTATTGATGGCATTTATGTACCAAATGACCGTTTAAATGAGTCAAGAAAATCCAAGGGTCTGAATTATCTCGACGATTTTTTTCGGGATTTTAGCAGATTATAGCAGATCAACCCTCGATCTTTCACTTGGTACTGTTCTTACGCTGCACGTTTCTAAATGCTTTTGTGAAGAATGTGAGTGACTGTCATTCATTATCGACTCATTGTTGTAAGGCAGCACCATCCTCTACGTTGGATACGTACCTGCGATTGCTATCGCTACATCTTTCTGATTTACGTGAGTAGCGTAGTGCTTATTAAGGCTTCCGTCGTTGCTCCGAATGCTGTTTCGACTTCGTCAGTCCACTCTAATTGATCTTTTTTTTTCTTTTTATCCGCTAACAATCGATTTAAATAATGTTACAGCTCTACGGCGTTTTTCACAAATTATCGGTAAAAATTAAGCATCACTATAAAATGTTCCTTTAAACTCCAAATTACCTCGACTTTGTGTAGGAAACGGGGCGTTCTGTTTTCGTTTACTCAGTGTCCTAAAAAGTCCACCTAAGGCTTTTCGAACACGCATTTTGCCGGATTGCTTACGATACCGCAATTATCGAGGCGTTCAATTAATAAACGAAACTGTTTAAGTACTCGAGACGGTGAGGTAGTAGCTGAT
Source organism: Kradibia gibbosae (assembly GCA_018907135.1). Lineage (NCBI taxonomy): Eukaryota > Metazoa > Arthropoda > Insecta > Hymenoptera > Agaonidae > Kradibia > Kradibia gibbosae. The sequence continues at coordinate 37,245,966 of JACCHX010000001.1, forward strand.
GTATGTCAAAACTAAATCGAGATTGCGTATGATTTTGTCTGTAAAACATCGAAAAGTCTGTCCCGCACTAAGCAGACTGAAAGGGCAGTGATCTAGTATACTCAAATTGTTCAAACAGACAAATTACCACTGCTTTCAGATCTTTTCTTTTGCAACGGATATTCAGTAGTATGAGTTCATTAGCTCTATTATTGAACACGTCTTGACGTGAACTTAATTGTGAATGCGGCACATACAATACCGGCGTGGTCGCGTCTGTGCGGTCATTTCTATACGATGCTTAACGTTGTGTTTTATCGGGCGATTGACGATGGGTGGCTTATAAATATCAGGAAATTTTGCGAACAGTTTATGGTATGAAGATTCCCTGTGTAATGCTCGGATTGATATTTTATCCGATTTGATTTTTCTCTATAGCCGCGTATTAAAGTCTGTAGGAAAATTTATAACTCAGCTCCTATATTGAAGAGGTGTCGGATTATTGTCTTTCGATCACTTACAAAGAAGCGGTGCATTCCTGGGTTGTTCTTGATTGCTTCGATCAAGGACGCCTAGCTTTGTTTTTTATTTTCGTACTTATCTTGCACGGTTCCCGAGACTGTCGATTTATTGAATTTGTAAATATATCAGCATAACTTGCGATCTCAGTTCTTGTTTTCATAACTGTTCGATTTACTTATTTTCAGCGTCCGCGATTTTCTGAGGATGTGACCGAAATTTTTGTTACTCTGTTAGCGCTCCATGTGTCGCATGCAAGCATTAATCTCCTCAAGCTTTTTTAGTATTTTTTTTGTAGAACCACTGATCTCAATAACGACTATTTGTACTCTGCTTGATGCCATATTGTGTATTCAATCAGCTGTTTGGCGAGATCTCTGAGTGAGCGACTATCGTTTACCGTTGCATTTACTATATATCACAAGGCAAGCGTCTCAGCTATAGCGACTTCAATAATTTGTCTTTTGCTTTTAGCTAACCTACGTGTGCTTTCATTTGTCTGAGCATCTGCCACGGAATTTGATCATCCATTTTGATGGGTTCGACTAATATCAGGATTTTTTACACATCCGAATTTGATATTTTCTGGATGAGCGCGTTTGCTTGCCGTTGTTTGTGAGATCCTCAGAATTAGATCATAGAGTGATAGAGAACTGCTATTATAGTTATATATTATAATGTTGGGAAAATAGAAGAATAACAGTTGTCTTTGTAGAAAAGTATTTTCTACCGATTCTGATTGCTCCCGAAAGTTTATAATTTAATCCGTATTCTTTAAGCTATATTATAAACGGCCGGTTTCAGGACATTTTTCACGGGCTCTCTTCTGCTCACCACAGTATGAATATATATATTTCATATTTAACTTTGTTTTTATCATTGCTTAACAATTGAAGTAATTATTCAAAAACTAATTTGTATATAATTTACTTCAAAAGAATATTTATTCATTGTTTATAAATAAATTTGTAATAAATTTTCGTAAGTCCTACTTATAATAATTTGTTTTCATGTACGCATTAAATAATCACATACTTCATAAGTTACTTAAAATACCAATACAAATTACATAGATTAAAACATTTTTTACACATGTGTCTTTAGTAAAATTGAAATAATTTTAGTTCAGAATTGATGATTCAATATTTTAAAAAAAAAGATAAAAATTTAATAAATAAATTCAAGTCTAAAAACTTAGAATTGAATTTGGAAAATGGCACGAAATGCCAAGTGCAAGAATATAAGGCTTTTTGGTGCAAGAAGGAGTGTTATGTATTGGATGAAAAAATTAATGAATTTTCGAGACTGACAAATTTTGAAAAATATGCCCTCTGCTCAGATCTTCGTACTGAAAGTATTAACGGATTGTCGACTGAAGAACAATTATTACGGTATAGTCCTATCTTTATCTTTAAATTTAAATTTATATTTTTTCATTTGCCTTGAGATTTATTTTTTTATTAATTCCTTAATTAATTAACATTAATTCCTATTTCGTTTTTATAATTTTAATTTAATTCCATGTACCATATCTTGTTAAATAAAATATGAAATCCTTATGTAGCTTTAAAGCCAGTATATTTATTATGTTTGGTATGCTTTAATTAAAAAAAAATGTATTTTTCAACTATATTATTTTTTATGAATCCTAAGAAATTCAGACATAAGGTATTTTAGTAATGGTTTAATTAGTCCGAAACGTAAATATACAAAAAAATAAATTTTTTCTATTAATTAGACATAGAAGCAGTAAATTATAAGAATTTTTTAAATAAAAAATAATTTAACTATTTGAATCCATAATTTAAAATAAATTTTGTAAATGTAAATAATTATATAAAGGAATTATAAAACATTGGTATTTTTTATTTCTAAATAACTAAATGTAGTCTAACAAAAAAAAATGATTAAATTATAGTAATCAAATTTAAAATGCAATAAAATAGTTATTAAAAGTAATTTTTTTTGGCTTAACATGGATATAATTTTTATTATATTGGTACATGGATACCCAAATAATTGTTCTTTGACTCAAAAATATTTAATAAAGAAACATTTTTTTAATACATTTCAATATAATTGTTTTTTGTTCAATAATCTTCTACAATTTTGCTTATTAAATGAGAATAATTTCATCAGCCATATTTAAAAATATATGTTTTCAAATTAAACTTATAACATAATATACTAATTACTATTACATGTTGATTTTTTTTAAATAAATATATTATTTTTAAAAAAATTTGTCATTGAATAATTTAATTTAAATAATAAGTAATAAAATTCAAATTTTTTAGACGAATAACGTACGGATATAACAAAATTCTTGTACCGTTGCAAGGAATTCAGAAGTTATTTATTCTTGAGATTTTAAATCCTTTTTATGTTTTCCAAGTTTTTAGTTTAATTGTTTGGTTTAATGAAGGATACTTTTATTACGCTATTGCTGTAATATTTATGTCTGCTTTTGGCATCGTAACATCTATTCGGCAAACACGAAAAGTAAGTTACATTAGGATAAAAAATATAAATATGTAAATTTTTATCCAGAGAAACAACAAAATATTAATAATAATTCCAATTAATACTTAAGTAATTTTGCACGTATATAAACTTCAATCAGTTATTATAATATTTTATATGTCTATCAAAATTGATAAAAATTTATACCAATTTTTCAATTTCTTTTTTCGTTTATTTTACATTTTTCATTTGGACAAATTTTAATTGTGTTTTAATCAGTGATATGGACTAATTAGATAAAAATATCATATATCGTACAATATTTTAAAAAAAAATTTCATACTTTTCAAATCAGATAGATGTAAAAGACTGAATAATTATCATGAATTGTTTTCAAACAATTTTAATATAACTGCCTATGTAATAAATTTTATTGCAAAATTAAAAAAAACGTATTACATTTAAATACTAATGTTTTTTAAAGCAATTCAAGCAAATGTGAATATTGTTATTATTATTTTTATTTTTTATTTCTATTTTTAAAACTTAAAAAATCATTTTCTTAATTTAAATTACACAAAAATTTCTTTAAAATTTTTTTCTATTCTAAAGAGTTGTTTTAAAAAAAAGTTATAAGAATATTGTTTTTTTTTCTTATCTGGATTTTTAACAAAAAAACGTCAAATGTTTGTAGAATCAAATCAATTTAAGAAATACGGTTGCCTCGACTGAAACTGTGAGAGTATTGAAAAATACAGGGGAATATGAGAACGTTTCTAGCGATGAACTTGTACCTGGAGATATTATTGCATTGTCTAAGCATCGAGCGATCGTCTCATGTGATGCAATTTTACTTACCGGAAGCTGCATTGTCAACGAGTCAATGCTCACTGGTAAATTATAAAAACATAATTATATATCACAGTGGTTGTTTTTGTATTTCATCATTTATTGAACACACATAAGTGAATGTTAAAAAATGGTGACTTAGTTAAATAATTTCTTACATTTGATATAATTGAAAGTATAAATTTTAAAAAATTGGTTAAACTAATAAAGAAAAATGCATACAAATTTTTTATGATCATGTACATAAAATTGAGTTATAAAGAATCATTTAATAAGTTTATTAATATTATAAACATTTAAAAAAATGATATAAATTTATCAAGAGACAACATCATTTTAATTTAATATGTATTTTAATGTAATTTAAATTTGGTATATTACAGGAGAATCTGTGCCAGTTATGAAGACCCCATTGCTACCTCATCCTACATTATACAATTCTAAAGAACATTCGCACCATACCTTATTCTGTGGAACTACAATAATTCAAACCAAGTAATAACTTATTACTATTATTGTACATAAGATGTAAATCATTTCATTGGAATAACATTATATGTAGTTGTAATGACAAAAATTACAGGTAATTTATAATTATAGGCAACATGAAAATAAACCGATTTTTGCAAAAGTCATCAGAACCGGATTGTGGACCAACAAAGGATCATTAATATCAGCTATTTTATATCCACCACCGATTGATTTTAAATTTGATCAAGACTCTTATATATTAATCGCTATTCTTATTGGAATAGCGTTTTGTGGTTTTTTTTATACTTTAACAATTATGGTAATAAGTATGAGATATTAATATAGATATTAATATGAATAAAACTTAAAAAAGCTAAAAAAAGAGGTAGAAAAATTTTTGAAATTAAAATTAACTTAAAACAGGCGTTTTTGATAAAATTTTAATTTTAATATTTGATTCTACAATAATATTTAAAAAGATTTTTATTATTGTAGTTTTTAAGTAAATATTACATTACATTGTACTAATTCTTGCCTACTAACAAATAATTACTAAAATTAAGGAAAATTATTGTATAGATTGAAAGAGGAAACACAGCGACCAATATCGCCATCAAAACATTAACAATATTTACGATTGTTATTCCACCAGCTTTACCTTCAGTTATGGCTGTTGGAAAAATATATGCCTTATTTCGATTGAAAAGTAAGCAGATTTATTGCATAAATGCAAAAGCAATAAATATTTCTGGTAGTATTGATTGTGTTTGTTTTGACAAGGTAAGGCCATTTCATTAAAGCAAGAATATATGCAAATTTCGATACTGATATAAGATCAAATAGTTTTTTTTACAAAATACGTTATTAAAAAATTTGATATTATTGTAAAATATAAATAACTCATAAGCAAAACAAAATTTTGTATTATATCTATTTTATTCGTAAAAAGATAAAATCATAAACTTAGCTTATAAAATTATTAATTGCAACATAAAATTTCTTTTTCATTTAAAAAAAAAATTATCCAAAATAATTTAATACATTTTTTAATAATCAGTTAAATCATAACATAATTCTTCAGAATCTATTATAATTTTTAAGTCTAACTATAATGGAATTAAATTATAAAATGTTTTAAAATTTTATTACAGACTGGAACTTTAACAGAAGATGGCTTGGATATGATGGGTGTTGTGGCACATGAAAATAATAAATTGAATGAACTAGAAAAAAATATAAAAAAACTGCATAATACTCGAATATTTAGAGGGATGTTGGTATGTCATAGTCTGACGTTAATTGACGGTAAATTGAATGGAGATCCTTTAGATGTAAAGGTAAACTTTTTTTATATTCACATATAGACAAATTTGTTTTACATCTAAATACATGTTTAACATTTTATACAATATATTTAGAAATGTGTAGTTTCTAATTATATACTCTAATTGTAAATACCTGCAATAGAAATAAATAAATAACTTTACTCATATAATACAAATATTATTACTAAATTGCTATTTCAATATAAATATGTATAAATTTAATAACAAATATTTTAAAAAAATATAGCCTATGCAAGATTTTTGTAAAGATGTACATTTTCTATACTCAAAAGAACAATAATTTCAATAACTTACGGGCACTGTAGTGAATAAAGAAATGTATATGTAGAAGACAATTTTTTTATTATACTGAATAATAATTGAAAAAAACAAGAATAATATAAGGAAAATGTGATCTTCAGATGTTTGAAAGTACAGGCTGGGGACTGTTTGAGCCAGAAATTATCAATTCAGAAAATTGCCATTCCCGTCAGGGGTTAATGATTGTCAGATCACTGACTGGTAATACCTTTGATGAAAAAATGGAGATACTACAGCAATATCAATTCTCAAGTACACTTCAAAGAATGTCGGTGATTGCGCGACTTTCGTATACAGAGAAACTCATCGCCTTTACGAAAGGGTCACCAGAGATGATTATCAGTCTGAGTGTACCTAGCAGCATACCAGTCGATATTATGATAATTCTAAAAAATTTCACTGAGCAAGGATATAGAGTAATTGCTGTTGCCTGCAAAGATGTAAACGTTATTGATGAACAGGTAATCAAAATCATATAAAGATATGATGTAAAAAAAATTAACTTTTTTATCCACGATTTTCCCGAATAAATAAACAATGCTCATACTTTAAAATGTAGAAATATCTATCGTGGTTGCATTATCGGATTTTCAATAAACTGTTTTGTATAAATAAGAGTTAAAGTTAATATCTGCAAGATACATAGAAGATTGTGAAAAGACTTAAAAAAGCCAAATTTATTTTATGAATCGACACGTGCTATAGAAATCACATTTCGAAAAGCTTATACAAATATAATTCTTTTGACTCTCAATATTTGTACTAATCAAAGTAAATTATAATTAATTAATTATATTGCTAATTAATACATTTTTAAATAGTTGCACGAGTTCTAAAATGTAACTGTCTTGTATTTAGGTCAGAATAAATAAAATTTGATGCTGAGTTTCATAAAATAAAAAAAAATTTACGAAATATTAACATCAATATTTAATATTAAAATATATATATAAATATATGATATGTATTATATATATTCTTATATTTATAAATCATAGATAGATATTTTAAAATCTCTTGTTTAAATAAAAATGTTTAATTTACGTTATTTTTAAATTCATATTTTTATTTTTTTATAAATTATTTATATCATGTCAATTTTTTGTCTTTTACCATCCAATTTATTCGGATTATTCAATATGTCAGGCGCAATATTTTCAAGTTAAAAACATATATATTGTTAATTAAAAAGCTTTTTGATTTTTAACGTCAATAATAAAATTTTGTTTATTTAATATTATATTTATACGTGTAATAATGTAAAAGTGTACAAAATTTTATGTAATAATTTTAAATAAACAAGATAATATACAATTATCTTTTATTTATAGTGCTTTAAAGTATTGTTAAAAGTTTTTTATTAAAGGATTATTAGAGTGTTTGAAGTTGTCTGATAAGATTATTATCTCTTTAAGTATAATTTAAAAATAAATAGTAAATAAATTCAAATTATTGTATTCAGTATTGGCTTCAAATAAATTTTCTATATATTTCGTATAGTTCATATTATTATACAAAAATTATAAAAAATCCGCAATTAATATTATAAAATTCAATTTATTTGTATTTATTTAAGATACAAAAAATTCCTAGAGAAGAAGTGGAACGAGATTTAGAATTCCTAGGCTTAATTATCCTTGAAAACAGATTAAAAAAATCAAGTGCACAAATAATACGCAATCTAAGAGATGCTAATATTAAAACAGTCATGATTACCGGTAATAAATTTTAATATTTTTTTTAATTTTTCTATACCTTAATATATTAATTAAAATATACAGGTGATAATATTCAAACAGCAATCAGCGTTGCAAAAGAATGTGGAATTTTATCCCACGACGAGTCTGTAATAAATGTATCCATTGTACAAGCAGAAGATAAAAGCCAAACCGATATATATTTCCATGTACAAGGAAATCTGTTATCGGTATGCATTTTTCTTATCTTTGTCATTCTTACTAACGTTATAAAGTTTTCCTTTTAAAAGTATAAGAAAATGCTTATGAAAAATATAATTAATAAATAGTAAACATATTAAAAAAAATTAGTCTTTTTTGATCAGTAATAATTTTATATTTTAACAGTTTCGTTAATAATTAATTTTATGTATCCGAAACCTTTGAAATAATTTTTTTTTTAAGGAGTAATTTAAAATAATGTATTATATTAAGTGGTCTAAAAGGTATACAAGATTTAATGCATTTTTTAAAAGTATTTTTTCAAGTAAATATTGTATATAGTTACATTATACTTATAATAAATATTGTTACAACAATTAAATAAATTTTTTTATAAATACTAATAATTATCAGCATTATATAAGTGTTTTTAAAAAATTTTTAAATTTAGTTTAATAATCATATATTTAATACAGAATAATTCAGATGAAAATTAAAACAATAATAATTTTAAATATAATATTATAATAAATAAAAATATTCAAGATATTTTTAAGTTAAATTTAAAAGAATGTTATTTATAAATTTGATTAACCTAATTAGGAAAAAAAAATTAAAACAATAACATCGGATGAATTAGAATTTGAAAACTATATAGATAATTATAAATTTGCTTTAACTGGTGACACTTGGCGATTATTACGGGTATACCACGTTGACATTATACCAAAGATTTGCACTAGAGGAGTGGTGTTTGCAAGAATGAGCAGCGACCAAAAACAAGAACTTGTATTAGAATTAATTCAGCTAGGTTATTATGTTGGTATGTCAGCATTTATTTACTTTATAAATGTTAAAGAAATATTTTATTTTTTTATATTTATTTTATAATAGTTATAGCATTGACATTATTTAATTATTGCTTTACAATTTCGATTTAAATAACAGTGAGTTTCATAAAATAAGTTGTTGAGTTTGTGGAATAAATTAGTTTTCACTGTTGTCAAATTCACAATCATCTATTCCTCATATAATAAAATTTTATATTTTTGATATATTACAATTCTGTTTACAACAATGTATTGTATTTATAATTATTACATGTATTACTTCATAATTTAGATTTATAAAGTAAAGAGACATCATCTAATTAAATGTACTAAAAATAAAAATTATGTAATTATCAAACTTTGTATTTTTTTACAAATTTAATTTATAATTAAAGTAGTAAAAGTAAATTCTCCTTTTTTTATAATACAAGTTACGCCATTTATTTATTTTTAGCAATGTGTGGGGATGGTGCAAATGATTGTGGTGCATTAAGAGCAGCTCATGTTGGAATTTCACTTTCAGAAGCGGAATCAAGGTACTAAGTTTATTTGAATAAGGATAAGCTTTTATTAAAAACAATAAAATTTAATGTATAATCACATTTTTGGTTCATAAAAATTGATATATTTTAAAAAATCAAAAATTTAACGATCAATTGTAGTTGACATATCATTTTTTATTTTTTAAAAAAATTACGGATTAATCAAGACTTCAAAACTTGTAAAAAATTTAACCAATAAAATGCTTTGCTAATTATAAAACAAAAAAAATTTATAATTGCTTAAAATCTGATTTCTTATCATTTATTATTTTCCAAATATTTTTAAACTGATTTTGAAAAGATAATCATATTTTTTGCTAGAATAATATTATTATTTTTTTTTAATGTTGGAATTATATTCAATAATGATTTCTTACAGTGTTGCCAGTCCATTTACTTCGCGAATTCCGAATATTACTTGCGTGCCAATAGTCATACAACAAGGTCGCGCGGCTCTCGTCACTTCTTTCGGCATTTTTAAATTTACAGTCTGCTACTCACTTACAGAATTTATAAGCACTGTAATCCTATACTCTATCGGCTCTAATTTTACTGGAATGCAGTTTTTCTACGTGGATGTTCTTCTCTTTGTCAACTTCGCCTTTTTCTTTGGTAAAACCGAGGCGTACAGTAAACGTTTAGCAAAAGAACCACCAACTTCAAGTCTTATCAGCTTTACTCCTTTATTGTCAGTAACCGTCCACGCAATAATAATAGCTCTATTCGAACTAATTGTTTTTCATACTGTACAACATTTGAGCTGGTTTACCCCCTTTGTAATGAAAGATGAATTTATCTATGATTCTTATGAAAATTATTCCATCTTTTGTCTATCCACTTTTCAATATTCCATGATAGCTATAATTTTCTCTAGAGGCAAGCCTTATAGAAAGGCTATATATACAAATAAATGCTTTATTCTTTCAATAATTATTTTATCAATTATCAATCTATACATAACTCTATATCCAGCCCTGTGGGTTGTGAACTTACTAGAGTTGAAAATGCCACCAGTTTATGACTGGAGGTTCATGATAATTGTATTGGCAATGATAAATTTCTTAATTTGCTTTGGATTTGAATCATTTATAATTCAGTATGTTATTCAAAAAAAACTTAAACCTCGATTGTACAAACCTGAAAATTCTAAAAAAAAATACTTATTGATAGAATACGAGTTAAAATGGAAACCAAATTGGCCACCAATTAGTACAAAATTTGTAAATTTATTGACCACCTCTAATAATCAAAACATTTTTAATTCAACTCAAAAAGCAAGTATTGCAGAACCAAGTATTTTAATTAGTATTGTAACAGAAAATGAACAAAACATTCGAATGAACCAAATTAGTATTAAAAATGGCTTTGATAATATAGCTTTTGAGAAAAATTTGTCAGACAATGGAATTGATAAAATGTGATATTTAAAACAAACTTTTTTTTTATAAAAACAGATATGCTAATATTTAAACATATAATATATATATATATATTTATTTTAAAAAATACTAAATATTTGATGTGGGTATATTATTATTAGTATTATTATTATAACAAATAATTGTTTATGTGTTAAATCAAATATTATATGAATACAACTTTTATTAAATTATATAATTAACGTTATTATTACCTAAGTTATTTATTGAAATTTCTAATAATAAATGTCTTCATTTACAAAATAAAATAAATTACAAATCATTAATCTAGAACTCCATTCATCATCAGTTCCTACAATTTGAATGGATTTTGCATTTTCTAAAATATACAATATAAATTTGTATTAATTTATGTCGTAAATTGTAAATAAAATAAATAAATAAAAATTATAATAATTGTTTTTAAGGAGAAAATTAAAAATTTAATATTTACTTACTAATAACAGAATCATGAATTTTTATTAATTCTTGTTCAATTAATTGTCTATATTGCAATACAATTTTATTAAGCAGTTGTATTGTAGTGTAATTAATATGTTCTTTTAATAATAAAGATGGAAGTGACTTAATGAACTGCTTAAAAATATCTTCACTAAAAAATAAGAAAATTTATGGATATTAATTAAATTAATTTTTATACAAAATACTGTTTTACTACTATGTATTTAATTAAATCAACCATACCTATGCAAATATTCTAAATTACGATCCATTGCAATATCAGTAAGAAGGGTTAATAATTGTGTTTGTAAATCGTTTTGGGTTTGACGAAAATATGCATTTATAACACTTTTTAAAACATTTCCTAATGGCATTTCGTTTTTATACCAAATCATATAATTTTCTATTAAAATAGCTCTTAAAACTTTTATTAAATATGGTACTGCAAAGATTTGGTTATTGGTCCAGTTATCAATTTTATCTGTTGATTCAATAAAGTATTGGTGAAAAATTTATTTTTTTTCAATTTTAACTTAATTTGCTCTTACCTGTTATAAATTGAAGAATTAGGGAACTAAAATATGTATCTAATTTATCAATATTTAAATTATTACATTTGGAAGTATACCAAATATAAATATAACACAAACTTAAATTTTGATTCAGACAGTCTTCTGCATAATTTTTTAAATAATTAACTTTTTCTTCTTGCGATTTTTTTACTCTAAAGCCAAATTTTTGTTGTGAATATGGAAAATCTTGAAATATATTTTTAAGAAAAGTACTCTTATATTTATCTTTATACCATATACTAATTAATGATGTTCCTTCTTCTTTTTCAAATATTGTTATATACTCAATAATACAATTTATTATATTTGTAATACATTTTAAAAGAGAAACTTCTTCACTTGAAATTGGAATTTGAATATTAATAGTACTATGCTTCTTTGGGTGTACTTCAAACCAGCAGTCAAATAGTAAAGGCATTAATGAATCAATGTAGTTTTGTAAAGAGTTCAAATCTATAGAATTTTTTGATCTACTATAAGAATTGATCTTTTCAAAGTGAATCGGACAAACTTGTAAGCGATTCGACAAATATGTTTGAAAAATTTGTGTTTTATTGGCTACATGATAAATTTTAGATGAATAATATAATGAACTTACAGTTTCTTGTTTTTTATAGTAAAGAAGAGATAACATAAAATTCTGCAAACTATTTAAGAACTTAATTTTCCATTTCATACTAGTACTTTTAAAATTTAAATTAGATGTTAAATGCCTTCCTGGTTGAACTTGTACATGAAATTTTAAAATCATATCTGAGAAGTATAAAAGAATTTTATAACGATTATTTATAACTAATCTATTACAATGTTGGGACAATATATCAAGGAAAAGAATAGAATCTTCCATTATGTTTTTATCAATATGAGTCATTGTACAAATTAAGTATGAAATGAAAATATTATAAAATGGAATCAACTGCTCTTTTGAAACTGCATTTAAAATAAAACTCAAAGCCTGTAATGATTCCCTCCGAATATATTTTTCTTTATCAAGAAGCAAAGCTGAAATTCCTTTAATTAATTCATTTAATTGAACATTTAGCATATTAAGTTTATATTGCGACAAAATTTCTTTCAGTTCTCTCACTGCATTTTGTTTTACAGATGTGTTATAATGTTGCATCCTGGTTAAAAGATCCTAAAATAGTCCAATTTTATAATTATAGTATTTTTCTAAGTATTTGTTATTTATAAAAATATTATAATATGATGGAATAATTATTCATTATTATACCTTAACATTAAGTTTCCTACGACTGAGAATCTGTGTTCGATTCTGCTGCTGTAGCTGTTCACACATAATAATTTTTTTTATTTTAAAATCTGTATCTGTGTTATTTAATCTTTTATTTTTCAATTTAACTTTTGTCTTTTCATACTTTAATTGTTTTTGATACCTTTTTTTACCCATCTCAAAATCTTGTATAATGAGCTGTAAAAATTAGATATTAATATATTAGTTTTTATGAAGCATGAAGTATTTATAGAAAACTATTCTTCAATTGCATTCATTTATGTATCAACAATTTTATTAATAGTAATATAAAAAGATGAAAAAATGTTAAAACTGAAAATAGTTTTTCGATTATTTTATACAGGTAAGACTTACATAAAATAAAAGCACTTACATGAAATGTATTAAAACAAAATTTTACAGTACATGTGTAATGTGTATAGTAATCGTGAATTCTGGATTCTGCGCAATAAGTTTCTTGCGCTGAAGGGCTTTTGCTGACAATAGTAAAGATAGCTAAACATTAGTATAGGCGAAATAACTAGAAGCAGCAGAAGCGTAGAGGCTAAAAAATATTGCCCTCCAGCCCCACTTGCGCATTTTTCCTATATTATATTAATTATTGATTAAAAACAATAACAAAAAATAACTTACATAAGTTGGCGATGATATTTATTTATATTTCATTACAGTGTATTACAAATAAAAAATCATTAATAAATATTTGTACAATGTAAATTTGTACAATATTGTTATTTTAATGAACACAAAACATAATTATAACAATTTCTTAACTATTAAATTCATTCATATATTAAAAAAAATTATTAATTCTTAAGCCTATATTAATTAAGATAAAGATTTTTTGTCTCGAACTTTTATCTACACATGACAGTATTTTTTCGTTTTCATTTATTCTGTCATGAGGTAATTCTTTCTCATAAGTTCTTGCACGACATTAGTTTGCTCTCATTTTCTTATTCTATCTCGTATTGCACACACTCTCTAAATGTCTCTCTCTCTCTCTCTCTCTCGCTCACATTCTTTTTTGTAGTGCATGACCTTTTTCTCTTACTGTCATTCTCGCTTGTACTACGTGTGACTTGTAAGAGCCGGATTGTCAGAGCCACTATATAGATGTTTTGAAAACGTAAATAATATTTTCAAGCTTTTGACTACGGGGGGGGGGCTTTGCCAGATATATCGACTGCAATCTAAGATTGTAAATCTAAAATTTCGACTTTCCTTTGCTTCCATGTGTATGTCAATCGTGTTTGCATCAATATTACATAAATCGACAATCTTATTACAACCACAGCAGTGGCTAATGTTCTATCTATTATAATTTCATTTTTCTATCGGCTTATATTTTTTTTTTATCAATTAACGTGAAACATTTTTTGATGTAAATAAAAAAAATTTTGTTTAGAAAGTTTTATTGAAACAGATAATTTTATTAGTATAATGATACAATTTAATACATTTTAAAAAATTACAGATTTTCATCGTTTAAAATCATTATACACAAAAACCGCTATTAATTAAATTTTACATTGCACACATATTTTTTGATTAAGTGTTTATTTTCTATATAATTTTTTAAATTAAATTAAAAATTAATAAAATTTTTAAATTTAAATTCAATATACGAAAAAGGAAATATTTACGAATTGATTGAGAGAAAACTTTATTGAAATGCTTTCTTGATAACTTATCTTCGAATTTTCAACTTGTAGGAAGTGAAAATGATAAGATGTAGAAGGAGAAGGTGTAACTAATCAAGAGAGATAATAAAAAATGAGAATTTTTTAACTGGAGAACGGAAGAATATAGAGAAGACTCCTTGAATACGGAAAAATACAAAAGGGGGAAAGAGCAGTTTAGAGTGGAAGAAAGCGCGTAGTGTAAAAGTGTGGTTGTATTGTACGCTCGTCTGACAGCGACGTGACTAGAATCGTGAATCGTAGTTGTCTGGAAAGAACTACCAATAAAGTACGACCATCCCTATATTCCACCATCATTTTCTAACCTCCTCTTTCTGTTTCACCATCTTATGCACATTTTTTCATTCTATACAATTTTGTCACTGTTTTTAGATAAGTTTTTGCTCTGTTTAAATACGACTGCAACCTTTCTTTTTATTTTATTTTAAGCAGATATATAAGCCTAATGTTTTTATACTTGATTGCCATTAATTTTTTGTATATAGTTATTCATAATCTTCTCATATATAGAATATCAATAAATTACACATAATAGTGATATTAAAATTAATTTATTTTTATTAAGATCGAATTACACATTCTTTATTTCGATCGAAACTTTATGAAACTTACAAATAACTTTAGTAAATAAAAATTAACGTAGTTTTATCTGTGTTAAATTAACAATGAATACTTACTAAAATTAAATTAAAATTTATTGAAATTAGAGTAGAATTAAAAAAATTTCGATTTTTTAAGGATCATTTGTTTTATTATAATTTTATAAAATTCGTGCTCCATATTTTTTATATATTCTGTTGTAATTTCACAGAATCTTACCTTTTATGTACGATCTTATAAGCATTTACTCTTATGAATTAAAAAAAATCTTTTTTTTCATTCTCTTATTTTGCTTAATTAGGATAATTTTATAGGCATTAATAAGTTCTATAATTTTTTATGCCTTATTTCACTATTCATATAAATTATCTTGGGAAAATAACTATCTTAGAAATAAAATTTTATAATTAACCAAAAATGTTATTGTGAGACATACTTTTAAAAATATTTAATACATGTTAAGAATATTAATTAAATTTTAAAAAGTCATGAAGAATGCCGATAAATTTAGATATTGTGTTCACATATTAAGATATAAAAAAGGGTTTTGGAATTGATTTTTGGATAATGATTTTTACACAGATGATAATGATTTTTAAATTAAAAGATTACTTTATTTTTTTGCAAACATACATATCATCGTTTTTTAATAAAAATTCTAATCATTTCAAATACAAAATTTATTAATATTGTTTAAGGCCAGCAATATTACCATTTACTCTGTCGTTATCATAAGCTTTGATTTTACGTACAGTAATAATGTTTTCTTTTTGTAAATAATTAAAAAAATATATAATCAATATGTATAAAAAATAAAAAAATAGCGCTTATACACAATGTTAAAAGTTTATTTTTCTGCAACGTTGTATGCAACTAATTCTATTCATATTTTAAAAGCTTTAAAAAATTTAATTGAACATTACATTCATTTAGCCCGTTATAAGTAAAAATATATGTTTTTTACGTCTTGTCCGAGGTGCAAATAGATGAGGAGTAGTGCTTGGATGGAGCTCGCCGGCTACAGGGTTCGGCGGGTTGAGTGGGATTGGGGTGAGGGGAGGGAAACAAGGATACGTAAGGAATAATAAAAAACACCGAGGCGTAATTTCAATTTAAAATTTTCCAGCGGTTCGCCGTAGTCACGCCTTTTATTAGATATAAAAAAATACAATTACAAATTTCTCAATTACAAAATAATTACATATAAAACAAAATTAACTAGCCAACGTTATTAAAATTAAGCCTTCGAAGAGAGAACACTCACTTGGTCCTACGGCTACTCGCTCGCCTCACAGGCGTGCGCGGATGGCAGGGAAGGGAATCCCCGTTTGGCCTTGGTGACAGCTGAATTCGCTGACAGCTGTTTCGAAGGCCCAATAATGCCGAATTTTTCTAAGGTGCGTAATACGCGTAAAGCCCGAATGTGAGAACAAAAATGTATATAAAACGACGAAAACAAGAATGTTTCGCTAAATAACTTTGGTCTCCGTTAGACCTCGACAGCAAGGCGAGGTATTTACTCGCTTGGCACTCGTAATGCAGGATTTCGCCTCGCTCGGGATGCTGCGTATCCCGCTATCGCCTGTGACTACACATAAAATATAATGTATTTAATGCGCCATGGACTGAACTTCATTATTTTTTAAAATTTGTAGTTCGAATTTATTTCAATAATTGTCTGGGATGAATTTTCTCCGAGTCACAATATAAACAGTATCTCGTGCTCTGATATTTAATATTACTATAAAATATTTATATTTCTAAAATTCATTGTAAATTTTAGACTAAAGGCTACAAGACATTTCCAATCATTTTTATTTTTAGAGATTGTTGACCACTTACGAATTTCATTTCATCAAAAATTTTTTAATTTTTGAATTTCATCAAAAATTTTTGTTACACGTTGAATCATAAATAACTCAAGTAAAATTATTAGAACTGGCTTTTAAATTTATTTATTTTATTCCTTAGTGTACTGTAACTAAATAACGTACCGTAAATTTAAATTATGACTTCAATATCATAGTCTCCTTCTAGGAGTTGAATTTTAGTGTCGATTATAAAGTTTAGCGAAAACCAGAGTGACCCTAATGGATGGTGGATGGTCCGTTTACGGATGTTACGATCCCTCGTATGGATATATGTACGGATGTACATACTATGGTTATGTACGGATCCCTCTTAAATTAAGACTTTCCTATGAATGGGTCCATGAATAGGGAATGTATGAATGGTAAAGGAGCCTACGGCTTAGGCCACTGGGTTCGGAACCCCGGCTGATTCATTCGGTCACCTTGAAGCGATTCCTTCGAAAAGAAATCAAGACAGTGTCTTGCTTGCGTAGCCAAGAATCAACTCACCATTGAGTTTGGGAAGCAGCGTATGATTAATATATTCAAGCCCTAAGACCAAGGTGTGCGTAATCATGACTAGGGGATTAGTTGTTTACAGGGTACAGCCAGAGAGGGCTTGCCAAGGAGCGTAAGGTTCTAGAGTTGGGCTACATCACTCACCTGCTGCCCTTGTCCCCGTTACATTACCAGAAGAGAGGGTCGGAAAAGCATAGGAATCCAGTGGTGGGGAACAAAAAGGCTGAAAAGCCCTAGAAGAGGATAGAACCGCAGAATGCAGACAGAGTTAATACCTTTACTGTAATTGTCATAAGGAAGGATTAACCCGATTGCGCTATCATCCCGGATATATTTCAGGATTTTCTAGCAGTAGCGTGGGTGGCCTTACTTGGCCAGACATTGAATAAGTGGCCCTGATTTGTGATATACTATACGGTCAGCGAAATTGTCATAATGCTTTCCAACCAGGGAGCGAGAGATTGAGTTCTAAGTATTGTCCCTACGCTTAACCTACTCGGGCAAAAGTGGGCCGGGTGGACTTTCTCCAAGATGAAGGTATTCGCCAGTATCCCAGCTTTTTCAGGGACACCTTCGACCTTTCTCGAGGTTCTTTACAAGCAGAATTCCATACTAAGGATGACCGTGTGGAGAGTAGTCAGTACCCAGAAGTCTATAGAAGTGAGATGTTAGCAAATCAACAGCCAGATGGGAGCACAAAAGAATACAATGTTGAAGGTTGACGCGTAGATAGAATATGTGCGTTAAATATACTAATATAGGTACCGAATAAAGATTTATCAGCTTTTGATTGCTACTATTTTTAATGCCTTAAACATGGTATTTAATCGCCGAATATATTGTCTTTTTCGTATATAAATATATATTTTTATTTTTTGTAAAGCCAGTTACGGATGTGTATCTGTTAACGTGCACTTTATAAGTACAAGCAAATCTAATAATCGGAAATGCTAATAGTATTCTGAAAATTAATTTTTACTATAATTTTTAAAAATCCATTCTCACCAGGGTTCAATAGTACTAATGATGACTTGGTAAAATGTCGCAACCATTTCCATAATTGATGTACCAAAATCTAGCATTGGCAGAGATTAAAAAATTCTATTACTTAAATACATTATTACAGGCACTAGGTTGTATGAATAAAGTAACTAAGTATTTAAGTTAAAAATTACTTTTTCAACTAGGAAATAATTGTTAACGGATTCGGAAACAATTGCTATACGGGTGTTTATTCCAGAGTAAAGTAACGGGAGATTTGCTGGGAAGGAGTTCACCGGCTCCAGAGTTCAGTGGAAAAAGGAGAAGCTGAGTGAAGGGAGTTGTACATAGGGTGACTCGTAACTTGCTGGCGCGTTCCGTAGTATACTGTTTATTTTTGTATCTATGAACAAAATTTACAAACATTTTACAGTTATTAATAATAATAATAAGTACGTCAAATTTATTTTATAGCGATAACTCTCGAATATATCTAATTTTCGCTATTCGGTGTATATATAAAGAAACGTAATATAACGAATATAACGAATATAACAAGCAAATATTGATGAGATTGCGACGATCGCAGTTCTTGCGTATTCGTAGAGTGACGCCAAGTATGAAGTAGGAGGGCAGTCGATCTTCGGCGTTAGCATCAGCTGATGTCTCGCATTCGATTCACTCTCGATTTTCTTTGCAGTCTATCCTAAGCTATGATAATGAATTCTTACGCATCTCGGGCGTCATATCTTCGTGGCGAGGGGGGAAGACACCTCTTTCCAGTGATCCTCGGCTTCTTTCTCGGTGTATGTCGTCGTGGACCTTGACGATTTCCGTCCTTATTGTTGCCATTATACTCTACACAAGCAAATGATGGCGGGAGAGGAGTGGCATGGCACCCTTTATCGTTAAGGAGTCCGCGACCTCCAGCTCCTTCAATAACTCGATCTGAGATCAGAGGGCACGCTCTGATCTCAGCTGACCTAGGTATTCGCCAATCCGGGATTGCGTCCTGTTTTTTTTCAATTAAGAGTTGTGTTTTAATTCAAATTTGTATTCCCAAATATTGTTTGTTAGTGACCAACGCGGAGATCCGGTTGATCGTCAGTCCAGAGGCACGGTTTGTGCCAGAAGATAGTTCCTGCCGCCTAGTACGGTACGCGGCTCGCATTTTTCACGTGCTTGGCTTTATCCCTCACCCCTCCGCTCCGAGTGATATGGTTATCTGGCGCACATTTTGTCCGCTAAACTTTTGCCTCGTATGTGACACTCGGGGAAAAGTGCACGAAGTGACAGCCGGGCTCGTTACACAATCAAATCATGCTACGAGTAATTCAGTACTAATTCATCACCACTGTGGTCACATGTTAATAGCAAAAGTAATAATTGGAAAACAATTATTATATTGAGATAGTAGGGATAGACGTTAAGGAGATAAAAATCTTGAACAGGATTAAATAAAACACATAAATTTCAACTCAACCATATTATTGATTTAATAACCTATCATCATAAAAACCTCATTTTTGAAAGAAGGAAAAAGCTCGAACGCGCTCAATATTCATTTCGATCAACTGAAAGTAAGTAGTTCGCAATCACAGTAGACCAACAGTTTAATAAGTGGTCTTTTACCTAACGGGGATCACGTAGATTTTGCTAGTATTTTGGGAGCTTGCTTGCTTCGCAGAGCAAATTAAACTACGTCAACATCCTTGACCATGCGCTTATGCACCTCTGTCCATCTGTCTGGCAGATATCATATGGTGATACTAACGCAGATTGTGTCGGAATTACTCGGATCCCGAAGAATGAGGGTAAAATCTCACCTGCGACAGGATATTATACCCGCTCACCACTTAATTCACTAATTGCCAAATCGATCGGGATGATTGCGTCGTTATGAACGTTCTACAAGGGTCAAGAAGTTGTCCCACTTTTGTTACTAGCCTTTGTCCTTGACCTTTTATCTCGACCGAACAACAACATTCATGAACTTTTTGAAATTTCGAAAAACACAGGTAATTCCAACGTTGAATAGTTGACAGTCCAAATCAATTGAAGAAATTTGTATAGGGTATAAATGCTTGTCCAATTTTCCAAAGAGATAATGCAACATACGTTTATGAGCGCTTTAAAGATAGTGCGTACGGAACGGTATAACAAAGATTTTTTATCTCAAACTATGTTTAAATTAACTAAGCAATATACTTTAAAATATTTAATGTAAAAATGTAAAGCTTTTTGTTGCTTGATTAATCAGCAGAATCAGTAGCAGATATATCTCTCCACAATACATAGCATACTTAGTCCAGCCTTTAAGAGAAAACAATTCAAGATTATAGTTCTTTTTCGATTCCGTAATTAGGTTATTTCTGCGGATATTGAAAATATCGTTAAATCTACAATAACCCAGTTTAAAGAGCTACTTTTAGCACTTACTATATTGAAAAGGCGTACTAAGATCCATAGAAATTTACAAGCTTAGCGCAGTATTATATAGTACCCAAAGAACTAGGATGGGAATACAATAAATAATCCCAGAAGTGAGCTGTGCATTATGGTAATATTTTTACGTAGACAACTTGTTTTTCCATGCTTGAATGCAGTTTACTTGAATCATGAAATTACTGTTATTCTTCTATTAACTACTAGATTCCGTAATAATTAAAGTAAAAACAATTTCGTAGTGTCTGTGGAATACAACGCTTGATTTCGATAAATCATTATATATTCAATGCATCTGGAACTGCATCCAAACTGACCTTGACTATATAATCAAAGCTGTTATACCGCCAAACATAAGTTAATGGCGGAATAAAAATTTTTAAATTCATGTATTATGTTACATTATGCAGTGTGTCAAGCAGTGTTTGTTTTAATGTATAAAACATATTAGTTTATTGATGGAAAAGAGCTGTCGAGGGAGCGCATAGAACATGTTTGAGTTAAAAAAACTACTTACTATTAACGCAATACTTTCATTTGCACACTACGTTCGTATACTTTAATTCAATAAAATGTCCTATTATTCTGCGTATGTAACGTATATATTCCTAAATTGCCTATAATATTTTACATTTCGATATGAATTTTGTAAAAAGATCTTTTCGAATAATGAAATGTATCAAATGTTAAAAGCAAAAAATTTTAAACAGGTTGTGGAATTATGAGCGTGTTAATAGGCGTGGTGTGGGGTCGATAGATAGCTCAGAAATCGTCACGAAGCAATAGCAATTACAGCATGAATATCTAAATTTAAAATTAAAGGTGAGTTACATTGAAACTATATAGTTAATGTATAGATTACTTTGTATTGATTTCGTTGCAATTGGTAAAAAATCACTAATTTTTTCCGATTGATGGCAAAAAAGTAAAACTTATTAATTTCTTTTATACTTTTTTTGCAGCATCATCGACCTTAATGCCATATAGGTGAAATCGTCCTGCTCAGGATACCAAAACAGCTCTAGCGCTTTAATCATTTGTTATTTTATCGGTTGGTGGGGGGCTGTTGATGATTCTATGCAACCACACTCCTTGGAAGTTTATAGTACATTTCTTCAAATCGCCAAAAAAGTATGTGCAGATTATCCCAAGT
Source organism: Kradibia gibbosae (assembly GCA_018907135.1). Lineage (NCBI taxonomy): Eukaryota > Metazoa > Arthropoda > Insecta > Hymenoptera > Agaonidae > Kradibia > Kradibia gibbosae. Next base: position 37,268,121 of record JACCHX010000001.1, read on the forward strand.
ATGATTGTAGTCAACCGTAAAACTATTACGGTTTATCTGGCCTCTGTGACCAAATAATTTGTAGTGCATACTGATTTTTTTTCGTAGGCCGGATCTGTAAATGCCTTAACGATATTGTTTGGGAAGGAATAATGATCCTGTTTTTAGTGTAACGGTAACAATGTCAATTCTTATTACAGTAATGGTTCCAACAAGTCGTTTCGGCACTCTTATCTCGATGATATGTGCGATGCATCAAAGACCGTCCGAATTTTAGATACTGATTATTATTCGGATATTACTGCTTAATGTGGAAGATACCAATCTTAGATATCCAGATTTCCTGCCAATGTGACGGTTTCAAATTCCTCGTTTTTTTCGAATTTATGATGTAGTCGTTTAAGCGAGCCGATGCCTTGGTGACAAGTTTCGTTCGTCTACTTTAATCAAGGAGCTTTCAGTCTTAGTACTTCAACGCTCTCAAGCAAATTGGAATCCCTGCCAAGAATTGTATTTCCATCTAAACTGTTGTCACGGTGTGTCACGGCATAATCTTTATGATTGCTTTTGCTTCGTTATCAGGCCATGCCATTAGCCTTTTATAAACTCAACCTCCTGAACACCCATTTTAATTACGCAGAATAGTTAAAGTGCACTATTCATATTCATTGTAACACTGTACTACCCCGTCGGTGGCACAGCTGACAGTGCGTCTTCGAGGTTGCGATATCTGAAAATTTAGCCATTTAGGAACAAGACATTTACCTATCGTACATGTGATTGCTCAACGGACGCATTGCTTCCAGGAAATCAGAAGTAATCATTCGTAAATGTAGATAAGCTTACTCTTTCCATTCCTCCGATACAACAAAAAAAAGTTAATGTAAAACTGCGTTTATTTTTATTTTTATCTATCCTTATCTATCCAGTCCTCATCTTTCCTCATCCTGCGAAAATTGGGTCCACTAGACCATTTACCTCATAAAACCTCTTCCTCCCTGATACACGCGTAGTGGCGAATTTGTAGGTCTAGATGTCCTTTAAACAAAATTTCCGTTACTGTTTATTGCGTTTCTGTCCGCAGATATAACAAGAAGAATACTTTAATATTCATTCGTAAGTATTTTTTAGTACAGTTTGTGAATACTCAAAAAGTAATGCTAGAAAAGTAAATGATATGTAATTTTGATTACTTAAATAAAAATTTGTCTTCCAAGTATAACACAAGCAATAATGTATCCCTGTTTGGATTTAGATTGTGATTGTGAACTAAATCTTTTGTAGAAAAATCAAATAGATTCAAGATAGAATAATCAAGCAAGCAGGAGTAGTGCGGAAAAGAGTATAGTGAGTGAAATTTTTCCTTCCTGCGTTCTCGCGACATCACATAGAAATACTACGTAATTGTAATTCGTGTTATTAATGGACGCAAATTACCATAATTATTATTCTTTTTGTTTTTTGTATTTATTTGTAAATTTTTTTTATTTTTTAGAAACTAAATAAACAGCGATCATTCACCGAGTCAACAACCGGAGGAGCGTAGATAATTAAAATTAATAATTTAGTTTTATTTTTTTTATTATGCTACCTAATCCTTCTCCCGTCGTCCCGCTTCCCCTCATCCTAACGAATCTTGGAGTCAGTGAGTTTTTTTCTGTTTCGTTGCGAAGCTATAGTTTTGCACTGTAGAAAATTATTATTATTTTTTCGGGGTGATACGAAGCAAAATATGCAGGTTTGTATATGTGCTAAGTATTGACTTTGTTTCTGTAGGTAAGGAGATCCGTTTTTAAGGATAGAAATTAGCAGACTCGGAACAACTTGGTGCGTAATAAGTGTTTTATTCAAATTTCCTCGTTAAACCTCACACGATGGAACTTATGCGTGGAACTTGTCGGTGAAACTGACCCGAGTCTTTCAGATCGTAAGTTTTTAAAGGACTTGGTAGTACGTTATTTTTATCATTATTATTACAAAGCCTGAATCCTAGGCATAGGCGCATTCTAAGGAAATGGTTAAAAATACAAAAAACTAAGCGTCGATACTTAAAATATCTACGTATCGAGCATCGAGGTGGAAACAATGGGCTATTTATCGTGTGAGATTCGCTCATGGAGCTAGAAAAATAATTTCGAACTATCTTAATATGAACGATGAGTAAAAGTATTGTTTCTCACTTAGCGTAACTCGACGCGTCATAAAAAAAGGTTTAACGGTCGAAAAAAGTACCTTTTTCGCAAACATAATTGTTTTTACTTAGCTTAGACTTGATGAGACGTACAATACGGTTCAACGGCTGAAGCAATTGACATTCAATTACAAATAACCCTTGTATCTCAGAAAATGACACTTTTTTCTAAACACTTTCTATCAACTACCCCCTCCCCTACTGCACCGTGAGCGTAGTGTTCGCGTCACAAACATTTAAAATTTTTTTTATTATATATTAAATTATTGCATACTAAGTTATATAAGTTTTATATCGATAAATTATTATAATTAATAATTATTAATTGCAAAATTGTAAAATATTATTAATTTGTTGAAATTTATAAATTGTTCATAAATAATTCATTAATTATTGATGCAAATTGGTAAAATATTGAAATTTGATTAGCGATTATTAATATTGTGTAAAACTATTTGAAATGAAATTAGGATTTTTTATTATAATATTTTTTATTTTAGAAATTGTAAAAATTTTATTTCCTCTTTTCATAATTTTTTCGCAATTTGCAATTAATATATAATAAATTTAAAAATCCTTCCTTCGATATAATTGGATTGCATGTAAACATGGTGAAATATAATTGCGATTGGTTATATTTAAAAAAAAAATATATGTTATGTACTAACTACAACTGAATTGTACAATATTTCACAATGCAAAAAAAGAATCCTTGTAAAAGCTAACTCAATTTTCTGACTTGATAGATGGATACGAAAAGCAGAGAATATCCTTTCTTATAGGCGTTCAAAAGAAAAGTTTCTTATGACTTTGATTTTAATATTTAATCTGATTCTAGTTCCACGCATGTATTTTAAATATAGGAAGCATTTTGTTGATAACAAATGCCGAAAGTCGACGACCAATCGAGAATGAAATGTACGGTCATTATGAAACGCTAAGAAAAAACTTTTTATCGCATAGGTTCACAGAGTAGTTTTCGTTTATTTCGATTCCTCTAATGCATTGCGTCTGATTAATATAGTTTGCGTTTACAAGAGGCTTTTCCGTACATTAGAAAAAAAGGAAATGCTTATCGATAGCAGATGAGAAGAAAGCCTATAAGATCTGGTATAAGCCAAGGAAAATGCACAGGCCTTACTTAATACCATGCATGGTAAGTTTACCTAACGCGTACTTTTCTGTACCCCGAGAACTCAGTATTACGCGGTAAATAGTTTATAACCGCTATCACGCGGGTGCTTCCACTCTCGGTACAGAAGGAGCGGATGTTTCTTGGATAGAGCTTGCCGACTCCAGAGTTTAGTGGGAAAAGGGAAACGAGTTAAAGGGAATGGGGTGTGCGGATAGAGGAGATACGTAAAAATTAATAAATAATAAAAAAAAAATTGAATTTCAATTTTTCCTCCGATCTGACGTGTGGACCTAGGAAAATGATTTATTCCTAGAAGTAATAATAGACAGAAGAAATCAATAAATATTTATAATAATGACAATGAAAGTCTACAAATAATATGTTTATTTAAATTTGATTTTTTAGCCCTTACTATAGGCATCGCTGAAACGGTTTTATATTATCAACGGTGCACGGGAAAGGTAGCGGGGCGACGCTTGAGCTCACCTAGGCATTGGCAAATTGGTCGTTTTATGAAAATAATACAATATTGTGCGGGCCTTTGCTAGGCCGCAAACGTAAAAAATGGAACTTACTCACGCATTGTTTCTCTTTTGGGGTTGAGAAGAGGAGAGGAGACGTTTATACCCTTACAACTCCTGTTATCGGCGTTCGTGGCCTTGGGTCCTCGAGGTCGACTAGGTTACCGTCACCTCCTTCAGTTATTACCTTCGGTTCCTATACGGCGCAGGTGGTGGAAAGGTATAAGTCACTATTCCGCTAGGATTTATGGTTTTCGAGGTATTTCGGGAGCTTGGTACAGTCTAAGGTCCCAGTACCCACTCTGAGCTCCACTTGCCCGGATTTTCGCCAACCCGTGGACACGCCCTTTAATTGCATAATTGGGATTTGCTTTGAAAATAGATTTAGTCACTCCCAATTATGGCGCGTTGGTGACCAATATGACGGTTCAATTGGTCGACGGCCAATTTCCACTTGCCTCACGTCTTTCTGCTCCAGTTGCTTAGAAACAAGACATTAAAATGAAAAAAGAAAAACAACACAAAAAATAAGCCAAATGGAGAAGAGCGGCATAATCAGACGGCGAGAACACGTTACATCGCCATAAACAAAGTGTCCCACGTGCACGTGGCTAGGTCCGTAGTACAAATTTTCGAACTGAGTTCATTGCTCCCGCTCAGCCAATCGATTTTTACGAAGTACCGAGATCATAATTAATATTATTATAATTAATATTAATTAAATTAATTTTTACAGAACAAAATAAGAAAAAATACTTATCTTATCTAATTTAAAAATTAAAATATTCAAGTATCAGAGCACTCATGTTAAAAACATTTTTACGTATGTCATAGCTGACGATTGCTGCAGATCTTTTCATTGAAATAAAATATTGAATAAAAGTTTTATATTTAGTGATATTTGTAATTTAGGTAATATATGTCGAATCATTATTTTATTCTTTGTCAATGATACCTGAATAATTTTATACTGGCTTTATTAATCCCTTACTAATCTCACATTGACCCTATGACGTGGGTTTAAGCCTCTATTATTCTGATTTGTCTCTCTTTGTTTCAGCGGTGGATTCGTTGTATTTTTTAATCACATGACTTAATTAGCTTTCAAACTATATAAGCAAGAATTATAAGTCGGTTTAACAAAATTTTAGTAACTGTGTACCGATTTTTTGAATTGCGGGTATTTAATATGCATGCATGCACTTGAAAGTGCTTATTTAATTATATCAAAAATGGAGTTCTATTTCAGAAAATTTCAAGACTTAAAATACGTTCTTAAAAAATTATTATTTTAAAGTAACTTTATAGGTAGATTGTAAATAATCAAAGATTTTAGCGGATACAAAAAGTCAAGCTTTGGCTTGATTAAGATCGATGGCACGAATTTAGTCTTAAAATGATAGCTCTAATCATATTATAGTCATGATGTTTTTTGATGTGCTATGAAGTTGCTTCGATAAAAAAAGTCAAATTAAAATAAACTACATATAATTATTTTAGTACTTATATAAAAAATTGTACAAAATTATATAAATCGTTACATATTTGCTAGTGAAAAAAAAAATTAAAAAATTAGCTTTTATATTAACAAAATAAATACCTGCAAAAGAAGTAAAGTACATCAGTAAGATTTTTGTTTGTTATTGTTTTAGAAATGTTTTAGAATTCAGAATAGGGAAAAAACTATGAACGCCTCAAGTAAAAGAAAAAATGAGTTGATATATTAATTTTCTTTTCAATATGTTTTTTACTCGAGATTTCATCCCAAGAAACAATGTTATGTATATTAAACAAACTACAGTTTAATTTACAAATATGGAGCTAAATTAATTTAATATTTAAAAGTTCATTTTCGTTTGTTCAAAATCATAGTTTTACCCAGGTCTACCGTTTAAAAATAATTAATTTACTAGTAATGTTTATATTTTAATCTTCCATAACGAAGAACCAAAAAAGTACTAAAGGTAAGTATAATAAATATAACTATTTAAATGCAATTTTCAACAAATTTATGTAAATTTAAAATGTAACTATTAAGTTAGTTTATGTTTATTAGGTTAGTAGTGTAGGAAATAACAAATTTATTATAAATTTCTTATAGGTTTTCGTACAAAGTACGAAGGTGCTCAAACAGTAAAAATATAAAAACATATTCAATTATTATTTAAAAACTTTTACTAAAGCCATTTATACTGAAAGTAATAAAAGCAACTGTAATCATAAAAAAATAATGTAAAAAATAATTTAATTTTTATGGCTTTTTCCTTAAAACTTAGACATCTTTTTTTATTACACGTATAACAATATCTGTTGTTTTAGCTTAATTTTTAATTAGAAAAAATGATCGAATAAAAATTATTTAAGAATTATTAGTTACTTATAATAATTTTTACCCAAGTTACTATGTATAGTAAAAGAAGAAGATCAAATTTCTTTTGCTAATTATAATAGATCTAATGATTCGTAAAGTTGAATTTGGTGTTGATTCCAAATTCATGTTTATCTGTGTAAGTTGTAAGATAATGAGTTTACAAGATACGAGGAAGTAATTCTAACAAAGACAACCTTTTTATGTTATTTGTGTGTTATTATTGTAAAAATAATAGAATACGTGTGTTATAAAATTGTTGGTTCGAAATGATTGTATAAAAGCAATTCAATTATTTATTAGCTGAAAAAATTAAATATATATTTGAAAATTACTTATTTTCTTATAAATAATTAATTTCAGTGGTGAAAAATGATCTAAAGATTTTATTACGATGATATTTTATTCCGTATTTCGTATAACATCTTATTTCCAATTTTTTAATGTTTCTGATTTTTATAGCTTACGAGGTCATAGATTCCTTTAAAGAATTATAAGAATATTTTAATATATATTTGAAGAAAAGCAAATAATATTTCAGAGCGATTTGCTTTTTAGGAATTGTTTTTTCTGGTTATTTTTTTCATATATAGTAATTATTGTTCGTAATTTTTTTATTCAACATTTTTATATACATTTTTGACATATACTTGAAATAGAATGTTTCTTAAATACAGTATGCAGAGGAAAATTTGTTGCATTTTGGCATATGGGAATATTTTCCGAAGCAGCTAAAGTTTAATATGTTGTTTGTTATATAAACCTTTTTTACAAAATGAATGTTTTATATAATATTATATTATGATTTACTTATTATGGGTGAACATTTCATAAAAGTTGTATATTATTCATTATAAAGTTTTTCTACGATAATGTGTGTTGGTATGCTTGGTGGTTCATTTTATAAACTTCCAGTAACTTTTATGTCACGGATAATCGTTTTACAGGAGTAGTAGAGCACGTCTCATAAAGTATTTGCTTCTGTGCCGTTTGAATGTAAATTTTTAACTAGTGATGAAATTGCAGAATTATCTATATATATCTTGTAACCTGATTGCAATCTTTATATTTCTAACTATTTTACAAAATACGCTCTATACATTTCATAACCTTCCTTGTTTATAAAAAGTTTTTCGGGATTATAGTAACGTGTTTTATTGTGATATTTGAAAATTCCTTTTTCCAGGATAATCCGGTTTAATCAGCCTATCTTCGTTCGAAGCGTGGTTTTTTTATAGCATTATTTCGAATCGCGGAAACAGTGTTTATTTATAATTTGAAAAGTCAAATCATAACTTTTTTCAGTATACTTTTTTTATACCTTTATGAAATTATGAATTTTTTAAAAATAAATATCGAAAAGATGATTCACTATTTTTTATATGTGAACAGCTCAAAAGTAAAAAAAATTTGGTACATATTCTAATAAATACTGTTTTGATTGTTTAAATAATAAAAACTTTTAAATTGTAGCGTGCAACTATTTAGTAAAATGCGAGCAGCTTTTGTGTCATTAAAAGTATTAATATATAATTTACAAGTAAAAAATTGAAATCATTATGGGTAAGAAAAATATTTGCATTGTTAAGCATTGGTCTAGCATTGTTTTTAGAGGCAAAGGAATATGTGTAGTTACTTTTCATTATAACTATTATTACAACTATCAGAGCATGTATTTTAAGCGCTACTTAAAACGAAAATATTTGGATCGATCCTTATGAGTGCCAAAAGATACGAGTGTACGAAGATGTATTTGCGCGTACTTTTAAGTGCCTCTTTGAGGATTAGTTATCATTAAACGATGGCTTATTTTTTCTTGTTATACTTAGGATAATCTGTTGAACAACCTCAAAAAATATAGTTTTAATGCAGTTTTTCTCATACTTTTACTAATAGATATAACTTCCATTTGTTTTATTACGAACTATATTTTAAGCGTGATTATATTGAACAACTTTCTTTTAGTACCTTACGAAATCAAGATATATATTTATCAATAAACTGTTATGAAGTATTTAGTGCTTTCATTATATTTTTAACTAACATACTATTTAATGAAGTCTTTACAAATAGATTTTTTTAAGATAAATTTTCCTTCTTTTTTCGATGCCGACGTTTATTACAGCATTTGTAGTTTAGATTATTAAGTTTAAATAGTGTAGTAATGTAGTTTAAATTATTAAGTTTTCAAAAAGCTCTAATACGAGAATGACAGATCTTTATAACTTGGATGTATGAATCAATAAAAATTAAAGGCTGAATAAATTGTATAAATATTTTCTATTAATTTAATATTTGAATTATGATCTCTGTGTTACTATTTATAATATAATACTATTAAAACTTATTTGAAGATAAATTTTGTATATTATATCTTTTTAAATGTTCAATGCGAAATTTTTTTTTATTGTCTGTTTTTATTTTATTTTTATATCATTAATAATCTTCCACTTATAAGTAAATGTATGATTAGTAAAGAAAAGTAATATGATCATATCGTGTTAAATAGTTTATTATGTACTTTGATATGTAATTTTATTTGCATTTAGAGTAAAACCTCGAAACTCTCAAAACATAATAATAAAAATTGTCTATCAATGAAATTATAAAAATATTATTTATAAATATTTTTAATGTATGATTGTTTGTTTTTAATTTTTTAAATTACTATAATTCAAAGAACTTTTGTTTACCGTTACTTTTTATTAATTTATATTAGTACATTTTGCTAAGTAAATTTTGTAAAATACTTTCAAAGTTACACTATCTTATTAATAATCTAAAAATTACAGTTCATTCAACCAACCCGTTCTATAACCGATTTATTTGTATTTATTTTTTGCATTTATAGTGAGACCTCAGCATTAATTTAACTCATCATATCACTATGTATAAATCTGCGTATTATTTAATTTAATTAAAACACTCTTTTGAACGTAAATTTACAAATTTTTAATGTTAGTTGATTCGCTTTACCTACTAATACGGAATTATTTCCCTCCGACGATTTTCATCGTTCGGTGTTGAATATGTTAACTTGCTGTAACTATTTGGTATGCGCATCGTGTTTTTCATTACCCAAGGCTCCTTTCGACTCTTGCATAAAACCTAAATCTAATCTCACTTGATCTTTTCTATTGTTTAACGTATTATATCCCCTAAAACCACAATTCTACTACAATTTTTACGATTTTCTATTATTACCTTTGCTTAGGCTTCGATAAACACTCAAGAGCAAAGGCGATAGTTTCAACGTTTTGCGCTTCATAATTACATTACCAGAAGATTGTCTTCATATTTGTTTTTCATCTATTATACGTTTTCAGTTAAATATATATATTTTTCGCTTTATGTTTGATTACTTTGAATTTTTAGAAATGTATAGAATCGTGATATACCTGTTTGTTGTATTAAAATTCGTTTTCTAGGGCTTGATCAATTAATGTTGGAACGTCAAAACACTTTTTATTTCTATATTGAGTTTTTTATATGAGTAATGTGTTGTATGAATATGCATACTCAAAAACTACATAAAAAAAGACCAAACATCATTATGTTATAAAAAAAATACATTTCAGTATCCTTCACCTTTGTTTATATAAAAGCGAATTCATTATATTTATAATATTTTTAATTTTGATTGATAATTTTATTACTACCTTAAATTTAAAATTAAATGTGATTCTGACTTGAAAATTTGAATCGCCAAAAATTACATTCTACGTTTTTTGAGATTCAAATTTCATATTATATATCTATCCTTCAAATCTTATGTAGGACATCATAAATAATTTTAGTATAAAGTTTATAGCTTTTTTAACAGTTACATTACAATTACATTCTTAAAAAATTTTAATTATTGAAAAAAAAAGTTCGAAATACATTATATAACATTTATGACATTATACATAGTAACTAAAATTTTTCAAGGTTTATTTTCTGTAAATTTTTTCATTTATATTTTTTTTATTATATTAACTACATATTTGAGTTTTTGTAATCAATAACTAGATAATATTTCATTTTAAAATATATTTATAAGAAAATATAATTATAATATTGCACATATATTAATAGTAACAAGATTAGATGTAGTTACAAAAATGTAAATTGCATTGAGACTGTGAAAATAATTTTCTAGATATTTTTAATTTACTGATTAAAGCTATGTATAAATTATGTATAAATAGTTTAAAATTATTTTTATTACATATTTTTTGTTAATATTTGTATTCAATATTTAAAATTTGACCAAAAAGGCCTTGTAATATCTGGATTATGAAATTTTAACATTTGAAAATGCAGAAGGCTTTTACTGATTTTATATACTTATTTTTTTAAATTAAGTTATTTATAAGTTTTTTTTTACTTAAGTAGAATGTATTATTTGTGTATTTTTAATCAGAAAAATAATTTTCTCCGCTTGATTTATTTAAATATTTCACTAAGCTGGTCAAAATTTATTTTCATTTAAAATTAACCTATTATTAGAAAATGAGAAGTTTTTTATCGATACAGAATCATATAAAATTACCTTCAAAATCATTAGTATAGTTATTTCATTTAACTTTGTTTTAGACATATTTTTTTATTAGTACGTTTGATTAAGAAGCTGTGGTAGCGTTGTTGGTAATAGGTTTAGCTGTATCAAGAACAAAAGACGCCTCTTCTTATATTGCTTCATAAAATGAGTAGTAAAAGTTCTTGAATGCACCATTCTTTCCCTGACCTCTACCAGCATTGATGTATAGAGTCTTCGATTTATTCCGCACTTATTTTTATGTCAGTTTGTGTCGCTTTATCGCATGAAAGTAAAAGCCTTGCCCAAAAAACTTGTAGATCTTAAAATCATCGAGCTTATTTTCAAAAAATTTGTTAAAATTAGATCAAATGAGTTTGTTCATACTTATTTTTTCAGTTATACTTCAAGAAACATTATTTTAACAAGCAAATTAATTTGAAACGTCATTTATGAATAGCAGAATACCATGTAAGATTTACTATTGTAAAATTCTTTGATTATCAATCTAAAATAATTTAAAATTGATAATTGGTATATGAATAAAAAATATTAATGAAAATTTTTAATGAATCATTTAAAAGCAAGGATATTGTAATACTAATATAAAAAATATATAAAATAGCGAAACGAATTTATAATTTATTGTATAAAATTTTAATTGTTATGAACCATATGTTTACAAATATATAATTGTATTAAATTTAATTTAAAGTTATGGCTTAAATTATGAGTTCATTTTTTAAAAATATTTAACAATTATAAAAAGATTAATTATTAAATAATTTTTATTCAATATTTATTCTTTTGCCTTTATATTTTAATCTTTATTTTTAGATTATTTTTAATTATAATAGTTTTTAATTAAACATAATTTATGTTGAATGGTATTTAGTTTATTTTTTAGTAATAAGAAATTCCTTTATATTAAAACGTACTAGTTTTTATGGCCTTACGTAATTATTATGGAGAATTTTTTTAAAAAATATGAGTATCAAAAAGCACTAATAATCTTATTTCAGAATAATATTATTAAAATATTTGCTGAACTTAACTGTATTATTAAATTTTTTATCTGAAGCATATATTATAATTTGTGCTTAAAAATATAATATTATTGAATATTAAAACTACTAAGAATTTAGAGAATCATTAAATAGAAGTAAAATATCAATATAATCAAAAAGACCAAAAATCAAGAAGTAAATTAATTATTGTAATAAATAAGAATCATTGATATTATTGATATCACATGTCGATATTGGCAATATCGTATTCCTTTGACAGAAATTGTTCAATTGATAATAGTTTCAGCTTGAGAGTAATGCAAAGAGGAAAAAAATGATATTTTTTTTGTATCCTCTTTCTTGCCTCAGATTTTTTCTTATTTTATACGAGATGCATAAAAATGCACAAGATTGCACGAGTCAGGGTTCAATAGCAGGATTGCCGTGTTATTACATCTACAAACTTATACAAAGAAGTTTGCCGATGCCGCCAAGTAATTCACATTACATTTTCTGTTTTAACCAGAGAAATAAAAGTATATGAGAAATACATTGCGGTACTTTTATATTATCAAATACAATAACAGCCAAATCAATAAGACTTATGATTTATATAATAGTGTTTCTTTTTTTATTAAATTGTGGTTTTATCAGTAGATGATTCTTTTTTATTATATGCATTTTGAATGAAAAAAGTTCAAAAAATCTAAGCATGTATTTTTTATCTTTGTTCTTATTGTTTCATTGAATTACTTTAAAAAATCTTTAAAAAAATTAAAAGTTGTTAGAAAATTTTAATAATATAAGAAGTTAGGAAACATAAAACATGTAAAATTTATCTGTTTTTATTGCATTTGCATTTATATTTATTTTAATTTATTTACTAAAAAAATTTTAAAGCCAACTGTTTGTTTGTGAAAATGGCACAAAATGAATAAAAATGCTTCTAGTCGACCACGAATTCAATATTTATTACAGTATAAAATAAACTGTATGTATATATATACAATTGCGCCAGAAAAATAGTTAAATCTCATATTTCCATTCAAGAATAATTATTAAATTAAAACAAGCTAGTACAGTGTCAAACATAAGAAATACAAACCATTGACAAATACAGAATAGAAGATCATTGTAAAATTAGGGATTTATGAGAATAGGTGGAGAAAAGTTTAATTTCAAATCTAAAGATTGAGACAAATGTAAAAATTAACATAAGTAGTGTCAAGAAAGGACAGAAGGTGTGAGAAAGAAAGTGAGTTAGATTACACGAAGTGGAGGGGAGAAGAGATCAACATAATGGACAAAGTTCGTACTAATTCGCAATTTACGAGGGGTGCGAGTCCAGGGAAAAGGAAAAATATCTTGTAGAAGCGAGGGGTGCTTAGCTTTAACGCCGCAGCAAATGAGTGAAGACAAGAGGTATTATTTTTATGGGTGACGTCCCCCGTCGAGAATCAGCAAACGGTCCACATCAGGCGGTTCGACGTTATACTACTCTTACGGATTTCTACTTTTCTTTTCCCGTTACATTCTTGTCATCTAATGTATCATTTTAATAGTTTTGATTATCTAATAATAATTGTAATGATTAATACAAATAACAGTTTTTGAAACTAAAATATTATACTAAGTACCTGCAATTATAAAAATAATTTACTAAATCATAAAATAAATTATTATTAATAAATTTTAATTTTTTAATATAAATATCCTTAAAATTTGAAAAATTTAATCTCAATTTTTTAAAAAATAATAAAAAAGTAGAGATTACGTTAACATGCATTTAAGAATTTTCATTTATATTAAAATATTAACCCAATTATAATAAATACATTTTTGAAGTATTATAGTACTGGAGGTTAATTATAATGTATTTAATGATATACAGTAATATAATTTAATTAGAAAATAGTCTTATTTCTTTATAATTTTGTGACATGAAAACATTTTTCAAAAAATATTTTTGTTTTTTCTATTTAATTAAAATATGTATTACAATGAATTTAAAATATTTTATTTAATTAAATTACTATTACCTTATACCCTTTTTAATCAAATTCATAGCCTTTAGACTTATAAAATGATAACGTAAATGTTTCTATAAATTACTTTATAAAATATTAAAATCACATTTTTCATTGCAATACTAAATATAAATTTAATGAAAATATAGTATCGAAAATATAATATATTTAGTAATAAAATATAGTTCAAACTAATATTGAAATTTTGAAGCAATACAAATTACGCCTAAATTCAAAAAAACATTAATAATTTGTGTTTGGAGTACTTCCATTATTTTAGGGAGATACAAAAATGTAAGCCTTTCATCGATTCTTTTTGCACTTATCTAAATAGTTTTTTTTTTTTAATAATAACAAAAACTTTCTTATAAAAAATTTGTATTTACCTCCTTTTTTCTATAAAATTATGTTATTGTTATACCAGAGTGTATTTATAAATTTATTTTTATTGTTCAAATTAGAACTTTTCAAAATAAAATAATGTAAAAAATAAATAAAATAAATGATGAAAAAATTGTCCCTTGATCTTGCTGTTATCGTTTTTGTTACGATTTGTGGGCGAAGTTTTAGTATATGTTCAGGAGAGTGAATATACGACTTATTCGAAAAAAGGGTTGAGACGTCGACTGTAAATTACTAAGAGGGCATTTTGATTAAATTTTTTATTGTAGCTGTGTTACCACGTGTACATTTTTTTTTAAAGGTAGAGAAGTAGAGAGAGATATATATATATATATATATAGAGAGAGGGAGAAAGAGTGAGAGAAAGAGAGAGAAAGAGAAAGGAAAAGGAGTAAAGAAAAAGTAAGTATACGCTCGCGAACCTCTTGTGATTTAACAGATAGGGTGGGGAATGCTGCGATGGGTGTGATGCACTACTATATTTTCAATTTATAAATAAAGAATTGATGTTGAAGTTCAGAGTGACATTATGAAACTATGCATTCCATTCCGTTTGTCAAACATTGCAAATATTATAGTATTATTTGGCGCTACTGGAAGATAAAAATTTATTGTACTCTTATGCTAAAAACAAATATAATGATACATAATCTGAAACTTATTTTTTATCACTTATCACTTTCTTTTTTTTATCACTTAACTTTTATCTGTTATCATTACTGTAATTTGAACATTGTTTGTTTGACAAACAAAGTTAATATTTTATTACTTTACCTATTTACTTTTTTCTTGTGTGTTTAATAAAGTAATTTAATATACAAACATTATTATAAATTATTATATAAACTAAAAAAATATAATACGCAATATATATAACAATCAAAATATATTTTTTATGGTTTAGAAGGTAAGCTACTTTTATTATTAAGCATTTTTTTTTAATTTATTTTAATTTTATTACATTAGATTTTAAAGAATTATTATTTGTCATAATTGTTAACAATAAAATCTAATGTCATTGTTTATTCAATCTGATCAATTTTGTATTAGATATTTTGAAATGATTTTGAAAAATCTATAATTTTATAATTTTACTTATTATTTTAAGTTTTATCCATCATTTAATAAATACTATAATGCAATAAAAACATTTTTTGAAACATATATATTAAATAATATAAAGATCTCTTTTATAAAAGCTTAACGATTTATATGTATTATTTATGAAAAATCAAACCATATAAGTTTATTTTTAATAATATATGCTTTGTAAGTTTAAATTTTATAAATATTTGTATAATAAATATAAATTGTATTAAGTTAAAAATAATGTTATTCTAGTTTATATAAATTTTTTAAAAAATTTTTAAAACTTAATTTAGTAAAAGAAAATTGTATAAAAATATATCTATATAATTGAATTAAAGTATTTTATAAAAATTTGAATTTACTAAAATTTATTTATAAATAATATTTTTTTTAAAGTTATTAAAAATGTAATTATTAATATTAATGCAAAACACACTATTTATTTTAGGGTCGTTTATAAGAAAAAACAAATTGTATACGATAATTCAATAAATTATATCATCGAAGATTGCAATGTTCACTGACCATCTAGATCACGGTATACTCTGATTTTTAATGTACTAACAGTTTTATAATTATAAAATTGTAATTTATATTATCAACAACTGACAATTAAAGCAGAGAAAGTATGTCTCAGAGAAATTAATTTAATCAAAGTTGTACCGTGTCTGAAAATTATTGGGTCAACCTAAAAAGGTTTTTTCTCATTATCAAAATCAAAAAATTCAATATTGTGTAAGCGAATGTATAATTATAGACTATATTCCGGATTATATAGAAGCAATTACGTGACTGATTATATTTTATTATCAAGTGGCTCCTATTCATTAATAACTAAGAAATTAGTGCAGTGATTTATATCACACACACGTATATATATATTAAATAAATAAAGTCTAAATGTTGTAAGCAATAAAAAAATATTGAATTGCTTTTTATACTAGACACATGATTTCTTATTACTTTGTAATCATACATATAACATAAAAATGCATTTTACACTTATTCTTAAATAAGTATGCATTTTTTTGATACTTCAGAATAATTATATAATTTGAAGATATAAATTCAATAAAGCTTTACGAGGAAATTATGTGTTTCATAAATAATATAAAAAAATTAATTTGTGCTTGAAAATTCGTCTCAAATTTGAATGAATCAATTTTGAAAATTTTTACGTTGGCATCTGTAAAGAAAAACATGAAGTGCACAGGGTTGCAAAAAATATCACGTGGTTTCTCCAAGAACTGAGTGTAGATTAGAGGGAAAGCGATCAACAAGTGTTTTCGCGCCCTTCTTGTCATTGATTTGACTTTTCTCTCGAGTATCGGGCTTCCTGGTTCCAAAAAAGGTAGACCGCAAGCAACGCACGCCGTCTAGATCTCCGCTTTCACCACCGTTGTTATATATTGAACTAATTCTCTAACAGAGGTTTGATCGAATTGTTCTCATCGTCATCTAATTTTCTCCTCTACCAACCAACTTCCCAAGTAAAATTGAATTGAAAATTTAATCCTTAGTTATACTGTGAGTCAATTAATGTAACAAATTAATTTATCTATTAGTTAATATTCTTAGAAATATTTACTAATCCAATTTTCAAGTATTTATTAAATAATTGTAAAATTATTTTATACTTTGCTTTTTTAGCGTTATTATGTTGAGAAATATTTAGATAGATATTAAGCTATAAATTAATTTTATTTTCATTTAAAAAACAAATGGGAATTCTTATGAATTTAATAAATACTAAATACAGTTAAGTGTTGATTCTTTAGTCAGGAAAAAGAGTCACATAATTACAATTAATGGTTGCATCTTCGTTAATGTGTGATATCGCTGACTTTGACAAGTCTGCTGATCAAAGAATCTACTTCTATGTACTAAAGAGTTGGAAATCATCATCAATCGTTCTCCGTAATTGTTCGTTTTCAGCAAGCAGCCAATGCCACCGCCAGAGTTGTGCCGCAGCCGCACTGCTTCCCAAGCCGCGTGTGTACGGTGGGTGGCGCGCCGTCGCGACGAGTCACGTGGTCTGTGGCCCCGCCCCCGCGAGCTTCGCTCAAACTCGCCTTGTCCGCGTCATTCATGGCCGAGCCAAAGGCCGCGCCGTTTCCTCGTTCGCGAGCACGCGAGAGCTCGTCGCGCCATGCGTGTCGCAGTGACTTGGTGCTCGAGGCCTGCAACGCTAGCGTCCGTAGGGGACGCGCTGCTGGCCTGCGTCAGCCGATAATCGTGTAAGGGATGTGTTAGAGGAACTCAAGCAGAGCCCGAAGGGAGTTGCAGGAAAACACCTGATACGAGGCTGAGAAAAGCTACAGCGCTGTGTAGGGCTGGCTGATGCATCGGGACACGGTCGCCGGAAGTGCGGGCGCTTCGACCGCCGGCACCGCAACCACGAGTGCTAGGGCCATCCTTGAGCTTGAGCACCATCATCATGGTGCCATAATGTCGGGAGCCCCCGGAGCTTTCCACTGGAGTGCGGTACTCGCTGGTCACCATCACGCCGGTATGATGCAGCCAGGGCCCGAATACGCTCCTCAGCCAGCCCATCACGGAGCTGGTGTACCAATCTCTGGGCATGCTATCATGCCTATGGACCTTCACGTTTCGCAGCCCTTTTCTTACTACAGGTGCGTACGAGTGAATTTGTTATTTTATGGAAGTATTTTAGTGTTGGTATTTTCACATTACGTGGATCTTTAAAAAACCTTTTAATTAGTTAGCTATCCCTATTTTCATAGATGTTGCAGGTGAATAAGCAGCCTCAATCTTCAACTATATTACAAAACCTTCTATTTTTTTGTTTTTTTCGATTTTTTTTTACTATCCTTATAACATATTATTTAGGCATCATTTGATAAAAAAAATTATTGGTCAATCGTTCTTATAATGCATTTTTTTTTTACGTAGATTTAAATTTAACTAGGAAAAGTTTTCTTACTATCAGCAATTCATTTAATGAATCATATTATTTTCAACATTTCAATTTTAATTTTATGCTAAACGTTATTTTATTAGCACTGTTAATATTTTGAAATAAAATTAATTCATTAATACTGTGTTGTTTTTCATATTCTTTGATATTTAGGTATATCCCTAACTCATGAAGTTTAATTGTATTTAAAAACGAAGCAAGATCGTCGAGTACTATGATAAAACATCTTTAATACTTTACGAATAGTTCTGATTCTCAGATATAATTATTGATAAAAGATATTCTTTATTATTATAAAAAATCTATATATTACTTTTATATTAAATAACTCCAATCACTAATAAATATTAACCCTGATTTATTAGACTACCAAGAATAAAGTTTTTGATTTATTCTTCATTAAGTACAAATCTTAGTCATTTAATAATTTTTATTCTTTTTTTATTAATAAATGCTTAATTATAAAAACAAATAAATATAAAAATATTGATAATGTATAAAAAGTATATGTAATATTAAATATTCAAACTGAAAAAAAGTTTTTTTATTTTATATAAAAATTTTTTTATTCGTTTTTAATTAAAAACCTATATATTTTTACAGCAAAAATATTAAGCACATTATTTTTATGCGATTTTATTAAGTTTTTGGAAAAATACATAAAAAATTATGTAAATAAATTTTATAAATACTTTACCATTTTATATTTATTTTAATTTTGTTTTATAGAAGTATTAAGTTAAATTGCTTTTGTTAAAATAAATAAATCAAAAACTCATGTAGTAATAGGAGATTCGTTAGGATGGTTACAATTACAATATAATACTAGTGTAAGTATATCTTCAATAAAAATTAAACTTTTTAATTTAAATATATTACCAAAAGTTAGTAATTTATAATAAATATTTAGTTTGATTGTTGCTTGATGTTTCTAAAGCTGACACTAATGTGTCTTATGCATCGATATTTTTATGTAAAAAACATCGCTTGTTTTGAATCGAATTTATTGCAGGAGAATGGATAAATTTTATTCTTATATAAATTGTCTATATGGTCAATATCCACTTAAACATAATTTATTTCATCTCTCTTTGGTTCGCTTTACTCGAGCTATTTCTGTCTCTCTCTATCTTTCTTTCTTTCTCTCTTTTTTTTTCATTTACTTAAAATCGCCCCTCCATTTAAAATTCATCATTCAATTTATTGATGTTAAGTTATTGGGTTAATTTTATCAAATCAAATAACTATCAATTACTTAAAGTTAATGTTATTATTTTGGACACGGCCGCGCTTCATTAGTTGAAAAATAATTGAATACTTACAACGTAAGTAATTATTAAGCAAATGTTAATAAACTTATATTTCTAATAATTAAATTTTATAAAAACTTACTCTCTTATATTGTCTACATTTTAAGCTATTCATTGAGTTTTTTCATATATGTAACAATACAGAAAAGAATAGTGAATACAGAAGGATTTAAAAAGTATTGTCGGACTCTATTACGGTACGTTTTTTATAATTTTATGTACTGTTTATATTTCTTATTAGATTGCTTTAACACGTTCTTCTTCGATCTATCCGATTATACATGATTATTCATATGTCATTTTATCACTATCATCTCGGCCGTCGGAATGTTCTTGTTATTGCATTTGTTAAGGGAAGTTAGTTGTACAGTATCGTAATCACTACTTTTGTCGTTTCAAATATATTACTTAGGAAATGCATAGTGTGATAATTTTTACTTTTTATTATTAAGGAAATTTATGTTTAACTAAACAGTATATTTTTAAAAAATAGTCTAAAAAATTGTATAAAAATAATATATGTGATAACAAAATTACAAAATTAAAATGTGATGCAACGTTTTTTAAACATCAGATTTTATTTGTAAAAAAGATTTAAGTAAATTATTATGCAAAAGGTGAATCTTTCAGAAATTTATGTTATTCACTTAAGCTTTTATTTAATTAGAAAGGAATCGTGAGACGTCTGAGAGAGAAAATAGCAATTTAGTTTACTTTTAAGAAAGTAAAATAACAAATTAGATTTATCAGGTATACTGCATGTTTGTGTCAGTATGTAAATAATAATAAGATGTCATTTGATTTTAACTGTTGAGGCTTTTAAACTGGTAAGTAAGCATGATTCAATAGTTCTTTATCTGGGTCTCTGCCTAATCTCACGCACTAGTAATATACGAAATTTTAATAAATTTAATTTCAATTTAATATATTTACTAATTCATATATTTTTCCTATATTAATTCATATGTTAATAATAATATATATTATTCATATATTTATTCATATATTTTTCCATTTTTTTTAAAAATCAGGAAATTTACATTAAAAACTGTACAGTTTCTTAAGCCTATTAAAGTTTTATCAACGATTTTTTCTTTATGGTATCATTATTATTGGATGTTGCTATGTTGCTATTGACAATCACTTTATTTGGAAGTATATTTCTTAACAGCTAAGCAATTTATATTTTGTATTACTTTTTTACCAATATTACTTAGAAGTTATTAATTTTTTAAAATAATATTTTAAGCTTTCTATAAGAATTAAAATTATATATTTTTATTTGTTTATTATTTTGTTTAAATAAATTCCAAATACAAAATTTAGATTAAAACAGAAAATAATCTTACTGATTGATTATATATGTATATCATAAATCAGATGGATCAATTCTGCTGCAATATTATTAAACGATGATGCAGACAATTATTAATAGAAAGGACCAGTGGCAATAAATATTTTGCATGCAATATTATAAAAAGTGAGAGTGTAAGTGAGAATGACTAAATGAAAGAACAAAAACATATTAGCTTATACAGCAAGTTCCCTTGTATTATAAACGTTTTTCTTTCTCCACGTAACATAGTTTTTAGTCTTAATTAAAAATTAGCAAAAAATTGGCATATCTACATCTTGTCTACTGTTACGTCCGTAACACATAGGTTTAATAATTTTACTCGATTTCATGCCTACGAATTGAATAACAACAGCAATGGATCGAGCAGCAAATGTTTGTAATTGTTAATTTCTTTTTATTATAATTAGTGAATATTTTTAATGAATTTTGCACAAAGAATTATTATTATTAATATTTATTATTATTAATATTTATTATTATTACTAATATTATAAGGTTTGCTCAAATTTTTATTGATTTAAATGTTAGAGAAAAGGAATAATTGAAATTCTTTTTATATAAAGTTTAAATATTATTTATTAGCTTTTTTTTTAATTTGAATATAATATCTTCCCTTGGTTTTGTGAACCATCACACCGGATTGTAACTTAGATGGTTGATAGGCGGTCCTTGTTGTCCTTGATGGTTTTATGAGTTTCTTAACTTCCACTTGTTAATAAAAAGTCACGCACTTGAAAAGGTTGTACATGAAAACAAGAAGTCAGTAGAAAATTTTGCGTCGTTGTGTGTACCTCCAAAAATTTATCCGTCTATTTATATCTAAATTTTCAGTGGAAGGTTCCCTTCCGCGGGTCTCTTGTAATTATTGGTGGTTTTTCTTTTTCCGAGTGTGATGATACTTACAAAAACTCTTTTCAACTTTACCTAGAGTCTAATTTAAAAAATCCATAGTATATCAGATATTGTGTTTGAAAATAAAAAAGAATGTTATGTTGATTTTTCACGCAGCTTTTTTTCTTCATTTACCTAGTCATAATGGCGGAAATGTGTTTCTCTTTTGAGATGCTCCATGAATAAAATTTGTCGGCTGCGCATTGTTACACAGATAAATTTGATCGTAGAAAAAAAAACATTCAAACTGTATTGATACGAAGGGCTCACAAAGAAAATGGTTCCAGGCATTTTCTTTAATTTATATTTTGTTTGTACTTAATATTTAATGTACAGTAAATGAAAATTTCCTGGGCGCTTTTTTTGTCGCCCTAGTTCATCTTGTCTATTACATTTTGTACGCAAGTTAACATATTTTAATAACGCGTGATTTCTAGACAGAAGGATAGGATTTCACAGAAAAAATAGAGTTCCTAGCCGATGGCATTTTTGTGGATGCGAGAGCGGTTCACAGAAAATGCGCCGCGTTACATACGCATAGCGGCATATGCCACTTCTTGCCCGTTAGAAAATTTCCAAGACAAATACTGATAACTTAAATTAAAAATATTTTAGTTACGAATAGTAACACTAACATCTTGTCTCCTAATATTTTTATTTGAAACACGGATGTATGAAACTGATAAATAATGATTATTTCAATTGTTTTTTCTAAAATTCTTTTTGAAATTTTCAATGAAAAAAATATTTACTTTTTCCTCCATGGTTACGCAATCTATTCAGTATGAAGGTTTTAATATGTAGTAAGATTTTGCAAATTGAGAATTATAATAAAAGAGATAGAAGCCAAGAGAAAGTACTGTTTATTTTCGAATACTTCCATTACAGCTAATCATCGAGATTTAACAGAGTTGGAAAACGTCTGATCAAAACGTGGTCTAAGTTTGTGTCTCTGCTTTATTAAATCAAGCAATGTGTATTTCGGGATAATCACAATTATTACTTATGGCTTTTACAAAATCAAAAATGGTATTCATTTAATTATATTTTGATCTAAACGTGCTGAAATTTTAGATGAAAAATTCTTTATTTGCTACCATTTGTAATTGCTAATCACAATTAATTTCTCATTAATCATTAATATTAATCATAATTATTTTAATATTAATCTCATAATAATTAATATCATAATATTAATCATAATTCATTTCTCTAAAGCAAGGGATCGATAATAAGATAATAATGTATTTTAGAAATATTGATAAAAATAAGATCGTGCTTTTTTGTATAAATGTAACGTTGAATAAACTAAAATTTGTTTACTAGTGCCTTTTAAGTAGTCATCAGGTCCAGATATAGGTATGAAAAAGTAACATGATTTAATAACCACTTAATTATTTGTTCGACTCGCGTGCAACCTATTGTCATTTCCGAAATAAGTATCAATTCTATGCTGGCTGAATCCTGATTTCTCTTAAGAGTCGAAACTGCAACATTTACAAAAGTCAAAGATATTTTATGCGCATCAGATAGTACAAATCACTGGATTAAAAGCAATTAGAATCGATTAGAACCTGTTAAAAGTGTAGCTTCCTATGGATCTTTTTCTCGGATAATTCGAACACAAGTCATCTACTAGACTTCTATTTGGATTTATTCTGAGAAAAAATCTTTGCTCGTAACAATTTGATTAAAAGTTCAATAATATAAATGAAATTGAAATACTGAAAGCTGATGCTTAATTATTATAAAAGTCTTCAAATATACAGTTGGTAAGATTAAAAAAAAATTTATTGAATAACCTATTTTTATATTACATTTAAAACGTCGAAGCATGGCATTTAATCTTTTTTGAGAAATGTATCGCTTTCTAAAACTACGACCTACAACAGAAAACTAAAGGAATTAAAATGATAAAGAAAGAGTTCAATTAGGCATCATAAAAAGGTTAGAATGTATTTTTGTTTTTACTACAAAGTTAATGAGGAGATACACTATCTAACCAAGTTAATGCTCATGATGAGCGGCAGTCTGTACTCTGTCGACGGCAGATTGAGGAACCCCGCGAAACAGCGTTAGGGCTAAACTCAAGAAAAATGCTCCTTATTTTCCTTGTAACGAAGGCTAAGAAAGATGCGTGGTTGAAGAGAAAATGGACAGGAGGGGCTGAAGATGGGTTACCCTTCTCCCTAGCTTAACATACTTTATTTGATTTTTTGTATTGGATAATAGACTCAGGTAATGGGGTACACGCGAAGCCAAGTAGAATCGTGCTGTTTCGCGTCATCGAGGGAAGGAAAAAGATGGAGAACGATTTGTCGCACCCTTCAGGAATTACTCAAAGAC
Source organism: Kradibia gibbosae (assembly GCA_018907135.1). Classification (NCBI taxonomy): domain Eukaryota; kingdom Metazoa; phylum Arthropoda; class Insecta; order Hymenoptera; family Agaonidae; genus Kradibia; species Kradibia gibbosae. Next base: position 37,292,201 of record JACCHX010000001.1, read on the forward strand.
TGCCACTGCATTAACGAATTTACATTTTTTAAATGGGAGGGATCCCTTTCGTTTTTCATGTTCATAAAACGGCTTTCGTTTCACAATTCGCGATTGTTGGAACCGTTCCATGACGAACGGGGAGGGAATAATAACTTGAAAGTTATTTGTTACGCATTAGAAATGAACCCACTGTTAACATTTTTTCATTAAAAAAAACTGGATCATCATGATTAGATCTTCTTCTACTCTACTTTTTATCTATGTGAGGTCTTAAGTGATCAATTAATAGCGTTTATTTAATTTTTTTCAATTAATACTACAAATTAAGAGATATGAAAAATGCACCGAAATAAAATACTATTAATACATGAATGAAAATATTGGGACAGAAAAATAAGAAGCTTGTAACTATTTTGTTTTGAAATAAATGAGGAAATATTATCTCAAATTTATATTGCTTAAGCAATGTGCAAAATATTATTTCAATAACCTCCATTGTGGCGAACTAACATATCTACACACACACATATATATATATATATAATATTGCAAAATACGTTTCTATAATAATGAAATTTTTTTTACGACATATTTTAATAAACATAGAAAATGACAAATTTTAATACGCTTTCTTAGAATTTTTTTCTTTGATCTAAAAAAAAAAATGAAGGGTTTTGAAGTTCTAAAACATTTCAAAATTCTTAATATTAAAAACTCTCTGAATGAAACAAGATGAGGTACATTGATGTTGCGTCTTAACTATATGTTAAACGTATTAAAATATTTTAGAGTTAAGTTTAAAAGATTTCAATTTGTAAGAATCTTAGTTTTTAAAAGCATTTGTTAAAAGTACTAATCTTATATTGATTACCACGAAAAGCTAAAAAATATAAGAATATCTTCCATTATAACTATTATTAATGAAGTTTTTAATTTTGATAAAAAAAATAAATCAAAATTCATTCAGTAAGGAGAAATAAGTATATCTAACTGTGTATTGATTCATGAAAGTATGTTATATAAATAAGTACACATCATAAAACAAAAACTAGTAGCAGAAGATACATCAATATAAGCAATCCCTCGAAATCAGGAGTATGTTTCATCTAATCATGTTGGTTGTTCAACCATTATCAGATAGAAGTGAGCAAGACAAGAAAATAAAAAATATAGGGTGTCGTGCAGTAGAAAAAAGAGCGAAAAGTAAGAAGGGGGATGAACGAAGTTCTCGAGTGAACGAGTACTAGCTATACATATTTAATGAATCTCTGTGCAGTTCGAGACAGTATTGTATATATATACATACACATATAGACAAGACTCGCAAAATATTCTTATTCAAATGGCATATGAGAGTCACAGCGAGAGGAACAAAAAAGTAAAAGAAGTAGAGAGAGAGAAAGAGAGAGAGAGAGAGAAAAAGAGAGGAAGGGAGGGAGATAGCAAGGATATCAAAGAAAAATATTCCAAGAGTGGTTTTCCCAAAAGCATAATCGAATAATTCGCGCTACTTATATATATATATATATATACATATATACATATATGCATTTAAATATACAAGTTGCGCGTTGGTTAAAACATAATTTATATTTCAAAATCTGCGCTACTCATTATTATACGATCGATAGTAGCCCCTACTACAGCCATATGAAATGAATCATAAGAATAAAGATTCCCTCTTCATTTCCCTCTTTATACATACGCAAGCTATCTTATCTCCTTATCACAATATGGATGTTTTGCGGAGACACGATGCCAATCAAATGATACCGCGAAGTATGGTAGAAGGTCCCTTGCCAGCTTTTATTATTATCCCCTACAAAGTGGATTTTGAGGTTACATTTGCGTATTGTTTAATCAGAAAAATAACACACACATACATATTTGTATACAGTCTTTAATTTTAACGCACCGAAGTAGGTATATTCGTCTGCAGCCTTTCTTGTAAGCTCTTTGAGAAACGTATGAAAGCGTTAATATCGTTACTATGATAACTAAATAGTTATGCTTCCTTTACGCATAAAAAACTTCTTAACTTAGTTAATAAATTCTTTACACTAAAAGAGATGTCTGCAAGCAGACATGAATTTTGGTAGAATAATGTTTTTGCTTTTTATTTAGAAGGAGACATGTAGCTGCCTGTAAACTGCTACATGTATAGTAATTTTAAGGCTATTGGTATGCGTTGTGTCTAGTGTTTTCATTAATTAATCGATTAACCGTTCTTTAATATAATTAATAAAAAATATGATTTATGATTTGAAAGAAAAAGTTTTAATTTCAATAATTTATTTATTTAAGGTATTTTATTTTAAAAATGTGAAATCTCGTATTAATGTAACAATTTTTTTCGTCTGACAAATTTGATGCTTTTATCTTAATTATTTCAATTATATACCATATTAATAAAACAAAAATAAAATTAAATCATACTGTACGTAATAAAATTTTGGTACTTGTGACTCTTAATAATTAAGGTCTGCAGGAGTTTATAAAATATAAATGGAAAATAGGACGGATAGAATAATCGAAAATTCTTCCTTATGAAACGAACACTTATAAAATTAACGCTGATTATACATAAATAATTTTATTAATTGTAAAACATTTTAATCTAAAGTATTATGTTAATACTAATACCAGTGTGTTAGAAAAAATTAATTTTATTTTAGATTAAATGCATTTAAATAACCATAAGATTATATACACGTAAAAAATCATAATTAATGGAGGAATTTTAAATCATATAAAGTCTATAATAGAAAAATTGAATAACTTTAAATTAAAAATTTTAATAAAAGAGTGATATATGAAAGGAACCAAAAATAGTAACACTATTTTGTTCTATACCGGTGGTTTCTTTACAGTAAATGTAATATAGGCTTATTATAAATCATGCAAATATTGATGTAGATATTTATTCTGAATTCATAACAAATTTTAAAGAAAAATTATCAGTCGAAATAAATTAACTCCTAGGACAATTTAATCATAAAGCTTATATTTAGTATGGAGAGAAAAGTTTTACATTAAAAATTTATTTTGTTGATTCATGAATTTGTGATTTTACACATATTATTACAAAATACCTAAAATTTATATAAATATTGTAATAAATGAGTTTATCCTTTGAGAGGCAATGCTTTTGTTACGTATTGTAGATTTGTAGCAAAAAATATACTTGCATAAAGTTTTTTGACCTTGGATATCGAGGAATCAACTTACCTATCATAGATGGAAGAAGGATTTACTTACAGATAATAATAATTTTCGAGTTATCAAAACTTATTTCTTATACTTTTTGTTAAAGAAAAAATTATACTAACTCTTTAATGGTAATATATGAGCAACTTAATAATTAATAGAGATTATTTATATTGAAGACAAATCGTTAAATAGGGTATTAAGTATTTACAGTCATAGACATATCTATGAATTATATGTATATATATTCTCTCAATAATCGTTTGTATAAGCTGTATATCTATATAATATTGTAAAAAATATATCACAGGAATATATCGTTGATTTATGTCTTATATAGCTGATTAAAAAAAAATTAATAGTTATGGATAAAGTCGGTTATGTATATGATGTTGGTAAAAATTTGCAAATTATGGGTTTGTATCGACAAATTATATTCAAATTTATTTTTGAAATAATATTATTCTGTAATTTTGTATCCTTATGTAAACATCTTATATTTTTTTTTTAAATTTTTTCATTACTTAATGACGAAGATATTATTATATATGTAACATATAATCAGTTCCTGATACTATCGTGAAAACATCAATAATAATTAATTATACTAAATTAGTAAACTCATTTACAATAATTATAATAGATAATGGTTTTATTATTAAAAAACTAAAAATGGTTTTTATTACTAAAAGAATAAATTTTGTAATTTTGTGCATAATAAAATTGTACAAATAAATCAATTGATTAATAGTAATTCTTCAAGAAAAAAATAAAATTTAAAATAAAATTTAATTAATACTTATTATAAGAAAACGTATAATAGTACAAAAAGTAAAAAATTAAAGAATGAATAGTTATATACAGAATAGATTGCACATTTTAAACTATGTAAAGCCTAAATGTAGCAAATGATAATTTCAACGGCTCGTACCAAGCTAATAAGGCTTAATAGAGTAAGTTACTGTGAGATGTTGAACTTTATATATCTTCATCTCACGTTCTGTTTCCTTCGACGTTTCTTTTTTCTTTATCCTTTTTATTAATTTGCTGCCTCTTATAAATTTTTCTATCTATATACTTGTCTTTTTCCAATTTTTGAAATCATAGATTTGTGATACTTATCACAAATAGGTTTTAAAACCCTTTTAAAAATTACTTAATTACATTTGCCATTACTACATAGTTAAAAAACCCTATTTTTAATTTAATATTTTATTTTATTTTCAGAATCATAATAGATATTTGCCTCGCTGCCTTATGTTTTGGTTGAAGAGGTTATACTTCTCTCTCTCTGTATTTCTTTGTCTCTCTGGGATTTTATTTTTGACTTCTCTATCTTTAATTTTTCAACCTATCTCTCTTTGCTCTATATCTTTGAGTTTACTTTAAACTACCGAATGTTTTTGTAATGCACAGTCATGATTTAATACTTTTTTTTATTAACTGGATAAAAAATACTTTATCTTTTTGCAATGTATCATACATGCCTGAATTTAAAAATAGAGAGAGAGAGAGAGAGAGAGAGAGAGAGAGAGAGAGAGAGAGAAAGATAGAGAGCAACACGAATAAAGGCATCAGAGAAAATACTGAAATGAAGGCCGTAAATGGTCAAAATCACACATTACCCATCAGAAACGAATATTCCGTCTATAATTTGTTTTTTTTTTTTTTAATTAAAATAGGTATTGTAAACTAATTTAGCATATACTTTATATACTACAAAAGAATCCAAATACTCATATGCAATAAAAAATAATTAGTTCATAACCATAAAAAAAGCTTGCAATTTCAGTATAATATTTATATGCGTTAGAAACATCTTTCAATTAATTACTTTTTCAGAAATAAAATTCATATACGGAACAGTTATACTTAAGACGTTATATTGTAATTTAACTAACGAAACGATGGTACCAGAGATAAATCGTTTATTAAATTATTAGGTGCTTTATCTTTAATAGTATCGAAATATTATTGAATTAACTAATTATATCGTGTTTATTTTAAGACAGCAATTAATGCATAATAATTTTTTCAAAATTAATTTTATTAAAATTAATTTTATTATTTAAAATTTTTAGATTGCTTAATAATTTCTTCGATATTGAGAACTAGTCTTTTTATAATTGCCCTTAATTAAACAAATCTCATTTCTTCTTATTTATTCTTATTAATTCTCATTTTTTTACAATAATACAAAACTTTGGAAAGTGTACTTGCACAGAATTAAATAATTAAAGTAAATTTGACTTTCTCTTAAATGTCTTATATTTTTTGGGCACTTAATTATACAGAGGTACACTATGTGCTCGTTCTATTCTACCATAGCTGAAGATTCATTGTTAGATGCCACTATTAGAATATTGCATTGCACGTAGATAGAATATGCTCACGGTGCTTACTGATGAATCCACGATTATTGGTTTGATTGCTCACGTAGCTTAGCGCGACGTTTTATTGACACTATTAGTCTTAGATATACTGTAGACATAATGTATACTAAATGCTGTATACTATATAGTTTTAGGGGCTTATACATATAAATATATATGAATTATATGTCAAAATATAACTTGAGGTACATACGTTTTTCAATTTGTTGATCACATTATGATGTCCACGCTGTAATTATACAAAGATAATGCATAACGAAGGAGAATGACATTTCTTCGACTAAAATAGTCCACACCATTTCTGTTCTCAAAAGAGAGTATATTATGAGACTGTAATACTCACATAGGATAAGAGTAAACTTTATGTAATTATTATCGTATTGCAATGCAAATTATAACGATGTCACAGAGGATATTATTTTTAGCCTATCAGAAGAAATACAATGTATTTTTATTAAAAAAGTAATAAATCAAACGATCTAATTCTAATATTCGCATAAAAAGTTTGTCGAGAATTAAGAGATTGGTGTTAGAACACAATCTCTATTTTATAAGGTAGACTGGTATTCTAGAGTTCTGGTTTATAAAACTTTATATTTTTTTCTATAAAATCTTCCCTCTGAAATTTTGCAAATTTTGCCACAACGGTGGTTAAAGAATTACACAAAATGTTGTATATCGTTGAATAAATATACTAAATCTGAAGGAATATAGGACGCTTGGCTTTTATAGTCAGTTATAAAAAGCAATAAGTGCAATGTGCATTGTTTACAGTCGTATATTTAAAAAAACAATGGGAGAAACAGCAGAAGTTCATTATACAACAGGTATAATTCAAATGGATTTTGATAGTACAAAAAATATTTTAAAAAAATATTACAAATGTTAGTCACTTTATAAAGAAAAAAGAACATTCTTGATTAATACTAATGGAGATTAATGCGTGTTTTCTAAAAAAATATTTAAATTTCTTTACTTAAAAGTATATACATATGTGATATTTATAACTATTGAAGTAAATTTTTTTAATCATCAGTATAGTCTTTTTAAGCTACTAAAGGGTTCTGATAGATTTCTGATAGAAAATTTTGAATCTTTTAAACTACACTACTTTAACTAGGAGTTGAAAATCACAACGATTGGGTTAAGAAAATTATCGAGGATTTTGGATACTACAATGCATTTGCGGGGTTCCCAAATTTGACAAAAAATTAAATATTTAAAAATGAAGTAAGTACGATATGTACAACTAGATAAAAACCCGGTCCACCAGTATTTATCAAACCTAGAAACTTAGTTCTATAATGACTCAAATCGGTAAAAACAGAATTTTAATTCATCATGCAATAAGGGATAATACAACTGTAAAGAGTCCCTGAGCATCGCTACTGCATGCAATCTTAAAGAAGAATAATCGGGCTTTAAATACGTACTTAAATATTCAAATCATGTAACACAAAATTTTATAGTATAAACTTTCCAAAGCTTTATAGATAAAATAATGCTTATATCGATGTATTTTTAGTACAAAAGTTTTAGAAAACTATGTTACTGATACTATCATAGTTATTAATAGTTTAAACTAGTATAAATCATACATCATTTGATAAAGTACAGTATAATGATAAATATTTTCAAGTATTGCTAAAATATAACAACTTATCATTTAAATTAAGAAAAGTCTACTTATTGGATAATCAAACTTATGTGATTTTGTTATATGGTGTGTAAATCTAGGAATATGAGCCATATAAAAAACCAATAACTAAACGTTTCGTTTGATAGACAGTAAAAATTAAACACGGGAATGCTAACAGTGTTAACGCTGTAATGTAACGCAGTATGCGACAACTCCAAATGATAACTTTAAAGAATTAGTAGGTTTTTTTAGAACGTATGTATATATATAAATAATCAATATCTTATTTTTAATGATATCAATGCTTCATAACATCTAACGAGTAAGTTTTCGAACTGGCCAGATGGCATTAAAGTATCTGTACTAAAGGCTGCAATGATGTTCCATAGCATAGGTAACTTGCTTGAAAGTGTAGAAAAAATTAGGTTAGATTCAAGGATCACCATTAAAAATAATTTGGATACAACAGTGGCATAGATTTTCTATTAAAAATATTTTTTTGGAGCAAAAAATAACTACGGTAAGCGAGTCGTCAATCGCTTTCGAGATGGAAAAGTTAAACATTCCATAATGAATCGATATGTTTGTGCTCAAGCGATTTCATTCATACCTTTATATGTTTATTTGTAGGAACAAAGTCAAAAGATGAGTGAACCATTGTATGGCTGCCCTTACTAAGTGACGATAAAAGCGATTAAATAAAAAAAAAGAATATGAATCTCAATTAACTACTTAAAATCCGTATTTCTGTTGATAAATAATTAAGGGTCGAATTCAATAGAAATTGCGAAGCGCAAAAAATTATAAGAACAGACAGTATACGATTCGTGGGAAATGTTGGAGGGAATGTTCATTTTGTACAGAAATTTAAAGCAGATGACCAAATAACATCCTTCACTGAGAATTTCGTAACTGGTGAAGTAAACCCATGCAGGCTATAGGGCGTACAGAAATACAAGTGCTATATTTTTATATAATACATAAATAAAATATAATATAAAACAATCGTACGTAGGATAGTTCTATGATTCACTACTAACATTCAACCTTGCGGTTAGGTAAAGTAGACGCGCGGTTCATACAAATGAAAGCATTCAATCCTGCTATATTTAGCTCTATTGTGGCGATGAATGATAATCGAAATCATGAGTTCATTACGAAAAATAAGGAGTATGCAGCAGTTTTAAAATAATAGTTATTAATTTTTATTGCACTTTAGAGACACGATAAATCAGGTGGTAATAGAAAAAACGAAATTCTTAAATAACTTAAGATAATTACTAATAATAACCGAAGTTTTTCAACAGTCCTACATGGATAAATATTTATGGGGACTTAGCATACAAAATTATAAATTTTTGTTATGTTTTGACTAAAATGTATAATAATTCATAAAGTATAATTGCAAATTCTAATTGCAAAAATTAGATTTAAAAGAAAGCTAAGAAATTATAAATTAATCATTATTGCATAAATTCTATTACTATGATTATATATTTTCGATTGGCTTTCTTGTAAATCTATTATGAATGAAGTATTTTTGCTAAATAAAGCTATGCGTTATTTAGTTAAAATAATTTCAATAAGAATTTAAGATTAATTTTAAACAATATTATTAGTAAGTAAAAAAAATTAAAGTATAATAGTTTCGGATATTGTTTGCTTAAAATGCATTTAAAATTATTTTTTGTTTGCGTGTGCACAAGCAATTTTATGTGCATATGAGCTTAAAAAGACGCCACTTCGTAAGGGAATAACAAATGATTTCTTAAGACAAATACGTTTTTTTGTGAGTTGCACATAATTTATGATTTTATACAATGGAAAATAATTACATTTGATTTAGACTCTCTACTACTAATCTATGTTTATTTTTCAATGCATAATTTATTATTAATACCTTTTACTTTGAAAAATAAAAATATTGTATTAATTAAAACTTATTAATTGTGTGTCAATGCATAAAAATTATTGCAATGTAAAATGAATAGCATCTTCAATTTTTATTTTCTTATTACAATAAAATATCCATATCGCAAAGTAAATTTAAAATAAATTTTAATTGAATAATAACACATACGTTTATTTAATAAGTAGACCTTTTTAATAAAATATAAATTGGATTGATGTATCACATATTGCTTTGGTTTTATATACCATGGAATAATAAAAAATTAGTTTATGAAATATTTGTTTTTTCTATTTTTATTATTGGTTTTTATTTAAGTCTATGAATTAATAAAATTCTATAATTAATAATGTTTTTAATTGATTAAAAACATTAATATTAATAAAAGTCATTTTTAATATTTTTATGATTTGAAAAATAAATTTTTAAGCATAATAATTGAGTATGTTAAAATTACTTAGTATTGATAAAATAAAATAAAATATTTTTACATGAATTAGAACATTAAAAATAAATTTTTTCCGAAAAATATTAAAATTTATTTATTACTATCCGGTTGACGACAAATGATTATCAATAAAAAATAATTAATTTTAATTAATTATAATAATAAATATTTTATTTTTTCTATTTTTTAAGAAATTTTATTAAGTTTTACGGTAGTTAAGTCATGAAAAAATACTTATTACATAATTGTTAATCATAATAATATTAAGTACAGACCAAGTCTAGATTTTGTAGAATAATATTTGCTGGTAGGAAAACTACATAACTGTTAATATAATACTTGTAATGAAATAAAAAAATTGATGGTACGAGTGTTAAATAGTTGAAAGTAAATATGTACAGAGAATAAAAAATAGTTAGGGTAAGGTATACGAATAAAAAATGAAACAAAGTGCAGTCGAATGCGAGTGCGAAAAAGGGGATCTAAAGGCGCCTGTTGTACCTTTGCGTCAAAGCGTAAAGTCTAAGGCTGTTAACTCTGATCGATTCTATATGTTCGATCAACCTTGGCTATATATTACAGCTTTAATATTAAATTCCACCCGTCACTTGTAATAAACTTTCCACTTATCCGTCTCGCTCTGCCTTCCTTCATTTTCTTTGTGCAAGCTTTTAAATCGCGTGCGTGTACCTGCACAGCTATTGTGCATTCAATTCGTTGAAATCGAAGGATTTATGTATTTGTCGGGGTTGTAAATTTACAGTTTCACGCATAAGGCTCACTCGTTAGTACGCGTCACATTACATCTTCACATAAAATAATTTTCACATCATACATGATTCTCGACTTAACTAATTTTTTGGAAACATTATTATGAGTTTTTTGAAGTCACCAATCTCAGTTTTTCATATTTCATTGTACTTATTTATATCAGTCTAAATAGTTTGGAAAGTTTTTAGAGACTTATTATTTAAAAAAAAAAGGTATTGAAAATTTTGGATTTGACAAAAGACGAAAGCAATAATAGACAATGTAGATTTAGTGCTTATGCAAAATTATTATAAAAATGAGTGCATCAAAGAAGCGAAGTAATACAAAGTACTTGCTAACAATCAATAATTAAAATGAAAATTAGGCATTAATTATTTTTCACATAGAAATTTATACTTAAATATTTAAGATAAATATTTTATGTATTGTACTTTAAAAAATTTATAAGACTTAGCCAGGAATAGTTTTATGGTTAGAGATAATTTAAAAATATAAACTCTAAACATCATTGATATAGATAATTTTATACGATTATGAAATAAATTTATGCAAATTGTATATCTTAATTTTTTTTGAATTTTTTAAGCTGTTATAGGAATATTATTACAAGAATTAAAAAGTCAAATAGGTTAAAAAAAAATTTTTTGTTTATATAAATACTTTATAAAAGCTATTAAAATTAAATATGAAGTTAGTTTTTACGTTTATTTAAAAATTGCCTACAACTAGAATTTACATTAAATTTTGATCTTATATTAAATATTATGAGATTAATTAAAAAGAAATATACTGAATTAATAAATACATCTAACACTCTTCAAAATTAGTATGAAGCTATTAACATCTGCAGTCGACTAAGATTAAAATGATTTGAGTATCTATCTTGCGAAAAAAACAGCACGAATGATTCGTAGAAAAGGAAATGGAAGCCCATATTGGCAGGCAATACGATTCTAGAGAAAGTCGTACAGTCATAGTAGGGGGTAGACATTTCGCACAGCTGGCGTTAAAGTTAAAGTTGAACTTTACACCATTTTGGAGTGGAGGACGTGATCGCACCATATGTGATGCAAAGCGCGTCTGCCACGTATTATGAGCACTTGTAAATCGCGTAATAGTGCATCTGTGTCAGAATGATCGGGGTGGATTTTCTGGATACAGAAGAAGTACACATACGGTCAAAGAAGATAATAAGTTGGAAGATAAAGATGTGCTGGAAAATAAAATTCTAATGTGCGTCAAAGTTTAATTACTCGATTCAACATACAACAAACGTTATCAGTGACAAGAATTATACGCGAAATAAAAATATTCCTCTATTAAATGATAACCTATCGGTAATTCCTTTATGTCAGTTCGAAATTTTTAATAATACCTAGACTTATCATGGTAAAAAATTATTATATAGAATAATCTATTATATCAAATCACAATAGTATATTTATTATGTCCCGTGTTATTTAGATAAAACTAAAATACTCTATATTAGACATACATATGACATATATACTTTGAGAAATTAAAATATTTAAGATTAAAATATGTCAGTTTATATGACCTATAAGTGTAATACCGAACGAAAGTTATACGAATACATTTGTAATTTAATAAAAAACATTCAAGAATATTAATTTAATTATATTTTAGTTTTATTTACAACTAATAAAGCACAATTATCTGAATACATATATAATAAAAAAAGGAAACCGTTAATTTAAAACCAAAAAATGATTGATTTAAAGTCTTTAATATGTATTTAATAATTTAATAAATCTACATTTTTAACAATTCATTTTAAACAGAAAATTAAAAAATTATCATATTGTTTAATGAATTATAAAATATTTTACAATAAAATATTATACTATTAAATTTTTTATTTTACATATAATATATAATTAGAGGTAAATTTTCTAAATCGTATTTTTTTTTTAGTGGCTGACATGCTATCAGAATATAAATACTTTTTATACGATTTTCTATTATAAAATCTCATACTTGTCGAATTTAGACCTTGTTAGTGTAGTACATACGTTTTCCAACTGCTATTAGTAAAAAAAGATCTAATTGTCGTTTATTACTAGAATCTTAATGTATCGATTTAATGCATTAGTAATTTGTCCATCAATAATTCTGAATATGCCTATCTGTCTTTTAGGTTCTTTTATGTAATCGAGGGCTGGGAAGTCATCGGACACAATTACTATAGGTATCCCAACAAATCGTTATTGTTTACTCGACTTCTTTCCTCTTTGTTCTGATGCAGCAGATGTTGGTGAAAGAAGAACGAGAGACAGAATGAAAAACAGATAGAGATTCTGTTAGAGAGACAGGCAGTATGTTTGTTAAAGAGAGAGAAATGAAGAGTGAGGAACAGAGAGAGAAAGAGAACGAAAGAGAGGGGGGTAAAGAAGGTTAGATACTACAGGAGTTTATTGCCGGCTTTATTGCTACGTTCGTTTACGTCAGCGGGAGAAAGAGAACCAGGCATCTTATTCTCAGGTCTGGACAATTATGAAAGTGCAGCCCTCCAAAAGATTGAACCCAAGTATTACATATACGTGGCGATCAAACCTCGGAAGGTAAGTATGTTTCAGTGATTTAATCAAAGGATTTGTAGAGCCATGTGTATTGACACTATAAACGATTGACTTAAGAAATGGAACGAAACTAGTTGAATGATATAACTTCCCATTTTCGTATTTTTTTTAATATTATATTTAATATTATATATATTTATCTGTTAGAAGCTTTTACTGTACAAATTTAAAAAATTATAAATTGATATTATTTTTAAAACAATAAGAATCTTGTTTATTGACTATAATTTATAGTATATTAGTCATAAATATTTAAGAAAATTTATTATAGATGATATAATATTTTTGAAATAGTTACAAATTGTTGGTATATAAGTCTTTTAGATACATGTCACTGAAAATTCACTTATCAAACCGGATGGAGTTATCGTTATTAATCAAGTTTTAGGGTATTATTTTTAACGTTATTGTATGTAAAGATGCATAATATATGGTACTCATATAGAAATAATTTAAAGAAGATATATATCTCTTTCATTTAAAGATCATTTCCTAATAATACAGCTCAAAGTATTCAGCAAAATATTTTTATATATAAATACTCGACGTATCTAAGATATTATCCACATGCATAAAGCTTGAAGGAGATGGGGGGCAAATAGGCAGAAGAAGACAGAGGTTTCGAAAAGGAGGAAAGTAAATTGAGGGTGCTAGAGGGGTCGTTGCAAAAAGACATTCAGGAATGTTCTGACTTTGTCGTAATATTTGGCTTTAAATCATATCTCTGTCGCGAATGAATTTACTCATTCGCTTTCTATCCCTCTCTCTTCCTCTCCCTCTTTTTCCCTCTCTCTTCATCGCTCTTTCTCTCTCTTTTCCCCTCTCTCTTCCCCTCACTTCCTTTCTCTCTCTCTCTCTTCTCCTCTCTCTACCCCACACTTCCTTTCCTACTCACTCTTTCTCTCTCTTAATCTGTTTTTTGTTCTATACGTATCAGAGCACATAATAACTTTCGCACCTTATAGAGTAACCTTATGAAATATTTTAATTTGTGTTATGAAAGTAAATAACTATATGAGCTGGAACATTTAACAAAAATACATCGAATAAGGGCGAACTTTTTTTATTTTAGAACTCTTTTACATACATAGATTAAATAAGGCCACATAGAAGTTAGTCTAAATTTATGGTTTTTTGATTGAATCGGACCCACTTTCACTCTAGTATTTTACTTTTTTAGACTAGTTCTTGAAAAGTTAAAAGTATATATGCAGCTTTATTTGATACACAATTTACGAATTGGTTTGATATAATAAACGTAGTTTACTGAAAGTCTGTGAGATCTTCTCATTCTTTGAATAACATTTATAGAATCTTAAAAATTACATACTGGAAAATTCATAGAGAATATCTTTTGTTGTTACCAATTCAATTATTGAATTTGTAATAAATTGCATTAAAAAAAAACATTATGTATTTGAACAGATATACTATTTAATTTTAATTTTATTTTATTATATAATTATACAATTGTTTAATGAATTTTTCTTACTTATTTACATATATAACAACTAGAGCTTAGAAACATGTATTATTTATAACAATACAATAAATTATTTATAAGAATTTAGAAACATCATGAAGTAATGAATTTTTCAAATTAAAGAATGATTGAGCTGAAACATCTAATATGTTTTCATCTGATGTAAGTTATTTTCTATAGATTAATATTTTATTAAATAACAATCCACGCATTCAAAGTTATCATTCTAAAAAAAATTCACGTACACTCACTTGGACTTTAGAGTAGCGTAAGGGTGAATTTTACAAATATAGTAGGACTGTAAAAATAAATTCAGGCTTAAAACTCTCAAGTTTTAGTCACTTATTCAACCGCAAGATTAGGCTTATGCATGCAATTTACGAAAGTAATTTTATTTCAAACTCAGTTTTCGTATAAAAGCTTTTTCCTGTTAACCATCATACATTTTTTAAACAAGTTATCTGATTTTTCTCAATATTTATCAAAATAATTAATAATTAAGCAATTCTTGTTTTATTTGACTATAAATTGCAAATTAGCGAATAATGATTGAGAATGGGCTATCATTTTAATTTTTAATATAATAATATTTCTCTTAAGATATAGAAAGTGACTAATAAATAAACAATTTGTTTTTTTATTTCGTAAATATAAATACTTTGAATAAACTTTATGTTGGATATATAGGACATTTCATTAAACTTATCGCAATGCTTTTAAACAAAATTTTAATTCTTTTATTAAGTTCAATGTATTTTACAGTATTATAGTATTATCATAGTTAGTATTTTCTGAACTTCTTATGCTAGAAATCAATGTCATACATTTTTAAAAAATTTGTATTTTAGAGCATTTTACATTATCAAATATTGTATAGGTTATTATTAATTTATTTAAAATTTTTTCTTGATTTTTTTAGTATCAAGTCTGAAATATCTATTAAAAATATATTTTTAATAGAAATATAATCTTATCGGCAAAATTTTCGTAAATAGTTCTTTTATTGATTTTATTTTATTGAGTAATAGCAAATAATTTGTATAAATAAATCAAATTCATAAATATTTTTTTAAATTGAAAAAAATTAATGAGATTAGACATAAATTAATAGTTGTTTTAAATTTAAACTTATGTATTAGTATAATACGGTTTTATTTATAATTTCGTTGGGTAAAAAACAACTTAAAATACTTATTTTATAATAATAAAGAAATTAAGTTTTACAATAGATCGGCGATAAATTGGTTATCAAATTCTCTGAAGAGTAGAGGTGCATTCAAGTTAAACACTAATTATTAGATGACCCTTTTTTTAATGTTTAAAATTTTCATCGTAAATGAATATGTAGAAATAAAAAAAATCATAATAAATATAATGAAACACATAATAAAGTTGGACAGATTCAATGAAATAAATTACAAAAACAAAAAATGTTTAGTACCGTTCTTAGGCAAAGTAAAAAACATTATTCGAAATTTGAAATATCTATAAATAAATTTTTATTAAAAGATTATAAAAAAACTTAAAAAAATTTTTGTATTTAAAAGTAGTAATACATGCAGTCTGTCGCCTATATTTAATTACGTATCATTGAAAAAAAATTTAACTTTATCAAAATTAAGCCACCAAACCTTTATTTAGAAAAATATTTGATTATTCTCATTTTTTACCATTTTACATGTTGAAAATCGTTTATTTTTCTGAAAACAAATAAATATAAGAATCTAAGTGCATCATTCAATTTTTTATCATAATTCATATTGACATGTATAGCAACAAATCTTGGCAACATATTATAATTCATAAGCGCCTGCCGTAAAATCACTAAGCCGTTGAGTATTTACCGTCACCTAAATTGATCAGTATCCGTAAACAAAGATATCATACTGTGGATGTTAGGCGATATTTCTTATCAACCAATGTGTTTTCGAGTGATAGCTGGTTTAGAATAATGTATTATTTATTTAAATATGGGCTTAACGTTGAAGTATATCTTAAGAAATAGTTGGTTCAATTTTAGCAAATCCGCTCAGATATGCATATAATTTTCATGTAATTTGATTGATTTTGCTTGTTAAAAATTTGCTTATTCATTATAATTCATTTTGAATTATTTTAATTATTTTATCTTTTTAAGTTAATTAGTATACACATATACATAAGCTTTAAAAAAAAAATTTATAATAACTTGAAAAAATTAATTAATTTAAATTCAATGAATAAATTCATAATAAAAATTGTTTTTTTTTTATTTTATTAGGTAATTATTTGTAGTTTTCGCAATAATTTATGACTTCCAATAAAGGTATTTTTAAGTACTAATATGAAAATTTAATACTAATATTTAAATTTTCTTGAAACTTTAATTTTAATTAGTTAACTTGTTTAAAATATTTTTTTTAAATAGTTAAAACTCGATAAGTTTTTTTATTTTTTTTTTAATATAATAATTAATAGAGATTAATAAGATTTATACAATGTAGATGAATTTTAAAGGAAATTCATTTTTAAAAAGCGGATAATTACTTGTATAATAAGTTAATGCAAACATAATTTATTTTTAAATCTTCCAAAATAAAATATACTTGATCAAGTGTAACACAATTGAATCATAGGGGAAGTTTTTTGTTGATACTCTTTATTCATGTTAAAATATTAAAAAAAAATTTTTTTAATTAAAAAAACGTAAAAAATGTTAAGAGAAAAAACAGTGATAACATATACTTAAAAAAATTTGAGTTAATAAAAAAAAATGAGTAAAAATGATAGAAAAATATAGAGATGCAGTGGCGCAATAAATGATGGTGGCAAAATTTAAAGAGAGCGGAAAGTTGCGTGTTTCTTCAATTAACTATAAGCGAATCTTGCGCGATATTCAATATTGTGTGTGGCATTACCAAGTATGATCCATCTGGTCCCTGTGATTTTTTTCTTATTTAGTTTTTCAGAGGTTTTTAATTTGATGTAGGCCATAGATATATTTAAAAATCAACGATTGCGATTTAGATAATGTTGAATCTACGTATTTAACACAGTTATGCTACATTTCTCTCCTTTTATTTACTGTTTTTATGAGTTTTAATATAAATAATTCCCTTCATTATTAATTAATATAAATAACAATTATATGTAGACTTACGACTATAAAATAACAATTTTAATAAAAATTTGAATAAATAATAAATAATTAAGACAATTTAGAAGATACTTTCAATTTACTAAAAATTCATTGTTATATTATTATATAAATTACATCATTGTATCCAAAAAGAAATGTAGATATAAGCTAAACTATTTGATGGTAAAAAAGTAACATGTATTAAAAAAAATTAATTTTCAAAATATATTCATTTTACCATTAGAAATCGCTAAATTGAAGAAATTTAAACCTTTTTTTTATTTAAACGAAGGAGATAACTTTTAATTATTTACAAATTATTAATATTTTATAATTTATAATTCAATAATTTAATATATGTGATTATAATCTCAAACACATTCCGTAATTTATTAATTTGATTGTTTAGGTTTCATTTTAACCATATATGCAAATGCAAATATCATTGAGTACTACTATATGTTTTTTATATATTTATGATCAACATCACCTCTCTCTATTTTTTGACCACTTTTCTTTTAATCTAAAAATGAATGCAGATGTGCTATATTTTAATCTTGATAAAAATGAATTAATAAAAACTCGAGTGAAAATAAATATAATTTTTGAAAATTGTATTCAAAATTTTCAAAAGAAATACAAATATTGTTGTTTTGATTCTGAGATTTAAATAATATTAGATAATATAAAATTTGTAAAATAATTGATTGAATAATAGATATTGATAAAATCATAATGATTCATAATTATTTATTATTTTAATTTTAAAATACTCAAAAATTATTGTTTCAATAAAGTGTTCATCTAAAAATTAAAATTATTTATATTTAAAAACCATAAGAAAAATATAAAATTTTATAAATTTTGTGAATCTTTTTTTTTCAAGAATAATTATAGGAATATCTAAATGTACAACCCCTGAAATAATAATTTAACAATTGTACGAAATAAAAAAAACTAAATAATGAATCATTATACGCAAACACAAATTAATCTATATTAAAATTAAAGTTCTTTCATTCTAATCAAAATGTTCTTTTTTCCTTTTTTCTATTTTCACACTTTTCTTTTTGCTTTATATTAGCTAAAATATATTTGTCATAGCTGAGGATCATGACTATGTTCCGAAAAGTAGTAGCTCTGTTAATTCTTTGTCGTTTTATCACGTTCTTTTAATTACATTTTATAGATATCCCATCTGCCGTTCTACGCATAATCTCTTTATTCTCTCTAACAAAATCGTGCTCGACCAGTTGTTGTATAACTGTATTAACCAATTATATTTTAGAGAATAAGATAGAAAGGGAAAGAGAGAAAGCGATAGTGAAAGAGATAGAAAGTATAAGTTGCATTCCGCAAGTATGCGCCGGCACCGTAATGAGCGGTCTCCGATCCTGTCTATCTTTCCATTCGTAGTCCGATCTTCTGCTCCCACTCCAAATTCTAAACTGATGTCGACTTTGATAGTTGTAGCTGAAGCTTAACTAATTCTTTCGCCACTTCATGTACCAGCTCTCAACCCACACTATTACTCATTTTTTTATCTTCTTCGCTCATTCTTTTACACTAATTCTGATTGTGTTTCAAATTTTCAATAAAAAAGAATCATGGAAGCTTATGGGTATCAGATGATATTATCCCACAGTACCTTCTAGTCATATTTTAATTTAAAAATATAAAACTACCATAGACAGTAAAAATGTTAAAAATACTTATAAATATTATTTTAATTACTTTATGAATTTTTTATAAATTTATTTTAAAAATTTTCTTAAAAAACAATTATTTATTCGGTATCTAATATATAAAATTAATTTTTTTATTAATTACTTTTGAATTGATTTTAAAATACTTTTAAATTTAATTTAATTTTAAAATATTTTGAAACATTTATCTGCCATCTACTAAAAACTACATCAATACCTTCAAAAATAGTAATTATCAATAAAGAGAACTTCCATATTAAGAAATAAAAATAATGTTGTGAATTGTCTGTAATGATTATTCAAATTATAATAGTATAATATAGAAAGATGGAAAAAGCTAATTAAGTTAAAATTTGTACGTTACAAAAAAAAAATTTATTTTGGTTAAATTTGAACACTTATTAAAATTATAATTAGTAGCTGTGAAAGAAATGAAAATTAAACATATATTTAAATAGAAATTTTTATATATATATATATATATATAGATTAAGTAATTTGGAAAAAAATTGGAACGATGGATTCATGGTAAATTTGAAATGGATAACAAGCTTGAAGTTAGTTTTTGTAGATATAGTTTTTCACAATTGAATAATATATTCGAGATTGCAGTATGTATTATTATCTGCAAACTATATACTTTATATAATACATACTTTATAAAAATGACGCTTTATCTTGTACGTATCCAATGTATGTACTTGGGAAAAAATTTAATTTTCCAGTTATAAACCTATAGATTCATGTAAAAAATATAAATATTGTATTAGTGAAAAAGGTAGATTATTAATGATATGTAGACATTAGAAACAAATTTAATTCGGTCGATGATGAAGACGAATTTTTATAAATACGTAGTTTATGACTAGTATTAACATATGCATCAGGTCACAGTAACGTTGAAATTTAAAAGCAGAGATCCAGTACATATGTATTTTAGAGTGATTTCTATTGAAGAGTTACTCGACTCAGTACAAAAAGGGCTTAGAACTTTCAATGTGCGGAATCGTTTAATCTGACTATAAACCAGAAAACACGTGTCCATGCAAAAAGACAAGTCGAATTTGGAAGAAATATCGATGCGTGCGATACGCAGATAAACGGAATTCATGGGACGCGGGGTTCGCCAAATTTTTTGGATCGCGGGAATGCTGGCACGAGCTATTAGAAGGCGACCAGGGTTTTCTTGCACTATATTCTCTTTTTCAGAGCACACCAAATCGTTTGAAGGTGCATAAGCTAGCCAAACAGAGTTTATAAAACGAGATCTGAATTAATCAATGAATTACGCGTGAGCCAAAAGGAAACAGACACAAGGGGGGTGAAGGTACGTGTTTTCCCATTGTGCAGCTAATCGTGGTCACGTGGTTTTTATGCTTTGAGCGCATGCATGTACTTCGCGCGATACCCGCCCTTTTTCGACGAAACTGAAGAATAATCGTCCCTGAACCCGACCCCCAACATATTGTAGATTTTTTTATAAACGACGCGAGCTCGTCTGGATTGCGATACACGAAATCGAATTTCATATGAGTTCTTTCCGTTTTTTGTCTGACTCGTCATGTACGGTTTTCGTAAAAGCCCACTTTGATTTAATTAGGGGAAGTAATTCGGACGAAATACATCAAATCGAGATCCAAAACTTATTTGTTCCACAGATTGTCCTGAATATATAAATTATTAGAAGATGCTGTAATTAAATTTTTTTATTTTCTACTTCCCCCTGCCTTTCTCCATGGTAAGTTTCTATTCCACAAGGCCATGATTTCATTCTTACATGTATGTCACTTGCAGTATTATATACTTTGCCCATTGTATTCAATTTATCCCCAGCTATTATATCTAGATTATAAATTATAAATATTTGACGAATTAAAAGTAGCTTTTTGAAATATAATAAATGGTTCAGTTCTTATTTTTTAAATAAAAATAAGAAATGAGTCGCATTTCTTATGTAGTTACATAATATGTAAATTTACCTTTTAATAATATTTTAGATACCTGCTGGCAATAAAAGCAAAAGCAATACAATTGAAAGTTACGTTTCAATATAACATTTTAAATATCTATGTTACAGAATAATACATGTTCAATTAATAAAAAATAATGTCCATTTGCTTTCGTGGAACAGTTTCTTTAATATAGTGAAAATAAAAATTTTTAGATACACTGCGTACAAAATTTATTAAAGTGCTATATTCTTGTCTGTCTTATATTATACTATACTTGAACTAACGTATGACTACTATAGTTAAGAAGCACTGCTCTATAAAATACAAAAGTAAATAATAGAAATATATCAATTACCAATAAAATTAATTGAGACAGGAGATAGATAGAAAATTTTTTTGGGATGATCGTCGTTAATTCCATACATAAGGATATATAAGGGTATAACATTTAAACGAATTCTATATAAAATTCAAGTATTCTTGTATAAGAAGTTTTCATATATTTCAACGGCTTCATTACACAATATACAATATTATGGTTATGGAACACCTCATGCGGGAGTTTATACTTGTGTTACCAAAAACATAGCAACTGAACATATTGAAGGATTCCCTGAAAAGCCGACCAAGGGAATGAAGAAGTGAAAAAAGATTTGTGCATTCAGCCAATCAGTAAGTGATGTACCTCTTAACAAGAAAATTCCGAGATTCATTCTTTATCGTTCGACGGTAATCGGACACATAAAGAAACAAGAGCTCTTTGACCATGGTTTTCTATTTTTTTTCTCTCGCGATCTTCTGTTTTACTTTTTCATATTTGTTATTATTGTTCTAGTGATATTTTTTTTGAAGATTTTTTTTCATTAAGTTTAAATATAATGTTGGAAAGTTATTTATAGCTATGAGTGTTTTTGCTAATATGATATAATATTTATATATATTTCAATCTCAGTATTAAGTGCAAACTTATTCCTAAAATTCTAGTAATCAAATTTCTACAAATAGATTATTTGTGCAAATAAATTTAATGTATGATTAGGACTTACTAATATTATAAATAATGAAGGTTATTAATAATAATTAAACAGCCATAAATTAATTATGTAAAGTTTTGTATACTTCATTTTATTTTTATTATAATTAATGTGGTATAAAGTTAATAGTTTAAGCAAAAATTAGAACCAAAATATCTATTTATTATTTTACATTCCGATTTATTTTTAAAGTGAAATTATAATAACATAATAAGTAATATAAGAATATACTCGATTAAATTATATTGAATATTGTATGAATATTTAATATGAATGAAAATATTTTGTCTTCAAACTTATTGGTCTTTTAAATTTACTATGTTTTTCCACCTAAACATAATGCATTTCTATCGTATATTTAAAAGCAGACTATTGGGTCATTTTCGCGCATCATAAAAATGATCTTACCTCCTACCGTTTCCTACAAGTATCAGCAAAATAAGGTGATGGAATGGGCTCCAAGAGGACTGTATATAGATAATGCCGTCGCGTATAGTTTAATTGACGTTCGGTTTCTTGTACCACATGGCCGATTCGTTGCGTAGGATTGTTTTGGCGATCCTCACCTCCCCCAATCTGTCCCTTCTTTTAGTTGATGAGAGGCTCTGTGCGGCTGTGAGTGTACTAACATACGTAACTGCACGCAAACTATATTTACTGACGTTGGCGCGCGTATGTTTTGCGGTTGCGGTATTAAGTAAACGATTTCACTGTAGCACGATCAACAACGTTCTACCGTTTCTCCCTTTTTTGTCTGCAAGTCACTTTGTTCGCATTTCACTTTTGGTACATGAGCAGATTCTTCATCTTGTTAGGCTGATCGATTTCTTTCTTCAAAGTATTTGCAATCTTTAATTGATTTTAATGATAATTGACAAAGACTAAATTGTGTTTATATCTACAGTTCCTAAAGTGACTTGAATATCTTGCACTTTTCTTTTTGTATTAATAAACATGTAAACAAAAAATGGATCTTCAACATAATTATAACAAAATAGACACTCATTGAGTATTTATTAAATATGGACTATATTATCCTGTATTATTCTTTTTTTTCATAAATTCTAAAGTTTTAGAGAAACATTGCTTTCTTATTTTCAATTTATTAAAATTGGATTGCGGTATTGAAAATTGTTTAACATGTATAAGTATATAATAATTTATACATTCTGCTAAGAAATTGTGTTACTGCATGCTTAAGGATAATTACAAGTAAGAAAAAGTAATTATTACACTTAATAAGTTTAACTAAAGTTCAAGTGTGAAATATAAATAACATGAACTGTAAAAAAAAGAAAAAATAATATAGTGACATAAGATATATACTTATGTTTAAAAACATACATTTTAAAATAAAAATACCATGTGAAATAATAATTAACGTACAATATCTAATCAGCATAAACGATCTCCTCCTTCTGCCATGTTCCGTATCAAACGTTCAAACAACCAGTATAGATTCACAATTACCATTACATGTTTAGAAAGAATATTGAAGAAAAATATTCGACGATCAAAAAGAAATTTGGCAAATAAACAAAGGATAAATGGACGAAAAATTTAATAATTAATAGCAATCGGCTATCAATCCTAGTATCCTGTTGACAATGAGTCTATTTTTGAACTCCCTTATTAAGCGACCGATATATATACAGTCAGACCTGCTTCTTCTATTTCGGTCTCCAGAAGATAGGAAAAATATCACCAAAATATTTTTTGTTTTATTGGATACGATGACATACAAGATTAAATTTAAAAAATTAACAAATAATATAAGTATTACAACTTAAGGTATATTAAGTAACCAGGTGATGTAATCGCAAGGTTTTTATTAAAAAAACTTTAGTTTTATTAAAGTTTTTTACAAAAGAGTTGTAAAGTATAGAACTATTCTCCGATTTATAATTAAAAAGGAGATGTACGTTCATTTTATATTTACTAAGTATAATTGTTTAAAAAATATTCATACTAATTTTCGCTTTATAATATTTACATTGTAAGTGGAATAATAAGTAATTAAATATAAATTTGCATATCAACACTTTAAACGCCATCTATCACGTACAAACATTTTACTATTTTTTAAAAAGTAAAATTTTCAAATAATTTTTGTTATAATGAATTTTTTTAATTTTTATTAATTTTATAATAAAAACCATATTATCAAGTTGCAAGGCAAATTGAGATAAATTCAATTGTTTAGTAGTTGTTATGATAATGCATTTCTATTTTTCGGTTGAAAAAAAGTTAAAAACAATTATATTGATAGAAAAGATTAAATAAGAGCATATATTACTATAAATATGTAGTAGAATTAATATTATGAGAATTTGTTTGTCATGGACAAACATTTTTTCATTTTTTGGATTAACCGGTTTTACTCATGTATTTAGTTTTCACTACTGCATCTATGCCTTCCTTATATATTAATTACGAAATGATTATGAAGATATTTTTTATAGTAAATTTTTTATCATAATAAAACTAACTTGTTTTGCAGAGAGGTATTCTTTATATTATAATTTTTGTAAAAATCCTTTTTTGCATATAAGTACTATTCTTAAATTATCAAAGTGATTGATTGAATTTTTGTTCTTTAGTTCATTAAATATTAGTAAATAGAGTATAGTTTATGAACAACAATATTTATTCAAGAAATTAAATATTTTTTATGTGTTTATTTTAATGGATACATTGAGAACAAGATGATAATTTAATAATACTAATATTGATTCTAATATTTATCATATTTCAATCTAATCTTTGATTTTTAAAAAATTGAAACTGAAAAATCTTTTAATCAAATTATAAGCGTTATTATAAATTTTCTCTTTACAAAAAATATAAAAAATCAAATTAATGCAATACATTGGAAAATAAATTCTTTTAAACAGTACTGGAAAAAGTTGCTCAAATTAAATAGACATTAAATGAAAATTTTCATGTTATTTCTGCGTTTAAAATATTTCTAATTTTTTTGCATTCATGTACATTTGTTGATAATTTCTGAATTGGTAGAATTTGTCCTAAAAGTGAGTATAAAATGTAACTAATTAGATACAAAAATCAAATTAATTGAGACACAAGTATTTTGTCAAATTCAATGCAATATTATAAATTTTTACTTAGTTAAAAGAGAGAATCACCCGTATTTACTTATAGAAGCATAGTTTGAAAACCATGAACAGCGTACTACGTATTTACGATTACGTGGGACGCGCGAAAAATCGAGCAAGGGTATATAAAAGCCTTCCGACAACAGTGAAACTTGATCCCATGCGCTCGAACTGGCCGTCTATCTTACATCGCATCAAGAATTTCACGTACACTAGAGATAAACACAAAGGCGATTTAGTGGCAGGTGCCAGGGCTCCTCATTTGTGGACACCCTACGCATTTTATGCAACTATACACTAATTGTAACGAATTGCATTCCTGGTTTTATTCTAGGAATCCATTTCTAAATTATGTTGTCAATTTAAACTACATCCATACCCGGTAAGTATATTAATTTACATCGTTCAATTTAACACCATTGCTTAATTAATTATAAATGCTCTAAAGTTAAAGTTTGCTTTCTCATTCCCCGCATCAAATTTCCACTTTCTATAATGACAAAATAGTGGTAAATTTTAACTTTATTTGTATCAAATTAAATAACATCTTTATTATCATTATTTTTGTTTTTTTATTACGATTTATTATAAGAATTTTCACTCGTAAATTACATAACTTAATATACAATACAAATATAATACAGTGAATACAAAAATTTAATAAACACATATTGACTAAGCTATGCGATATTTTAGCTTGTATAATAGCTTGTAGCGGCAATTAACAAATTGCTGTCTAGTTCAACAAATTAAAGTATAAATTAAACTGTAAAATTTAAAAAATTAGAAAATTATCACTATTATATTATCATTAACATTAATTATTTAAAAAATTTAAGCTTTTATATTTAATAATTTAAATAATATGGATATATTTGAATGTATTTTTTAATTTAATCTTAATAGAAAATACTTTGTAGTAGCCGAAAAATAATTTACAATTTTTAATTATTTTTGTTTTTATTTTAATATTATTTTACGTATACATATATAAGATTTTAGCAACAAAATAAATATTATGCTTTTTTTTCAAACATATTTTTCCAAAAAAAAATCTAAAACATATTAAAAAAAATTACTCCATTAACTAAAATCAAAATTTTATGGATAGAACGATTTTTTTGTAGTATATATATATATATAAAGAATATATATATTATTAAGAATGAAAAAACTTTTGTAAATTGAGAAACTTAATTATTTTTATTTAAAAAAAGAAAAGATAGAAACGTAATTTTAAAATGTTTAATTATTGAAGCACTATAAATACACAGTCTTTTCATTCAGTAAATTAAATTAGTTAATAATAAAGTATGTAATAAATGTTTTTCATTTAAAATATATTTTCATTGTCACTCGTACTCATTTTTTGTATAAATGGACATGTTTTATTTTCGTCATAACTTTCTTTTTGTTTACACTGATCAAAAATTTTTTATTAGTATTATTTAAAATAATCATTGAGAAATTGTCAAATTATCATGAAGAAGAGCCATGGGTACTTGTGTTTAAGTGGAGGGACTTAGAAATGTGAATATAAAATCGAGAGGAAACTTGAAATGCGGTTTCTAAATTAACCATATCAGATGTGATCGCATCTACCCACTGGCTCTTCACTATTTTCTCCCGTTCACCCAAAATACCGGTAGCCTATCGAGCGTCTCGTAACAATTGAACCCGTAATAGAATCACATTCGTTCTTATTACCTGTCGAGATTGGTCACACTAGTGACAGGCACAATAGTACCCCATATCTTTCACTTTGTTCTTTTTTTATTTCATTTACCTGTTAGATATATTCTGTATCCTTTTTCAAATTATTCATTACATATTTACGCTTTTTATTATATTAATTTCAAACCTTTCATTGATGTCTATTCAATTTGTTTTTATTTGTGTAGTTCACCAGGTTGTATCATTGTACTTTCATTGTGATCTTGAATATACATAAATACAGTATTATGTTTTTATCCTGATATTTAATTTCTATAAACAATTATAAATTAGAATAATTAAATTATCGTTTTCGCTTTGAATTATTGTATCAATTACACAAAAAACTCATTTATTTTATATAAATTTTATTAAGTCATAATTTATTTATACAATTTATTTATAATTATATTTTTACACCTTACAAGTAATTAATTCAAGTCAGTAGCTAGTTAAAATGCTTTTCAGTCGCCCTTGTCGAACCAATATTTATTTATCTAAGCAATTACTTTTTTATACTACCTGTATTCCTCTTACACTGCCCCCCAATCTCCCTCATTCCGACTTTTTTAATGGACAAATCAAGAGTCCTTAAGCTTCCTCGTGGATAAATGCTACGACTCGCGTCCACTATTCTCGGTAAGGTCTTGTTGAGCGTTCCGCCGCCTTTACGCTCTTATATGTCCTGTACAACGACGACTTTTTTCGCACTCTGTCAACTAAATCTCTACCTTCTCCACTTTGTATTTAAGCAATGTTACGGGATGTTACAACAAGCCCAATCTTTTTCATTCTAATTGATTTTTTCCTGGCACATAGAAAACTAAAATTACGATTCATTTCGATTTATATGGCCACTTTTAAAAATGAACTTCTATAGTTCACTTTACAATAACCATTGCAACCACAAAAAAGTTTTATTTTGTATAAAAAATATGGAAAAATAGCCATTAAACTTTCACAATTTCAGTCTAGCCTTGTAAAAAGTATGTTCAAATATTTTTTGCTAATCATTTTTATTTAAAATTTTTAAGTAAAAGATGTTTTTTTTTTAATCAGGCTAACTGTTGCTTAAATATTCGTTTAAAATGAAAAGGTTATAAAATATGATTGTCTATCCATTTACAATTGAACCCATAGGATGAATGAAAAGTGTAAAAAAATTATAAGTTTGTTAAAAAATCATGTGACGTAAATCCAATTTTTTCAATAATAAACGGATCTTTTATAATTTAATATTTTTAGGACTATAGGGCAATGCCAAATCTGAAATATAATTACAGACAAACATTTGTAAATGAAACAACTGTTCACATATTAACATCTTATAAAAGTCGTAAATCTCAACTCGAGCCGTTATTCGTAAAATCTGTTATTTCTTATTTCAAAGTAATATAGCACATAGTGCAAAAAAGATACTCATTTTTTTGAACATTTAAATCTTTAAATGACGATTGGGTTTTTTATATATACTTGCTAACACAACATATTCTTGTAAAGTAATCAACTAAACTAGTAAGTAAACGGTTTAAGAAACTACTCTTTAATTTGTCGTTAAGATTTCGATGCTCGCGAGAATTATTGTAATTGGCACAATTAATATTAACTAGATTTATTCCTATAAGTTTATTGCAATGTCGACATTGTTATTTGCTACCTTGTAAATAATATTTGATAGGTATAAAATGTAAAGATTAAGAGCATACATGATTTAATGATTTAATGAATCACTAATAATACAGTATGTAATCTTTAGTTGTTAAATTGACACTAATTGTTAATCGGTACGATAACATTTTATTTATATAAATCGAGCTTTATTACCAATTTTTAATAGAATAAGTATTGTTACATTTAAAATAAGTTATTTTGCTTTAAATAATTTAATAACTTTGTATACTCTTTTTAAGTACCTCTTACAAAAAGAAAGTACGTGAAATAACTTTTTATAAATATGTGTTCTTTCCTAGCTACGTGCAATTTTAGAAAAAAATACGTTTCTACGAACTTCGGTAAAATAGAAAAGTCAGATTTAAAGTTGACTTTTTTTTCAAAAAGTATTCATTATATTGTTTCTGATCTAGAAAGGTATATAGACGAAATCACATTTCTATAGAACCAAAAAGTATACATAATAACGTATTTTTTACAGATCACTAATGGCATTGAAGAATTGGTAAGGTACATGAACTAAAACTTGTACCTTGTAAATACGTATGCATTAGACAGATTGACTATTCTAAAAATTCGCGAATCTCGGGAATAATGCAGAGAAGTACGATATATACTTTATTTAGGCTATTTTAGCATAGATTGACAGATTACAGGTGTATGTATATGTGCCAGTATCCAAATTTTCTAGTAGCCACAACTAGAAATGCCCACGATGGTCTTTCTCACTCTTTCTTTTTCTGTCTTTATTTATGTTTCTTCCTCTCTCTCTCTCTCTTTCTTCTCTTTTCTTACAATCTTTCTCTCTTACTTTATGTTTCTCTCAGGATCGGTAGTGAAGTCTTCATGGTGTCATAGTCCAGACATATAAAGATTCTCCTTCAGAAGTAGCTTCATTATGTGCAACTGTACAACATGCGCCACCGAATTAATTTCTAGAATCGTGCAAAAGACTAACACTAACACATTCAGACCTGCACATCAGCGAACTGAAAATTTAGCTCATGCCCAGTTACCGTCCTTAAATTTTCTAGCACCCAGCCAACAGATACTACTATTTGCTACGTCACCAAGGTAAATCCGAAGCATGATCCTGCTGCATGTGTCCCGTCCCGGCATTCAGGGTCACCGACTCCGGTTCTGGTGAGGCCGCTTCTTGCCACTGAGTTGTCACGGTCCGCATGTAACTGAGGGAGACTGGAATTAAAGAAGCGAGTAGCAAGCGAATATTGATGTACAATACATTCTACTATTATTAATATAAAAAAATTGTTTTGTATGGAGAATGAAGTAGATGATGTTGAAGGAGACTATGAAATGATTATGGCTAAAAAGTTAATAATTTGTACGAGCGGTATGAAGCTCATACAAAAAATAAAAATCTTTGTAATTTAAATAAAAAATTCAGACTTTAAGTTAAGAATTTTCTTATATTAAAATTAAGTCGTAAAAATAAAAAAATTTGTTTGCGGTAAGATAAAATTTAAAATCTAAAAGAACAAAAAAAGAAAGGTACAAATGAGTAAAATGTAAGAGTTCTAACAATAATTAATTCTTACAATATGATGTAATAGTATTAAGATACTAAAAATCATGCTAAAAAGCATTTTCAATGACTGAAAGGTTGTATAAGGCAGAATAATAACACAAGTTTCAGATAAACAAATACAGTATTGCACTTTTAAAAATTATAGTTTATAATCAAAATTCTAAGGTAAACAAAATACGCTATTCTAAAAATTTTATACTTTTTAAAAAAATAGAATAAAATTTTCTAGGTAAATAATATTCTTAATATATTCAGCTACATTATAAAACTTTAACAATAAATAATTTTGATAAATAAACATATATCATGTAATATTTGCTTAAAAATAATCACATTTATCAATAAAATAGGTAAAATTAGTAGAATCAAAAATTTTGATATTTTGCAGTTCCTATTTAATTATACAATTGAATTCAAAGATAAAAATTATTTTTAAAAAAACTGTAAATTAATTAATATTATTAAATTAATTTATTACCGATGCTCTATAGTATTATTTACTAAAAACTATTATTTTAATTAACTGAATAAATGAAACATAATAACTTATCAATAAAAAATTTTAAATTGTCATCATATAAGTTACATTAAAAATTATTTGTGTTTTAGTAATGTCATAATAAATTCTAAAAGTGTTTTAAAATATTTATAATTAATATTAAATATACATACATTCAATAAAATATAAAAATATGTATTTTACTATTATATTAATACATAGATTTTTTATTTGAATTGTCAATATAAAGTTTTAGTAAAAGTATTAATCGGAACCACAAAAAATAATGCATATAACATTAAATTTTAAGATAATGAAAATATTATCTATAAAAGCGCGAAATTTATAAAATCTATATTATAAGTAATATGCAAAAAATTCTATTAATAAAATTTTCTTATGTCCATCAACTTAGTTCATTTGAAATATTTTAAATTCAATTTTATTACAAAATAGAATTACATTTACTTTTTTTAAAAAGGTGTATTTACAAAAATTTAAAGAGAATGTTTTCTGTGTGTGTAAAAATCTCTTTTTTCCATCCATTTTTTCCATTCATTTTTGGCCTACTTATTCTATTTGTGATCTACTTAAGTTCCTGCAGTTTTCTTTTTAATAAAAGTTTTAATAAAAGTTTAATAACGATTACTATTACGGGAAATTGAATCAACTGAAGCGTTTATTTAAGAATTCTGCCTCAGTATCCTGCCAGTTATTAATTACGTAGTCAGAACACCATAATTTCTATTGTTAGAGATGTTCAAATGATCTGAAAAAATCTTTTATTAAAAATTTATATTTAAAAATATCAAAAACTGATATCTAATTTAGTTGCTAAATTTTTCCGTTATTTAATCGTAATTACTTAAAGTTGATTAATGCCAGATTAAAGTTTTTTTGTTAAATATCTCCTTAGAATTTAAGTAACATAATTAATTTAATGCTCATAAAAGAAATATTTATTGAAGTCCGTAAGTTACATTTTAATATAAGTTTAATTTTCCTTCAATCAAATGTAATTGTTGAAATATTTAATTAAATAAACGTAAATATTTGAACAGCATGGCTTATCAAATTAATAAATACATATATACATATATATATAATAGTTAGTATTAAAAAATTTTATTAATATGAATAATAAATATATTTTGACAATACTGACTTGACATTGGCTTGACAAGAGAACTATTAAATTGTGATGTTATTTCAACATATTTTGTTTACTACTACATAATTATAAAATTATTTAACAAGAAATACATATACAGCTAAAATTCGTAAAATAATACATATTTCATAAATCTGCACAAATACAGACTTCACTGAGAAATATTACTAGATAATATGTGGTTAATTTCAGGTACATTACTGTACATAAAAACTGATTTTAATTATATTTTTTTTATCTTTTAATAAACGTTAATATGAGAAATAAACATGTATATTTTAATATAATTTTTATTTTTTTTTTAATAAATTTTCATAATAAAACTCTAAAATTATAGTGTGTAGTTAATTTAAAATTTTGGATATAAATATATTTGTTTTTTTTAAATTGAAAATTTACGTGATTATAATACAAGAATTATAAAAAGTTACGAAATTTAAATATTAGCGTATACTATGTCTAATAAATCAACAAAATTTAAATATTTTGATATATCATATAATAATATTTATTCAAAAGCTTATTAAGGCTATTGTTGAAAAGAAATTTTCATCATATTCAAGAGATTTAAGTATCAATCTGAATCCAGCATAAGCACAATTTGTCCCCCAAGGTTTTAGAAAGAAAGATAAATCTACAAAGTGACTAAAACTCAACAAAATTACTTATTAAGACTTTTTTCAAAAGGGTAGATAATTCAGGGTCCCAGAGAATCGAAGAGAAAGAATGGGAGACTTGTTCCTCATCTTGTTGTTTCTTCCTTACAATCCACTCCCATTCTTTCTCTCCCCTTTTCCATATTTCGATATCTCATTCTCTCTCTTTCTATCTCTCTATCTCTATCTCTCTCTTTCTATTTCTTCTTCGTTCTCTCTTTTTTCACTCTCTCATTTTTATTTCTTCCTATTTTTTTGTCTATCCTTCTTTCTTTCTCCGTTTCTGGCCTCTCTCACTCTGTCTCTCTCTGTTTTGTAAACAAAATTGGAGGAAGGAGTTCCCCTTGTTTTATAATGCAGATGATAAAAGTGGTTCTTTTTAAATACTCACATATCTGCCTACTAAACAACCAAAATGGATAGTTGATTAGCTACATATATATCTATAACTAGAAGTACATACTCATTTACCTGTCTTCTTACGATAAAAAATCTTTTCATTTTCTTATCAATTTATTTAGTTTTATTTCTTTTGATAAACATAAATCTAAAGTTTACTTGTTAAAATTTAATTCATGCATTCAAATCTTAAGAAAGTTATTCTAAATTTTTGTTATTTTTGGTTGTTTGAGTTTATTATTGTCAAAAAACTATTTTAAATTCTTCTTAAAAATTTTATAATTTTAGTTTGTTAGGTTTTTAAAATATTTAACGACCTAAAAACTTATAATAAATCTTGATTAATAAATTATTATAAAAAAAATTGAAATTTGAATTACGATCGTAACAGCATAAAACAAGCAATTTTATAATAAACGCTCTAGTTTTGTCCTTTGTCAAATTATAAAAATATATAATATTATGTATTTTTATAATTTTTTAATTAAAAACGTAATACAAAACTTTATTAGAATGGTAATGATGACAAATCCTACTTTTTATGTTACAGATATGATGAGAGGCACTACGCTTTCGAAAGGTACAGTTCCTGACCTTATGCTTCTATAATTATTTTATAATAAATTATAAATATATTATTATAAAACTCTACTAAAAAACTATAATTTAATTATTGCACAATGACATTAAGCAAAATATTTAATTTTTTAATTTGTTATTCTATTTATAAAAAAATTTTTTCTTTTTTAATTATATTCTAATTGAGGAATGATC
This sequence comes from Kradibia gibbosae, assembly GCA_018907135.1. Lineage (NCBI taxonomy): Eukaryota > Metazoa > Arthropoda > Insecta > Hymenoptera > Agaonidae > Kradibia > Kradibia gibbosae. The sequence goes on from JACCHX010000001.1 coordinate 37,325,991, forward strand.
AATACATTGCAACAAATAATGCTTTATAACTGTGCTTAAAATTTTTTAAATTTTATTATGTATTTTTCATGTATAATTAAATATATTGGACTGATTATAATTTACAAATCTGATTTTTCATATATTTTCTCCAGTTTTTAAATAAATTTATGAATAAGTAACCTATTTCATTTGAATGATTATAATTACATAATTTTCTTCTATTATTAAATTATTATTACATTATTATTTAATTAAACTAAACTTTTTAAAATTTGTTTTAAAAATACGTACACTTTTAATAACTAACTTTGAAAATGTTATCTTAAAATAATTGATAAAATTTAATTAAGTACACATCAAAATGTATATGCCATAATAACCTACTAAATTATTGTTGAAATAATATATTTATTCTAAATAAATGTAAAATAAAATGTAGAATAATATATAGAATATTTTCAGTAAATAGATTTTTAGTTTTTATTTGAATAATATGTGCATCTAATTGTTATAGTATATTAAGATGGATCAAAAAGTCACTTTGACGAAGAAATAAATTACAGTTTGAAAAAGAAAAGAGATAAAGATATAATTCACTATTTTATCTTACCCACCTCTTCTTTGACTTAAGAATTATTTACATGTACAAATCTACCTTTTTACCAAGGTAAGCCATGTTTGGGCAGCTAAAGTAGGTAACTACCCTTTTCGATCATATATATGTACATATATTTTAGTTACATACGTTTATAATATATATATATATTATATATATATAATGTGAGTAATTTAAATGAGTGTAATATTTTCATTAAAAAAAGATATGATGAAATAGGAAAGCTAATTTTGCATGTCACAAGCATTAATTTTTATTAGTATATTATATTAGTTTTTTTAATAAAAATGAATAAATCTGCTAACTGTTATAGAAAATTTGAATAATATATGATATTCTATAATAAATATTTAGTTATAATATGTTTAAGAAAATTTGTATGGGTGGTTTCTTTAAAATTTAAATTAGACGTAGGTATATATTGAATGCAAGAAATTTTATTTGATCAACATAGCTCTATATTTAAACAATATAACGATTAATAATTGTAAATAATATTTTATTTTTATTAAATATTTGATTTATGTACAAAAGTGAATAATGATATAAAATTTTTAATACAACGAAATGGCAGTGACCAATTTCATTATGAAACAAAAACATAATGGTACGTAATTTTTATTTGAATATTAAAGATTTTTATTTCATTTAATGTTTTAATGAGTTTATTAACAGTGGTGTTATGAAAATGATTTGGTACTCCAAATTTAGTATTACAAATGTCATTTTGCGACTCTTATTATTTTCAAATAACTAACTATCCATACAAAAAATTTTAGTTTCACAATTTGAATTAAACAATAATGTATCTTTTAAGTGCAAAAAATAAAATTAATCGTTTCTTTAGAATAACTGCATCGAAAACATTCAAATATAACAAGTCACTGAAGCCAATAGGGCCAATAGCCAGTTTTGATCATTATGTAATAAACAATGACCCTTGTAGAGTTAATTTTGTGAGAATGTCCTACATAGTATAAGGAAAATCAAATGAACAATGCAATTTTTTATCAGTGTGTCAATACTTACTAGCTAAACAGAACAATAATATTAATTAAGAACCAATCTTAAAAAGCCAATTCTATTGGTTTACAAATAAATATAATAGAACCTCTAGGAAGCATAATTTCCTTTTCTATGTATAGGAAGAAAAATTGTATTTTTTCTAGAAACATTAACCTATTTTCATGTACTTATATGTAATTTTAATAAAGCACTCAGATTATTATACGTAACTTAAATTATAGAAAGTTTAAATGTTAATCAATATTTTAATATTGTGTTAGAGAAAATGAAGTAACTTATCAAAAAATGTGATTGTTTATATCATTACATATCTCATCATATATTTATAAATATATAAATTCTTCTTATCTATAAAGTAAAAAAATGCAAACTGAAAAATTAATATATATGTAATTCGTAATACTTTATTAGTAATTTTTCATTTTTAATTTTAGTTATAGTTTTATAAAGTCCGAAATATAAATAAAATTTTTGAGTTTTACATTGACAATAAATATGTATTATCAACATTAACTTTTAGTTGAATTCATCACATACTCAATTTGAAAACGTGATTTTATCGAGTCATCTGACATTACGCATATCAATGAACCATAAGCTCATTAACTATTGAAATATTTTTCTCCTTGTTTAATAGTGAAATTTTATTTATATAAGCATATTATTACAAAAAAGGAATATTTCCGAATAAATTTTCCAGTTTTATTAGAAGTATATGAAATAATACCTGCTTCTATTATTTTCCGACCTGAAATGACAAGCAAAACTTTGAATGAAAAAAGTCGAGTGTCATTGAAAGAATATTAAGTAGTAATATACTAAAAATTACATAAACATAATACTGTGCTATTAAAAAAGTCTATCAAAGAACTTTTATTACATAAAATTTCGAGGAAAATGAAAATGAAATTTGTCTAAATCTCCATCAATCGTAGCAACTGCTCTTAGCTGTATCTATACCTCACAATGCTTTCCTCCTTCCTCCTCTCTTGCCGCTCGCTCACTCTTTCTTTTTCTCTCTCGTTATGCGACGCTTTGTCTGTCTCCGGCTACCCTTCCTTGATTGTTTTTGTGATGCAAACGGTCGCTCGCATCATTACCCGATGATTCGGTGCAGCCACAAAATTCCTTGAATGCAAATTACGGGAGCAAGAAAATAAAGAGGGAGAAACGCTGCTACTGATCGAATAGTTCGAGTAAATGCAGTGCCTTAGGTAAGTGCGAAAGGCTTCTACAGCTCAGAATGTTTAAAGACATAGTAGTCTTTTGCTCTCAATTTTCTGCAACGAAAGATGGGATAAGGACAGGAGTTCTATTTCTCTTTCTTAGCGAGAACCCCGCAGTCCGTGAGTTGAAGAGGAGAGAGAAAGAGGAGAAGAATAAAGAGCGCGAGTGAATAAGACCAGACGGGTCTTTTAAAAGGCATTTCAAATCAGCGTGTCTTGAAAGAATCTTATAGTGACGCGGCGGATAAAGGAATTCCACCGTACATCGCGCATCTTATTTCTCTCTCTCCTCTCTGTCTCTTTTTAATTCTCTATATTTCTTCTTACTCTCTCTCTCTCTTTCCTCTTTCTTGCCTTCTTTCGCATTTTCTCTTTCACTTTATCTTCTGTTTCCCTTCCTCACACTCACTGTACTAGAATCTTTTTACTTTAGTTGTTTTCATTACTTTTCTTTTCGTTTTACTGAATCTCCTCAACGAAGCTTGGAAATCTATCGATGATCTACTGATATATCCATTTTATATCGTTCGATCGATGATTGAGATCGTTGATTTTATAACATACTATTATTGTATAAATATAAAATATATTTCAAAGTTAAAACAAATTGTTTCTTAAGTAGCCTTACAAAAAAAATACTTTTTTAATTCAAATTTTTTAAATAGCAATATAAAACGATAAACGTATTTGAAAGGTATACGAAGGAAATAATAATATTTTTTAATTTTATTTTTAATATCAATAGCTATGACGTATTCGTAATTAAAAATTAGTCAAGATTTAATGTAATTTTTAAGCTTCAAAAGCCAGAGTATTAAAAAATTAAGGTTTTTATATCATAATAATCCAATGGATAAATTTGGAGGGATAAAACGTTTTTTACTTGGCCTTCGAAAAAGGATAAGGAAATTTTTTTAGAAGTATCCCTATTCCTAAAAAAATCCCATTCCCTTTTGACCAAGACACTTAAGAGTCATAATAAACGCTTTAATCCATCCTATGTTCGGGCATGTATTCCTACAGTTCGCCTGGTCGCCAATAAAAAATTTAAAAATCTAGGAAAATCGTTGGGCTGTGACAGTTCAATACATTTTAAATGCGTTACGGCGCATTTGTGGGCTGCGCTACTACAGCAGTTGTGATAAACAATAGCAAAATTGAGAGAAAAAACACCACCCTCGCCCGCTATACACACGCACGCCACTTGAAGAGAAAAAAGGACACAGACACGGTCGCTCACTCACGACTCCCTAACATAGCCCCGTTATTTATCGTCAGATTTATGGAATAAATGAGTGGCACGAAGCGATTCTCTCTGAAAGCCTTACTGAAATAAAAAGCTCGGGGACAGCCGTAGGGCAAGAAAGAAAGGCGAATAAACAGGTTTCTTTTCTCTCTTTCACTCTCCCTGTCTTTCTATCTTTCTTTCACTCTTCCTATGTCTACTTCCATCCCTTTCTTTCTCTCCCTTTTTTTATTTTTGTCATTTTCTTCATATATTTATGGATGAAAAATTGATTTTACTCATATAAATGCTCTTACAGAAATTTGGAATTCGATCATTTATTGTCTCTACTCTTTTTTAATTGTTTTTTAATAGACCGTGAATAGTTAGATATCAAATCATAAAAAAATTCTTCATTTATAAAAAGAGATTTTACGACTTAGAATAAAATACAAAAAAATTAAAGAAATTCAAAATAATAATTATATTAATATTAATATTAAAAACATTAAAATCAAAATATATATTAATTATAAATATATTTATGGTTAATAAAAAAATTTTGATAAAAAATTAAAAGAATATGATTATTTATTTAGTTAAATTCATTTTTATATATTAGGTTAGATACAAAGAAATAATTTTAAAAAATATATAAAATTTATATTGCTATTTCTTTTACTTTCATGTATAAGTAAACCGTCGACTATAAATTTATGTATAATAAATGTAAATTTAAGTTTCTAAATAAATTTAAAAACTCATTTTATTTCGGATATTAGGAAGTACAATTTATTTATTAGTTGAGTTATCAACAAAAATGTTTAAAATAAAAATTTGATATAAGTATTTACATTTTGCTTAAATAAATTTTTTATAACTAAAATTTGTTTTGTTTCAAAACATTAAGTTTAATCAATTTAAATGGGTAATGAAATTGATTTTTAAATAAGTCTTTTCCAAATTATGAATTTTTTAATTTTTTTTAATCTCTGTTCTATGTATGTAATATTTTGAATTAAATTAAATATATTATAATATTAAACAATTGTAAAAGTGATTATAATAAATTATAAATTTAAATATTAATAAAATATTTTATAATGTATTAACAATATTTTTAAATATTCTTCATTATTTATTAGTATCATTAAGGACATCAAATAATCGTGTAGGATTTAGATACTTTGGAAAAATTAATACATAATAGTAAAGGATCTATGTAATATCTATATAATATTTCATACATTTACATATTTTAAATACATTTTTTTTTTAATTTAATTGAAAATCAAGAATAAATAGTCAACATTATGATTAAAAATATCATCAGTTTTAAATTTGACTGCATATTAATTTAAGATTTATAATCGAATAGAAGTCAATTCTTTTGACTCGTTTTTTATATCGTACATTTTATATCGAAATCTGATGCGTATGGAACAGAAGTCAGAAAGGGTGAGAAACTGCTAATCTGCATCGATAGATTGCTTTGAAAATTTATAGGAAAATTCGTCGATAATACGAGTTCCAAGGGCCACCAATTCGATGAATACATTTGGTTACTTTAATTGCAGAGTAATCCTCTGGGTACTCGTTTCAAACATTGATTAGTCTATAGATTGAGAAATATGGAGATTGTGAATCGTCTTCTGAACGGTTCGCTACTCTTAGCCAATATTCAAATTATTTTTATTTCACATGGCGCTATTTCTTAGTTTTGATTCACTTGTTCAACTAGAGATAATGTAACATGTTTTGAGATACTTAAATTTATACAATCGTACAAAATCTTACTACTTACTGCACTAATACAAAATCAGAATCTGTGAATTTTAAATGTTTCCATCATCACAATTAGCTATCCATTGTGTAATTATTTAAATTGAATACTACAATTAAAATTTATTTATATAAAATATCTTATATATTTTTATATTAAATTAATAAATAATTTTTATTTCGGCAATATATCATTTTTTTTAAATGAGTGTTGTATATAATTATAAACTATATTACTAATAATTTTACTAATAGTTTTTTCGCAATAATGAAAACATTTATATTAATAATACATAAAACTTAATTAATTACTTAGTATACATAATTTACTTAGTATCTAAACAAATTAGATAAATATTTAACAATTTAACTCAAATCAAACAAGTAAAGTGTATACTCATTTTAAACAAAGCAAAATATTTTCTTTTAATTTAGGTTCTACGTAAATAATCGATTTGTCGTATAATTTGCTCAAGGAATATTGTACTTGAATGTATTTTAAAAATTCACTCAAAAATGCTATGAATAATGGTTTTGCGTGTGACAAAATCTTTGTCATAAAATGGAAACAAATTCTGATGTACAAACAAATAAAGTATTGATTTTAATCAATTCGATGTAATTTGGCATTAAATTTAGATAATCGATTATTGTGTTATAAGTAAGTCGTCATTTTTAAATATTATTTTAGTTTTAAACGAATATGCTAAATAAACGTCTGCCCATAATACTAAGTCATGTGTATCAAGATTTCTACGTTTATGACATGCACATAGATAAAGGCACTTCGATGCATTAAATGGAGAAAGTTATTTTTTTGAGCAATTGGATATAAAACTAACTATTTGAATACTTCATTATCTTTTATATATTATCATTAATCTTTAAAATTATTATTTTATTATTAAAAAAAAAAATTTTTGAAACGTTTCATGTATTGCATAGTGTTCAGTTTAAAATATTATTTTTAACATTCATGCAACTATTTGATAATTTTAAAAGAAATTATGAAAAATATCTTTTAGAAAAATATAAAAAAATATAATATAAAATACTATATATGATTCAATTTAAAAAAAAAAGATAAATTTCAATGATTGCCCAGTCATCAGTGAATAAAATATCTTTAATTAGTATATCAAATATCTAGCTCATATATTTATTATAATTTTCAGATTGGCTTAGAATAGCTTTAAGAATAATCTTAGAATGATAATTTAAAATAAAACATATAATATAAAAATATAATATAAATAATATGATAATCCTTGAATGTTATTAATCATTTTCACAAAAATATTAGAGAACATGATTTTTTGTAAATTAATACTAAGATCACGACACAAAAATCATTTGAATATTATTAACTTATTCTATAAAGCTTCTTTGTAGTATCATACTTATTAATAAGAAAATCAAATAGGGTATAAAAAAGTAAAAGAAAAAAATGTGTGACAACCTTACGAAAAAGAATTTGATGAACAACGTTGGTATAAGACGGGAGTAGCTGAAGAGGGGGTAGGAAAGAAGCAAAGTAATCCGACCTTGAAGGGATTACAGGGCGAGTCATAAGCCCGAGTTATGGAGAGAAGGAAGCTTTTATAGTGTTTTTATGTCATCTATGCACACGATTTGGCCATCGTCTTATAAGATGTAGGAAGTAAAAAAAAAAGAAGTTGCGCTTGAGTCAATTTTTATTTTACGTGTACTCTTCGTCGCTTAAGCAAATTAAAGAATCATCTAGTTCGGTCATACGAGTGTCAGTACTTCGCCTAAATATTTAACGGAGAACCGTGGCACTCCCGAGAGACCACGAATATTCTTCCACTTATTTCCAATGTCGCGTGAGAATAAAGAACATAATTTATTCCTTGATTTCTTTTTTGCCCCTTCTTCTCGCGACAAATATGTATAACCATGTATATTACCACTCCTGGTACCCTAGGAAAATTATCTTTAAATAATTAAGTAGAATTTAGAAGTATACTCATGCTTTATCAACGTTTTATAAAAGCTGGATTTCGTTCGGGAATGTGAGTTTGCAACATATGAGCTGTTTCTCATATTTATTTAACAGCCACTACTGCATTTTTATTGCGAAACCCATCACTATATGCCAATAAAACCATATCATCATTTGTGAGTTACGATGTTTATGTAATAAAAAATCAGGCTTAAAATGATTGGTTTATGGAAACAAAAAAAATCAAATCTTAGTGGTTAGCATTATGGCTTCATCAAATAGAAATTATCCTATAAAAATTAAACATAGCACTGTACCATAGTAATTAGGTAAATAATAATATTTTTTAACGAGTAATCTAATTAAAAAATTAAAAAACATAAAGTCAGCAATTCGAGAATTTAAGAATAGCATTATTATTTTACTGTATACTTTAGTCAGAGTCAAAAAGTTTTTTTCACTCTTTAACTCTAATCATAAACAGTTAAAACACCGATAAAAAATGAAATAAATAAAAGTCAGTTGATATATGCCGAATTTATAAACATTATTACAATACAAAATTTTTATAATTATAAAAAAAAATTGTACAATGAATTCAATACAATCAATTTCTGATTGAAAGTCGTATCAACTAATTATTGAACTACATCGCTAAGTTATTTTTAGTGGATATAATTTAATTTACAATGTGATCCTATAAAATTTTAAAAATATTACTATTTTTATTAGAAGCATTACTATTAATCACAGCGTAATGTTATTAAAAAAATTGTATTACAATAAAAATTTGAGCATTTAGATTTATTTCATTGTGAAAAAAATGATTAAATTTTATATTAAAAAATTATAATTATAATAAAACTACTGCTATTTTGTATTAAATGGATTGATATTTATGAATAAATACATATAAATATTAATAAACAATAAGAAAGATACATTAATAATAAATGATTAATTCTACTATATTATTTCCCGGTCAACACTTTACTATTATAAAAATTCGTGCGACCGGCACAAACGTTAAACTGCACGAAATACATCTACCATTAATAGAAAGAAAAAGCAACTAAGCAAGCATGTGCTCTTAAAAATTAGAAGAGGACGAACTACAATTTCTCGAGAACGTTTTATTTCTGTTTTTTCTCTGTTTCTTTTGATAGCTCATTATCAATATCAAAGTAACATAAAGCAAGTTAAGCATATTTAAAAGCTGCATATAAATAAGTTTATTAAATTTACAGATGAAAATGATGATACAGAGAATAAATTTATAAAAATAATAACCATAGTTATACAAAAAAACAAGAGTGTGACAAAAATGGAATAAAAAACAAACTAATATTAGTATGCAATTGGTTGATTGATTTAAATTTATTACATCTAAGACAATATAGTATTCATAAGATATAAAAAGTATTCATACCAACAATACTCTGACATCGTACTAAAATAACATTTTAACTTTTCGTGCGGAACAAAAGCAATTTTAATTCTATACTTTCTTAAAAAATAATGTAGTTTTATAGTCAGTAGCATTTAAGAAAATAATGCAATTTTAAAAAATACTTGAATTATAGTATATATATTTCATATAAAGCTATAGACTATTAATTGAATAAGTGTTGCTATTCCAGGAGGATAATAATACATATTTGCAAATTAAAAAATAAAAATGAAATAAAAATTCAAGTAAAAAAAATTAAAATACATTGATTTTAAAAAATGTAAATGTGGGTTATTAATATGTGTTATATTATGGGTAAGCTTGATGAAAAAATAATAAGTATACTTTCGATTCATCTAATTAATTATTATCTTAATATTTAATAACTTAAAATTCAAAGACTCTTAAAGAAATAAACGCACGTTGCTATACTGTACGAGAAATTGATTACTAAAAAAAATTAATTCTGTACATAATTAATTGGATTTGTACTATATGGTCTGCAAGATGAAAAACAATGTGACGTATTAGTAAATTTTATTGAATGTGATGAAAGTAACAGGGTACGTCAATAATCTTTTTTTCTTATAATAATAGTTTTTCTTGGGCTACTTTCAATACTGCATCGTATTATAAGACAATTTGTCTTCTAAGTCACTTATACGGTTCTTAAATTACTATTACTACAATTATAATATAATCAATTAATAATTTTTTTGCTTTATTAACATTGTAACTAGTTTTTTTTCTTTAAAATTGGTTGTAATTTATGTATTCTATTCTTGTAACAATATCGTTTGAATAACTAAATGGCGGTGTCTATTTAAATATTGGTAACTAATTTTTATTATAATGATAATAAAAAATAAATTTTAATTAATTTAATAATCAAGAATCAAAAAACTTTTAATAAATTGAACAGCTTATTGAAAAATTAATTATTAATATTTCTTACTGTACAAATTATATTTTTACGCATTTTAAAAAAAATAATAAGTTTAGAAGTCTAATTATTAATATGAAAGTATATATTTTACACAAATTTTTGCAAAAATTAATTTCTATGAAATTGGTTAAAAAACATATAATACAGTAATTTTATTATTACAAATTGTATACAATACATATAGATGTTACATATGTTGTTACAAAAATTAATAAATTGTTATTCAAAATAAATTTTAATGTAAATAATTGAATTCATGAAAAGCATTTGTATTACAATCATTATTTTTATAATATATAGGAAGATATAAATATGTAAATTATTATAATGATAATATATAGTAAAGAAAATATGTGGTTTATCGAATAAAAGATTCCATAAATAATCAATTGGTTTTTCCTTTGATTAATGAATCTTGGTTTTTTATTGCAACGTACAACATTTTGATAAAAAAAAATACCTTAGCAACTGACCAAATGCACTCTTGAATCCACCTGTTTAAGTAAAGAAAAAGAAATGGTGTGAATATGCACGTGCCGAATATGTTGGTAGGGTCGAAGGGAATTGAATCATCCTTAGATGTATCTCACTACGAGCCCTTTGGGGCTCGGTTCTTTGAAAGAATAGCGCGGGGTCAACGGATGCCACGACGTTGCTCGCTTATTGCTCCCCGAGTGGCCGCAAAACGAAGTTTGATCAAATTCCACTATAAGCGCAGATATAAAGCTGACCGTCAGGGCTCACTGTGTCCATCTCCCTCCTGCTGCTTGTGCTTCGCGCAAGCCCTTTATGGGCTCGGGACCGCGATAAATGATTCATCCCCTACTTATGATACCCGATGCGATAGGACACGGTGCGATACAAGCCAGGGCTCATCTTACCTCTTCTCGTCCACAGAGCATCCATTATCATAATTATGGCAACGAGACTATTCCCGGCAACTGGCCTCTCTCCTTACCGACCCGGTTTCTCACATAATGCGGGTCGAATTTTTCAAGAATTTGCCGCTGCAACACAGGGAATGGGTTCTCTAACTTTCGGGGAGCATCAATTTTATATCTTCGGAGAGACTACCACAATAAAGTCTTTATTAAATTATCATTTAAGTTTTAGCTTTTTGACCGATCAATATACAATCATAACTACATCAATAATTTTTTTATTAAAATTATTAATGTTTTTAAATGTCTTTTCTATAAGGTATAATTAAGTGTCTTCAGAGTTATTTAAATTAGATTTATGTCGTCGTACAAATCAATTAAAAATTAAAACACAATAAAAAGTACTATTTACTTTTTAGTTTATTACTATTAGATATAATTCATTTTTGTACATCTTGCAAAGTTATAACTTATTTCAAATTTATAGTGATGTCGAATTAAAATTTATTTCATTTATTTAAAGAAAACAAAAAAATGAAATACATTACACTTAACTCTACCAATGCAAAATATAGAATTAGTATGAAACTTATATGCTATTATAATTAAGATAAAAATACATTTTTTTATGATGCATATAATTTTTATAAAAGTGAGTAAAAAAGAGTTAATTTTTTGTAATTTTTTGTAAGTTTATCACTGTTATAGTCCATCTTTATCTGTCTCTCACTGATTCTATATTTTTGTCTGACAAATGTTGATTTCGAAGTAGGTTCGAGAGAAATTTAGAGCTGTAGCGCTAAGTATAAAGTGGAAAATTGTACAACAAACCTGATCCATAAAAGCCAATACAACTCACTCTCAAGTACTATCAGCCCTCAAAAAAAACGTCTAAATGACGAACGGCTGCCACTTTATATGGAATATTGTTTTCAATAAAGGGCCACATCAATCAGACTTTGCGACCACGCTTTGGAATCACAATATTGAGCACAAGATGTCGAGAATGGGATCCACGGAGTGACCATCTACTTTGCATAATGATCTAATGAGGGGAGAAGAAACTCGCGGCCAATCGGACACCATGTTACATGAATCTCATCAAGAGTACGTATTCTACAACTGTAAAACATGATCTCGAAAGTTTCCGCAATTATGAAGGGATGGCACTCGAGGTTTTACAACTTTTATTGAACTGCTGTTTTTTCATTGCTCTCGCGTTCTATAAACCTTTTACAATATGCATATATTACTATTTATACTTTCTTCCTTATTAAGGATCTATATTACAATAATAATATAATTATTATAAAATATAATTATAATATATAATCATTATAATTAAATCTCTGCTAGAATCACTAATAATTATCAAGTGAACATTATATATATATTATATTTCTTTTTTGCTAAATCAATTTGTTCAATTTTCTGTGAACTAGTAAAATTAAATTTAAAATACGTAGAGCTCCATTTAAATTAATTATATTTACCGAAGTAGAAAATATTTTGTTGTTTAATGTAATACAGGTATGAAAAGTAAGTAATGTACAAATCTTAAAAACATTACTAATTTATGATTCAATAACTTTTTTCATTGTTACTCTTTTTATCTTCTGTACTTGTCAATAATAATACAATTGTAAATTATGCCTTACTAATTATACCTTTGAAAATTACAGACTTAAAAAAAATAAGGATAAATGCGAAAAGGATGAAAAGAGAGAGAGAGAGAGAGAGAGGGCATAACGTTATCTATACACAAACAGAAACTTTGTTCTCTCTTTGTGTATATACGTGTATGTGTGCGCATCTTAATCTAGTCGACGGTAATTTAAATGTCAAAGGAAATTATTTGATTATTTACAATGCAAATGAAATTGTTTAAGACGACGAACTAACTTGAGCGAAAAGGGCGGTGATGGAAAATGCGATACAGTGGCCTTGGAATAACTTTACTACGTTAATTGGATCAAGAAGTCGAATTGAGGAACGATCCTTTCCATCTGCGGTAACATCAAGTTCCCCTGGTTTTGCCTCAATTATGTCCTTTGGGACAGTTGCGTTACTTGTCACAATAATAATCATAAAGGCATCGCAATTGTATCTCATATGCACTCTCTCTCTATCTCTCTTGCATCTTAATTTTAGGGAATGATATCCAAGAAAATTCACAACCAGTAATTGTAAGCAATATAGGCAATATGTGTTGTAATTTACTATTTTTCACTTTTTTATATGGATAAATATATTTATTTTTTAATTTAAAAAAAATTGGTTTTCTTATTAAATATTTTTGGAGACATACAATAATTTTACTGAATATTACACAAGTTCATAGTATTACAATTCAATATTACAATGTTCATAGTATTTACCAATCTATTATTTATAATTATATATTTTTTACAAAAATCTGTAGTTCTTATAATAAAATATTATAATTTAATACAATATTACTTCATTACTTGATATTGTTGTTAAAGTCATTCATTATTCACGCATTTATCCTTGATTATAAAGAGTAATTAATGTATTGTATTTGAAAAAAATTATAAATATGCATAATTATATAGTCGTAGAAGCTATAAAAGTAATACATATTGTAAAAATGGTTAGCAATAATTTTTTAATACTATTTGCGTTATTATTTATGTACACTAAAAAGTTCAATAATAGTTAAAAAAAAGATTTATTTGAAAATGATTTCAGTTTTAATGAATCAGATTTACCATTAATGAATAAAATCGTAAGGACTTTTACGTACATAAACTTTCCAGATAGAGCACTCATATAATAAATTTACATATGGTACAGTTTAAAACTTTGTTTACTATTTCTTAATAATAACTTAGCAACGAGGTGATAAATTATTAAGATCTTTAACTGCTACATATCATTAAATCAAATGGCTCTAAATTAACATTCTTTTATATCTGAAGTAGCAAGAATAGTAGGCATTAACCTTAAAGAGTAATCAAGTTGAAGTACTTGTTATTGGATATAGATACAATCTGGGTTATAAGTATTAGTACTGTTCTCGGGATAATATTGTCTAGTATTATTCTAACTTGACTGTCATAAACGAAAGGAAATGAAAAGAGCTGCTTAATAGCTTATGTATGCAAATCCTCGATGTGGCAGATTGGAGAGAAAGTGCGAGAAATGAAACGCTTTCGCTCGATATAGGAGAATAGCACAGGATACGAGAATAAGTTGAAGGAAGTGTTAAAAGGGGTGCAACAGTTTCCCTCGTCCTCTCGTATCTCCTATCCGAGCTTCTACTGAGCTAATCCAAAAGGATTAACTTAGGGGACTTGAGAAGCGGTGACCATCTTAGATCGTCAAAATAATAACATCGGAACATTTTTTTATAACAATTTAGGCGAAATCCGCATCTATTTAACTAAATTTTTAAAAAATGTTTAATAAATTTAATTTTAGCATAATGCTTTTTTATTTATTTAATTGGATTTTAGTATATAACATTTCGTTAAAAACTTATATCCTACGTGAGTGAATATTTGAAAATGATATTGTTAGATTTAATGATAGATAAACAAAATTCTTTTAATTGATGTCTTATAATTTCAATGCTTATAAAAATATATCATGAACAAACATTTTTTAAGATATTTAAGAGAAATGGCTAATATAAAGATAATAAAACAGTAATATAAGAAAAATAATAATTATTAAAAGTATTATTAGTTCCATTGTCATAAAATTCGTTTGATAAATGTTATTTAAATATTATCTATATATCTGTTAATATATATTTAAATGTGTACTCTAATAAATACTTGACTTAAAAATGAAAATGGCGGAAGTTCATTGAATGACCGTTTTAATATATTCGTATAATTTTATATCGATATTAAGTTTTTGAAAATCTAGCTTTGACCTACGGTCTTCGATTGAATTTTAATAAACCTTCTTCTCAGTATTTTTCAAAACTTCAATACGAAAAAACGGAATACGATACTGATGAATGTATTCACGGACGCAGTGGGAACATTCCTCTACTTCGTTCCGCTCAACTGATTAATGTGCTAGCTATTACGAGTTCACATGACCCCTGCTAGCTACTCCAAAGACTACGAAAATAAAGCTTTTATGTTACAATGTCCCTTTCTACGCACTTTCTCAACCTTTATCATGATCGAGTCCCCTTGATCGAGTCCTTGCTTAACACGGGAAATAGAAAGAAGGTGCGGATATTCGCGCGAATGACAGTCGTTTTCAATATCTCTAGGTCATTCTCCCAGATTTTCTTTCTCGAGAATTCTCGGGGCAAAATGCCATTGTCAGTTATTCTTACATCAAAGTCTCAAATGCCTACTATAATGTACACAAAGTCTATCGTAGCATATATATAAGACATAAAGGTATAGTGAATGCCAAGAGTGGCGCTCTCTGGATTGAAAACGATCTTTTTGATGGAATTTTTTGTAGCTACCGATGGTATTAAAATCAGTACATTTTTCAATTCTATAAAAATATATTATAATAAGTATCAACCACATTTGTTAGATTTTTGTAAAAATTAAAAATCTAGCCTATATAATATCGCCACAATATTCTTAACATAATATTAATTAAAAACTCAATTTATAAGATTACTATGGATTATTATGATTATCAATTATTTTTATTATTATTATTATTATTATTATCATCATCTATTATGATTAAAATAAAAAACAATCACATATTAAATAAAACGGTATCACTGAAATATGTATTTTATATGTACAAAATATTTCTAGTGAACTTGGAATTAAAACTGATGGTATCATGTTTAAAAGAAAATTTATTTAAGAATTAATTAAAACAGTTTATTAAATTCATACAAAATAACTGTATTTTTTAATTTTAAGCCAATAGTAAATTTTTGTAACAAGAGTAGACATTCACATAAGCAAAATATTATTTAAAATATACAACTCTTCAGTATTTTATAATTCCGGAGTGTGTCATTCAAGTAGTTATTAAAATGACTAAATTAAGAGAATTACTACATTAATTACGAATGAACCCTAGATGTATAGTAAATATCACATGTGAAGATGAATCTATTACGCGCTCATTTTTGTTACTCTTTGTAGTATTAACTTCTAAAATACGTATATTAAACGTCTAAGCTTAGGTAAATATTTTCTAATAGAGCATTAAATCAATTTTTTTTATTGTTTATACAATAATATATCAATACAGATCCGCCTTTAAATTTAATACAAGAAAGAATAACATCCTTACAATGGATACTATTGAAAGATGATATTTTTATGAGATTTCATTCCTTTATAATTTGATAGTATAAGAGCTTTCATAATATAAAAATTACAAGGCAATTAATTAACGATCGATGCTCTAATGTCGTATATCAAACCTTGGCAATTAAATACGCAATTATAGAATGGCAAGGCGTGGCGCAGTTTCGATATGGTCCAGGTACATTATTTAGTATAGCGAGAAAAAATAAATATGTAGAAGGAGAGTAACGAGTTCGTTCAAATATGCTTATATAATCTCAACCACGAGAAAGACGAGATAAGGATAGAAAATATAAAGGAAAAAAAAAATAAATAAATTAGAACGAATATGTATCAGGAGGTGATGTGGCAACGAAAAACTGGAGAAAAAAGATGAGGTCATGAAAGAAAAAACTTGTGAAGTATTAAGAAAATTCTCCCCCATCTTTATGGCAACATTTTTAATTACGGTGAAATGGCGTGAATATTTTTTCGTACCCTTCTTAATTCTTACTCGTTTCTCTTGCTATTCCTAATTAAACGCAATGTTCAGTCGCGACTAAACGACGGAACACGCTGAATTCTTTATCTATTGTTGAAGAATATATTTTTATTTTCTAACCTGAAATTGACTATGAGTCTCTAAAAATAGCAGCGTATAAAAGAGAAGAAAATCCGGGTAATGAATTGAAGAAGAATTTTAGAAATAAAATAAGTAGCATTTTTGTATTTTTCTAACTAAATATTCGTAGTTGCAATTTATGCTTATATTATTTCTTTACTTGGCTTATATATTAGTTGTATATTTATATAATATTTATTTAATATTTAACGAAGAGGGAAAATATCGCAACTATCATTTTTTTTATTAAAGGCCGATTAATACTTAAATTACAACACTTGTTTATTGGCTCATGCAAGGAGAAATAGAATATAAACAAGAAAATATGATCAGCTAAAATTGAACAGTATTTAATAATATTTAACTAAAAAATCACGAACATGGACTCAATGATTCTTGGTGATTCGGAAGTTTCTCTTTAATGATTATTTACCCCTGTCCATGTTATCATTTACATCCTATCTAAAATCAGGAAGCTAAAATCTTTTCAGCCAGTCATTCTATTTCATGCCTTTACTGTTTCCTTACATAAAAAAGCATGCATTGCTTTAACGAATACGCAGGTAGGCGATGTGATGTTCCACGATATAGTGCTTTTTATCCCTTCTTGCTGGATCTTCCGAACAATTTTGCCAGTTTCTGGGAAGAACTACGAAGCACACGTAACATTTTACATTATAAAGTCTACATAATTATTCTTTATAGTGAAGCATTTCAGTTGAAAACACGTTTCCGACAGATAGAAATATTAATCTGATATCAGAATGAATAAGCCGTAAACTAAAAATTTTATATTTTCAAGGTGCGTGCTTATATTTATTTTTAGAATCATTAATATAGTGATTATTAAATAAAAATTAAAAACAAAAAAGCTATTTTATATTAGCATCTTTAAAAAAATTATAATTCATAAATTCATAAATACATCTAATTAATGTAATTTTAACAATTTTAAAAAAGGAATTTTAATATTAATTTTAAGAATTTTAAGAATACAACAGAAAAAGTCAGAAAAATTAAAGTTATAATTCAGAAAAAACAGAAAAAACTTCATAATTTTTTCTTTTTATAAAATTAAATAAGAATTAGTTTATAAATAATACTAAATTATATGGGTTGTAAATTAAAATTAGTAGATGCTTAAAATTAGTATTACACACATAATTTACATAAATGGAAATATAACAATGTTTTTATACATTACATGTGGCTACTAAATTTATTCTTACTTTCAAAACTTCTTTTAATATATTTTTTACCTTAGTGAAACTATATAAAAATGCATTTGGTACAAATAATCAAATAGTATTTTTTTAATGAAAATTGAAAAAGCGTTTTTTTGAAAATTGAATTTTAAAGTACTTCAGCATTTTTGTTTATATTTCATAATAAATTTATCCATAACTACATTAATTAATTGTGGTGCTTTCGTCACTATTATTGTGATGATTATATTTGCTTTATGAAATCAAGTTACCTAGTGAGAAAATTTAAAAATATTAATAAGAACAAAATATCCGTTAACTGTAGTATTTAAAAAATGGATCTTAGGTGTTCAAGTTGATGAATTCATTCTATGAATAAAATTAAAATATTCCTTTCATTTGAATTTATAGATATTTTTCACATGTGAGCATGTGTATAATTAAAATAAAGTAAAATTATGTGAATAAATATTTATTTTTTACTGGTTTTAACAATAAATTAAATAAATTTCTTCCTGAATTGAATTGTTTCTGCAAAAGCATTTGTAGGTAAATTCTGTCTTTTTAAAACTAGACCCATAATAATTGGTTTTTTATACATCCCAAAGATCGTTATTATGGCATTAATTCAAATGTTTTTAAAATACAACGCCATTGATTTACTAGAAAGTGGAGTCAAATTATTCGTTAATAAGGTACGATGTTGCATAACATTCTAAGAAAATTTGAACATCGGCTCATTAAGCTAAAGAATATATCAGTATTTAAAGTTTGATAAACAATGGAATTATTGTGAATGTACTGAAAAATAGCAACTACAAAAGTCAAAAAATATTTTATTTAATTTTCAGACATTCAGAAACAGGATCGCGTATTAGTAGTATGGTTTTTTCTCGACTATCTATGGAATTTAATAAATACAAAAAACCCGTTCAGGACATTATATACTCGTGTGTGGATTTTTGGTCACACAAAGTTTATGTATTATAAGTAATAAGCTACCGCTCAATTTACCTAGCGGTTTGTTTTATGTGCACGTTAAAATAAAAGATTTATATTGATGCTTTGTGCAATCCCAATGTAATTCTAATAATCGTCATTCACTTACTTTAATCGACACAGAAAAGTGCTAATATTTTAAAACATTACATTCTTCAACTTCACATTTATTTGAAATTTGTTATAAAATTCATATTATTTATTTTTTTAGCTTACTTTAAATATATGTTAAATTCGAATAACAAAGCATTAATATTTTTAAGAAATAATTCAGCCAAATAATCGAATTTTAATGGTCCTCAATTATATCAATTACTAAGATATAAAAATAGTTTCTTAATCTACTAAAAGTATTTTTTGTATGTTTTTACCATAAATTACTATCTTTTAACACAAAAAATTAGATGAAAGTACTTACATTTTCTTAAAAATAAATAATTTCGAACATTTAAAATCAGTATCATTTTTTATATGTAAATATGTATTTATAAATGTGGCAATATTTTATCATTCTTAAAATAATCAGTTGTATAACCAGTAACCAATTTTTCTGTTACACTGTATTTAGTATGATTCGTTAATATTATTATTTGCAGTATTATACAGTGTGGAATATTATGATTGTGTTTTTATATTCATTTTAAAACTACATGACAATTATGATGAAAAAATTTTCTAACTTCATAAATATTTAATTATATTAAATGGGTTAAATCAACTTAGTTAATATAAGTTCCATACAATAAGATAATAATATTTAAAAATGTAGGAAAATCATGTTTATACATCTATAATTAACTGTCCTTGAAAATAATACAAATTTTTTTAAATTAAATAAATTTTAAAAAAATTAAGAAAATATAAAAGAAAATGAACTATAGTTTTTAAAAAGAGATCTAATTTTTTCTTGATTATCTCCTACAAACTTTCTTAAAAGTTCTCAAACAAACCGACTGCGAAACAAAAAATGGCAGGATCAGAGACACGTGTATCAAAATATTATCTGACTTGTTATATTTTTATATTTTATATTTTTCTTTCATTTTGCACTGATGATCCAACGCTGATAAGAAATATCCTAGACTCAAAGGGTAGACCGAAACAACCGGTTTAAAGTTTCTCGTTTTAAAATCTCCAACAGACTAAAATATAAAAAATCTTGATAAAATTTTGTTATTTATATTTGGGCATTTACTGATTATTTTTAATTGATATAATATTTATGCGTATGAAAATTGTATTGTAAAGATATTACAGACTTAATTTTTATATACACGTATGAAAATACACATTTTCCCGTACTTTTTTTTATTAAAACATAATTTAAAAATGTATTTTATGAATATTCTTCATTTCAAAGTTTGCATTATAAAAACAATATTATTAAAAAAAAATATTTTATGCATCATCAAAAATATAATATTAAAATAAAAAATAATTAAATCCTTTTTATTAAAAAATTTAAAAATAAAGACATCTTGAAACAATTAGGGCAAAAATATTTCCTTCGAAATAATATAAAATTGAAACATGTCTAATAATATATTTATAATAATAAATATGCTTATAATTAGAAAAAGAATATTAATTTAATTGGATCGCAATATATTTGAACTTGGTTCAAAACAGTAGCTCTTCTTCCTAGTTTTTTTCTTCTCTTAAGAACATTTTTTTTTCTTCACTTATTGTATCAAGCATCAAAACTATATTTTTACTAAGCATCCGCTACCACCAATACTGGATTGTTACAAAAAAAAAATTTAATGTAACTATTGTATTTGCTATACCTTTTTTACTTAATACTTCAGGCTTACATTTGAATCTTTTCTTTAAAATGATATAACAACCCTTACTAATTCCTATTAGTTGCTAAGACAGATATTTTTAAAATTTTTTCTAACAACCCCTACCAATCATTTTAAATATAAT
Organism: Kradibia gibbosae; assembly: GCA_018907135.1. Lineage (NCBI taxonomy): Eukaryota > Metazoa > Arthropoda > Insecta > Hymenoptera > Agaonidae > Kradibia > Kradibia gibbosae. The sequence goes on from JACCHX010000001.1 coordinate 37,347,098, forward strand.
ATGCTACGTCATATCAAATCTCTGTTTACTAAATCTTTGTTTTCAATTTTTATTTATATTTTTTTAGTTTATTAAATTTTGTGCTATACTCTCGATTTTTTTACAAAATACTTCTTTTTAAAGCAAACAAAATTGTATCGAAAAAAAATAATACAGTTGTATTTTCCGATAAATTTCTTAACCGTTTAAAATATGTGATCATTTTTTCATTTATAACAACTCTTATATATACATATGTATGCAAGTCATAAGAATATAAGAATATCACTTAAAATTTATTAATGTTATGTTATAATAAATAGATTAAATCAAATTGAATTAGTTTTTTATTTATAAAAACTTGTAACTTAAATAGAAAAGAAAAAGAAAATTACAAAAATGGGCTTGAATAATTGATGAATTACCTTTATAAGGTTGAAGAATAAATGAAACTTTATTTGCTACGAACGCGTGAATTTAAAATTGTTTATTCGAATTAATTAGAAGTGCTATAATAAAAAAAATAGATTTTTATGTTTCTTTTTCAAATTATAGACACATAACGGGAAAATTTAATTAATAATGTTAGTAGTTTTTGACGATAAGCCACACAATAAAGCAACTATAAATCTAGAAAAAAATATGAACAGCGAGATATAAAAATAAACGAGTACTATGGAAAAAACAAATATTCAAGCTTGAGAGTATGTAGTCTAGGTGTATTATCTAGGTATAGTATCTTATGTTATCAATCCAATCATCACTCCAGTAGTAGATGAAGTAGTTCATTTATTCCAGATTAGGCAAGGGAAGAGGGGAATCCGACGATGGCAACAAGTAGTCATGTTAAACGATACCTTGATGGATGCCCTGTAACTAAACTACCTTATGGGTACATTTTCCTGTATATTACCAATGCCACCTAGTCGCAAATTATTCGCTTTCAGATGATGATGCAACAGTCTTTGTGTATGAATAACGTTCTTGCAAATATTGTGATGATCATCATCTGCTAATTCAGCGCACCAGAGTAAAAAATGATAATAATTGGATTGAACTTTTTATTACAATTTTAATTTTAAATGAGATTCAAAAAGATGTTTTTGCTTTAAGTGATATTTATAATTACCTCAATGACCCTTTATAACAATTATTAAACTTCAGATATAGTTGTTAAAATTGATAATTTTTTAAAATCGAATAAATCTACAAATAATATATAGGCTAAAAATCGATTCTAAAATATAAAATCTTTGAACAGAAATCAAATTTTTTAAATAATATTATGAATGCATAACAAACTCGAATTTATTCAGTGATTCAAAGATTTTAGGAGTACTATGATAAAAGTTACATTCAAAAGAAGATTTCAAACATAAAAGGTTTTAGTAGTAATAGTCAATAATTAGGTTTGTGAATCTTTCTTATAAAAGATTAAAACGAAACAACAAAACAAGAATAACTACAATTGAATTATACAAATCTTGTGAGTTAAAAGCCCGTCTTAGGACTGGTGCCTTGAAGAGTGTCGACAATTAACATGTAATTGAAGTAATAGCATAATTCAATACGTCTATGTTATTATCCTATTGGAATGATCTTTAAATTATCTGATACTATTCTATACCAATTATTTCAATTCTGTACATTATAGTGTCGCAAAGAAGTACCTCGTTTTTACAAAAGCAATATTTGATTACTATGGGATACACGCACAATACGAATTTATTACGCGTGGTGTAGATAATGGTTATAATCAATTTTTTCACATACGAAACTAACATCTGATCAGCCATAAATTTGTTTATTATAAAAACAAGAGGATCTAAATCCTAAATATGTAATATCGAAAAATTTTATAATTCTCTTTTAAAAAAATTAACATTGTAAACATTTTAAAAACTAAGTAAATTATATAAAACAATATTTTAATTATAAAAAAGGGTATACTAAAAAAATTCAACTAATCTATTTTATTTTGTTTTTGAAGAAACAATATTTTATTATTCATAATATTTAAATTATTCATTATTGTTCGATTTTTTAACATTTTAAAAAAATATTCACATGTGAAATTTTATCAAACTACTTGCTTCTCATTTGATTGTTTACGATTTAATATAATTCAATATAATTTTAAATATATAATTTTCAATGTCATATAAGAAATTTATACGATGTATTATAAATATATAGGTATAATGTTTTCTAAACTTAAATATAGTTTTAAAAAGAGTGTAGCTTACTTTATTATGATATATTTATATTTTGTTCAAATTTTGTAGTGTATTAATTATACCAATTCCAATTTCATAAAATTTTTAATAATAATTAATTATATTACATCATTAAAACAGCATTACACTTAAGTTACGAAAATTTTAATTTAGATGTTGGTCTTAGATATTTAATTATCCTTTTGTGTAAGGCATTAATTTCTACACATTAATATTACTTGGTAAAAATAATCTCAAAACACACATTTTCTTTGAAATCATTAAGCTAAAAAAACAATGTCACACAACTACCTTTTTGTGATTACATTTTAATATATAAAAAATGTATATTTTAAAATAGCATCCTGAAGTCAACAGTAATGAGAAAATACTAACTTTTATGATTCGTAGCCAGGGAAACCAAAGACTTTCATTCGTTAGAACGAGTCAGTAGGGACGAGCGGAGCTCAGAAGAGAAAATGATAGTGCGCTGATTGAGGCTAGTAATGATGGTAGTATAAAGGTAGTTAGAAATGAAATTTCGCATCTGCGTGTCGGGATAGAGCTGCAATCGTGGGAATAGAAATTGTACGTCTCTGACAATTCGAATCTCAACTTATGTGTACAATTATAAGCTTTATAAATTAATAGTGCTACATATCTAGTTACCAAAGTACAGAGATCATCTAAAATCGTAAAAGAGACTTTACAATGTTTACTAAAAAAAGCCTCAGAAATTATCTAAAAATATTATAACTAACTATGGAAAAAATATGCCAAAATATTCGGATTTATATACGAAAAAATCATAAGATATACTTTTGTACGTTTCAAGATATTGTAAGCTAGTTGCTAACTATTACATAATATGAATTAGCTTTAATCATGAAAGTCTGATTTTTAGATAAAAAAACCAATTTATCTTCAATAGAACTGTGAGCTGAGAAAAAAGTAAATGTAAATGCATACTTAATTAAGTTCTATAAGACAGTTCAATTAATCATGACAATTTTTTCAAATTGCTTGTCATCGACTTATATCGCGAACTTTGTATTACTACCATTCTATCTAGTATTATCATCCTACCTCCCGTCTGACGTCAAAAATACAATAAGGTGGAAAATAATCAAATTTACTCAAATACGGGAAGGTTGTCTCTCATACATGTTATTATAACCGACAATCCGCGTTTATTTATTCAGTGATCCAATAATAGATTATGTTGCCTATTAAGATACAATTAATGTATCAAAGAACCTTGGATATTTTAGAACAACAATGATCTGCTTAGATTCAAAAAAGGCATATCTCTATCACAGAATAGGATATTTGTCAACAATTTTCATTGTCACCCCTGGAACGTGGGGGTATTAATAACATTTATTCAACAACACAAATATTAATACTCGAAAGGGATATACTGACCAAAAAAGAAAGCTTGTTAAAAAAAACAAATACCTGATTTGTTGTAAAAACTATTTTTACTTTGTATAAAATTATATAGCTATTAATAAGTAGTAAAAATAATAGTAACATATTTAATTATTATTAATTAAAAAAAGATTGATTTAGGTTAAATTATTTTTATACATAATCTTCTGATTACAACTAAAAATTTACACTTACAAATAAAATCTAGAAAAGATTATTAGATAAAAAATTTTGTAAAATATATATCAAATTAAAAAAAAAAAAATATGGCACTATTATTATTTTTAAAAAATAGCGCAAAATTCCATACATCTTATACTTTTTTAAACAAGATTGTAAATTTTCTTTTCATTTAAGTAAAATATTAGATTAGTTGTTTCTTCCATTTTAATTTTTTTCTTCTTGGCTTAAAATTTTTTAATTTAGACTACTACTAAAATTGAAATTCAATAACTGTGCACTATTCGAAATTTATTTCACGCATCATTGATGAAAGGTATCAGGTATCACACTGAAAACATTGTCAAAACATATGAAAGATATTTTCAAATTGAGCGCAAAGAAAGAAAGGACTCTTAAAGGTTCTATATATGCCTTATTACATATCATCTGGTGGTAAATTTTTAAACTTCATTAAACGGTAATTATGTACTAATATTTAAAGGTATCATGAAAAATTTATAAATTTAACAACTTCCATAATAAAGATAGCAGTATTAGCATTCTATTTAATTATTTATTGTTAAAATCAATATTGTTCTACACAAGTAAATATTTGAATAAATTTTATTCTAAAAATATTAAAATAAAATAATGCGATGATTTTTGGAATCCATCACCAAGAAAATTGTTAAATCAGGTTTTAAAACAATTTATAAAATTGTGTCTGTCATTTAACAATAATCAATAGATGAAGTAAATATTCTGATATATTTTTTTATTCTTAATGTAAAAGTATTTGATGGAATTTTAAGAATATGTACTCAACATTATACGACATAATTATATATACATTATCTTCAAAATCCAGTCTCAATGTTTATATATATCAATAGTACTATAATGGCATATTCGCAGTATATTTACTTGTTTAAAACATCAATATTGTATGCTTATTGCAACAAATTGTTCTCCATAACTTTCTTAATGACATTATTTTACTATATACAAACATCTGATTTTTTTAAATTTTAATTAAACTTTTAATCAAATTGTGAATCCATTTATTATAATTTTTTTAATCTGAAACTACATCTTCATCGCAACTATTATTGGTATTACATTTTTAATACTAACTCAATTCGTAAAATTAGTAAATGACTTCAATTTGTGTTATTACATCAATCTTCTAGAAAATAATCATATATTCACACAATAAATAATTTATTTTGTAAATACCATATTAATTTGATATAGGAACCCGGATTTATAATAATTAATAAAGAGTAGATAAAATGTTAATATGTCAGTAAAATTTTTTTTGCTTAAGTATGGGAATTGGATTAGGCTTGAAATAAACTTTCGAGTGTTCAACTAAAGCATATATCTGTACACGAGCTTGAATATGACATTAAGGTTGCCAGAACAAGAAGCATTAGTGAAAACTTGACTCTACTTGACTTACCGAAATATTTAAAACCCCCCTCATCGTCGTTTATTCTCTCTACCTCTCTCTGTTTCTTTATACGTATGTACACATACCTTTCTCTTTCTGTGTTTTTTCTTTATCTTTATAGAACTTAATTACATCCTTAAAGGCTTTTGTGGGTTTACTTTACTACAATTATTTCACACATGCCAGACAACGTATCCTCAACACTACCACCTAATTTTACTGAAGTACTACATTTTTAAAGTAATTTATATATTATTTATTGCATTTTTTGAAAAAAAATCAATTATTTTTTTTATATAATGCCAATGACTGCCTTTTTATAATTTTAACAAGAATCATCTTATTTAGAATAAAAGCGATATGAAACATTATCTGTTCTATCATAAATGATGATGAATACCTTTAATAAATACGGAATCTGCAATTTTTTCTGAAATATATTATAAATTAAATTGTCTTCAAACTTATTGTATACATATATAAAATATTTTAAAAAAATTTTATTATCTTTTTAGTAGAAATATATTAAATAAAACAAAATAAAAATACTTCAATATATATTCTTTTTTAAGAAAATTACAATTCTTTTACATTGACTAACTAGCGTAATACATATATCTAAGTAAAATAGAAATGTATGGAGTAATAAACATATTAATAAACTTTTACAATTAAAAGTGTGTCATAAATATGTCATAAATATTTTTAATACATTGTATTACATGACTATGTCTACAAATATGTATGGAATGGAAAAGAATTGATAAACTTTTCAGTTTTATGTGGTCCAAGTTTTATCTTTTATAGCAGACTCATACATTTAGAAAAGCTTTAAATATGAATCAGTATTATACAAAAGAGAATGCAGAGTATTAATCAGTACCAGTAAGAGAATGATTCCTGAAAAAGTAATTTTTAATCAAAACTTTTTTTTTAACTTTTCTAGATACATTGCTTCAAGACTCCCTATCTCTGTATATCAGTCTAGTTGTTACAATTTGCTTTTTCTCTGTGTGATATACCTTTTGGTTCTCTATCATTTCATATTTTCTTACGATTATGTATTTTTAAAATATACGTTTAAGAATATATAAATACAAGTTTCCGTTATGTCTTATTTTCCGTATCCGACTGTATTAATATTAGACTGTAATTCGTATTATCTGTATTCTTGGATAGATTAAAAAAAATAGCTTTATCAATTTAAATAAGATTAACGTTCCGAAAAGACTGTATTAAATGTTAAAACAGATAAATAAATAATTATTATACTCATTAACAAAATACTATTATTTGTAATTTTCACCAAACATTTCATAGTGAAGAACAATTTTTAAATTTTATATCGATTTATACATTTTTTTATTAATAAAATTAATTTGTATTATTTTTTTTTATTATTTATATAACATTTTATTATTTTATTAACAATTTTTTTATGGAGTAAATATTTAATTTTATATTAATTTTATATTGTACGTAATATATAATATTAATGTTTTCTAATTTAATATCTTATTGCCTGTTTTCTAAATTAAATTCTTCTTAAATATTCAAGGCTTTTTATATTCTTTTACCTTCAATCCTGTCGAGTTTCAAATTGCAATTATCGTATTTCATGTTTAAAAGCATTAAATTCCTACAAATTAGAACAAAAGACAAACGACTCGACCTAAAAATCTACAATTGAACAAATATTAAGTTATAAAACTGACTGAAAACATTTAATTGAACTACTAAAAGTACTAAATAAATCTTACTGCAGAGAAACTAAAAATATACATAAAATTGGCGCCAAAAATGCACACAATTAGCTATGCATATGTTCTGCTAATAAATCATCATAGATAGTAACAAAAAAATTAATATAGTTGGGCCATAGTCGACTTTTGAGGTAAAAATAATAAAATCTATTGTTCTATCGTACAGTAAAGAAAATCCATGTATTAGCGTCTATACATGTTTTAATCCCACACATATATGCTGAAGACGTGCATCGACTAAGGAAGGAAGGTCAAGGGATGAGAGAAAAAAAGAAAAAGGGATGAAAGAGCCGCCCCTGTAATCACAATTGAAGGCTATTTTCTCACCGGTCTGATGATTCGCTCTGATGATCCCTTGGTATATAACGCATAGGATTATCTCTTCGTATGTCCGTATTGCGCACAGAGCTTAGACTTTCGGAAGAGCACCCAACATTCGCTTTCAGAAAATTAGTATAGAAGATGATGGACGATTCTGGTGATTCCCACTAATAATTGAAATATACTGGCTAAAGAGAGATGGCAAATAAAAATAAATAAACACCAAAATATAGAGAAAGAAAGATATGAGATAGACAGTCAGACAAATAGAAAAACATGTAGACAGAGAAAGAGACACAGTACGAGAGGGTTATAAGGGGACGAGTAAGAATACAAGCACGTATAGGTTTTCACGAATGGAATATGCTCCACCATTAACAATTTTTTTTTTCATTTTCATAATTTGCAGTGTTTTATTGATCACACCTGCATAATGATTTTTTATCTGTGTATGTTATGCTTACTTTTTTAGGTTTAATTATAGAATATTTATAATATCTGTCAACAAAAATTTTATACTTATTTAAATGAAATATATTAGTAAACTACATACTTAGTAAAACTCAAACTTTATAAATTTTCATCGTATATATAATAAAAAAAAAATATATATATATATATAATATATATCATATATATATAGATCATATATATATAATACATATGATCATCAAACATATTAATATTTTAATTTATATATACATATATATTTCTTTTAATAATAATTTTTATAAACAACTTTTTTTTAAATATCATTTTTCAAAAAATTTATAGTATATTTGCACAAATTATATAAATATTGTAGAAAATGTAAAATACTTTAACTTATTTCATTCGTAAATTATAACCTCATAGATTTATAAATAAGGAAGTTTAGTTTTCAAAAAATTGTTTTTTAATTTATAGGTAGTTATAGTTAATGTTATGCAAATTTTTATTATTTTCTACAATTTTATATAACTTACTTATTCATAGTAATGTTATATTAAAACATCAAAATATATTGTACGCACTTTTAATCATATTTACATTTAACAATATAATCACGAAAAAGTTCAATTTACTAAAAAATATTAAAAAAATATTTTTTTTTAATTTAACAATAACTGCTACAATATAAAAATATACTTTATATATAGCTTAAAATTAAAAATTAAATGATACAGTTTAAAATTCTAGCATTTAGAAGAGTAAGTTTTAATAATTTTGTATGAATATTACAAGTCATAATATGAATGTATAAAACATTACCGTAAATATATTGTTAGTACGTTTTTCCTAAAAAAGTTAATCTATTTTAAATATTTTACAACCAATTTTATAGTTTTACTTTATACATATTTTTATTAATTATAACTTATAAAATAAGAATATTTTTATGGTATTTCAAATTTATAATAGTTAATTGAAAAAACCATGCAAAGCTATTCAGAATATTAACTTGTTAAGTTACGATAACTTCATAAATTGATCTTCTTATTTTTTTCTTTGCTTAAAATAATTGTTAGATGTATTCTTTAAATATTTGCATATTTTTCATCTCCTTTTTTTTGTAATAATGTATCCATTTTAACTTTTTTATTTCATTATGAATGAAGTCGCTCACAGTTGTGACAATAATAACATTTTAATATTTTTACAGCACTTCATGCATAATCTTTATTTATATTTCTAAACATAAAAAAGGTAAATGATTTTCATGCATTGAATTAATAAAAATTAAAGAAAGTATCGAACCGGTATAGAACGTACCATGAAATTATTAATAATTAATGTTATTTCAGTTAAATTAAATTTCATCTAATTTAAAATAACAGAATGAACTCCGTAGATTTTTTTTTACTTGTAAAAGTTGAAAATGAGAATAAAAAAAATTAAAAAGAAGTCAAAACGTCAAAAATAAATATATCCGGGCATCTTATATATTTTTGTATATTATAAGTAATGAATTCTCTATTTTTATAACAAAAGTAAAGTATACAAAATTTTGAAACTTTTTATTTTGTTATAATTTTATCAACCAAATGTGTCCGTCTATTGCTAGGTTCGAAGGGGATTTCGTAACAATGAATACGATATGTCAAATAACATAGCCGAATGAGTTTTAAAGGTCGGGCAGAACAGTAAAAGATATAAAGAATCTTCACAGCATTATATAAATCAACTCATTAAGTACAACATTCTTTTTATTTCAGACCAAAAATATTGGTAGTAAGTTTGATAAGGCAAATAACGTCGTCTTCATATGTATATAATAATAAAATACATCTCATAACGTGATTGAAATATTACGATAATTAGTTTTATCACTAAAGCTGATGATTTTGCAAAAAATTTTACGAGGAATTAAACCTTTACTATTTCGTTGATTTTGAATATATAATATTATAATATATTTCTGAAAATCTAAAATTTATTTGGAATTTTCAGTGTTTATATTACAGATTACTAACGTTCAAACATCGCCACATAATTACATGTTATTGTCTGATACATTTCACTGTTTTAGAATATCATTATAAACAAATACATTCATTGTTATAAATTATTCAACATATATTGAAGAAGTAAAAATTAACGAAGTTACCAATAAATAAGATTATAATTATTATTTTTGTAATAATTATATAAATAGATAGACAAAATTGTGCAACTGAGTTCAAAAGGATTTTTAATGCAAACGAACAGATTTTTTTCTAAAACTTAAAGCAAACCAAATTAATTTATTGTGTGTATATGATGTAAAAATTAATAACAATGGCCTAATTTCTTGTTTAAGTCGACAACTAAGAAATAGTTCAAATTAAGGAAGTTGATCGAACCTGATTTTAGTAATTCTCCATGCTTTTCCGAAATCTGATTTTTTTGTTATAATACACTTTTATATAAAATGATAGTTTTTTTATTCCTAGATAAAAAAACAGATGAAGGACTTAATTTTTTTGAATACTTGGAATACCATACAAATTTTTTATTTTATTTTTAATACATAGTTTATTGAATGCCACCGCTGAACTCGCATTTAAATTATGGTTCCACATATCTAAGTGACCTAAAAAATCCAGGATTTGTGAAAATTTCTCTAACTTAGTGCTCGCTTACGCAATCGTATAAAAATAAGTGAAGCCAAAAGTAATTGTACAAAATTTTAATTAATAATTTTACTAACTTTTCGATGATGTTTTGTACTACGAAGCTGAAATGAAAAACCTTTATTGTTTTTCTTAATGTGAAACGTATTATAAGAGTGTGCAAAAAAAAATTTTTTTATTGAAAATGTTACTTTTATTTATTTTAATTGCAAATTCAATCAATGAATTCGATTTTAAGTTAGATAAAAAAAAATGTTTATTTTATTAAGGCTAAACTATAACCCTTAGATAAAAGTTTACACTAAATGTATAAAACCCGCTTTAAGCAGAAAATTAGTTACCTAACCCGTATTTATGTATGCATACATACATGTAAAATGTACCTGAAAATATAAAAACTCGTGGCACGATAAAAGCTCAGAGAAGAAAACGAGTTAAAAAAAGTAAAGACGTATGGTCAACTAAAGCCAAAGGCCAACAATGTTCTGTTAATAAGGGAGATAGTTGTATCTTAGGAAATATTCTAACTAAGGGACGGGGGAGAGCCGTTTGTCTGTTACGCGTGTGCATGGCGAAGCCCCGCCAATATGCTGTCGTCCATACATCACAACGGGGGCGAAAGCCGACAAACTAGGGAAACCTGACCAGAAATATGATGTCATTTATATGGTAATACATCGGAATCCCGTCATTTAGATACTTCGATGATTAATGTCGCCGACAAGACCGACCCAGCTGCAAGACTCGGCTCGACGTTTCTTTCACATTTTAACAAGATATTCGATATTATGCGCCCCTAGTAACTCGAAAGATACCTTGTTTTTCCATTCCGTTTGATCAATCATTATTGGCGAATTATGGAGTTAAACACGTGATACGTTAAACATCACAATCAGCATCCTCGGACATTTCAACACAACTACAGATGACTAAAAAAAAGTATTTATATACTATGTCAAAACTTCTACTTTTCCTGACTTTTAAAATTCATATAAAACTTTTGTAAGAATTGCCATAAAATATTTTACTTCAACTTATTCATTTTTTTTTAATTAAAATAATAATAAAAATAAATACTGTTTTTTTATTTATCAGTTTTATTTTATACAATATAGTTTAATTTTGATAAAATAAAGTTCGCTTATATAGTTTATTTTATTAAAAATCATGTATATTTAATAACTATATAATACCGAAAAAAGTATCTATTAAAAAAATTTTCTACTGTAATCGATAAAGCGTTAAATGTAACAGTAGTGATGATTTTTTTTATTCCGGTACTCTTCTCAATGATGTATATGGGTGTAAATATATGTACTTATTTCATCAAAATAAATGTATTATGAAGAATAAAGCTTATAAATTAAACTAGTTATGATGCATGCTTCAAATTTTGTACAGGAATATGCAGTTTCACAGTACAAATTAACAATGATAAAAAAACACCAATAAATATAAACAACACATAAGACTTATTTCCTTTTATAAAATTAGAAAAAGTATAAAAACGAAAAAAAGTTGTTTCTGATAAAGTTAAAGTTTTCTTATTGAACTTATAGTTCAATAAATGACGATATACAAAAGCCCTAGAACGAACTTGTTCTCTTGACTAACGCCACGGATATCTGTTACTCATTGGTATTCTAGGAACGCGTCGAGCGTCGTGGTACTTTGCCGAATGTGAATGCGAAAAAATGTGAACTTAATAAGAAAATCCTTAAAAGCAGTAGGCGAGCTTTTGTCGTTTTTCAGGCTGACTTTCTACTTTTCCTTTTTACTAAAAAATTCCTCTACAGGACAATAGCCCATTCAAAGCTTTTACGAGCTTCTTTCCATATCTACATTTAATAAAACTTTTCTTAATAGACATAAAATCTAAGCTAATTCACTTTATTTTTTTACTCCATTGTTAATCTTCTTATTAATAATCATCTTTTATATAAATCTCAATTTATGTAACTGATTTTTTGCTTAATGATTAAAGTTTAAATACATAAATACAAAAGCGCTTTTATTCTTATTTTCAGGAACCTACAATAAATTTTATCTATTTAATAAAAAAATTTTTTATTTAAAATTATTATTTATAAAAGAATAAGTATAAAAATAAATACTTTATAAATCTAACCTATTTTATATGGCAAAAGATAATATATTTTCAAATAATGGTGTAATACATTTTAATACTGTATATTTGAATCGTTAAAGTGGTAAAGACGGATCCGTAACATTTTTATGTTTTATAAGTAAGGGTTGAAGTTTAATTAAATAAACATAAAGATTAAAAAAACTGCTCAAGATTTTATACAAAATATACAATAATCAATAAAAAAAAAAATTTTTTTGTTTACCTAATTTAATTTGTATATAATTTTTAAGACCACATTTACTTTTCTTTTTTTCACTTTGATATTATTGGTACGTATTAATGCTATTATTAATTATTACTTTCAAAAATTAACAAAAATATTTTTCTAATTATATAGCAGATTTTTTATTTTTTTCGTAAATTTCATTGGGTTAATTAATATTTTAATATATGTATATACTACAATTACATATTATAGATAAATATGTATATTAAATACATATTTTACTAACATCAATTAAAAAAAATTTTTTTTATATATTGTTTATATCAAATCAGCTTATACATTGTTTGAATTTTATAATTATACATAAGGGACGTTTTATATATTATTATTAAATATATTATTAAAGCTTTAAACTAAGTAATTAAATAGTTGCAAATAATGAATTTAATAATGCTTAATAAATTGATTTCAATATAATAATATTTAAGATTAAAATTATGTAACTGAACTTACTGAAAAGTAAACTGGTTATATACTAAGTTATTTGAAAAAGTTTTGAATCAATTAGCAAATATCTTTATTTATAATTTACTCGAACGTAAATTTATAAGTGTATAAATAATTAAATAATAGAAGATTATTGAAGTTGAACATATAAATGTGTAAGTAATAAAATTTCAAATGTAATTAAATATAAAGTAAAAGAAATGTAAAAACATATAGCTTATTTGGTGATGTGTTCAAAGATATGAATGCGAGAAAGGAAAAATACATGCTATCTCTTTAATTCAGTATAGGTATGCCTCACTGACAACTCTTTCATTACGTGAAGTAAGAGGGACAAAAGTTTTCAATAACTCGTGGTTTGACAGAATCGAATCGCCGTCTTTATTACAAGCGTAATTTAACGAAACAGATCTTTGCGAAAACTCCATTTCTATAAGAATTGTGCCTTTAATCGAAAATTGACTATTATGTTATTTTAATATTTAAATAGTGTTTTCTCCTACGACCTCCATTGAGTACGTTATCACTATGAGATAAATCTAAAGAGTTCCGCCCCAACTTTTCTATACGATAACTATTAGACATAAATAAAGTACGTGAAATTACTTAACGTAAATAAATTAGTTATAATATCAGATTTTTCCGCAAGAAATTATCGTTCTTAATATATTTCTATAGTTTATATAAGAATCTTCCTAATAGCATTTATAAAAATTAAAAAAATTTATTATTTAAAAAAAAATATTATATATTATTTTATTAAAAAAAAAGGTTTACTTAGTTAATACATTATAATAATACAAATTGTAAATTTATAGATGCTTCTACTTAATTTAACTAACTGAAGTTTTCTTGTTGTTTCGTGTTTCGCTGCCACCCAGCGGTCAAAGAATGAACGACTCCGATGAAGTTGCTTTTAAAAGTCGATACTTCAGGATTCTTGTTTGTCGGTTAATATAAAGAAACTTATGAGAAGTATAGAGTAATTACTATATTAAAGAGAGTCTATTAAATTTATCCTTAAATTAATATGTTTATCATGATGGTCACATAATAACCATATTTCCTGTTTACAACTAAAGAATTTCTACAATACAATTTTGATAAGTTATCACTATTTAAGCACATTTATTTAATACCATAAATTCAGATATGTACAAACATTGAATTCAGTATATTATTTCATGTGTATGTTGAATGTACAATTTTATCATTAAGTAATGAAAGATAATATTGATACTAATTTTTGTTAATTTCATACAATAAAATTTTATTTAGATATATTAAAAATGTTTAAGAATTAACAACACAATGCACAGTATTTTAAAATTTTTTATGATAAAAAATGTAACTAATAAAAAAAGAATAATTCATTGTGTAATAAAAAAATACTTTTTGAATTTGATATAAGGATAGTAATGTTTAGAATATTATTTACAATCGATTCTTAGGAAATCATCAAGTAATTATTTCAATTTGTATTTTTTAACGCTGCAGAGAAGTCGTAAAAGGAGCAGAAATAAAAAAAATTTAAGAGTAAGAAGTGGCTTTCGCATTATCTGTAGTTGCTTTCATTTATAAATTCATTAAAAACCTTTCGCATTTCCACTTAATATCATTGTAGCTTCTACAATTGGGTTTCGCTTTATAAATTCGTCACGACAAAATTATAAAGTCCAAATACATGACGCTAAAGAGTTTATAAAATTCTAAAAAAATTTCTATAGGATAGTTTAATTAAATACTTTCATTATAATGATTATATTTTATTTATATTTTATAATAAATTCATTATATTTTATAATGAAAATGTGTATTCCTATTATTTACTTATTAATTATAAGTTAAAACTATACAGTTTTATTTGGTTAAATCAGTTAATATAAATTAAAAACTTTTACAAACCTCACTATTTAATTGTTATTCAATACAACATGCACTTAAAATCTTTTAATTATTTTAGAAAATAATTTTTATTTTAAAGAAAATTTCTGATATCGAATTTTAATTTTAAAACTTAAACGTCAGCGATTTTATTTTAAACACATTATAATTTATACGCATAAAACTTTTTTTTATAAAATAGTGTAAAGATATTTTCAAGTAATTATTATGAAATGAAAATACAATTCATGAAATAAACACACAAACAGACCGTCCATATGATCGGTACTATAAAGACGATTTACTATAGCTAATAGAATGAATTTATTACCGACCGCAGCTAAAGCAAAATCACTGCAAGTCAGTTGTCACTGCAAGTTAAACACATAATTATCTATTTTTTTAAACTACTAACTATAATTATTTATATCTAATCTATTAAATTACATCACCAGAGATGGATTTATTAAATCTGTTGTATTAATAGCTTTCTTTTAAATCCTACAAAAAAATGTACTATTAAAAAAAAATAATTTAATTTATGATCATCTATTATAAAATCATTTATTAATTAAGAAATTGACTGTACATCGTGATAGATTTTTTAATTATTATCTTATTATTTTAGTTTTTCATACTATAGATGTTTTCGAATTTTTAAATGACATTTATATTCTATAAATAGTAATAAAATATGTTTAATAATAAATGTTGTACCGTTGATCATTAAAGCTTAAAAAATTTATTAAAAAATATAATATTAAGAAGATTAATTCGAAATTTTGCTTCGTTTGCTAAGAATAAGTAAAGTAGTATTTTTTGAAATAATAAAATTTAGCTACTCCCAAAAAAAACACAAAATAACGTTGACATTTTCATTGTCCTGATTAACTTACTAAAAGAACATTCTACCTTGGCTTAAATTTTTGTGCTCATAACGAAGAACCATATTCTGACTTTAAAAGTTACGACTTGACGAAATGTTCTTAAAACTAACCGTTGTTACTCTGTTGTCGCTCTAAAAATACTCATCTATTTATCAACATATCAACCGTCACCAATATAATCATGAAAATTGGCTTCATATTCAGGAAAATTGTTTAAAAAATATCTCGTAATTATAAGATTAACTGATCAAAAACATATTGGCAACTAGGAGAAATGCTTCTTTAAGTCCATCCCTCTTCTACATTGACGAGTGTATTTCGTGTACGGAGTTTTAAAAACCTATTCTACTATTCAAGAAAGGGTGCATCTACTTTATAAAGACTCACGGGATCTTGTCACTTGCGTTCTTACAACTCCCAGGTGACCTACACGACACGGCTCATAAATCACATGATCTGCGCCTATAATTATTTTCTCTGTTCGCTCGCTTAGATAATCTAAATATCAATAACGATGATACAATGTTGAATCTTTTTATAACTGCTTAGTCTTTTTCGATCAGAATAATGTGAAGAACTCAAAATTATTGAGCTTAAAATTATTGACAAACTGTATTAGTTCAACAAATAAACTATAAATCGAAAAATTATCAATTTTATTTTCTTTGAATGCGTAGTGCCATTATTTATTAATTATTTTCATACAAGTTTTAAATATATGCTATTTATTAAAATTTCTTTTACACTATTACTTCATACAATAAATATTTGAGGATAAATTATAATTTATTTTAATGATTGTAATGAAATATAATTATAAATTTAGAAATACTTTGTTAGTTTTTTTTTTAATTCTACATGACATATGCTTTTGTAACATATAAAAAAAAACTATAAATGCTAATAACTTAGATAAATATTTATTAATTTAAATAACTAAAATATATCTTAAGTATAAAAAAGTATGGAGCAATCACAATTTTCATAATTAAAATGTTATGATAGTAAAATACAGATTCAGTATTTATTCGTGCATTCATATAAAATATATTATAAATTTAATGCAAAATTACTCATAATAACACATTTTTTTATATAAAATAATTTAAAATCAATACTAAAAAATAATAATGAACTATTTTTGTCATTTTTATTTATAAATAAACGGTTTTTTTATAATTTTTTTTCAATTCAATTTATTATATTACAAAAAAGTTCAGATTAATAAAATTAATTTGATTTAAATCCTAATTTTTATGCTACATTTATAATTTATTAATTAATATACTTCGAACATTTTCGATTATAATTAAAAATTAAAATTATAAAAATCTTAATATTTAATTAAAGTCAAAATTATATCCCTTTAAATTAATTAACTGATTCATACTCCTTAAGATAATAATTATTTTATTTGTTTGAAATTATAATAAACTGTGAAGTATTTTTAATAGTGGCATTATTTTACTTTACGATCAAAATTACAACGTTATTAATTAAAAAGGTTTTGCTATTAAAACTAAGAGATAAAAATTAAGTAAGTGGTGTGTTAACTGCGAATCTAATAAATTTTACTGAGCCCGAAATGAATCCACGATGCAAGAAATTATATAAATTTCATTATAAATTTAGGCTAGATTATCATCGGTATAATTTTTTACTCATTTATTAATAATAAAAAAATATAATTCTACATTCATTATTAAAATAATTAATAAAAAAATATTTGTTTTTTTAATGATATAAATCGTCAAAGTAATTTGAATATAAGGTTAAGTTAACACGATTTAGCCAATGAATGCAGTGCCATGAATAAGAAACCTGTTTACTCGAAAAAATCGTATACTTTAAAAATGTGCGACCATAAAGAATACCAGCTTCTCAATATCTCAAAATATATAAGTATAAAGGAAAACATATTCTCTAGCGTATGTTTCTCACATTATTCAAATGCATTTAGGACAACTTTTCTGTCATAAAAACTTGTATGTTTAAATTGTCGTAGCTCGTCAAAGCAGACATAATCCTTAGATAGAATGTGAAAAGTATCTCATAGAATTCAACTTGCTTCAAATCTAGGTTTCTTATCCCTTTACTCAATGAAAGTAAAAAAATTCTTTTTCTTTCATTTGTACCATTTATATTATCATTTGCATTATTTATATCGTTTACCCTTAAGTCTCTGTTTTTATGATTTTTATTCTCTGCCTATAGGTTATTTCTCACTCCTGATTCTTTAGACATCTTTTCCATGTCTTTATGTCTATATTTCTCATGCATTTTATTTTCCTATGTGGTGGTAGTTGAGTCGACTAAGATGACTTTAATTTATCATAAATCTAATTTTGAGTAAATCATCTAATGTTAGTATTATGCAACATGATTGTTAATATTTTAAGAACTTTCTATAATCAAACATACAATTATTCACAGTATCTCAAATTTCAAGTTCAAATGATAGCAAAACCTACATTAACTTTCGTTCCTTCATTCATGATATTTGTTTCCTCTACGTATTTCTTTTTTTTTTAATTATTTTTCATTCTAGACTATAATTATGATTCTTTTATTTCTAATATATGATCAATATTCTTATATGGATTTTTCAGTATTTAGAATATAAAAATAATGCATGAAGCTTTTTAAAATATGAATCCTATTTACAACAACTAAAGATACTGAATAATTCTGACTAATTCTGAATTTAATTAAAAACCAACTATTTTTAACTAAAAAAAATTTGTATTACAAAAGATGTATTTTTTAAAACAATTTTAAAATTTATTAAATTTGCATAAATCTGTACAAAAACAAAACTGAGTGATAGCTTCACAAATTTGATTTTAATCATATTTAGTGAATGAATAAATAAAAAAATCTAATAAGATTTATAAAAAATAACATTACTCCGATATTAATTATAAAAAGAAAGCTGTTTTAGAAAAAAAAATTTTGAAAATAAATATTTAAATTTAATATAAAAAATTAAATAACTTCTATGATGAATTTTAAGTCTATGTACTTTTATAAAACAGAATTTAATATTCTTAAAGGAAAAAATAGAACATTTAAACCTTAAATGATAAATATGTATATAATGTACATTTAATTTTGATATTTTCCAAAGATTGAAATATGTCTGCAGAAAAACATTTTCCATGTACGAAGCAAGTAAGTTAATTGTGTCAATATGTTCATATACCTGTGTGTATATACGTATACAGATACATACATACACATACACATAAATTAACGTTTACGTTTAAAAACATAAATTAATTAATAAAAAATTTGTTAGTTTTATTTCTAATTTGTGTTTAGTTTATATCTTTAAAATAAATATTTGTTATTCAATTATTACATGAGAAAAAATTATGTTGCTGCTGTTTTACTTAATTCTTAATTTATTGTTAATTCTGCTGATGAACTTTGCTACAATTTTAATATAACGTATATAAAAATTAATTATATATTTTACATGTGTATTTGTATGTACTTTTCAACATTTTTATCAGTGACTTTCTTTTTTATCCCACTTCGTTATAGGTATATGCATTTCTTTTACTTTAACTATCTCTCTCTGGCTCTCATTATTCTTGTCTTATTTTGCACTTTTCCCGTTTTTTATTCTAGTCAAAATTCGTACATATTTAAAATATAGAATTTGAAAAAGTATCGCAGACTTTATAAGTTTTTGCACGAATGAAATTATGACTGTCAATCTATGACTGTTTATTCAATGGCATACAATCGCTATTTGCGGTTGGTTTCCAGTAATGAGATGTATTACAAATGGCCATTCTTTAAAATAATTTTTAGTTTTCTTATTCCTTCCTTCATTTCTTTTTCTCCCCATCTGTACCTTTTTTAAAAATATTAAATACTGATTCACAAATGGGATTTTTAAAATGAATTACATAAAAGCAGAGTGATAATTGTTTTTTTTTAAGACAAGTAAGCTAAAAAAGTTGTTTAACTATTGAAAAATAAATTTTTTTTTTAAATTTTCTTCAATTTAAAAATATTATATTTATAAAAGGTCTCTTAATAAATAAGTAAAATATACTAGTGATATTATATTATACTAATAGAATTAATTATTTAAAAAACAAAGCTTTTTCAGTTCTAGATCGCCAAATTTTAATAATATAAATTATAGATATATTAAAAAACAGCCACTTATAAATAAAATGTTTTTAAATAATTCTTTAAATATTAATGAGAAAATTTTTAAAATAGAAATCTTAGATACAATTTTTTTAAATAAAATCCCGATAGAAGCCGCAATAATTCTAGATGAAGTAAAGTCTTTTTTTTCAATAACAACCAGGGAAAATCAGAATAGATACTATAAAAATTATGCTCTGTTTCAATATTCTTATACACATGGGTGGTTTACGTAATGTAGATAATTTGATGAGATAAACGCGTTTTACTTGATGACAAATTACAAGGGACTTTGTAGGGTCTAATTATAACCTGACATAACAATTGCACACTGCTATCGTCATATAATCCCAATCGAGCCACTTGTGTATAAGTTTAATATAATATATACCTATTAAAAAATAAAGGGTTACTTTAGGTGCAACTATACTTCTGGCTATCTGAAGATAAAAATTTGATTAAAGGATTGAATGGAAGTTATAATATTTTTGTTAATTTTTTGGTTGCGGATCTTATTATAATGTATTTACTTAAGGACTTGTAAACTAAAAAAATTTGTTGAAAGGATTTAATAACAGTAGAATAAAAATCGTCATTTAATATACACGATATTAACTCAATTTAATGTAACACTTGAATTTTTTTCAATTTCTTACAGATATTTCCAACATATTTTTATTAAATGTAAGCTCTAAAGTTATACCTAACATTTTATGAATATAAACAATGTCATAATATAGCACTCAAGTGTGGAACATTTTATCGATCAGGGTATCCTCCACAATATCAAAAGGAGGAAACTGATACAAATAGCGGATGTTCATAGGCTTGGAGACTCAGATTAAACCACAGAATTATAAAACGGGTTAAATCAAGTATAAGATTAGATCAGAGCTCGATTATCTGCTCAAGCCTTTCCCTGTGACTGTCTGTGCGTTATTTGCTACATTAAGATAAGAATTCCGTCGGGCTAAATGGTAGGACTCATCTTCAATATATCCCCTCTAGCCTCACACCCCACTTGGACGCGAGCCTTCTGATTTGACTTCAACTCGTTACCGAGACGTTACCTTCGCGCTTTCTTTATCGTACGATAATGAATTTTGATAATGTCATGGCATTTATCATCCTTTATCTGACTGCGGCTATTTATTGTATGGTACTCATACCACTCGCTTTAAAATAAATTTAATTAATGATTATGAATGAGTAGTCATACTTCAATTGAAATAGCTTTCTGTAATTCCATCATACAGAGTTTAATGTAATATTTAAAAAGTGTCAATGTGAAATTTTTAATAAAAATTTTTTAATTAAAGACACTTATTTTTAATCCATGCAAGTATTCCTCAAAGAAAACTATTTTATTCATGAAGACTTTATGAATGTCTGACTTTGATTATTGTGCATACTGTCAAATTTTAATTGTATCTGAATTAAAATAAAAAACTCTATTAAAGAATATTAAAAATATAGATTGAAAACTATATAGATATCTTAAATTTAAAAACTTTTCTTAAGGGTTTACTATTAAATATTGAATATTGAAATAAAAATTTATATAGTAAACAATGAATATTTGATTAATAAGAGATTAATAGCAGATAGTATAGAAGTCGTTCCAACCAAATCATGCTTAAAAGTATAATAATCGGTTCATATAATATCTTTATCTTTAAATTAACAGATAATTTACACAAAAAATATATGCTTCATTTTTTTGTTTAATAATAATAGACATATAACTACATTTTTTATGTAATATTTATAAAATGTAATGTATTTTGCAGATATTTGTAACAAGGTAGTACATTAAACAATAATTGTCATTTTTTTTTTAATTTTTGCATTTTTCATTAATTTAAAAAAAATTTTTTTAATCTTAAAAAAAATACGTAAAATAAAAAATTTCACTTAGCATGCTCATGAATCCGAATAAAATAATTGATAATTGATATGAACAAGAATTAAAAACATACATTTTACTTTTCAATGACTAGGACTATTTTTTATATTATTTATAGTATATATGTAACTAGTGAATCAATATTGTTTAGTTTTATTTTCATTTTTAGAAAGAAGTTCAAAATAATAATACTAAAGTAAAGAAAAACATTTAATAATAATTTCTACAAAAAAATGTTAATGATTGATATTAAATATAAATAATAATTACTGTTAGGAAATAGTCTATTTTATTGAATTTAATTTTAAATATGAAAAACTTTTATTTTTTCCTATAACACATCGTAAAAAGTGGCTGAACGTTTATAAATAACCATTAAATAAAGTTCGAAAGAAAATTAATTACTAGCATATATATACTTTGTTAGTACCTGTTGAAATATTTTTTAATTTATAAAAGCTTTGCTTTTGGTATCTAAATGCTAAAATACAGATTTTCAAACTTATGCGAATGGTGCCTAACTGGGGCTTGGTCATCTATAAACTACATGTCTTTCTTCTCAACTCTCTGGCATAAATTTCATCAGCATATAGAGTGCATCTACTGTCTAAAGAAAACGAATATCCGTCATAATCATATGTAGCCAAATACACAACCTAGGAGATCATCAGTCAGAAGTTCCTCACCCCGATACAACGCCCATTTGGTATCCCGGACACTCGCCGGTCAATAATCTCTCTCGACTTGTCTTCTTCCTCCATCATCCAGTCCACGGGTGAAAAATGATCGTCTTCAAATTGCTTACATGATAAATATATAACCAGAGTCATGTATCTACGTAGTCTTTCAAATCCTCACACATATTTTGCTTCCGTATTTTCCAGAACTTGCAGATTAGTCTTTTCATTATTTAAGGAATGTACCTATTTATGATTGCAAAACTTCTAATTTCAAGCAGAAATCAAAGCTTTAAGTGATGCAGATATCCATCACTGTTGAAATTTTTTCATGCTTAAAATTCATAAAACTAAATATACAGTACATAAAAAATATACGATTCATTATTAAGTCTTTGCGTGCATCTATTTAACCATATATACTTTCAATTATAACTCAACTCAAATTATAGCTCGCATTTTCGGTTGACTTCAGCAAACATCAAATTCGATTAATTATTATGTATTTGTAATTAACAATAATTTAGATGTTAAAGAATATTGATCAGTTTATTTTTAAATATATTTATAATAAAAAGTTGGTTTTATAAATGTTCTTTAAATTCATTTTCACTTTGTATTATAATTCTAATCAAATAAATAAAAATTACGAATAAAATAGTTTTTAAGTTTCTTTAAATATTCTTATCCATAAAATTCTTTGAGGAAAATTAAAAAAAACTGTAGGTGTAGTTTTTTTCTTAAGTAAACCAAATAGTTTATATTTAGAATTTTTCATAAACTAGCAATAGTATTTACATATGTAAAGGAAACATTGTAATAAATGCCAAAACAATTTTGCAAATTAGCTAAGGTAATCTTATCACCTTAAATTCCCTCCCTCTTTCATTCTCTTTCAACCCTATATATAAGTGAGATTCACCCTACTCTACGTGTGTTAAGTGAAGCAACTAGAAAGGGAAAAGGGCGACATTCCAAAAGTGCTGTCGAGGTCATACACGCGCCCGCACGTGTGCTTCCCTCAAAAGACAATTTATAATGTCGCGAGTCCTTATACGAGAGCGCGTATTTCTTGTCAATTTCCGCGGGATGATTTAACATTTAGAATTTCATCAATCAACATTATATTGAAGACGGTGATTAGAACTAAATATTTGTTCATTTTAGTTATTAAAATAATAATCAAATGATATACTTTTATACTTGTCCATGAATTTTTTATGCATTCATAATGTAATTTACTAATTTGTGCTAATAACTGTTATTCACGTAATTGTAAAGTTGTAAAAAATGAAGTACACATTAATCACAAAACTAATTCGATAAAGTTAGTACACAATAAAGGCCAAGTAATAATAATTACAAAACAAAAGCCTAGTAAATGGTAGATATTTAACATATATTAATTTGATGAACATTTATAATAATATTTATATAATATTATAATAAAAATTATTATTTTTATAAATAAAAAAATGTTATTAACATATTTTTTTTTAATATTTCTATTAAATAATTATAGTAATACTGTTAATGTTTTTTTGAATAGAAATACTTAAATTGCATTAATTTAATTACATTAAAGATTATTCAGATTATAAAAAATTTTAATTAAAAATTTCATAAGCAAATATAAATAAAAATAATATTCCAATCATATTTTAATAAAAAAAATTATAGCATACTTTAATAATAAAAGTGTGAATTTCATCTCATAATGAAACATCCTTATTTTTAAAATTGTGCTCATTTCAAATTTCTAACAATAATAAAAATAATATTAATAATCTCAAACTTTTAACATTATGAGATAAAAAAATGAACTAAAGTAATTATAAACTAGATTGTTTTGTTAGCGATTCAAATTACGTCACTTAAAATTCGTAATTCATCCTTTAGAGTATGGAATTTTTTTTGTCATTTTTTAAAAAAAAATTTCAATGATTTACCTCTAAATTACGTTAGTACACAATCTAGGATCTATAACGGCTCTTTATTTCAACTTAAGAAATCTTTTTAAAGAATCTTTTGCTCAAAAAACCAATACAAAATAGATTTCCAGTTGACTTGACGGAAAAGTGCATCAAGTGAATATCAATATTTGAAATCTTGGCACCTAACTTTCTCCGAAAACTGACAATAAAGATGAAATGGTTCCGCATAAAAGAAAGGCATCATGAAAGAACAAGAAGATATCCCGTAGGGAACGGAGCGTCTCTTTTTTTCTCTTTCTTCGTTCCTTTCATTTTGTACTTTTTCTATTTTAAAAGTGCACAATATACATAAGTTAAAAAATATATCTTTAAAAGAATCATTTATACAGTGTTTATATTCAAGTACAATAGTTTCTACACTTATTATACATTTAATAAACTCCGAAAATATGTGTTTGTATGAATGATATCTATAATAAAAATTATTCTTAACTAGTATTATTTAAATATTCATTTTGTTAATATTGTTATTCAAAACTTAATTAAAACTTTCTATCTAGTAAATAAATTGTTTAATAATTAGTCACATTAAATTTAAACATTAAATTTCTTGGAAGATAATTGAATTATCTTTAATTTTTAAAATAGAAAATCATTAGTTACGATAAAAAAGAAGATTCAACAGTCTTTTATTAAAAATATATTTTTAATTTCGTGAACTGATGCTCCGTCAGACTATCATTGTATGGTGATATTTATGAGCTCGCTCAAAAAATATGCTAGATAATCAAGAACTGTGCATTCAATTTGGTCCATGTGCGTTTTCTAGTGAGAGTCTTAGAGCATCAATTTGTTTACACTGGTGATACCAAAGATATGAACGGAATCAAAGAGTAATGATACAAACTGAGAGTTGCAAACTATAGTAAGAAAGTACGCTGGAAATACAAAATTATTTACATATAAAAACCTTTACATTTAACATTATGTACTTATTTATTAGGCATTTACCAAATATTGATTTATTACTTTATTTATGCATTAAATTCCTAGATTGAGTTAATTGTTAATAAATTTAATAACTTGTAAAATATAATTTATGTTTAATATAATAAGTTTATCAGTTTTGAAATAGTACGTTGATTAATTTTCTTTAAGTATTAAAATATGAAAATGATTTTATTATTAAATTACATAAATGTTGTTTTATAATTTATTTTTAGTAACAACCTTTATACACAATTAATTAAGAAAAAATGGACATACGAATTCAAAAAAAGGAAAAGTACTCTTATATGCACACCATCAAAATGAAATACTGAGAGATGATGACAAAATAGAGAGAGAAAAACAGATAACACTATAAGAAAAATAACACCGACTCTAATTAGATGGGTAAAAAACAGCATATCAAATAAGTTAATCGCCAAAACTTAGAATCTTTTCAGAACTGGTCGTAATTAAAATAGAAAATTATGTTCTCTCACGCGGGGGAGAATTTTAACAGTCTTATCGCGAGTGTTTGAACTGACGTCGTACCGTTACCTCAATCTATTGCAAAACTCTTCTTAGCACCTTTAGAGGCGGTGACCGTTTTATTTTATTGAGTAACGGTACGAACACTTAATAGCTCGAATCAAAATAATTGAAAAATATTATTTAATTAAGTACACAGCCTTTAAAATATCACTCAAAACCTATTTTCAATATATTATACTATGAATAACAAACATTAAATGTAATTAATATAAGGGTTTTGATACAACTTAATATAAGCTACTATTAATAAAAATAACAAAAAATATATTTTAGAAATTAAAAATTATACATGTTAAAACGTATGCAAAGGAAATTTAATGAATTAATAATTTTAAAATAATAATCACTATAAAGGGTTTATTGTTAATTCAATAGAATTTATTTTTCTGTTCTATGTTAAAAAGCATAGATCGTTTTTTCTTAAGTATTCTTTTAAAATACATGATGTGTTTGCTGCATCAACATTGAAATAAAATTTTACCCAATAATGGTATTATTACCATGAGTTAGTATTTAATATTTACATACATATAGGTATTTTATCCATATTGTACCTAATATGAAAAAATTTCCCTTAAAAATTATAGTAGATACTTTTATATAAAAAAAATTTTTATTTTATAAATGTATGTAAATATTGGTTTTATAAATAATTTTTACTTTTACAACTGCTTTTTGAAATAAGTATTATAAATTATTATTAAGTTGTATAATTATTTGCAACATCTTAAAGGCAAGTATAAAAGGTGATACTTATCATGAATTGAAAATTAAAGTCTTTACTTTTCCTTATTATTTCATGCGGCCTAAGCCATAACTAAAGATAAATAATTTACAGGTATTTCGGAAAAGTTTATAAAAAAACATACTATACGTCCCGTATAAATGGTTCAATGAAATTTTTTTATTACATTTATATATATAAAGTCTCGAGAAAACATTTTGAATTTAGTAATAAATATATGATTATTTTCCAAATATCATTTGAAATTTTAGTCTCTTTGTTTGACTGATTGTATTCAATTTTTCGGAAATGAAAAAATATTCGAAATTTTTTTTTAGTTCAAAATAAAAAAATTATGTACCCTTATTTACGTAAGAATTTACCTATTACCTATAAAATATCCGGTGATATAAATAGTACCATTTCTTGTTGTGCTTGTAAAATTTACGTCAATTATATACAATAATACTACGCCTGACTTGACTAAACTAGGTAATTATAATAAAAAATAAAAATCATTTAAATTCTATTTTTATAAAAATTTTTAAGATTAAAAATATAATGAATTAACATTCTTTTATAATTTTGTCAACATTTCAACATTTATAATTGACACTCAATTATTATAAAAAATTATGTATCCAATGGAATATAATTCTTTTGAATGTTTACAATACTTTTATAAACATCCTTTTTTTATTAAAATTAGGTTGTACTATTTTTCAAATAATAAATGAAAAATAAATTCAATATGTAATTATAGAAAGTATGCAAAACAAAGTTTATGTTGTTAAATGTAATTAAATTGTTAAAATAATTTTCATATTCTTAAGTAACTTATTAATAAATTTAAATAAATATTTAAAAAATTGAATACTAGTTACACTAATAAACATTATTTAAAAAATTAAAAAATCGATACATGAAATTTACTTTTTATTAGATAAATTACTATTTATTTACAACGTATTTATAATTATATGAATGCAATACAACAGAATTTTTTAATTTAGTTATAATAATTATTTATTAATGTATAAAGTAAGCCTTGTTCATTTAATTGTAAGAAAAATGAAAAAAAATTTTTATGTGATTATTATTATAGCTATAAAAAAGTTCCCTTACCGAAATTACGATATATATCATACTTGTTATTATTACAGCCATACAATCGATTTTACAGTTTTATTTGAAGGAATGACAAAAGCTATGCAACAATAATTGATTGGTAAAATTGAATTATTCTGTACTTATTTTGATATTAATTTTATTATAATCTTTAAATTTTATATATTATTCAAATTATAAAAATAATTTCAACATATTATTATACAAATTTGATTAAATATCTCTATGTAAAATTAAAACTAAATAATTTTAAATGAAATCACTAATTTTATGAAATCTTATTATAGATGACTATATAAAAAATATTATACATAGTTAATACCTAAAAAGTCACAATGTGAGACATAAAAGAAGTTGCGGTTTCGTGGTAAAATGGTTGAATGATTCAACTAAAAAGTTAATATAGTAGTTTTGACTATATAATTCTATGATCACACAGATATTACATAAAATTGATCTGATATAACAATTTTATTTTTTCAGTATAACAGAATTTCCTATAACTTTATTTATATAAATCAATATATTAATCGAAAGTATAATTTGAGCTACATCTTTAAATATTACTTAACTAATAATTATTAATTTACTATACAATTCTTTTAAAGTTCAATATATTTTTTATATGGTAATTAAATATGGTAATTAAAAATATTATTTCATATAAGAATATTAGTAAAAAGAGCTGCCAAAGTATAGTGCATAAAATGTTAGTCATAGAATATTTCATACTTTTTATGGTTGGTATTTTCAAATCATTAGTCGTACTATACAAAATCAATTGAAATTAAATGACAAGTTTTTTAAAACGATCGAATAGAAGAAGTGCTAAGAATTAACTGAATTTTATATCAATTAGAAAGAATTACCAAAAAGGAATGATTTGACAGTATTTTATCAGTAAAACACGAGAAATTCGGACAAAAAATTTTATTTCGAAGGGAAGGCAATCACACAAAAAAGCGCATATTGCCGTAATTTCCGATTTCCTGTCCTTTGGATAGTCCACCGTGACCATCCGATCCCCTATCATGGAGTAGAACCGCAATCTCTAATAGACATATCCTCCTCTTCTAAACTTGATGCGGTTCGAGTTGTGGTCGTAGCCTATGTCTTTTTTCATTCCGCTAATTTTACTAAAGTTGACTTTGAATTACAACCACCGATTATCTTACTACGTTTTTCCTTTATTTCACGGATATGTCCGAGATCTGCATTGGATACGGGAAATACGAAAAAAGCAATAAAAGTATAAGGTTGTATCCTCTTGGAGAATTAAATTTTTCCAAGAAAATTATATTTCGAACAAAAGAAAAAAAAAATAAATAATGTAATAAGAAATAAGAATGAAGCGCGAGAAACACGTGTCTGTCTAGAAAAAAAGGAGCAATAAAAACGAGGAAGCGGGAGAAAGGAACACTTGTCGAGCAGGCGATCTAACATCCACTGTCTGTATGTATACCAGTTTGTAAGATGATCTTATCCCTTGATTCTGTTCAGAACTAACCAAGTATCTTGTCTTCGGTTAAAGAACACGTTTACAACGTACGCGCCATGTATTACGAGAAAAAGGAGGGAATAGAGAAAGATGAATGAAATGGTTGAGTAAGGGCTCGCTATACTGCACTCGCATCCCTGTGCTTTTTTAACAAAGAAGAGAACATTTAAGCATTATAATGAAAGAGGAAAAGACAAAATCCGAAAAAAGCCGAAAGCAAAATGTATTTATGTAAATTAAATCTGACATAGCAAACATTGAACGTGATGAAACGCTAACTAATTTTAGTGAAGAATTATATTACTGTTTTTTATACTTGTTTCCATAAATTCCATTTCAATTTATTTATACAGTTTTAATATTTTACATATTTTAACCTTTTTTTGTACTATTAAAGCATAAAAAATTGTTTAAGCTTTTGAAAAATAATAAATTAGCATTTATCTTATATCATTTTCCTTCTATTCTAATAATTCAAATAATAACTTCGAAATCTATAAGTAACTATTTTACTTTGTAAAATATTTTTTTTTAATTTATCCTTGCTAGATTTAAGAGAACTGAAACCATAAAAGAAAAAAAATTGTTTTAAAATGTGCAATTAATTAATGATTAAACGAAAATGACACAAAATAGCTAAAGTACATTTTTTGAAATATAAAAGTTGTATAAAACAATCGATTTTTTTCAACAATTAATTTTTTTTATTTAAATTACTTTTTATGTCAATGCATTTAAGCGTTACTTGGGTATTAACCAAAAAATTGCATTAATTTTACAGCAACGCTATAAGGTTGCGTTAAATCGAATACATCATCGGATGGAATCCAAGCGTCCATAATCAGAAGGCCTAGACTGAATGCCCGACAAATTATTGAGGTATAATTGTAAAATTTAGACAGTCAAAATATTCAATATCCCGCAAGAAGTCCATCAAAATTGAATGTCAATGGCAAGACGGGTTTAAAATACAACATACATCACAATTATATTTTAAAGATCGGCAACTCAATTGATATCAATGCGGGTGATAATAAAGAGAACCTTCGAACAGTGAATCATGGCGGATTCGCGACTTATTTGTGTTAAAGAGGGAAGAATTAATGAAAGGAAATGCAATAACGTGGTCTATTCGGAGAACGAAGTATTGGACTTCGTGTGTGGATTGCGCGAATCGCGTACTCTCATAAACAAATCGGGCGCGTTTTATTGGAATGTCAAACTGTAATATTGGTATTCTCCCAGAGGATTTCCCCAAAATATGTAGCTCTGCGTGCTGAATGCTAATGATCTTGAATGACAAGGGGGAAAATGCATGCGCTTTAACCTCCTCCCTCTCTGAAACTCTATCGCTCTCTCTGTTTCTCTCATTCTCTCTTTCGTTGCGCATCCGGTTGTCAACGACGTATTAGATCATCGTGCTAACAATGCGCACGAAGTAGCAGCATACTCTCTTTTTCTTACTCCTACAGTCGTACTTATGGGAGAAACTCCTTCTAGGTCGGAGAAGCCGGCCTCGTCATTGCGCGCATTTTAAGTACGCGGCTGCGCACGTACTTTATTAAGACCATTGCTATTCACAGCTCGATCTTGCGCTATCTACACTGGATGATCGTCTTTAAAGTGTCGATTGGAGGGAGTTTCTAGTGAACTTATATAAGTGAACTTCAGGCTAGACGCTGCGGAACAGCTGAACAAGTTAAAGATTAAATAATTCACATTATCACCATACTATAATTAATGTGAGAAAGATCAATTAGAGGCTACGGGTATGCAATTCTTATTATTATTTGTTTTTATTTGTATTTTCATCAAGCAAAATGATTGATGGCAATTTCTGTGATGGTAGAAAATAATTCATTAATTGATCTATATTATATAAAAAAAATAATTGCCTTATCTTTTATAATGCGTAGATCAAGTTGAAATTTTTTACACGTTAAACATTCTAATATTTCAAATAAGTTCATTACTTCCTACTTAATTTTTAACTTATTATTTCACTTAAAATTAATCATAATTAGTTTCAAATATAAATAATTGTATATACAAAAATAGATTTTATTATAAATTATAGATTCAACATAAAAAAATCAAATTTAAATTCGGTTCATGTTAAATCGTATTATAAACTTTTTTAAATTTGTATGAAAAATATGAAACTTATAATTAAAAAAAAGTATATAATTTCAAATAATAATTCCATTTAAAATTTCTAAATTTCTAAATTTCGAAACAAATTATTTATTATTAATTATATATTATTATATATACCATAACATTTATATTAATATTTGTAATTGGTACGCAAATTATAAAAATAACTAGACAGGTATACAGTAATTTTTATATATAATTTGAATTCGAGTTTAATATAAAAAATTAGTTTATAATTTATTAAAATGATATAAATTATTTATTATTTTTTTATTTAAATTTTACTTAGTTATATCAAAAATGTATGTAATTTAGCTTGAAATTTTTTCTAGGGCTTCTATTATTATTATATTATAGTAAACAATGATTTTATTGAATTATTTCCATCCATTTTGTTAGCCGATTTCATAAAACTCTCAGTAATGTTTATCTATTTCTTCTTTGTATATTAAACCTTAAGTAAAATAAGTAAATCCCTTTTATTATATTATCTATAAAATAAAAATATTTTTTCAATTTACCAATATTTATTGCATATGCCCATCGCTTACAGAAATATTTGTATAAATTCATTTTTTTGTGTTCTTATATAAATAAATATTAAATTGTCCCTCATTTTTTAATCAAGCTATACAGAAAAATATAAGATACTTATGGGTATCGATTGTCAACATCAGCTGTTGGCCTACATTTAGTGCCCGAACGTTCAAATAACGCCCCACCTCAAGACTGCAAAGGTTTTAAACGCCTTTTTGGACTCCCAAGAGACTTTTCCACAAAAAGGGATTTAATTTGCATTATATACCTTTAATAATACATCATTGGCTTCTTATTAGTGGCAATTTATTACATTGAATTTATTTATTTTACAGTTAACAAAATTACAAAGATTTAAAATATGTATTTATAAAAATTTTACATTAATTTTATATTTATATAATATTATATAAATTCTTATAATTAAGAGTTTTGTTTAGATTTCAGCTGTATTTGAAATCGATGAAAAATATTAAAACAAAGTATATCACGTTTTTATTTATTACTATATATAAGTGCATAATTTACTTTATATAAAACAATACGTCAGTAAAAAAATTTTCGATAAAAATTTAATATTTTAGAAAATTTTTGTTTTTCAGCAATATAGTAATATACTCAATTTCCAATAAATCAAAAATATTTGTTCATTTAAATTATAAATTTATAATCATTTTACAGTGATGTAACATTTTATGCATCAGAGATTAGCAATAAAATAATAAAAAAAGTACCATATCTATTATTAATAAGTATTATATTTGATAATTATTTATAATTATAGTTTATTTTAATTTAAATTTTTTAAGTTTAGTATCCCAATATGTTGTTTATTTAGAATAAAATCAAAAATAATAAAATAAATAAACTGAAGTAACTTTAGTAAACTACTGTAGCAATATATTATATATTATAAATATTGTTATAAAAATTGCCTTTTATCACCATTTAAAATCCAAACATCTTATTTTGTAATTGACCAATCATTAAAATTACAATGAAGTAATTAGAAGCACATCTGCAAAGTATCTCAAATTTGAGTAAGTTAATAATTGGCAGCAGAAAAAGAGCATCTCAGATAACCAAATTTGAGTAACCCGATCCCTTATGGTAATTCGTTGGAGCACTGGTTCACGAAACAATGTTAACTCCCAGCGCAGCGTGAGTGCCCACATTGTCATTTTAATAGGTGTTATTTGATTTTAAATTTGAGCGAATGCCACTGCTCCATCGAGGGGCCCTGATTGTTCGCTCTGTTTCGGGGTGATGTCATCACCCCTACGTGCCATCCTTTCGTATACAGCGGATTCCCTCTACTTCATAAGGACACTCTAAATGACATCGTGCCTCTTCATTGTTCGAAAAAATACACATTCATTTATATACAGAAACATAAAAGGCTCAAAACTTAAATAAGTGTCGATACTAAGAACAAATTATAATCTTAAAAATATTTAATTTAATTACGAATTCAAGGTTTATATTTAAAGATCTTTTACGATATTATTGAATTTTATCAAAAAACACTATATTTGTTTTTTAATAAAATTTGTTTACAGTAACTATATTTATATTAAAACAATTATAGTTAAATTGTATTAAGATAATATATAATTATTTTATTATATAATAGTACTGCATTTTATAATAATGAAGTCAATATAAGAGAATAGAAAAATATTTTTCCGAAATAATTAAAATTTTCTACTATTGCAGATCAAACAAATCTCGACAATCACTTTAAGTAAAAGTGTGAAATTATTCGTCTGACATTGAATAAAAGTATCTTTTTGTCTTGTAATAAAAACAGATTATAGAAAAGAGAAAAAGATAAAATGAATCGTTTGGATAGACTGTCTATACACATCAATCAAACTGGTATCGACGTATTATGAAGTGACGCGTGGCTCGTCTATAGTGCTTGATTGGCCACAAAGGGGGTGAAATAGGCTAAAAGAGAAGAAGACGAGGGTTAAAGACAAAATGATTCGAGCGAGAGAGAATGAAAAAGAGAGCGTACTAGTAAACTCGCCTCCAGTAAATAGAGTGTAATCAACTGCGAGGTTCGTCAGATCAGCCAGATTCCAATTCAAAATCTACCCTCTCTTCCATTTTTTCTCGACCCTCAATTGTGTACACTTTTCTCAGATCATTCTTTGGGCATTTCCTGCTTCTCACTTTTCACTAATAATAAGTATCTCGGTGTCAAGTAAATTAAATTTCCCTTTCTGCGCCTGTTCATATTTTACTTTTTGTTCCAAAAATAAATTTTCTTTGAATAAAGTTTTATTCATATTATTCAGCGAACTAGGATATAAAAGACATTAATAAAGACATCTATTTCTATAGTTGCCTTTCTTTATACAATTATTTTTTTATTATTAATTATTGTTTTACAAACATAGATATTATGCATTTATGTATCTTACATTAACGAAGTATTGCTCAAGAAAAAGTTTTTTTTCAAAACGATCTAAAATGCTTATAGACTTTCATACTAAGAAAACCAATATTTTTAAATATTTTAAACGATAAAAATTAATGATATTTTTTTTGGGGTTGAGTTGTTTTTGAATTAATTAAGAAACTATTCTTTTTAATCGTATTTTATTCTATTATTTCTAAAAGCAGAAATTCATAAAATTTTTTTTTAAACGATAAAGGAAAACATGTAAATTATTAATGGCTACAACTATGTTGATATTACTTATTAGCTTAGACGTGTGAATGTATTATAGAAAATTTTTATCTACAATTCTCTTAACAGATTTTTTAAATAAACAATAATATTAATTTACCTTTCATCTTATAGATTTTTCATAAAAATTATATCTTCAATATTAATATTTAAGGTCTACAATACATTATTAACCTTTAAATAATTGCTTTTGAGTTTTTAATATCCTACTTTTTTTATATCCTACTACCCATTATTTTATAATAATAAGCATGATGTACTTTACTAGATTTGTAATTAATTATAAACACACAATTCTTGATACAAAACCAGCAATGTTCAAAATGTTCATTTACCTTAAATTTACTAAATTTACGAAAAAAAATATTTGTAATGGCTTGAAATATGAAATTTATAATTTTAATTGTTTATTTATAAAGTGTTTTCATTATAATATACAAATAGAGGTATAATATAAGATAAGTAATAAATGAATAATAAATGTAAACACTAATGTAAAGTAAAATAATTATTTTAATGTTTTCTAATGAAAATGTCGCATCAGCGAAAATAATACATCAACTTCACAATTTCTAAGACAATGGTTATAAAGGCTTACTTCTATTCTTCCTACATTTATATTCATATTCTTCTCTATATAATAATATATTTTACTACGACTACATTTATAGATGGGCTTCAATTGACAGCTTGATTGTTTGCATCTGGCATCTACCTTTCCATGAATTCGTGGTTGAACAACAACATTCTATCATGAATTTCAATCAGTCAAATAAGGTGCTTTATGCATACCCTATGAAACCTGTTGCCACCTCTTCGTATTTAATTCGGCTCTGATTTTATAATAAACCTCATTCCGACAAAATTTTAAGAATCAGCCAATATTCCAGGCAACTAGGCAATATTCTTTCGTCATTATATTACAATTCCAACTCAATAAAAGTACGTTGACAATTATAAGGAAAAAATTCACAAAATTATAAGTTTATTTAATTAATAGATATAGGAATTTATTTAATTAAAGGGGTAGTTGACTTAAAAATAAAAACTTAATAAGTAAAAAAAGTAGGAAATACTAAATTCAAAGTTTATATTTTTTATTCTATTCTACGAAAAAAGGTAATGAGTACAAATTCAAAAACAATCATTACAGTGACAAGTCCCACCTTTCAAGCATATATTCTTCCTCTGTGACGTTAAAAACATTACGGTACTTTTTGACACCCGAGGCATCCCGTAGAAGGGGGAAACACCCTCTTGCTTTCTAGCTGTGTAATTATTTCGCGAGAAACTTTTTTCTGTAGCTCTTACATGAGGCGTACACAGATACTTTTGAGGAAAGGTACATAATCAATAAGATAATAAATCAATGTCTTATATGTTAATACATTTTTTCGTTTTTATTTCATTGATGCCAACAAAATACAGAGTTGTAAATTTTACATCAAATAAAAGTTACTTGAAAGAAATGTTTAAATGCACAATAGATGAATACGGTAAGAGAATTTGTCATTACGTAGATTACAATATGATGTTTCTCGAAAAATTATTGCTCATTAGGATAAAAAATTTACAATTTAATTTTGTAAAAGTAACTACGTGTAAGTATTATAATATTTATACTAAAATGTCAATTATTTTCTTAAAACGTTTAAGTTTATTACAATGATCATGATTTAAAAACTTATAAGTAAAAAAAAAGTATTAATTGAATTATAATGTCTTAAAAATAAAGAAGAAAATAATTTCAAAAATTAAAAAAAAACTCTTAATAATAACATGAAACTACATATTTAATACAATTATTTGTAAATTCATTTAAAAAACATAAATTAATCATTGCATAAAAGTTTACGAAAATTAAATTATTTAAAGTTAGTTTCAGGGAATATTAATTTTTCTACATATAAGTAATAAAAATTTACAATTATAAATATACTACATCGTATCTATTAAATACAAATAATGGAAAAAATTAAATTTATATTAAAGGGTTATAAAATTATAAATTAAAATATTGTTAATGGTACTTAAGTGTAACCTTAAATAAAGTGAATAAGGTTAATAACGAGGAAACGTGGGGAGTAGTAGTATTAAATATTTTTTATGAAGTTATCTCAATAAAGTTTCCTCAGTTACCCTAACAAACAACCAGAGTTTTTTTACCACGAGAATTTATTCCATGCCATGATGTGATATTTCATTCGCTTGTTATTATTTATCTCAAGTTGCTCCGTAAAATTTTTAGTTTCGGTTGGGAATTACAAAAATGGAAGCTTTTTCTACACCCTCAACCGGTACAATTCCCCTCGCCTAGAAAATCAAGAAAATGAGATGAAGCACACAGAGAAAAAGAAAAATTCTTGAATCAGGCGGAAAGGAAGAAACGATAATGACATAGGAAAATTCACGTGCACTTGATTATTATGATTGTTCCTGCCGCCTTTCGACTACGCAACCCTCAAATAACTTCGTTTCTCGTTAGTAATGTCCCCTTGTATGGGATACTTCGATATATATTTAGGGAGAAAGAAAGAAAGAAATAGAAAGATATAAAAAAAGAGCAGATGAAATGGCAAGGAATAAAAAAATTAAGGAATTGAAAAGAAAACAATTTAAAGATCTGTAGACAAGTAAATTGAAGTATAATAATTGAGAAGATACAGTAAAATTTTGAAGAACTTAGAAAAAATTTTTTAAATTAAAATTTACCTGATACACAAAATAATCATTATGAAAAATATGAGTCACTAAATTAATTTTGAATATGCTTACAGAAAACGGTTCAAGCAATTAGTTATTTTAGACTAAATTATTTTTTAAGAATTTAAACCAATTTTTTGTCCTTAAGTTTTAAATTAAATTAAAATTAAAATACTAATAGTGATAAATTGTAGCTTTTGTCATTGAATTATTGTATTTAGATATATAAACGCAGCGATTGCATTAGTAAGTAACATATCTTCAGAATAATATTCTCGTATCGGCGGCAAATTAATAATAAGATGAATTTTCCTTTTCAATTTAGAAATTTTCATATTGTGTGTGCGAGTTCTCGTTCCTTATTAACTTCAGTAATACTAATTTCATTTAAAAAATAAACGTCTTTTTCTTTACTTAGAGGCATTCAAAGCTCAATAGTAGGAAGTACTAAGACATAATCTAAAAGTTACACAGATTCCGGCCTTCTTTCAATATTCTAGCGCGTTTAAAAATATTTGAATATTTCTAGTGCATTCTTGTGAACCCATGTATACGACCGGAAAATTTGCGTGATAAAGATAATAATAAAGTCCATATTTCTAATCCACAAAGAATCAAAATGCATATGAATTCATGAACGGCTCGACATTGACTGAAATATAGTACAATACGGTACACTTTGTACCTTCAAACGACATAAAGGGATGCATGAAGCTGTAAACCTGCTTAATTTTGAGTTTGGTAATTTATGTATATCGATCGTGACTGTTTGAAATCTCTTCTTTCACGGCAAGATATTATATCCGACAAGGAAAAAATTGTTTTTTTAAAAATGAAAGAGTCACGAATAGCTTAAAAAATATTAATTTTTGTAAACTGAAAAATTTTTTTAAACTAAAGAAAGTACGGTATTAAAAGAATAAATAGCTACCATAAGTTTCCATTTTACTGGAAACAATACTGAATAATACAATAAGGTCGAACCTCGACAATCTCTGTATTAGGATCTTCATCTTCCTCTCCTTAGCAAGATGCGAAACTAACCCCTTTTTGTCAAGTATATATATACCTATATTGCCATAAAAGAGGGTTCCATAAAATCCACTACTGTGGACGCGATAAGAGTTATCTGGCCATTCTAATTGAAATTTAATTGGGCCGGCAGTTAGTCGGATTCACCTCTAGTTCTCCGGTATTTCTGCGTGCTCGAGGGTAGTATTTTCGTAAATTGGCATTATAACAGAACCTTCTCGTAAGCGCTAAATGAGACACCCTATCTAAAGATCAAGGATGAACCCATTAAATGAGTTATTTCAATGGTTTATCGGTAATTATCTACATTAAGTATCACTTTTTTTTGATAAGTAAATATTTTGAGTAACTAATGTATGTTGACAAAAATAAGCAAGTGACAAACTCCACATTTTAATTCTTATAAATACTAAAATATAATTTTAAAAAATATATAAAACAAACGTAATGTCTTTAGAATATCCAGTAAAATTTATGTATAACTTTCATAAAAATTATAATATATTTTTCAGTAAAAGTTATAAAAATATTTGAAATCAGATCTGATTTTTTCATTTTTTTTTATTAAAGATTTTTTTATTAAAATCTTGATAACATTTTTCTCATTAATTTCAAAAAAACTTATAAATAATAGTTATACGCTCTTAAATAAATTTTGAAATTTACTCTAACAATTAAGACTATACAATGCATTATACCAGAATCATTTTCTTTTTAACAGGTATAATCAGATATATAATTTAAATAATATAATTATAGTAAATATACTGCTTTTATTAGTACTGTAATATTGAAAGTATAATAAATAATAAATAATGTGGATAATAGTTAACTGTACTATCGACATGTAGGTAGATCCATAGTTGGAGCAGTTTATACATACCTGTTTTATTGCTTACCCTCTTATACACTAACCAAACTACAATACAACCCCACGTGCTGGTAATAAACTGGTTCTTTTAGCACGCTTAATTCCGAGATCCCCCTGGGATCAAGCCACACCTTCACCTTGCTCTCTCTCTCTCTCTCTATCTCTCTTCCTCCTTTTATTCTCTCTAACACATAAGTTTGAAATTCTACTATATCCAAGAAATCCTATGCCTTTTAAGAGCACATTTTGATTCGTTTTGCGATTATCCCAAACTTTCAAAAATGAGTCCCTCAATTCGAATTCGTTTCTAATGCATATAACTAATGTATTCGCCACAAGTATAAGATTTTATTTCTTTAGATTTCACGTAACAAGTGAACTGTAAAGGATTTTATGAAATATTAAACCAACAAAACATTATTAATTTTTTTTTTTAAACTGTTTATATAAAAAAGAAGAATCTACAAAACATCGTACATTTAATATTTTACAATCAATTTTTTTTATTATTTAAGGTTTTATATAATACATTTTTAATGTTATTTTATTGTTAATGACATTACTAGATATATAGAAAAAAAATTATATGTAATAAGCCTATTAAATTTTAAATTTTATTTTGAATAATATTAGAATAACAGTTTTACTGTAGGACATTATCTTTTATTTTATTGAAAAAACCTCAAATAAAATTCTTGAAAGTAGAATATATAAAATATTTATTATCAATTATTATAGAACATATATATATAACTTTTACTGCAAGTTGTACAAAAATAATAAAACTATAAATATATATGATTACTATTCAAAAGAGCAATGTATAAGTATTTGATGCAAGCGAATGCAGCAAATTTTTAAAAAACTAAAAAAACTTTTAAAGTGATTAATAAAATACGAAATACATCAGCTTAATTAGAATTATACTAAGATATTACAAAATGTTAATGGTAATAATTACATTTTTTATTATAATAAAGTATTATTCCATTCGTACTACCTTCAGCATTGTTCTTTGCATGCATAAATAACTAAAATGATCGTATTATTGTTATTATTGTTATTATTATTTCTTATTATTAATTTATATAGATTATAAAATATATATTTTTTATTTTACTTCTACGGTATTTTCATCTCAAATTAAAAATAAATACTTCGCATGTAAACATATATTTGCTGCTTCATTTTCTTAAAAGAACATATTCTAATAGTATGTAACAAATCGTAAACATAATTATTACATTTTTTCTGTATTGCATGAATAAATATTACTTTTTTTTTTAAAAAACTAAAATTATTGTAAGTAATATAAGAAGTGTAGACCTAAATCCTAGCAAATAGAGAAAGCAAAAAATTTTTAAACTTTTAAATCGTAATATGCATATATACGTATAAATAATTATGAAGATAAGGATATAAATAGGAACAAAAAAGAAAGATTAGTGAGTAAATGCAAGTGGATAGAATAGTGTCAATCCGTAAACAGTAAGAAGCGCTAAAGGTAGAGAACGTCATAGCCCATTGGGGTCAGAGGAAGAGGGAGTGGTGGGACTGACACGTTGGATCACGCAGTTGGGCCAGTTTACATTTAAATTACATTCACGTACAACAATACAAAAAGAATTCCTGGCTATCGGGGGATGCATGCTAAGTATTGTACGGCGGCTAAGGCTCGGTGTCATTGCGTCGCAAGCAACACTGCTCTTGCGCACGCTAATGCCGCAAACTTGTTCATGATAAAGCACCCGATTACTTTCTCTAACTGATGAATCTAATGAGGCCTGCACACCTTTATGTACAGGTATTACAATTATTTTTTTCTAAATTTAAAATAAATTAAAATGAATATACTTACTAAATTCATAAATACTTGAATAAAAAATTAAGCAAGATGTACGATAAATTTATCTTTTATTTATTTTGAATCATGTATTATGCTTAAATGAAGAGATAAACATACTATGATGCCGAGTATGAAGCCGGATAACAATGTCGACATTATTTCTAAACATTGCGAATAATTTGTCAAATCGTCTGACCGATTCATATTAAGATAAATCTTAAATATAGTAAAATTTCCCTTATCGTTTACCATCCCATCTTTCTCTCTCTCTCTCACTCTCTATCCCTCTCTCTGTCTCTTTCTCTATCTCTCTTTTTATATCTCTCTACATATTTATATATATATCTATCTATCTATCTATATATCTATCTATCTATTTATATACATCTATGTATACATTTATCGATCTATCGATCTATCTATATTTATATTTATCTAACTGTCTATCTTGACTCTATTTTTTTACCATTAATTCGATCATCTAAATTCATAAGAATTTCAGCTGCAAAATTAAAGCTTCATTCTGCTTATTCTAAAACTCTTAACTTTAGTTTTTTTTAAAGATCTCGTCGTTGTTATTATTCTCAATCATAATTTCCACAATTTAACTTTATAATCTAAAAATATTACATTAATCATAATTAAATAAAAATAATATCATACTTAAAAGACGAGTCACTAAAAATCACCTATTTCAGATTCATCAAAAAATAAATACGGAGGAATAATGCCTTTTAAAAATAATTCAATTTTTAAAATGTTTGTAATGCATAATCCTGCGATACTATGTAACTTTTATCTTGCTATTAATGTTTATTAATAATAAAAATTAGTTTATCAATTTGAATATCTTATTATAGAAAGCTTTATATTTATCTAAATTAAATGATTAATTCAAAATTAAGAAAAACATTTTTTTACTTGTAATTACTTTTAAAGTCATTCAATTATTTATTAAATAATACAAAATAAAATTTTGTTAAAAAATTAACATCAATTTTCTTCATGAATTTTACTACAAATATATCCTTTATTAAAAATTATTATATTCATTAAAATAAAAAAACAATTTACTCACAATATTCTTCTGAAAAAAAGAAATTTAATATTTTTACTTTCATTGAATTAAAATATTTTTTTTTAAACAAATATCAATTTCGCCTTTAGTAATATTAATTAGATTTACAGTATACGACATTCAAAATATTAAAGCAAGTCTGGCATAAACAATTAATTACAAATCATTATAATTATTAATGCTCTCAGTATGTACGATTTTATTGAGTAATTAGCTGCATTATAAGAAGTGGTGATAACATTATTTGGGTGAAATATTACAAAATTTGATGCAAATATGAAAAAATTATGAAAAAAGCATGAAAAGAATTTAAGGATTTCAAATTAACATTAAAATTTGTATCTTAGTTATTTTCTTTTGCTATTTATAATTTTCTATGATTTATTTAGAAAATTTTAATTATTTTACAATTATTTTTAAATAAGTTAGTTTTCATTTTTATAAATATTGAATATAAATTTATTTGAAATCATTCATAAAGTAATTACCCTTTCGAGAATACTTTCTACATAGCCAGTGCAAACAAATATAACATTGAAAATTCAGTATTTACAAAAACAAGTTTTCAAAAATTTAAAAGTTTTATAAGTAATACAAAAAGCATGCTTTTCAAATTTTCAAAATTAAGATTTATAGAAGATGAAAAAGAAAAAGAAGTTATTGAATTAAATATACATTTTATATAAAACTTGTGTTGATATATTTTTAATAACGTATAGATTGAATCTATCAAATCTTAACAGTTATTTGTAATGCTTGAAAAAAGGTATGTAGATATAATTTAAAAAAAGAAATTTTTTTATAATTATATAATATCAATAAAATGAATAAAACGCGAATAAAGTTTTAATAGTAATTATTGAAAGAAGATAGAAGACAAGTAGTTTTAGTAATCGTAAGAGAGAAAAAACAAATAGTGTTTATATCCACTACAATTTCAATAAAAGTATTTTGGTCAAGTGTATTTCCAAAAAACTTTATTATTTAGAATAAATTTTGTAAGTTTGAAACGCGTGTGTCCGAAATAGTTAGTAAAAACTTCACATAGCTTATAGTAATGTACTTTTATAATTAAACATTCTCTTTTACCTTTTATTCATTTTTATTTATTCCGGATTGTAAATTATTACATTAACCCTTATTTTTTTTAAAATATTTATTTATTTCTGTAACGGTATTCTTAGGGATATTTTGATTGCATTATTTGTATTATCCTCTTTATTAAAAAAAAAAAAAATAATACTTATATTTTATTACTTATGTTTGTAAAATTTATTTGATAACAGTTCATTAACACCATGAATTGTACAAATAGAGTTTAATGTTAAATTAAAATAAATTTGTTCATCAAAGTCTTATTTTTTAAACCTTCTTTCTTTTTTTTAATTTTGTCATAGGTAAACAATAAAGCATGATGAATCGTTAAAAAAATTTGAACTGTTGAGGATTCAAAAGAAGTGATATTAATACTTAGTTGATTTATAATCTAAGTCTTATCATTATCTAATCGTTATTTGATGCTCGTTCATAGAAATCAGAAATAAACCGTATAATTTCTTTGAATACGTAGGACTGATATGTCATTAAATATAAATGGGAACAATGTCGAACGTAAAGCTGCTGCAGATTGCTAACGATATAGATACCCTAGACTCGACCGGGAGCCTCAATGCACCGCTTTATCATCATCCATTAATACCGGAGGCCGCACTACAGAGGATGGGATATTTGCACGTGGCATTTTCAAGCCTGCGGGGCCCGAAGGTGTATTAGTAAGCGTGTAAACAATCGACTGAGGACGCTGCGGCACCCCTCCGCACAGTGGGCGGAGCAACCCTGTGACCTCGCGCGGCCTCTCGCTCGCGAATTGTCCTCCGCCCCCGCCGGTCTCACAAAGGCTTGTAGAAGTATGTGCCCCGCCCGCCGCCCCCGCAGGCGTTGGTCCCGCGCGCCTATGGACGCCTCTCCGAATATCACGTGATGGGCGCCTCGATGCCCCCATTGGCTGGGCGCGGTCCTGATCCGCCCGAAGGCGCCACTGCGAGGGACTTCCCTAGGGAGGGAGAGGCGGCCACTACCTTGGGTACAGTCACGTCCAGTCTAGTCCCGCACGAGGCCGAGGCAGGAGACGCGCGCGCTTCTCTCCTCTCTTAACCCATTAAGCAGACATAATCGTGACCCATAACCGCGCGTGAGGATAGCCCTGATTTAGGTGCCTGCACTGGTATTGTGCATTCACTTCGATCCCGTGGCTGCACTCTTAACGGCCCTATTGAAGTTCGTTGGTGT
Organism: Kradibia gibbosae; assembly: GCA_018907135.1. Taxonomy (NCBI): domain Eukaryota; kingdom Metazoa; phylum Arthropoda; class Insecta; order Hymenoptera; family Agaonidae; genus Kradibia; species Kradibia gibbosae. Next base: position 37,391,892 of record JACCHX010000001.1, read on the forward strand.
ATCTCAATATGTTACCTTATCAAATGGCCATGGACTATGGGGGATTTCAACGACAAAGCCCCGTAGGCGTTGGAGTCGGGGGCGCGCATCATCAAGGGCCTACCGGGACACTCAACATCAACCCCGCGTTTACTCACTCCTGGTTCGTACCGGCGGATCTCTGCGTCCCCTACAAACAGAGTCAGGGTCCTCTCCTCGAGCCAGGGCATGTTGTGTTTATATCTTTTATATTTCTAATATCTCGTACGGTTATATAATATGGAGCGAGTCACGTGAGCTGTGCGCCAAAACTCCTGTACTTTGCTAATTACATATTAATAATAAATAATCTTAAAATTTATTCTATCTTTTTTTAATATATAAGAATCACGGGCTTTATCTAACTTTTAATTTCACTAATTTATCACTTACCTACTTAGTTCGATAATGTATCACCAGAAATTATCACTCCTTTTAAGGATATATAAAAACAGAAATAATACATTTTATTATCATTTGAAAAATAATCCAACGCTTTTATTATAATAAACAAATCAGTACGATCCACACAATGCCCAATGTTGTAAAAAATGTATACATGTATGTGTATTTATACACGTGCACCACACATGTATGTGTGCACATTCTTATCTTTGCTAATACAATTGGTACAATCTAACTGATACTGAAATTAAAATAACAGAACCAACATTAATTTATTTTTTTTATGAATAATAATGATTTTTTGGCGTATTTTCCGGATTCATATCAGAAAAATTATTAACTTATACTGTAATCTTAGAGAAGTTACAATTACACATACATAATTCAAATGCATCTTTTGTGCGAATGCACAGATTCACATATATTCATGTTCACACGCATATACGTTCATAGTAATTACATTATCATTCTTCAATGTGATTACTATTAAATTTTTATTAATTAATATTTAGGATACATTAAATTAAAACTTAATTTAGCAATTGGAAATAAATATTTAAAAAAAAAATAAACTTATTCTATGTTGCAAAAATATTAATTTTTTTTAATTTTACTTTCATATACTTATTTTTTACAAAAACTCAATATTTTCATAATTATAACATATAGCTCTTACTATAAAACATAGATGCATTTTATTTATAATAATATCATTAACCTAAAATTCTTGATTTATTTGACAAATTTATAATTTGGATCAATGAAAGTATTTAATATATAAGGAAATTTTCGTATACATAAAATACTTAAAAAAAAACTATAATATTTAAATGTTTTCACGCATTAAAAAAGTTAATTAATAAAAGTTTTTAAAACATTTGTAAAGAGTAGTAATTGAAGGATTTTGTTGAAAAAATTGTTAATTTTGTTATTAATAACTATGCCTTATAAATCATAGTTAAGAAAATGATTCCTAATTTCTACTTTTAATGTAATATTTATAGATAATTATAACTAAATTACAACTAATTATAACTAAATTAATAAAAATTATATTAAAAAAAAAATAAAATTTTTTATGATAATTTTTTATGACTAATCAAATATAAATTGTTCTATTAAATATTAGAATTTTTAACTATGTGAATTATAATTTGTTAACAAATTTTATAACATTACTTTAAACAAATAATTGAAAATATATAACATTTTCTTATTTATACTTTAACTATAATTTAATATTTAATATTTAATATTTATATTCTAGTTCAAGGTAAATATGTTCTTTTGTTGAATTTATAATTTTAAATATGATTAGACAATCATTTGAACAACATGAATATAAATCATAATAATTATTTAAGTATGAAATGCAATTAACACACAAGTACTGCATTCACTGAAGAGGTGTAGTTACATCTCTTTTTTTCAAAGTTTATCATTTATTGGTTATTTGAAAATTATATGAGTTTTCGATAACAGAATAACTTTTTTTTAACAAATAATCGCATCTTCACACTGAATCAATGTCAAGAGCCCAATACTTTAAAATTATAATAAGTGCATTGACCAAGAAGAGAATTTAGGAGTTAGAAAAAGACTAGGCTTTTACGGAATAAAAAAGTGTAAGCCCCCAATGATCAACACTCGGTCTCGAAGGGCAGCCTCATAAAGGTCTGCAAATGTGTCGGTCGCGGATGGCGATTTCGCAAGTCGAAAGAAAGAAAATAAAAGGGAGGGAAAACGAATGGCGGAATACGCACGGGGTCCCGGGAGACCTCTGTCACAGCGAGTGGATAATGGGGAAACACTGATGGCTCGCGATGGCTCACGCACGTATGTGTCAGGGCCAAGGCGATGAGATGAGAGGACGCAATAGCCATAAACCCTACATGTATACCTAAGTCACAAAGAAAGGTGATACGCTGACCGAGCAACCCAGGGAGTCGTCAACACTTCTTTCTATCTGTGCACCCAGGTACTTGATTACGATGCCTTGTTATGGGGCTCGCACCTCTAAGATCGAGTCCACCAGTCCTTGGAATTCTCACTTATCAAATCAAACATTTCTCTCTTTCTTCCACTCCCTTATCTCTCCCTCTCTCTCTCTCTCTCTTATTTTTCTTATTTTTTATAAGAGACACATTATCAAGGTAGTATTTGCTTCAATCAAATGGAAAGATCAGTGATCGTTGGAATAAGGATTCTCACGTCTAGGAAGTAGAAATAATAGGAGTGCCGAATACGCAAATGCTCGAATACGGCATATATGACAATTCCTTCTAGAAATTTTTCTATTAATATATTTGTAATTGACAAATTGAGAGAGAGTATTGGTGTGTTATAACCAAAAGTTCTCAGGATTGTCTTTTTAACGAAAAGTCCTTTACGTAGGTTTTAATCTTACTAGTTATCTACGCGACATTGCAACGTGCTTCTTCTTTAGTTTCTCCTTCACCAACTTCCGAACCACTTCGTTCTTGTTAAGTATATATCTTTAATGTCAAGAATATTACTTACTTTCGATATGGATTTTTTTCTTGTATGTTTGACTCTCAACATAATATATTAGACGTTAATCTTTTAGCTAACCAATCAATAATCAGTTTAATTAATATCATAATATGAAAATACCGATGAAAACAGATACCCTTGTCATTACCCGTCATTATAATAACGTAATGTACGAATAACAGCAGTTCGAATTGTTCTCGACATTATAACGTAAATTTAATTTCTATTTATTTGTTACAATCAACATTAGCATTATGGTTTTTCATTAAACTTTATTATAACATAAATTTATTAACAAATTCGGAATCATTAAAAATTACTTATCTGCGACAAGAAAAAAAATTTCTATTTGATCATTAAAATAAATATAAAAGTAAATCAGTAATATTGCAAAAATCCTCATAAAGCTTCCAAGGGTAAAGCGATTTTGTATATTATTTAGAAATACTTTAGATTTTTGAGCAATCAAACACTTATTATTAAAGTATCGTACAATAAAATTTATCACAATTGATCACAATTAAGAATTGTACTTGAAACATTTTTTAAAATATTAATTTAGTTTTATAATTATTATTTTTTTCGTTTTTTATTACGTGTTATTCATTTAAATATTCATTGATTTTTAAATTTTAATGATTAAAAGTATAGCTTCTTTTAGTGAAGTCTAATCCTTTGATAGCTAATCTAGTTAATATTTCTTAGTTTAATAAGGAGTACGGATCAACATTGAAGCAAATTCTTGAAACATGTCAACATTTTTTAATTGAATTAATTGCTAAATCGGTTTAATCTTAAAAATAGTTAACTTTATTTTTATTAGATATGTATCTACTGACTGTAGTAAATTAAGTATGTATATGTATATATATATATATATTTCAATAACTACAAATAACATGGAAGATCCTACAATGGTAAATAAAAGAATATCGCTACTTAATTTTTTATATAAATACAAAATTAAACGTCAATTCATAATTGCTAAGAGATGAATTTATTTACTATAGATACATTTTTTTATAATTTAACTTAATAATTTATATTAGTTTAATCATTAAATTTAATAAAGACTTTTAAAATTTTAATGAACTTTTAGGGTATATTTATAAGTTGCGAAAGTATTATTGTGATAATAATATATTCAAAGCCATTTTTTATAAACCTTTCAAACGTTTAGATGTGAATATTATGAAGTTACGAATAAATAGAAATTCGCAAAACTATATAAGAAGCTTATATTATCTTCTATATATATTATAGAATTTTAATTATAGAATTATATAGAAATATTATATATTATTATAGAATTTTAATTATATATATATATATAAAGATAATATATATATATATATATATATATTATCTTCTATATATATTATAGAATCTTCTCGTACCGTTATTTTTTTTTAGGTAAAAAAAAGTTTTGGTTATAATAAAAAATAAAATAAAATTTTACACATTATTAAATACATTTTGTTTAGAATAAGTATCTGCTAGAGAAAATAACAGATCGGAATATAATTTGAGGATGTAAATCATTGAAACGTAATGACACAAGAACAATGCTTTTTATTCAAGTTACATGTATGAAACTGTAGATTTATAAAAATAATATTAAAATGTATAATAATACGGAAAAATATTGTAAGAGTATACAAATTTGGTTTGAGAAACATTTTAAATAGAACTGCATAAAAGTGGTTATATAACTCCGCAGAAAACATTAAAAATCGCTTCATTCGATAACGCGCCGCAATATCAATCACCGGAAATCTCACGTAAAATACCATTTTAGCTCCCTTAAACCCTCTCGGCCCTGGCAGTATCCCTTACTAAAAGTACTTCTTTTCTCAAATACGGCGTCTTACCTCAAGGCAGATTACGGTGAGTAGTAATGTGGCTATGGTTTAATTGAATGAAGCCATTGGCGCCCGTCGCTCTGCGCCACCTGAGGGTACGATTAAAGTCAGCCCCTAGTTGTCCGCATGGTCAGTAGTGATATGCGCACGTGCGTAGTCCCGTCACCAACCCCTCCTCAAGAAAGTCTCAAGGGAGTCATAGCATGGTGCGCCTACATCACAATGCTCCTAATATTACTACTTCGGTTATCGCTCTCACTTTCGTCTTAGCCAGCAGCACAAGCTCCAACAACATTATTTCCGTTCCTAATCGAGGCCGGTTGACGGTGGCATTGTCCCGCTGATTTAAGCCCTTCGATCCAGCAATCGCACTTCCACATAATCCTATTCAACTCTAACATAATAATGTGTTATCAAGATGGTATTCAAAATTTCACTAATACTACGTGCAACTCATGTTTGTCCCTCATTCTTTTTTCATAATATATGACAATACATCTTAAAAGGTTAAAATTCTTCATAATTATTGTGAATTTATTGGTCATTTGTTTTTTGACTATTAATAGTTTAAAAAATCTGTCAGGTAAGAAGAAAAGGCTAGTAATGAAAGAAAATCAACTTTAGTCACAAAAATCTGATTTACGAACATCCATTGCAAATGAGTCAAAACTGACCGCATTCATATGCAAAGATCATGAAGGTGTTTAATTAAAGCTAACTAAACCTTTCAAGAATGCTCAAGATGCTAATCCATATTCCAATCGATCCCAAATAGCTAAAAAATCTAACTAAAATCTATAACATCTTAAATAGCAATCATATTTTACGAATCGAACATAATCTTCGAATGTCTATGATCTACAATATTAACGAATTTTACTCAGCTCAAAGCAGGAATGACTTCCAGTCAACTATAAATAATACCACTTCTTTAACATGGTATGAAATTTATAATATTTACGTCATTATTATTATATTCATTTTTAAACAATGAAAATTATTTTATAGATTTTTATGAGATTTAAAAAGATATAAAACAATATAAAGCTGCAAGATTGTAATTTAATTTATAATATAGTATTAAAAATAACCATATGTTATTAAAAATGGAAAATTTCTGTGTTTCTCTTTTATTTTATTTTTACAAATAAATAGTTTTTTATTGATTTTTAACTTTTATAAGAATAATACGTTGAAAGTGTGTGTATGTGTGTGTATGTCTATTAAAGGCACCTATAATAGACTGACTAGCAAAATTTTAGAAGACACCCTATTATCGTACTATGTGATACGAACAAAAGTATGAAATCTATGAAAAATATGAGTCTAATTAAGTATGACACCGATTAAGCAACTAAATGGATTCAACTGTTAAAAAGAAAAATAAAGGAAAAGAAAAAAAGATATAAAGGCGTCAAACGATAATCTCATCATGGTCCTTCTGAATTATTGATGGTCCAATAGCACTTGGCAACCCCGAACGTCTTTGGTCTACAGATATATATATTTGATCTGACTAGCAACTTTTTTTCTTTAGATCCGACTTTGTCAGTTTACGAGCAATACTTTCATAAAACAACTATTAAAGCTATACACAAACCAAGAATAAAAATTTGAATGAAAATTGGGAGATGAAAATAATTAGTGAAAAAATAAGCAACAAAATGAATTTTTATAAGTTGATGTTTCTAGCGTATAAATTGAGAAATTCTACTAAAGGTAAAGATTTTCTAAATATAAAGATAAATTTTTCGTTAAATTTTTACGGTCTAAACCCTAAAAATAAATAAAGATTTGCACTAACATTTCGTGTAATCGTTATAAATTTTTTCTTAATATAATAAGATAAAACCCCACTTTCTCCAGTGTAAGCATAGTGATAAAATTTATTGAGAAAGAAGCACACTAATGTATGTTAAAGAAGAAAGATAAAAAAAAGGAGCGTATAGATTTGAAAGGGCATCGATGCAGCGTTTTTCGACCCCACGGGAATGTCCAGCCCACGCTTCAACGCCCAATTTCAACCAATTTAACCTAAAGTTGGGCTTAATTTTATTTTCGCACGTCTATAGACGCCTAGTACATAAGTATTGTTTGAAGAATGGTCTTACCTCTATGTGCTTAGATGCGAGGAAGGAATTCTGACAAACGCATATCGTGGGGTGGAAAAAACAGAATAAGAAAAGAAAAGATCAGGTTATTTTAATTTTCAAGCAATTCTGTCAGTTTGGTATTTTTATCATAGTTTGTCATAATGCCAATTTCTAATATCGCAATGCTTGCAAATATAACAAACTGACTTATTCAATCCAATTTATTTAACAGTATGTACGGTTCCCTTCAAGCCATCTTAATTTTCACAGAGTATTTATATCATATTCTATAGAAATTGCTGCCATTGGTTATTAATACTTATATTAATCAGTCTTAAACTATTTGATACACGTCTTAATGAATTGCTGTCCAAGTCAAGCTAGTTGTCCAGTATAGAATCCATCCTTCTAATACAAATTGAAATGATTAGTCAACCTCCCTCCCTAGATCAACACGATTACCTCACTTAAAATATGCTGGCATATTCGATGGTGAGAGCGTCCTCGAAAATATCTACTCGCAGCAGTTGTATACGATAACTTGGTAGTCAATCAGAAGCGCGATTTTTAAAGATGTGCGTTCCTTACCACAGGAAGATGGTCCCCTCGTGTATCCCCGAGGAGGCATTTCAATCAGGAACCAGCCAAGTAAACGCCCAACTTTATTTTTGCTGAATCGTTGAAGCTAATCCGACTCGAGGGTGTAGATTTGACCATTTGCAAAGCCAATCGTCCCAGGAATTTTCTATCCTTTCCCTCTCTCTCTCTCTCTCTGCTCAACTAGCTTCGTTTAATCTTATCCACTTGATTTTCTCTTACACTATTCATTTAAATATTCTAATATTATGAATTATCTGGTCTATGCATTTTATAATATTAAAAGTATTATATCGTCATTGCATCATTTTTCAACAACATGGTTTTTAAAGTTAAGCGCATTAAGAATGGCATTTGATCTGTACGTTTTAAAACCAACAAGAAACCTTATAGCTTTTACAAATTGCATCTCTGTGGTACTATATACAGCTGATTCATGGAAACACAGCATATAAAATGCTAAGGAAGCGAAAAGTTGCATTGCTAGGATGCCTACATAATGTAGAAAGGGAAAGTAGCTTTCATTGTCCCTCGGGGAACGAGAGAATGTAGATTTGGCAAGGGACACTCTTCAAGTGCTACTTGGTTTTTCGTTTTCTACTCGCTATTTCTCTCATCTCGTGTCCTCTTCTAACCAGTATCAATGGTCCTTGTTTTTTATATGATCGACTCTCCGTCGTTTTTCCATGTCATTTTTGGGTTTTCATCCTTCTTTCTTAAAAACTTGAACCATTTGAATTTTTAATAATTGTATTCATTAAAATCGTCCTCAACTTCTTCAATTGTACAATAGTCGATATAAATTGAACGTTTTTAGCATCTTAATGAAATAATTCAAATTTCTGACAATGTCAATACTGACAATGTAAAAAAACAAATAGATTTTTTTAAGAATAGTTTTTAGTATAGTTTATCAAATTTACACATTACTGATTTATGTTTATTAGCCATTGTGAACATTCTTAATGGAAGATACTATCTTTGTATATATATTTTATTATATATATACTGTATATATTAAATAGAATAAATATTAGAAACAATATAAAAAAGAATTTTTAAGAAGATAACTTAAAAAATTTTCCATATCATTTTCTATAAATTTGTATAAAATATATAGCTCTTTAATAATATATATATAATCATTAGTAAATCTCTAATATTTATGGATACAATTTTACTTAATTAATAGAAGAGAAAGCTTAAATAAGCGCATGTAGATGAAAGTTAAAATTTTACACTATTCTAAATTCAATTCACTATCCAATTTAACAAATGTCATCGTCATTTATGTAATTCTTATTTTATTCCTTCATATATTTATTGTTCCTTCTTCCTTTTCATATTAATCTCAGTGTATGGTCATTTTTCTCTATACATTATTCGGCGTCTTTTGTGGCATTCATGTATTTCGTTTTCAGTCGACGTACATTCGGAGATTCCCAGGGTCAGAATGTATAAGAGACCTCGCTGACTTATTTACAATTTTTGTTCTGCTCAAGGATAATGGCTGCTTGACGCACACTTACAAACTTACTCTCTTTTTCTCTTTTACTATTCCGACTTTCTCTCTTTCCCTCTCTATCTCCCTCTCTCTCCCTCTCTCTTTCTCGCCCTCTCTCTCTTAAAACGACTCGATGTCATTTTACAGTCGTTAAGCGTAATGAGCCAACAATAAAATGCCATCTTGTTTTTAACCCTTTCAGAGATCTCGAAATGGCACATTTAATTGTACTATCTCATTTTTTTGACTGGCTAGTCACATTATAAACGAACATCCGAAACTTCTTAAGGGAGAATTTCACGTTGTACATCTTTATCTAAAGATTTTATTTTAATAGTGCTCTTTTACTCATAATTTTTTTTTATATTTTACATCTTCATTGTTCATCAATCATAAGTATTAATATGTTTATTTTATTGCTTAACTATTAAATTCAAGCAAAAAGGTTAAACTTACAAGTTAATTTTTAGAATGTCACACTATCAAATATTTTAATTTGTAAATGAATACTGAAGGTACTGTAATTAAGGAAGTAATAAATTTGGAAAAATATTGAAGTTTTACTAAACACATAAAATCTTCAGATATTTTAAATTAAACAAAGCAATTACTGTAAAAAAAATTGATTTTAAAAAATGTTTTGAATTTCTCTAGTCTTTTAAAATGAAATGATGTGGATAGGAATAAACACTAATTTTTAGAAGCTAAAACCGTAAATAATCCTATCACTGCACATTTTTCGCCCGTTGGATCTTTTCGTCTGTTATTTTCTATATTCGTTTTGACTATAGAGTTTTGAAAAAAAATAATAAATATTGAGCGTACGTAAAAAATTGATTCCGTAGAATGCCAATGCCGTCGATTGCGTATCACGTTGAATGCAATTGAAAAAGTGTAATCTGCTATAAATAAGTGTATTATTGTAATGACTTTACTAAGTACGGATTGATTCTGAATTTTGCAAGGGATATTGAATTCCACAAAATAAGGAGGTTGCTTGTTCTTTCATCTGAAAATTCTGCTGAACCAATGACTCTATCTTTGTCGGACGGATAGGCGCATGCCTTCATTGGCCCAATATTTGAGGTAAAATCGGAGCCATGAGAGGCGTGGCTGACCGCCTGCTGCATTCAATCGGATGCACTAACTGGCTACCTTCACCAATAAGCAACGAATTGAACGTTGCTTATTGAATGAACGTTCAGTGCATCACGCGCTATCTTGTCAACCAGCCACGCCTTAACCATAAATTTAGTAACCGCTAAATAATGATTTTCTATTGCAAATCTCTAGCCGAAATACTGTACTACATATCTCAAATTTTCAAACTGGTTCAATCTTGTTTTTCGATGAATAGACGTCGAGAGTCCTTCCATGCAAATATATTTTTTTAAAAAAAAATTTCTTTTATACTATAATATTTATCGCGACCAATATTTGAAGACTATATTCTCTTCTAAAAAAAACTTTTTTAATATAACGTGATTGTTAAAAAATTTTTTCTATCCCTTAAGTATAAATCTATGTTTTTTACAATTTTTTCCTTCATTAACATATTCGTTAAGTGTTATAACTTGCGACTGTATTATGGTAATGTATACACAAAAAATAATGTAAACTGATTCTAATAAATGAAGTTTTATTTAAATATAATATTTGTTTAAATACTTACAAAATTAATAACTCGTATTCAATAAACATAATTATAGTATTAAAAGAAATTTTTAATTTTTATATAAAAACTTTAATAAAAACAAAAATAGAACTATCAGACAAATATTAATATCACGCAAAAGAAATAAATTAAATAATTAATGTCAAATCTATGAAGATCATTGTAATAATTTTGAGTATCACGTGCTATTTGCAGTATCCTCGAGCTGCGAAAGGAAAAAAGCAGAGATGCGGCGAGATCGCGCCGGGGCAAGGAAAATTTTGAGTTCTACGAGCTGGCAAAAATGTTGCCCTTACCGGCCGCTATAACCTCGCAACTGGACAAGGCCTCTATCATAAGGCTGACAATATCCTACTTAAAATTACGTGACTTCTCGGGACACGGTGATCCTCCGTGGAGTCGAGATACACCGCCAAATAAAACTGTCAAAGGTCAGTTCCGTACGAATTTTTCGAATTCATTGTATCCAAATTTCTTTGATTTTTTAAAAATTTCTTGTTTTAAAATTATCTATCTAAAAATGACAGGTTTATAAAATGTGAAATATTTCTTTTACATTTACAACTTAAAATACGGGTTATTTATGTATACAAAATAAGAGTTTTAAATTCTAATTTATATAGTCAATCCATTCAAATACTTTAAATGATTTGTCAAATACTTTAAACATTTAAATGGCTACTTATATAGTTATCAAAATCATTAATAAGAACAGCATAATTTATCGATTCAAATCTGATAGATATTTTTAAAATAATATTTCATTACAGGATGCAATATACTCTAAATTTATAAATATCAATTACATGTACAAAATAAATTTCAGTAAGTATTGTCATTGTTCCTCAACAATCAAAAAGAAATTTTAAAATTAATCATTTAAATATAGAAAATATCAGCTAATAAAATTGGAGTAAATTTTTTTTATTCAAAATATTCCTTCATATACTGATTGATAGAATTAATAAAAAGAATTAATAAAAATATGATACATTGATAAATTAATGATAAATTAATAAAAATAAGTGAATTTGTATTCTCTTCATAATACTGAAAAATCCATTCAGTAATTAAAACTAATTGATAGATATAATTTTTCAGTTCACATTTAAAAAAAAATTAGGTAGTATTAATTTAAATTAAATTTATTTTAACCTTTTACATACTCTATATAATTATAACAAGTAAGTTCCATATATTATCAAAAAAAAGCATATAATACGAAACGCTGCACATAACATTTTACATTTTGTATAAAATTATTAATTATAAACTGTTAACTAAAAAAATAATTATCTCATAAAAACATATTTATTAACTTAACAGAAACTATGTCCATATATAAATTTCATTTATTATAAATTAATTTTCCTTTCTTCGGAAATTTTTTTAGTATTTTATGAATATTTTTTTTAACAGTTGTACATAGAGAATATATTTTATTCAAACTGCCATTAGTATTATATATTATATTATGCATCACATGCCGTTATCATTATTCTAACTTATTAATATTATCTACCTTTGCTATTTCTTAATATTCTCTATGAGATAAGTTATATACGATGTGTAAGTATAAAATTAATACAGAACACCAAATGTAGACGCTAGATCACTGGCCAATATAATGCAATGATGATTTTATTGAAACAATAGCATATTGCTTGTAATTTTGTATTTCTTACTAGATAAAATACTTCTACTGAAGGCTTTAAAAGGTGAATTTTTACAGTACGAAAAATTCTTTTATAAAATAAATTTTACAATTTATATTTATTCGAAAGAAATAGTTTAAGTTTATTTTCATACAATCCCTTTAAAAAGTTGCAATAAACATTTTCATTTTTAATTAACTTATTAGAAAATCATCAAATATTAAATAGTATGTAAAACCGTTATTTATGATGTCTACATTATTTTTTGGCACTAACATCTACGAGCTAATTTAAAATAATAAAAATAATTAAAATAATACGACATTAAAGAAAAATTGAATAGCATATTTATTATTTTAAAGACTTGAGAGAGAAAAAAAATTTGAATATATATTTCTTTTACTATTCCATTGAATATACATGTTTTCAATAAAAGATTGTTTTATAAATAGAAAAAAAACTTGCAGAGCATTCCTCATTCTGTATTATATATTATTATCTATTGACTATCTATTTAATATCATAAAAACGCACAATGTCTTCAATTTGATCGCTTCTGTGTGAAGTTAGGTATGAAGAATTTGTGTAACGGTACGTAGTCAATTTCTTAACCACAGATCTAATACCTGCAAAAATATTCACGAAGTTTAAAGGCGATAGTGTTTTTGACGTGTTCATCTCATGGGCGAATGGCCGCGGTGACATCCTCCTTCATTTTGCTATGCTAGCTGCCAATGTCGTGCCGTTGACAGATAAGTCACTTCTCATTGTTGACATAGCGTAAGAGGCCCGCGATAAATTGTACAATCGTTTAATCAAGCGTCCGATGAAGCCGTGACATCGGGAGATCGACACCGATACATAGTAATGAAAAATTGTCGCCAATCATCAGAAGAAAAGATTTCAAACGAACCACTTGCCTTCTGTTTTCGTAGCTTATTTCATGATATGATAGATAAATGTACAATAAAGCCCCTGTCAATCAAGAGGAAGGTATTTAATCCCATAAAATGTGCAAGAGTCAATTTACAGTAAGAAATAATTTTTTCACAAATTTAGAAGGATTTCAAATTTTTTATAATTTCAATAATTTTTAGAAATTCGTTCGCCTAAATTTAGAATATTTACTTAAAATGGATTTTTTACAATAATATATATGCTAAAGGTATATAAGACCAAAAGTTTTAAATAAATTATGGTTTTCAAGTTTAAATAAATTTCTTATAATAAATTACAACTTAGCAGGAAAAATCTGTATAAATTAAAATAATGACCGATATAAAAGAAATTTAATAATAAATGTTAATAAATATACATATAATAAATATACTTAATAATAAATTTACATATCCAGAACTTCAATTTTTTCTAAAAGTCTATACATGAATAATTAATTTTTATTGATTACTTATATTAATTTACAAAAGCATTTCAGTTCAATTTAATACGGCAAACTCTAAAAAAAATAAATAGTTTTATAATTCGCAACGTACGATAGAAAAAAACATTAAAATTCTTTGAATCAAATAAATCAGCATAAAATTCTGCGAACATTAAGATTCTATCAACATTGAAATCCGTCAATACAATTAAAGTGAATTTAAAAAATATAATTAAATTTAATATCAAACCTTCCTTTACTAACATTTTATCGTAAAATAGCGGGTACTTTTGCGGTGAAGAAAAAATTTCTCTCTTTCTCTCTCTATATATATATATCATTCTCTTTATCTTCAAGTTAACTAGGGTTGGATTAATATTTACCAAGGGATCTGGCTGGGCCTTGACGCGCTTGCATATATCCTATCTACCCACATGTAAATCTAATCAAGGCAACCCTAACGTAGCTTATGCGACCGCACTAGAGCAACTTTGTTTCTATTGTACGTCTCTCTCTCTCTCTCTCTCTCTCTCTCTCTCTCTCTCTCTCTCTCTCTCTTTCTCTCTTTCTCTCTCTCTCTCTCTCTATCCCCTTGTTTTTCTATCTTTAAATATATCTGTTATTCTTTCTCGATTTTTTTGTATGTGTCTCTCCGTCTCACTATATCTTTGTCACTCTCTCTCTCTCTCTCTCTCTCTTTCTCTCTCTCTATGTCGCTTTGTCTCTCTGTCTTTCTGTCCTTTTATCCTTATCCTTTCTCTCTCTCCGTTTCACTTTCCCTCCACTTTTTTGCTTCTCTGTCGCATTTCTGTTGCGTTTACTAACTCATGGTGCTTGCTTGTAACGAAACTAACGGAATCGAGTTAAGCGCTCGTTCATGCGACATTGGCACATGCTGTCGTATGCGCTGCTCCCACAATTTCTCGTCAAAGTAAATCTAGTCAGTTACTAGACGTAGAGAAACTGCTTCTATTTCCACAGTAACTTATACAATAAGTCTATTCTCTCTTTTTCTCTGTCTCTCACTACTTCTATATATGTCTAAAAACTAACAAATGTAACTTAAGTTTTCTTAAATTCCACTAAGAGAAAAAAAAGTATTTAGTTTAAATTTAATCTATTCATCTAATTTTTACGATTTAATATCAATTCGAAATTAGAATTTTTGTTTTGAATACTTATACAAATATTACTAAAAACATTTATTTATTACTTGTTTAAAATATGTAGTAATTTAATGATTCAATTTTTTTTTGTGTCTTTAATATTATTGCTCTTTTTTAGCATTTTTAGTATATAAATAGGTCAGGTGTCGTGTCTTTAAACTTAATAAAAATGATTTTTATTAGAGCCTTTTGCTAAAACAATTTTAAGATTTAAGACTAAGAAAAATATAAATTTGTTTACAAACAATATTTCACTAGATTATTTATTTAAAAAGCACAAATAAACACAAAAAAAGTTTCAAACATCCTTATAGATATTCGGTTTATTTATTAGAACGCTAAAAAATGCTTACACAAAAAGTACACTGTAATTAAAATATAAGGTATGATTAAAACGAGGCCTATAAAAAAAATGAAAATGAGCTTTTAAATTTGTTGGAAATATAACAGAATTACCAACTTAATAGTGAACTATTGTAAAAATACTTTATTAAATTGTAATATTCAATCTTCATATTCTTTAAAAAAACAATTTACGAATTCTTTATATTTTGCAAACTGAATTTTTTTTATAGTATGGTAGCATGCTAGTTATATAATAAATCTTCTACGTAAAACTTATACAATGGACATATTTGTCATTCGTTTTAAAATACGGAAATGCCATTATTTTGTCTTAGAATGTTTGTAAACCACTGACGCCCTCGTCAACTTCTAATGGAATACAAGGATTAACTGAATTCACCTGACTAATTAAGTAGTACTTAATTAGATCATTGTCACAAATACCCTAATCAACGCCTTGTTAGATTCATCCTATTTGATACAAGCAAATAATATACTAGTTCAAATTTTTCAAGCTACAGATTTCATAAATATTGTTACAGATTTGTATATATCTTACAAAAATATTAAAAGATAAAAATGAAATGGAAATTATGCTATATTAAAAGATTTAATCTGGAAAGTACTAATGTATTAACTATCAATACAACAATACATAAATAAAAGAATAAATAAAGAAGACATTTGAGTAGTTATTAACATGAGTCATCGGATACTGACTATCGTCCTAGAAATATATATTATTTATTACCATTTGCAGTAAAAGTAACAAAATATTTATTCAAGTATTTACATTTTATTTAAATTATCACAATCTACCATATTTTATTTCGTATAATATACCTGTATTACATACATCATCCACAAACATCATTAATAAATTATACAAAATTACTTTACTAACGATTTTGAGATTTTTTATATCACTGTTATTATATACATAGAATATATTTCCCAATCAAACTTGTTGATTTGTAAAGACATGAAAACTGTAATTTGTTTTAATTGCTGGCCTCCATTTTGTAAGGTCCTTGAGTGTTATTTGAATGATTGACAGTTATTTCTCAAATGATAAACGGTACTAAAATATTAATAAAAAATTATGTTTGGAATTTAAAAAATTTATTGTTATTATAAATCAACCAAACAATTATAAAAACAAAGATGTGAAAAAAGAAATTTAATTAAGAAATAAATTCATTTTATTAATTGTATGTTTACTACTATACCTAAGTTCCGTTAAAATATTAAATATTGGAGACGAAAATCATTTTTATTCATTATGGTCACAAAAAATTTTAACGAATAATTGAATTATTATAGAATAGTATAACGCAAGTAAATATCACACAAATAAATTTGTATTTATAAGTTAACATTGGTGAAAGATTAACTCTACCTGATTTGTTAATCAAAACACAAACGGTAGAAAAGCTTAAAATTAGTAATTCTATCCAGTCTGGTAATATGTAAGTAGCTAGGAGCGATACGAAGGGCGGAAAAAAACGTATTGCTACGTGGTGCCAAGCGATTAATCTTCATACGGCTAGCAGTCGTATTAGACTCGACAGTTGCCGGATCTTCCCCCGGGGACTAGCAATAACATTTCACTCGTATCCGGTCCAAAAGAACAAATTTCCAAAAGATTTCCCCTCACCTGTTCCTCGCTTCTGTAACTATTATCAATATAAGTAATCACTTGTTTTAACGAGTTGACTACCAAATATTTGATAAATCTAAATTTGTAAGTAGCCATCGTTTTCGAAATAATGCTTTACAGTATAGATGATAACGTATAATTTAATATTTTCGTTATATTTAATTTCGCTTTTTAAGCTTACAGAATATACAAATAATTATAAATGTTTCTTAATCATATCGTAGAGATTTCGATTTTTAATCTTTTGTGATAATATTTTTCCATTATTTAAAATTTTATTCGTATATTCTTTTTCGTTTCTATATTAAAAACGTGTCCGTTATTACTATACCTGAATTTTTATATTTTCAATTAATTTTTAGATAATCCATTAATTTTAAGTCTAACTGTGTAATATTTTCAATTATTATATTTGATGCTAGTTCTCTAAATTTGATTCCATTATAAATTTATGAAAACACTGAGTACTTATAAATTCAATTATAAATTTAATTGATAAGAATTAAAAAAATCATTTTATTTTATAAAACTAATTGATGAATGTTCATTGTGTATGATACAACGATGAAGAAATGCAAATCGTGCTGTTCTTAAAACTTACAATAGTAAAAATTTTATGATAAATTTAACTATAAAATTAGTTAGAAAAATTATAAAATAATTTAATATGCTTCTGCTCCTTTTTCTACTATGTATTATTATATGCTTATATTGGTGCACAAAGTGATTTTTTAGAGGCTTTTTAAAAATCAAGTGAATACTTGGTGATAAAGGTTAAAGCCTTAAATATATAAACATGTCATGGATGGCAACGAGAAATATCTTTTATTTCAAGAAAATCACCGAAAAACGATTCCCGAAGGTGATCGTGCGCGGTTATCGCTCGTCATATCACGTTACCTTGAGCACAACAATAAGCCAGTGGCTCTCGCACACAAGCCTGGAGCACAGAGACAACAAATTCAGCTATTTTTCATTAAATCCAGCTCCCGGCGGATAGACCATACCCTCTATACCGAGGGTGTGATATTACGTTATATTCCTTATACGTTCTCTTTTACTTTTTCTATTCACTCTTTTCTATCTCTCTCTCTCTCTTTCTCCCTCTCTTTCTCTCTCTCTCTTCTCTCTCTCTTCCTCTCTTTGTTTCTTTCACTATATATAAATAAATCCATTTCTATTTTTGGCCTTCTTTCTATCGCTTACGACTTAATCCTCGTTTTCCCCAGATGAGTCGAAAGCGAAAACGAAAAACATTTTATTAAGATTGTTCAAGGATTGTTATATCTTTATGGTACTCAAGCTTCGGATATTTAATTTATAAGACTTTCGTTTATTTTCCATTCAAATCACATCAATATAAATGAGGCGTCTATGAAAGTTACATTTAGAAAAAATCTGGAATGAAAATTTAAACGAATCAAAAAAATATTTATATACGTTTAAATATCCTAACAAAACATCAAGTTAAAAATTAATAAGAGTTTTTTACATTCTTATCAGATCTCATATATTATAAAAATAAAATTACATAAAATATATTACCGTTTGTTATTAAGAAAACTAATTATAAATGTATTTCTCATATTATCTAATTTTTATTTATTCTAATAAAATGTATCTTGTTAAATATAATATTATAGTTTACTTAATGAAATATAATAGTCTAGTATAATAGTCTTTCAAAAATAAATCTTTCAAAGTTTATTTAAAAGTAAATAGAACTGCAAAATAAAATTTATTAATTTCGTTTGAATTTTTAATTAGATTATTACAAAAACATATAAAACAAGTTTCCTAAGTAATTAACACATTCATGACTCCCCAGACAAGAACGAAAACAGAATTTTTAATTATATGGAATATAAAATATGAAATTATCTTATATATATAATAATATAATATTATTATATTATATAATATTATTGAAGACAATGAGGAAAAAGGACCTAAACTCTATTAAAAATACTGTATATTTATTTAGATAACGTACATAAAAGTTATAATATGGACTAATATAACGGGCCAGAAGAGCACAAATAACTGTGCTAGCCATATGTTTGATAGCATCAAGAAAGAATCCCATTTTTACGTGGATCATGACGGATCGTACGCACTAAAGTCGTCATTCTTATGCGAATTACCGTTAATGATAGCATGACACAAATTTATTATTATTGCACCCCATGAATCGAGCCAATGTTTAACTAAGAGATGAGTCTTAATATTTCTAATATTTCCTTCGTTAGGGAAAGTCAGATGCAGAAGGAAAAGTCATAATATCTAAATTGACACTTAGATGATAAAACAGAAACACATACGCTAGACAAAAACGTAGGAGTTTTTGTACTTTCTGAAGCAGTTATTGAGAATCAGTATTAATAAAGTTCCAACAACCCTTTTCACAGTCTAGATCAATTTATCAGTGTCTGCTTTAAAATTTTCGCAATTACTTTTATAATGGCTTTATAATCTCTTTTAATTTCTCTTATTTTTATCAAATTAACCAAAAAACGCCAAATAAGCAAAATTATTGTGAATAATGAATTAATGAATTTTTTAAAGTAAAAGAAGACAAACGACTTATTTCAAACTTAAAATTTTTTTACGTGTACATATTGAATTTATTTTTAATTTAATCAGTTTAAACATTTAAACATAATTATATTACTAGCATATATATACACACAACATAATGAATACACAATAATGAATTCTGAATTATAAATGGTTTACCCAAATATATTTTACATAGCCATATTTTTATTTTTGTTTATTTATTTTTATTATAGTATCTTTTCATCAAATCTTTAGAAACTCTTTACATAAGTAATTTCGATAGTAAAAATAAATTATCAAAAATTAATTCTACGCAAAGATTATAAGTTTTTATGTTTAGAAGGTGATACACTATTATTATTTTTGAACAACAAACTGAAAAAAACAAGTATATACAATTGTCACTGGAATTGGCACTAGCAATCGGCCAGACTCTTATTGATTTTTGCATTCAATAAGTTAGCAACTTTAGATATTTGCAGACCGCGAGAAGGTAACTTGAGGCAGTTAGTCGCTATTTTTCTATCCAAGAAAAATAAATATAGCTGAGGTGTAGGATAGGCGAACGCATAAAACACGCCTTATGCATTTATCAAAATATTGTGATAACTTATCCGAGAAGACGGTACGAAGCTATTACACTGCTGCAGCCAGGACAGGACATGGGGAACCCTGCGTAGAAGATTTATAGAAGGGAAAGATTCGAGGGGTGTGAACGGACTGAGAGGGAGTAAGCTTGACCATTGCATTCACATTGGAAATACACGTAGGCGGGTAGCTACCAATATCGCCAATAACCTTGTGATAGTTACTCACTCTCACTTAAAGACACAATATTAACGAAAAGTAACTTTTCCTACGTCATCTCTTTCAGTGAATCTGTTCTTTACTTAAAAACTTATTTTAATCTAATTTGTCAACGATTTTTGTTGTATTTATATATACTTTAAAAAAAACCTATTTTAATTAAATAAGTTACTTCACTATTTATTATAGAAAACTGATTCTTAAAAAATACTTTATAAATAAAATTTAATTTTAATACACATTTTTTATTTCAATTTATTTGATTTGTTACTTGTATATCTTACTTTACATCGGGCTAGCGTTTGTAAAAGTAAATAATTATAGTAATTACAGTATATAAATATATATGACGGCAATGTATTATTTAATACTATTCAACACAGATTTTTAAAAGTAGAACGTATTACACAATTTTAACTGGTACTAAATGTAAATAATACTTTCTATGTAATATATATATATATATATATATATATATATAGAATTTGTTCGTAATAATATAACTTTAATCATTTTTTTCAAATTGCAATAATTTACTCACCTATTTTTAAAAAATAAGTTGAAAAACGTCTTACTTTTTAAATGATTATAGTTAATTCAAAATAAAGTTGTATACAAAAATTATTCCTTTAATTACGTGTATTATAATTTAGACTATCAGTAATAATCTTAATTGTTTTAAGCTTGTACTAGTGCTGTATTTTTCTCGGCATCGAAAAGAAATATTTAATAACCTGCTCCCAATTATGCAAGGCAAAGCATTGATGAAAAATTGATATGAATCAAGCAGTTAAAAGAAATCGAGAAGAACGTCAAATTACAATCCTTTTCGAGAATTTTCTATAATTTTGTTCGGACCCTTGCTTGGCAAACAAGCCACGGTCGTCTCCTTACCGTAATAATAATCTCGTACACTCTATCCCCTTAATCAAACTTGGAAAGAAACTTATTCGCGAGAACGCCTTCACTTAATCTCTCTAAATTCCGCACAGAGATAAGGATAGGGATCTTACAGATCCAGACCACCTATTTTTTCGACGAGTTTCTTCTTCATATTTCGGTGATTGCCTACTACTCTTACTACACCTACGTGTATCCGATACGTGCTATTTAATCCGACGATATGCCAGAACTAATCCAGGAGACTTCCTACTTTGCGAGTCTTTGTCCACTATATTGAGTAAGGTGTTCGTTATTGCTTATCCCGTATTCTTTAGAATGAAATTCTCCACTTTTCGTATTCAATTTTAACTAGTTTATCTTATACTACTTCCCTATCAACTATGATCGATCCTTGTGAAATAATTTTATAAATTTCGTTATGAAATTAATTTAATACAAATGAAGCACTATAAATTTATATAAAATACCTTGTATAAATATTTACTGCAAAATTTAAGACTTTTTAAGAAAGTATTTTTTTACTTTTTTAATTAATTTGGAATAAATTTTTGTAATTTTTACTTATTCTTTACTTAAAGGAGCAAATCGTATTAGATCACAAGTGGACATGTTTGAGCAGCATCAAGGCACCCACATCTTACAGGTACGATAACGAGAAATTTAATAAAAAACATTTTACAAAATTTAATGATATTGAAATTGCATTTTATAATTATATTATTAGTAACCGTATTAGTAACTGTTAATAAATATTAGATTTATTAACATACACAAAGATTTCTGGATTTTCTTCTAATATCTCATGGTTAATTGTTTCTTTAGTCGTTAGACGGTTTCGCAGTAGCTGTAGCAGCCGACGGGCGATTTCTGTATATTTCCGAAACCGTTTCCATATACCTTGGTCTTTCACAGGTGAGTTTGCTATTTCTCTTTTGTAAATTTCGTGGATAAGATAAGACCTAAAGCAATACAAATTAAAAATAAAATATTCGAAAAATGTACCCTTTTCTCATAGATTGTTTCAAATAATATAACAACTTAAATTTATAAATAATAGCATGTACAATAAATGAGTAACCTGTATATAACTAAAAATGTTGCATTCTATTTAAAAACCATAATAACTATTAAATGTACTGAATCCGAGCTTTTCTTAAAAAAGTCTAGGATACATAAACACAATTTTTTGATTAATCACAATTATAGAATACGCTGAAATCTTATTTTTTGTTTTTTTATTTCGCTATTCATTCGATTCTACAATAATATATATATATATATAAATTTATATACAGCAAGTTTTAAATAAATATAATGTTATTGTAATTAATTTAAACTTTGATTATACTTATTTAAAATGTTACAACTTTTGTTAATTTTTATAAAATTTAAATATAAAAAGAAATAGATAATATAACTTGTTTTTTTAGACAAAAAATTATTTATTTTGAATTTACTTGAAAAATACATTAATATTAAAAAACAAATAAAATCATTATTCTTAAGGAATTTTTTTAAATTAAAAATTTTAGTAATTGACTTTTATTACATAAAATTATAGTAACATGCAAATAATTACATTTTTCAATTAAAAAAAATATTAATTTTATTTTTGAGTATATATTAATCTGTATGATACATGATAATAATAAATTCCTATATAATATAAATGGTTTTTAATAATTCTTGTAAAAAAATAAAAAATTAAGTTGCCTTGATCATATCTTCAAGAAAAACTCTATCAAAAGTTTGCTACAAAATTGAAAAATAAAACATAATTTCAAAATTTATGGTAGAAAGAATTAGTAATAATAAAAACTTGAGAAACCAATGTATCGTTCTATCGAATTTTACTTTTTGAAACTCCTCTCCAGGTGTTTTTGCCTACTGTTACCTCATTCTTTGAATACTTAATTAGCGTTTGTAATCGCGGAAATAGACAGTACGAAGAAAATAAAAGAACAAACAAAAAATGAAAAAAGTTTTAGGATAAAAAGAAAAAAAAAATGAAATTCGCTGAGAGGCGGAAATTTTTTTTAGCGATTGACGAAAAAAAACATAGTCAGTAGTAAAACAATTAGAGTGAAAGACCGTTCCAAATTAAAACTATAACCACTGTTGTGAAAGTAAAAGAAAAGAAAGAGGTCAACGTTATAAATAGAATCGTAGAGGTCAAATGCGATAGAACATATATTTACCATATAAATTTATGTGTATGTAATATCCCTGAAGAGAGTTAGATAGAAATAGGAACATTCAATTTATCTCTTTCTTACTTTCTATCTATGTTTATCTCTTTCTATCTATCTAGTTGTCTCTCTTTTTCTCTGTGTTTCTTTCTATGTGGCTGTAAGAAAGGTGGTGAAGAGACGAAAGAGTCAGAGGTCAAGAAAGAAAAAAGAATGAGAATGATATATGCGAACTGACGGCCATATTGGCTGTACAGTACGCACTCCCCAGTATCGGAGAAAGGTACAGCAGTAAAAAGGTAGGAGGAGGATGTTAGCGTGGGAAGGGAGAAAGCGGATGGGGGTGGGTGTGCTTGCTCGCTGGTCTCGCAATGCTGCTCACGTAGTCTCTGCACGACGTCGTGTTCGCCATTCGTAATGCCTCTAGAGCGTAGCCCGGACGAAGGTAACCCTGGGATATATGTACGAGAGATCTGAGTGAAAGCGAGAGACAGAAAAGTAGAGATAGAAATAGAAAACCAGAGACGATGGAGGAGAGATATAAAAGAGAAGGAAACTGGTACCAATACGATGGTACCACAGGAAGAAGAGAGAGAGACTTGTGAAGCAATCAATAGGGTGTCCGGGGATTCTGAAAACTACCACTGAGTCGTCGTCGTTGTCGTGCTAAAATTATAGCTACAGTAAGGCATGCCTTTCTTGATAGCTTAAAAACTGTACTACATCTTATGTAAATAATATTTTCACAAATGCTGTAAAGCAGGGGACTAAGATTTTGCTTGGGTATCACTAATTGACTCTCAGATTGTGAAATTTCGTTTAGTTATTTAATTAGCGAGCGGTTCGTATCGGGATTCTAGTTTATTTTCAAATATCATCAGTATTCTGAAGAATCGTGAAATGATATTTCAATAATAAAATATTAACAAATATTTTGATTTCTATAACTGAGTAATTACAAAGATATTGAATAATTTTATTTAGAAATCGAGTTATATGATACTTTAATTTTAGCTGTATATTTATTGAAGTATTTTTTATGAATTTTCTTCTGACATATTTTCCTACAGAAATGCGATTGCTCAAAAAATTATTCAACAACTAATTATAATTTATTTAAATTATTATAGATTTATATTCAAATATTTTTAAACTCAAATTGTTTTTATTTTATACATATTGATAGATGTTATTAGTTATTACACTAAATTTTCTCAAAAATTAAATAGGATAGAAAAATATTTATTTATAAAATAATATAAAACAATAGTATTTATAACAACTATAGCAATTACTAGAGAAATCGGCTAAAATTTTCAATCCCGACAAATGAAAATTTACGCATACTATTTTTGGTTAATTGAATTTAGAAAGCTAATTCTTGTTTTTAATCAATTGAAAATGCAGAATTTTTCACTAATATATAAAAACAAGCTGTTTTAACCGTGAAATTTATTATAACCTTGTAAATAGCCATTAGTATACCCTTATTAACACTTTAAAGCACTTAAACACCCTCCCTTGTTTTCTTAAAAACCATTTGTTAAATCATGGAAGCATTAACTTTTAAATTTTTACAAAAATCAATCTATTACATATTGTTGCAAATTTGTAAAAATATTTGCGTGAATTTTTTTTTAAACACAAAAAAATATTTAATATAGAAGTATACAAATTTAAAAATACGTTCGCACTACTAATAAATTAATACTATTAATATATTAAATCTTCAACAAGATTAACTTTAAATAATATAGTAAAATTTCACAGAGGTATTCTTATTGAGGTTTTCTTGTCTTTTATTTTCATATGTGCAAAAATTATTTTTTATCTAATTTAAGTTTAGCTTAAAAAAAACAGATTAGTAAACAAAATCAAATGTTAATTTGTTAAATTTAAATTTGTTCATTAAAATAAGAAAAATTAATATACATATCGTGTTACGCGTGATTTTCTTTATAAAAATGAATAATAAAATAATAATAAAATTTCTTGAAAATCTCTTAAAAAAATTGTTTTTACAAGGCATTTCATGAATTACAAATAAAAATAAAAAACCACATCAATGAATTGATTAGTTAGGAGTATCGATTCCCTCATCATTCATGTATTTGTACTATTGACTATTATATATTTTCAAAGAAAAGTACATCGGCCCAAGCTCTAATCTACCTATTCACTCTTTCCAGCAATAGCTGTTGGCATATATGTCAAAAATAGTTATATTCAATAAGTCGAACCTTTTAAGGTAAATTTATTTGCCTATTAAATTGAAGTTGACACAAGGGTTATACACTCAAAATTCAATAACAACAGTCTTATAAATTGAAATTTCAAATAATTTAAAAAAAATGCATAAAAACTATTATCAATGTGTTTTAAAATTTAATTTACAACTGACTTTCATTTTGTAACTGTTACATAAAGTTAATAGAAAAATGAACAATCTTTCATTGTAAATAGATTAGAAAATAGAAATATTAAAGTTCTAAGAGAGTGGAAAAAAAATTTTATGTGGCAGTTTTTTCCTTCGTAAATGTAACATCGGTTAACATACTTGAATAAGCCAATGAATTATTTTAACTCGACCCGTATGCTTGCCTCGTACCTCTGCTTCAAGGATTTTGTACGTATACGAGGTCACAAAAGTCATAGCGAATCAAACTGTTTGGTATATATAACGATGTGGCCGAAATAGAAATTACAATGAGTCCTCGGATTCAGTGTATAATAAGACAGGTATTGAGAAAAATTGTTGTTAATCTCAGATTATTTTTTTTAAGTTTATAAATAAGCTGCTGCGTATGATGATATATATATAATTTTATGCTCATAAAAATGATTTTTATAATTTAAAAAACATTAATTATAATGTAAATTAAATAAAAAATATAATGTATAATTTTTAATTTACTATGGAATGGCTTTTTAAAATTCTTTGTACCATAGTATAATAATATTTTTTTAAATTCAATTTATGATATTTAATATACATAAAAATTAAAATGTGTTTTATAATATGTAATTAGATATTAATCGATTTATCATAAACGAAAAGTTATCCATATACATAGTAATTATTTCGACATATGATATAAAAAACAGATCAACTACAAAAAACATCTATAATTTATGCTTGTAAAGTTAAAAAATTTTTTGGAAAATATTACAGAGTATGAAATTTTTCGAAATATCTTTCTACAGGTAGAGATGACAGGTTCTAGTATATTTGACTACGTGCACCAACATGATCATGCGGAAGTTGCGGAGCAGCTCGGTCTTGGATTAACCAATTCAACCTTAGCGTCAGGGACACACTCGTCCAGCTCCGGACTCGCATCTCCGAGCAGTGCAGCATCCGAAGAACATGGTTCGTCATCAACTGCGAATCCAGACGGTATTTAAAATTTATTTTCAATAACTACTAGTAACAATGTAAACACCATACGCTAATTGTATGCATACATTTTCGAAGGACTCAATGAATTTTTTTTTTTAATTTCAACTGTTTTTGTTTTATACAAAATATTCCATCTTATGCTTATAAACAAGTTTTTAAATCAATATCTATCATAGTTTCTGTAAAATTTTCAACTTTGCTTTGTTTAAATAAAAAAATAGGACATTGAATACAAAAAATTCAAATTTATACCCTTTATTACTTGTTCATTAAAATAAAAATTTGAGCAGATAGTCGATAGAAAAGTTTTCGTACAATTTATGTATTATTTGATGTTAATACAATTATAATTAATTTAAGATTATTAAATTTAATATTTAAAAGTATACTTTATTGATCAAAATAGAGTTGAAAACTTCAATTAATACTCTGAACTGTGCATGGAAATATTACTGTAAAGTCCATATAAATACTTAAAAAACAAAAGATATGAATATCAAAACACAATTATAAAAAATTAGTCATTTTTTCAAAAATAGAAAAAAGAAGTGAAAATTATTTAATGATTAAATGTAATAATAGTTGGTAATGGATGCATCAATTAAATATAAAGCTGATTTAATATTTTAAAATATGAACGACACATAATTAACAAATTTATCAACAACAAAAAAAAAATAAAAACGTTAAAGTAGGAATAAATAAATGAATACTTGATTATCGAGTGCCCACTAGCCCGTTTTAATAACTAGTCGATATCTTTCCGAACTCAAGATCCACATTTTTGGACATATATGATGGGTAGTTACAGCTGTCCACTATAGCACTGAAACGTTGATTGCCCCGAAATACAGTTGTGATGTGGCCCTGGAGGCTGTACTACACACGTACGGGAGCAAGGTCGCAAGAACCGTCGACACCGGTATTTCAGCACGGGCACGTGACGCCGGCTTCGTGACACAAACTTCAACTGTTTCCTTCTTGATCACGCCCTGAACGATAGAAAGTCTAGACAACCGTAGTAGGCTTGAATGAATGTGTAACCCGGAAAGCGTGACCAGGAGATTTGAAACCGGACCTGCAAGAAAATACGATCATGAAGAGATGTGGGTGGAGTTCGAAGGCTGAACGTGCTGCTTTTCTGAGACGTGCTCGACGGGTTTCACGACGTTCACGTGAAAAGTCCCGGTCGACGATAGTGGAAGGGCTACTTCGTGATGGGGGTTGAAAAAGGGTAGTACGCGCGTGAACAACCTTACATTTGTTGCTGCGTAATCTAGGGATCATCGGACTTCTAGATGACACGGCTTACAATATAGAGCTCAGTTACGGTATACAACCCCGCGATTCACAATTGTTATGCCGCGTATCGATCAAGGTTGTCATACCTCACTATCTTCCTTTATCGTTCTCTGTATTTCTCTCTCTCTCACTCTCTCGCTCACTCTTCATTTTATCTAGTTACAAATTTCAGAATTTTCCCCTCCCCTCCAATTAAAATATATAAACCGCTACAATCACCAAATAAGTCTCAACTGTCTTGTAAGTCTATAATGCTACTTCGCGTGAATCTTCATCTATAAATGAGCCCCGGAAGTACTTGTTTCTAGAAAACGTCTTCATCTCTAGAATAAAATATTGATAGAGACCCAGTAATTCACTTTTCTATTTTAGTGATGGTCAAATTATTAAACTTTCATTCTTAGTTTTCAAACATAAATTAATTTATTAACTGTGCGATTTCTATTAAAATATGTATTAAATATATTTTCATATTTTTTTACTGTAACGTAAACTAAGAATTTTAAAACTTAAAATTTTATTCATATTTTTTGATTATTTAAAATTTTTTCTGGTGAAGATTGTAAATAATTAATGGTAAACTATAATTTATTATAAATTCAAACAAACTTTCGATTATTAAAGTAGTAAATATTTAACTTCCAATTTTTAAAAAATTAATAAAATAAAATTTGCAGTGTCTTCTGTAATGTCATTGACGGCTACTGGGTTATATAAAGGATACGATCGAGCTTTTTGTGTACGCATGAAGTCATCCTTGTCGAAGAGAGGTTGCCATTTCAAGTCTTCTGGCTATCGTGTATGTACCAAAATCGGTAAAGCAGTGTCTTTATCACTATACATTATTAATTCATCACTAATTCTTTAAAATTATATGACTCTGTTCATTCTTTAGTTCAATCTAAATTTTTTCCATATACTATTAGCTTATCAAACAGATATATAATATTTATTTTAACTTCTTATACTTTATACAATAAATGTCTATACAATAAACAAATAATAAATAAATAAAACTATTGTTTATTATATAACTTTATTATATAACTTATTATTATTATATAATAAGTTCTCCTTATGTAAAAGCTGAGTTAATTTTGAATAATAAAATTTTTGATATGTTGATTATATAAATATAAAACTATCGATCTAAGTTCTGAGGTTGGTTTGAAGTAATTTCCAAGAAAAGACAATTAATTTCATCCTATTTTTAGGTTGTCTTATTGCTTTGCCGCTTAAGGCCTCAATATACATTTAGCCACTCCAGGAAATCGGCACCACCGCTTATGGGAATGGTTGGGTTGGCGATTGCACTTCCGCCGCCAAGCGTACATGAAATTCGACTAGAATGCGACATGTTTGTCACGCGCATCAATTTTGACTTCCGAATAGCACATTGCGAACCAAAGTAAGCTAATATTACGTAATCTCCAAAACCTCGCATTTAATACATCAATGTTATATTATTTCCATCTCAATGGAAACTATGCACTTTAATAATTATATTTCTTTAGGGTATCAGAGCTGTTAGACTATACAGCAGATGAATTGACAGGAAAAAATCTGTACGCCATTTGTCATGGTGAAGACGCGAATCGTCTTAGAAAATCTCACATGGATTGTAAGTATAAAATATTCACCTATTCTCGCTTTTAAAGGTATTAATACTGCTCCTAGCGTATATTCACATATTTGTTAAAAAATGGATTTCCATTACCAGAATTATAAATATGATTTGAATAATAAATTGTGCCAGCCATTTTGTCATTGTTTGAGATACCCCTTTTTTTAATGTACAAAAACATAAGAATTGAAGACACTAATATCAAATATCTGAAATCAGTATGAAATCATTTTTATGGTAAAAAAGTTATATCATGATCGAGAAATAAAAAACTCGAAAGTAGCTAATTTTAAATAAAATAAAGCTAGTGTGGGAAGCTACGAAACGCGCGATACTATTAAGCATTTTCGCCATGAAGCACCCCTCCTTTATTTAAAATCCTTCGTTGCTTATACATCTGCTGTCGGCCCTTGAATGATGTAGTTGATATGCAGAGCATGTTGGTATACGCCGGATGCGGCATCTCCTGCGACTTGTTATCTCTTCTCTTTCTTCGACGCCGCTGTCGCCACGCCATTGCTGCACTTTCCCCGATATAACAAATTGTACAAAGTAATGTTGAGGGTTGCATATCGACGCAAAAAAACGAGAATAAATATATTTAAATGGTCTAACGATTTTTTTGCAAAAATTTTCTAATTCACAAAATTGTTTTTCATCGTGTAAATATTAATGTCAATTTTACCTTACACTTTTTATACACTTTGCAATACATAAAATAAAAACATTCATAAAATACATGTAATGAATTAATTACGAAGTATGTGGTAATATGCTTTTTAACTATTTATAATACATATACAGACACACACAGACACACATACGAACCTGTTCATTACAAAAGAAAAAAGAAAAAAATTAAATAATAAAGAAACATTAAAAAACATTAAAGAATAAATAATTGAAAAAAAATTCAAAGATATTACTAAGAATTAGTAAAAAATCTATCTTAAAATGAATGCAGTACAATAAAGAAACCATTGTCTTAACTATTAGTTCCAATGAATAATAGACATTTCTAACAAATTATTGATTTCGGAGTGTTTAAATATTACGAGGTAGCATAAAGCTATTGATATGTCGTAAAATAATCGATACCAAACTGATCATCTGTTTGCAATAAAAACATCGCTCCAGACTTTAAATAATAAAGAAACATTTTGATGCTATATTATTTATTTGTAACAAATTTTTAGGTGGAATTTACATCAACCTTAAATAAGTAGGAATTTTTTTAGATATAATTATCCATTAATTTATTTTGAAAGGAGACTTCGCAAATAAACTTTTTAACTTTATAGTTAGTATTTGCGCAAACTATTTGCATCTATAAAGGCTTCTAGAACATATCGCAAAAATAAGTTGCGTGCTCTTTAATTGATGCTTCTCAACAAAAAATTGAAAAAAAAAGATAGAAATGAAATAATAAATTATCACCAGTGTAA
This sequence comes from Kradibia gibbosae, assembly GCA_018907135.1. Taxonomy (NCBI): domain Eukaryota; kingdom Metazoa; phylum Arthropoda; class Insecta; order Hymenoptera; family Agaonidae; genus Kradibia; species Kradibia gibbosae. Next base: position 37,422,996 of record JACCHX010000001.1, read on the forward strand.
TCCATTAGTTGCTAAGCATTTAACTGCGAAATGTCAAGCACCGAATAAGCCATTGCTGTCTAATATCGAAGGCGGTTCATCGTATGCCTGTGGCGCTTCAGTTTATAAGTAGTGGGGGTAAGAGAGGTGGATCCTCCACGAGCATCGAATTTCTCATCCCTTTCCTATCCGTCCGCACCAATCCCTCTACATCCCTCTTTTTTCTTTATATTTTGCTGCTTCTCTTTCCATTGCCCAATCGGCAACAAATTCTAACGCTCCTCCTGCTGCACCCAACTTTGTAATTCTTTTCATCTTTCTAAATTTTGTTAATCTACCTGCATGTGCTTGTCTACTTGAATTTTGTTTAAAACGCAATGTTAATTTATTAAAAAAACTATAATTTGTACAAAGGCTTTTAATTGAATTTTATAAAATAAAACGGTAAATTTTCGTACATCGTAATACAAGAAAATATCCTATTTTCAGATAATGAGAAATATTTTTTAGATAGACACAAACTCGTAATTTACTTAAACTTAACCATAAATGTATTTTTTTTTAAATGTTTTTTATCATTATTAAAAATTAAATTCATGTTAATACTTATAAATACAATTCTGAGATATACGAAAACAACACATACGAACAAATATATTAATAATATAATGTTAATATAATATTAGCATTTAACCCAAGTGGTATTATAATTTTATACTATTGTACTACAATATGTATTTGTATATATATTTTTTAATTTATTGAAGTAAATAAATGACAACAATGACAGTAACAAATTAAACGTTCATCGTTAAAAAAAAGTTTAATGATGTCGAATTCTATAAATTGAATTTATAAAAAAAATTTTTATTGGTATTTCAGTGATTCATAAAGGACAAGTATTGACGCACTACTATCGACTAATGAACAAAAGTGGCGGCTATACGTGGTTGCAGACCTGCGCCACCGTTGTATGCAATACTAAAAATGCTGAAGAACAGAATATTATTTGCGTCAACTATGTTATAAGGTTCGATTATTTTCTTTTAAAAATTTATGATTTGTTTAAAAAATTAAAAAAAACCTGTTGTTTAAAAAAAATAATTTTTAAATTATTTAATTAAAAAATAAATATTAGATTATCTTGTCGCACTAAGATCTTATAAAAATACACTGATATTTGCATTAATTTAATGTTTTCTTATTGAAATTATTATAGTGGTCGAGAGTACGCAAACCTGATAATGGATTGCTGTCAACTTGAGGATGGTGTTGCAGGAGTCAAGCGTGAAGATTCCACTGGTAACGATCCTGAAAACGGCTCACCTGATGCCGATAGAGGAGGTAAAACAATAATTTTTTATATAAGTTACATAAAAAACTGAATTTATTCAAATTGTTTTTGGAATATCAATAATATAAATTATAACTAAGTAAAAATGATTGTATTTATAATTCCATAGTTCTAGTTTTGAACGCACCTATCACAGCAAATTACAATTAAACTTTCCATGTAATTATAATTTAAAAATACATATATTATATGTATATTATATATTAAACGATATATATATATATACATATATGTACACATAAATATATATATATATATATGCATCATAATTATATATAAAAATACACACACATATTTCAATCATACGTTTTAGAAAGTAAAAAACAAAAGTGAACATTAATAGATGATTATATTTAATTTCCGTAATTTTTACCAATGTATAAGATATTAAACTAAGATGAATCTCCATTTCTAATATATAATTGCCTTTTTTATAGAAGGTCGAAATAGTGGTGGTTCGACAAATCAGCATCCAGAACACTCACTTCACTCTCCCCCCGAGGATCTCGACGAGACAAGAGGCTCAGAAGCAGACGTAACGGGACGAGGCGGGAGACATCACGACAATATCATCAACCAGTTGCAAGACTCCCAGGCATCAACGACAAAACTTAATGAAACCAGCGCTAAACGAAAACTTACTGCTACACCTGAGGATGAAAGCTCTTCGGGAGATGATGAAGACGACGAACCAACAATTAAATCTACGACGACTAACGGTCGACCTAATGTTCTCAGTCCGGCCTCATCTAGCCACTCAGTACCGACCAATGATCAACTCTTAAAAACTGGCAGTCCAAAAGTGAGTCAAATTCAATAGCCTATCTTCTTTATCAATTCTTGAAATTAAATCAAATACTTATTTCTTATTAAAACTTCATTTAAAAACCACATTTCAAAATTCTTTCTTGTACGTCATTTCTTCCCAAATATTTTATATAATACTGTAAAGTTAATTCATTCTAATTGTATGTTACAAATTATATATTAACTAGTTTTTAACTGAAATATTAGTTTAAAAATAAACATAATTTATTGTACAACACTAGGAAACACAACTTTATAAATTCAATAAGACTTTATCAAATTTATTAGCTTTTAAAATTATTTAATAGCAATTAATAGAGCGTAAATATTAAAATTCTTCAAGTTAAGACTATTTATTTCATTAGATAAGACGAACCGAAGATTTACCGGAATCTCACCACGGCACGACAACGGGAGTTACAGGTGCATCCGTAAAGGACTTAGAACAAGCGATGTCAAAACACTTACCAGGCGTAACCCTTGCCAAAACCGATTCCCCTGTTCTCCATCAACCTACGGACTTTAGCACAGATGCCCTTCTAAAACAACAACAACAAAAGTCAACAATACAGTGGATAGGTGCTCACCACCACCTTGGACACTTGAGTCCTCAACAAAGTGTTGGTGGTTTACCAGCCTCTGCTCTCCTTCGTCAACTCTATGCCAATCGCGAGAGTGTAATCCGAGCAAACGTGCACGGAATTACGTCAGGCAGTGGCACCACGAGCCGAGTCACATCTGCAGGCGGTTACTATACCACTGCCGAAAATTCCCAGTCCGGTCCACTACCTACACCTCCAGGTAGTGAGGGCTCATCGACTTATGGAGAGCACCAATTTGCTCTTACAGCCCATGGGCAGAAGATTTCTGGAACCGGTGCTGATGCTTTTACTAGCCTTGTCACATCTTACTCATCTACTGCCACGGGATATGCCCTCGATTACCACTCAGCTATGACGCCGCCCTCATCTGTTTCACCTCGAGATAAGCAACAGCAACAACACCACCAGCATCAGCAACAGCAGCAGCAACTTACTGTAAATAATTATGAATCTTCAGTATATGGTGACCACGTAGTGCGGCAATATGAGCCTGCACAACCACTGCCTTTGAAGCCCCAGGTATACTCGGCCGTACATCCAAGTGCTCTGGACGCAGCCGCAGCATACGCTACAGCAAGTCTCGCCGCTGAGCAACCGCAATTTTATCATCACTCTGCAGCAGGTGCTGGTTTCCATCTTTATCACCCCACAAATAAAACAGCCAGCAGCAACTGGTACAGTTCTGCTTCCTAGTAGCAAAAATTCACTGAATATCGCAAGCCGCGTACTTAAGCGAATTAACTCATCTTTAGGCCTCCTCCTCCCACGCTTCTCATTTATTGTCAAACATTTACATCAATTCAGCCTCTACGCTCATCAGGATTGTGCTAAGAAAATTCACTGTCACGATATACGAATATTTATAATTATCCATATTTTTTCATTGGCTAGTAGACTTTTCAAGGTAGAATATTAAGCCTACGTGAAACTTTTAAAATCTACCTTGATTCCATTGTCATTATGTAAATGTAATTATAGAAAAATTCTTAAAGCACTATTACTATTTATCTTTTTTTATATAATCGATAACTTTTTTGGAGATACTTAACAAAATAAGCAACCACGAAATCCAAGTTTTTCAATACAAGATAAAATATATTATTTTCGTCAACGCCAATACTCTTTTTTCGTGAAAAATAAAGTTAGTTATCCAGCACTTATACATTGCGGACGTTCATAATATAATCTTTTTTTCAATATCGTAAATAAAACGATTACACTAACCTTATACATGGAAGGAGTAATAATTATGGGTTTGGGACGACTGTGCATTATAGAATTTTTTAATTCGCGATTTATAAACATAGTAGCATGTTAAATATACGCTCAATACCCACAATTTTAGAACGCAATTTACTGAAAGTAAAGTATATGTAGTATTAAACAGAGATGGATAGTATTTAAATGATATTCTTCTCATCAAAAGATTTTTCATTAAAAATTTTTTGTTATTTTGTAAATTCAGAATTATTTATTACTAATGAATAAAATAAAAAAAACTAAAAATAAGTATTTAATGCTAAAAAATTATATTATTCTTGAAAATACTAACTGATCATTAAAACATAATATTATTTGATTTGCTTTGATCAATAAACCATTCCTCCTGAAATTAATTTTTCGAATGCTAACATTGTATTTAGATTGTTTATTAGTTGATAATTCATTTTATTGTAACTGAACAATTTTTATTTTTATTTAATAACAAATTATTTATCTTTATTTCATTGAAAATTCATTCTAAAAAAACTTTATAGTAGTAAAAAAACCAATAAGTTTTATTTTACTTTAAAAACGTATTTAAAAAATAGGTACATCATTAAAAAATAATTGTTTATTTTATAATTTACATTAACATTAGGAATATTTTAAATTGGTTCATAAAAATTACCTAAATAAAGACTATTTGATATGTTTGATTTGATTTATTATTATTAAACTATTATAACACTCGCAATACGATGATTTATTAAATGATAAAATTCAGTTATTAAATTTAAATTTGATTAAAACTTTTCAATGTCATCATCATTTTATAATCTAGTGATCTTATCATCTATGTATTTATAAAAGAAATTATTTTAACCTTGAAGAGAATGAATTTTTCTTCCTTTTTTTATTTGTTTATTAACATACTACAATTTAATATGAACAGTAATAAATTTAATTATTTATATTTTATTATTAAAGCAAAATAGTTGTTTATTAATATTATCATTTATGAAATAAGTTTCTCTGTATATATTCAAGTAGAGTCGTTAATGAAATAAATGCAAATGTCCTGTTAGATAAGCAAAAAAAATTAGTCATACCACGAATAGAAAATTTTCAATAATGTGTTATTAATATACTTTTCATGGGACTATACAGAACGAGCGTATTTCATATTTGTGGCAGTAAATGGAAATGTATACAGAAAGAAAATAAAGGAGAAACAGAGAAAAAAATGGAAAGCTGTTTATAAAGTACAATTAATTTCTTTAATTGTTCGAAGTCATACTATGGATAACGTTAGCACCTGCAGTAAGAATTAAGCGAAACGCATTATTGTATTTGAATACTTAATAAGAAAAAAATAATAATACTTTTCTCTGTAAATAGATTTGAAACAGAATTAAAGTTCAATGTAATGATGATGCCGCAATACTTTGAGTAATAAAATAATTCTCACTTCTAGGCGCACAAATAATCACGCGCGCTTAGGGCAATTTCACGGCCTTAACTCACTATTAAGTCAAAAGTGCAATAAGATAAGAAAGGTTGTCTGATTACGAATTTACGTATCTTCAGAATCCTAAGATTATATATTCTTATCACTATGTGAAGAACAATATTATATATAATCATTCGAACATACAAATCAACTTTTTAGGACAAGGCAAACTAGCATTGAAGTGAACGCATGTATGAAATACAGCAATGGGCGTTGTATAACTTTTGCTCACTAACTCTATATATATTGTAAGTAAACGGCGATTATAATTTCTGCACATTCAACCTCGCTTCAATTTGTCCTTTTATATTCCTCGTTTGAATCATTATTTTGAAGATAAAAAATGGAGGTGGACAATGATTAATCATACAATGTGCGCGCGATGTGTGATATAATAAAAAGGAATTATATATTATAAATATTGCATATAAACTATGTAAACGATGTCTGGTCGGATAAGTAAATGAATGTAAAAATTTACAAATCGTGAACTTAAGTATGATATTAAATATAAACGGTCTCAATTAAGAAACCATCTAAGTAAAGCGCCACAGGTGTTACTATTTTATTATATTTTTATTACTATTATTACTATATATATATTTTTTTGTTGACATAGCTGTACAGATTTACTTTACGAATGTTAACTTAAAAATGAGCGGAAGATAAAGTGTATAAGTGCGTTGTCGTTATAATCATTGTGAATTTACATACTTTCATTTTCTATATTATTAAAAACGAAAATTTTGCAATTCCTTCTAAATTTCAAATAGGTGTTGCAACATCTTAATAATCATAATATATGGTTCGATACAAATTGAACGTATTAAAATGATAAAATTAAAATTGTATTATTCTTCCAATATTAAAATTAGTAAAACATATTTAATAAGTTAAGAATATTAAAATTTGCTCAACAAAATACTTAATATGAAAAATCTAATAATTAAATTTTGTTTTTTATTATTACAGAACAAAAAGTTTTTTAATAATAATTTAAATAAATGACCTGATGACTGATGAATATAAAATTAATTTTTTAAATTATTATAAGGTGATGAAGAATTAACTAGCACAATTATTACATATATTTTTATGATGTATGTTTAAAATTTTATACTAATGCGATGTGTCGCACAAAGTAGAAAATTTGCACAGTGTTCTATTACCAAACTATACTTAATATCTCTATTTCTCTCTGAAACACCACCTGTCATTTGTTTTATTTTGTAACGCACGAAACTCGACATAATACATAAATTTTTTACGAAAAATTAATAAAAACTGATTTACCCTCTGTTTATTTTCCTTTGAAGCACGTTCATTTCAAGAACCCTATTTAAAGTTATTCAATGACTTATAATATATTGATATTTAAAAAAAATAATATATATGTGTTGCATATATTAATAATAATATGTGTTTTAAAAATAAACTATTTATTGAATTAAATCTTAAAATTTAAATAAGTAGTTATTTAAAAATAAAATTATGAATAATGGTTAAATTATTTTCAATTATTAAAAAAACAATGTTTAGTTTATATTATCTTTTTTCTGTTATATTTTAAATATAATTTCCAAAATGAGAAACTATATATTTTGTGAAAATAACAAAATTCTATTTAGCAGTAAATGTGATATTTCTTAATAGTTTATAAAATCATATTAAACCAATTTTATTACATAAAATGTAATTTTAATGTAACTAAAAAAAATAAAAAATTTTTTTTTTTTATAGCTTAAAAATTTAATTTGCTTTTTAAAAAGAATATTAAGATTTAATCACTCATAGTTTTTATTCTGCAATTTATTTTATTGGATTAAAAGATACTATTAATATTAAGTATTTTAGCAATAATTGTATATGTAACTTTAATAAAAAATTATGATTGCATCTATCAATTCAATTAGCATCCCAATATATCAATCATACATATATATATATATTTGCAAAAATATCAATAATCAATAACAACAAATTATTCATAAGCAATAATAGTGCTCCTAATTATACATTTAAAATATTTAAAATAAAAAAATAAAGTAGCTGTAAAAATGATGGTTTATCTTGGGGTTTACCTCCTTAGAGCTGCAGGTAATAATAAATAAATCATGACTACATTTACAAAGTCTATCTTTGTGAATTCATGAAATACAGAAGATATGAACGTGTCTTTAAATTCATAGATTTTAACCATAAAATATTATTGTTAAGGATTTGATGATAAATATACCGCGTCTTTCAATATTGTAATGTTTAACAATACAACTCGTGATATAAAGACTTATTAATTAACATTTAAAACTTTTATGTATACAATTTATTTACTTAGATACGTATCCAACTGACTTCTATACTATATTTATACTGTATATCATTCTTAGGTTGTAAATAAATTTTATATTAATAAACCAAAAGATACCACATCTATGTATATATATGTGTATGAATTTTGAAGCATTAGTCAGGCTTTAAGCCAAAATGTTTACTTATGATTTAAATTTAGAATGAATGTTGTACATTCAAATATATATTTGATTATAAACAAAAAATTGAGATCTATAAGAACAATTAAATTATCGATAACAAACTGTACTAGTAGTGATTTTTATAAATTAGTTAAAAAACACATAAATATAAATTATGAGAGAAAAGATACAAAATATGTAAATTATTTAAGAAATTTATTAAATAAGTAACTATTTTCTTATTAGTACATGATAAACGCTTATTTATAAATATTAAAATGTGTGATGATATTATAAAGTAAAACTCTTTCCTTTATAATAAATGAAAAATATATATTTCACATGAAAAATACAATTAATGTTGTGCATTTATTAATAAAAGCAATAACTAGATAAACAATCAAAAGCAGTTGCTGTTTAAGTTGAATTGCGTTTCATATCTTCAAATGGTATTGCTATGCTTGTTTCTGTAATGATTAAATAAGTATTAAATTATAATATCGATTTATTTGCCATTATAAAAAAAATAACAATGAAATTATTATAGCTGTCTATACAAATCCAAGTAAATAAGTATTTTGGAATGAAATTTTCGTATTCATTTTTTTTTAATTTTAATTTGATATTGCACAGTAGTAGAAAGCTAATCGATGACTAATTACGGACTATAAATTTTAAATGACATTAAATTATGATCATCAATAATTATGAGACCATTATTTTAAAGTTAAAAAATTCATATTTATCGCACACCACTTAGTTAGAATTTATTAGGAAATCTAATGTATGAATACAAAATTCAATATTGAAATTTAATAATACGTGAACATAACATGACAATAAGTTCTATGTCTGACATGGAAGTATTTGATATAAAGCCTTTATAAGCTGAAATTATGGTTTTTAAAATTAAAAAATGGTGGGAGTGGTTAAAAAGGGGCCGTATAGAAATATAAATACGTAAAAGCCATGATCATTCGGGTGATGATCATAGTCAGGTATAATCTGACATAAATAACTTAACATAAAACTGCAAGGGATTTTTTAATCATTAATTGTTCCATCAGTACAATATTTCATTGAATATGGATGTGGTTATTTATTAATTTGTGTCTAGGTGCCTTAGAGGCACCTATGTGAATAGCACGGGATGAAGCAGAGAAAAGCAGCGAAAACGGCAAGTATAGAAAAACCAAAATCAAAAGATAAATATAAACAAATTTATTTTAGCTACATATAGGATGACTATCAATAGTACTGATATGTTGTTTTAGAAACTACATATTGAAAGTTACTAGATTATTTGCTAGAACTATAATTTTTATTATATTTTATATATAAGTCACTATTATTGATTTTATTTGTATCGAACTATTACAATATTTCATGATGTGAAAATTAGCAAGATAATTTAGTAAACAAAAATATCCACTCGGATGAGGTTCTCCTTAGAAAGTACATGAAAGTCCTCATTTTGCTTGAATTTCTGTAACTACAAAATTTGTATATAAGTAATTTAACGATAAATTGAATGACTATTTTAATATATCAGGATTCAAAATTTGTAAAAAAAAAATCGTGATTCATCTCGTGGTAATGGAAGATTATTTTCAATTAAAAAAACTTACAATCTTCAACTTTGGATCATATCATCTATCAATTATTAGAGATTGAAATAGCTGCACTTTTTATCACTATACCTACTCTAGATTTTATGACATGCTACGAACTGGGTAGCAATATTTCACAAATTGTTGTTTTATAAATTATTTATACTTTTAATAATATTAGGAGCTAAATATTTTTAATACATTTAAGTACGAAGAAAAATCTGAATGTAAGATTACAATTTTTGTAACAAAATTATCGAAAATGTCCGACTATTAAGCCACATTCATATATGAGAGTATTTATTTTTTATTTCAAAGTGTCGCCGTCAACACATGATTTTGGTATTGTGTCGCAAAAGAGATTCTACATCGCATATCATTGCAATTTAAAGTTATCACGTTTTGCTTAATATTTACACTTATATAGTATTCCAATTATTAAAGAAAAAAAAAGTCAAGAAAAAAAAATAATGCTCTTCGCTTTTATTTAAAAGAAAAATAGACTAAATTTCTACACTATTGCTTTTTTAGTTATGTCTGTATTTATTTTTTATTATCTCCGCTATTCCATAATTTTTAATGATGTGAGCTTGTCAATCACCGGTTCCCAGTATATACAATTTTAAATTTAACTTTCATCACTTCTCGAGTTTACAAAGACTTAGAAGACGACAAAAAAGAGGTTAGGAAATTTGACATTGACTTGACAGTCTTGGCACGGAACTTAGCACAGAAACTAGTAATACTAGTAAGCTAAGATCTAAGAATTTTAAGGCCACGGCGATGTCACGCGAACCTAAAAAAAAGGCTTAGATGTATTATATATACTAGATATTGGATATACTAGCGAACTCTACTTTGTAAAATTATTGACAAGAAACGAACACAATTAGAATTGAGTAAGGAATGTAACTGTGACGAGCCACACCGTACCTTCATGCCCTTCCATTCTGAGCATATACCTATACACGTCAACTCGCTAAAATTTCTCGAATGTTTATTAAATAGTTTTTCCATTTTTATGCTGCTTTTTTATTGTTTACTAAACTGCAATTTTTTCAATAGCACTCGGAGTAGAGTGGCTAGGGGGGAAGCAGGAAGGAACCGTGAGATAAAGTTCCGCCGTCGGGTCGGTGGCGGGATTTGACGAACGCACGAATTTCGAAGGAAGCACGTGCTTGGCGCTGGCACTCGGAGTCGACAAATAAGACCTTCGCAACAGTTCCGACGGACGAAGATCTAGGAGTTGCTTCCACAAATTTCGAAACAGCTCCCAATGAAATAGATTAAAGGCGTAGCCTGAAAAAGCGGATAGAAGGTCGGTGATGTAAAATTGCAAAAGTGGCATATTAGTAAGCTACCCTTCCCCCTTTACCAGCGGAGCAGAAAAGCCGAGTGTGATAGGCATCAGAAGCATTGGCGGCTCCGTCAGGAGAAACCCGGGATTGTAAAGAAAAAACGTCTTCCCCCGAACAGTTCCTCTCTTCGCATTAAACGCAAAAAAGGCGCGTGAGTACTAACTTAAGCATCCTTCTTTTTTTAGAACGTAGAAGAGAACAGAAATAAAATAGACAAATATCGTCTTGAATCGTACGGCATAAACACGGCTCACCAGTGAATGCCAGAGCTAAGCCTACCTTATCACGCATAAAGAAAAACAAAATGGTACGTCAACATGACTGCGTTATCCTAACGAGGAAAGTTGTGAGCAAATCCGTGATGAAATAAAAGGTTGTAAATATTCTATTGTTAATTATTTCGAACGCAAGAGCTATGTATAATTTAATATTATTTTATGTTTAATGATCTGTGTAATCATTTTTTTTGTAATTTATTATTTTTAAGAAAAAAAAAACCTTCCGCGTCGACGGACAAAAAGTTTGATTTTATTATTATATAATTTTTTTGTTGATTGTTCATTTGACAATCTCCGTTCCTCTACCATTTCTCTTCTACCGAATCCTGAGGCCTGTAAACCCCATCCTAGTAAAATCCGCTCTTTTATACCGTGGGTGGCAAGAGCCGTATCACACAACTCTTCATATTCCATAAATAATATTCACAAGGTTTTGTCGCCGAAGTGCCAAACGTGTTGTTTTTTTAAAAATATTAGATAAAAGAAGTCAAAGCGTCGACATTTTAAAAGCTACAAACATGCATTAAATAATGATTTTACTAAGACTATTTTGTATCGAACAGGCCATTGTAAAAGTGATCCAACGTTTCAAATTCCTTAAACTCACCTATTATTACACTTAAACGTACCAAAATTTTTTTAGAATTACATATGACACGCGACAAACAAATAAATTTAATAGTATCGATAGTGCATGAAACATACTATTTAGTCCTAAAAAATAGGATCGATCTCATAGGAAAATAATCATTTGTTTCTAGAAAACAAAGTATATGATGGAAAAAATAGAGAAACTCGCTCTCATTCTTAATTAAGCCTTTGCAAGTAAAAACGTGGTAAAGCAAATTTTAAATTTAAACACACGCGCAATAGAACGCGCAATAAACGGCATAAAGTCCAACAATCCAATGCATTATTGGCGCTATTATAATATAATTTTTAAAAAGCGCGTACATCGATTGTGTTAAACAACAATAAAATTATTTTCCCAAAATAAAGCAACGTTAATGTATGAATACATTAAAATGCTAAATCAATGTCTTAGTTATTAAAAATATTCATTTCCGTAATCGTGGAAAAAATCTGAACATTATATAAGTATATGATTTGTGAAATTATTACATACTAATGAATATAGTGAAATGAATATTATTATTATGCTCTTGCACGGTAGGTTATAATAACCATATTTTTTAAACAAAAAAATTTAGACTTTATAATGCCAACATATAATAATCAAAAATATTTATAGACTTAATTATAAAGATATTTATTTTTTATTCGAATTTTATGCATTTACATGTCTTCTATTTTATTTAGCTTAGACACATTGCGCTATAAAGTCTCAAATATATCAACAATATCCATACCAACAAGCAAATAATTAAAATAAAACAATTTATTAAACTTGTGACGCGGGTGTTTCCATGCAGTAAGGGTGATTTTGGTGGGAAGTAGCTTGCTGGCTCCAGAGTTCGGTGGGAATAGAGAATGTGGGGTAAAGGAAATGCGCGATTTAATAAATAAAAAACGGGACGGAAAAAGACGGGAAAGATAGTTTCATTTCCTTAAAAGAATAAAATAAATAATGCAATAAATCTAATAATTATTAAAAAAATGGTTTTCGGTATGATTACATCTAATTTAATTAATATTACAACGGACTGAAATTTGTTCTTGTATCCAGAGAATGAAAGGAAAAAAAATTGATTTCTAATTCTTTTCGTCTGTCATTTGTAACATAAAAATTTTAGTTTAGCTAGACGCGATTCGCGTTAGAACGCTCGCGCGATCTTGGTGGGGCGCAGAGTAATGTAGCGGGTCGACGTGTGCATTTGCCTCTGCACCAACTGATGAGTCATTTTTAATAATAATGAAAATTGCGCAACACTCCCCGGACTTTCACTAAACCGGTAGACAAGAAAAAAAATGTATTCATACGTCGATACAGCCTGGGTATAAGATGAGGGGTGGAGGCGCTCCTTCCCAAAGGCTTCACTATAGCGCAGGAGGGAGGGGAGCAGCTCGCCGATTCTTTTCGCTAGGGTGCCTTAGACCTCTAGCTCCTTCGAGAGCTCTGCTCAATTTCTACTCGCGATTTGACCTGCACTGGTACGGGATTTTGCCAATCCAAACTTACGTCCTTTTTGCTTTATTATGAGTTGCTTTAAACATTTATTCTAAAACTCCCAACGTTGACATCCAACATAAAGATCCGGTTGGTCGCCGGTCGAAACGTGCTGGTAGCACCAAGGAAGCGAATCCTTGATGCCTAGTTCGGAGAGTGGATCGAAATTCGCGCTTTCCCATAACCGATTCGATCATGGAACGTGTTTTAGTCTCCTCTCGGCATCCTAGATTCCTTCGGTCTAGTGATATGAAATATTAATGAATGAAATGGACGAAAAAAATTTAATTCAACCACTCTAACAGGAAAGGTACGAAGAGACGGAATTATTGAGTTGGATCTCCGATTTTTTCAAATTTTTAATTTTCTGCTAATAGTACGGTTTGACTCATTGATCGACACGAGTTTAATGTATGGTAGTAGATCATTAAAAAACACATTTATAAAAATTTATATTAAAAAATATTTGCGACATGCACCAGCAAGTATGTTGAACACGTCGTAAAACAAATTCAAATTATTTTGCATATATTTCGGCGTTAAGAGTGACATTAAAAAATAATTTTCTTCCTATTGATTTTTTAATCAATCTTTTATTCACTGTTAATTTTTTGACGAGTGACTAGTCCTCTACGTGAAAATTACGTTCCTTACATATCATTCATCCTAATTTTTAAAATTTTCTCCTTAAGTAGTTGCAAAATCAAATAGTTTTGATTTTATTTTTGGAACCTGTCTTTTTTTATCAGTCGAAAAATCGAACCCTTGTATTTCAATCCTACTCTTCCAAAATACGTTGCGAGAAGATTCAGATTATTAATTTATGCTTTTTTATTTTAATAATTTAATGATTACATATTTATAAATGGACATTAGATTGATATTTTATAACAGTAAAATTTGAAAACATTTCCCTAGTGCTTCTAAAAAAAAATTAGGAATAAATAAAAAAGGCACAAATAAATTTTATGTGAATCATGATTATAAAAAATATTTCAAATTGAATTTATATTAAGAGCGAAATCATAAAAAAATATACGATTAAAAAATTTTGCTTGAAATTATTCGATAACATTTCTATTATTATTATTATTATTATTATTATTATTATTATTATTATTATTATTATTATTATTATTATTATTATTATTATTATATTATCATTAGCATCAACTTTATTATATAAATCTAATTTGTTAAAAAATTTTTTTAAATATTGCTTTTTTTTTAAAACTTAAATATTTAAAATTTATTTATTTATTGAATGATAAGTAAACTTAGTTAAATGGAAAATTATTAATACAAAAATAAATATAAATCTGTCACTTAATTCAATGTCTATTACTTATTTACTATTATTATTAAAGGACTTTTTATTTGACCATATAAAAAGTAGTATCAAATACATTAGAAAAATTTAAAAATAACTTTCTAACTTTTTATTCACGAAAAATATTTAGTTTCACCCATGATTAATAACCCAACATATTTTAATTAAAAAATTAAATAAAAGTTATTAATTTTACTATGAAAACAAAAAAAAGTTTAAAAAATTTTTCTTTTAATACTTTATTTATAACAATATTCTAAAAACCATTAATAACTACATAAATCATCACACCTATCCCTACAAGTGTATTTCTTTTTTTAAATATTTTAAAGTGGTTTTTAACGATTTTTTTAGTAATTTTATGGTAAGCTTTAATGAGCAAAGATCGTATACTGTAAGTCTTTAAATATATTAATAATGCTTCGAAATTAATACCATAATTCCTTTTAACTTACTAATCTTATCAGGAACCTTGATCATGACTTATTTATCTTTTGATTTCATTCATTGGTTGTTCTTAGCTTCAGTGTACATAAAATAAAATTGCTATCTTAAGATATAATCATTGTTATCTTTTTCAATTTAAATATTTTTTATTCATTTGAAAGCGCTTAGTGAATTTTTAAAACTAACTATTGTATTTATTTTTATAATTGGTCATTTTTTTAGTTATTCAATCCCCAACATCAGAGTCTCCATCACCAATAGCATTAAGTACATGAAATGCTATCCCAAGAAGAGCTGTTCCAATTAAATCACCTGCTGCTGTCACATAAGGAATTGCAGAGCTGTCAGGATCCATTCCTTTAGTCCACATCCAAAATACTATTAATTGGGCAATATAAAGTAATAAAATAACCTACAAAAACAAATGTTTTTATATTATACGTACAATATTTAAAATTTATATGTTGAACCATTTAATTAATTTAAAATTTATATAGAGTTGAGATTTAATAGATTGATAAGCAAAAAATGTATTCAGTACTAAGTATAATTTTATGACTTAAAAATCAATAAATGTCAAAACATTAGTGAAATTAGTGAAAAAATAAATAAATAAATAAACATACCTGCAACAGTACAGCTGTTAGATAAATTATTATAAATATAGGTGTCAAAGAAGTATGTCCAGCTTGTAAACAACTTATTGTATAACTAAAAATTAAGTGACCAGGAACTACCATCATTAAAAGTACTCTGGCTGTTCTTGAATGACCTCCTAAATAACGATTTAAGTCGTAAATAAAATAAAGATTATTTGATGTAGTTAAAAATAACCATATATGTAGTAAAATTACCAGATGTAAAAAATACATCTAAAGGATTTATGCATATAATAAGCATATTTTGTATGCTACTGTTTTGCTGTTTATGAAGTGATGTAGAAATTCGGCTAGCCTGAACAGCAGCAAGATTACCACCAACTCCATTTATTACTAGTTGAAAAACAGCAATGCCCTTGTAGCTTGAAATCGTGTAATCAAGGATTAACCCACCAATACTAGAATATTAATTTTAAATATTAAATTACATATTGATCATACTATTACTTTTAGACTACAAGCTTATTTTAAATATTTTATTATGCATTTCAAATTTACCTGCTAATCAACATAGCAGTTATTACAGGTGTCCAGCCGTGATCTAATACTTCCTTAGTAAAAGGATTTTTTGCTGCAATATATCCCCAAATCGGAGTAGCCAAAACACTAAAGATGATCATAGTTGGTGCAAGCCATGCAGCATTGTCTATAATATTTCATATGCTAACTGTTAATGCATGTAAGTATTTATTGCATAGTACATTACATTTTTAATTAATGTAAATTTTTAATTTAAATAGTAGTTATTTATAATTTATTAGCCAAATACTTTTCTGATGCTTCTGAACAGAAAATTACCAATTGAATTATATAAAGTAGATGATATCCAAGACAGAAGAGCTAAAGTTGTAAGATCTCCTAATGATGCTGCAATTGGTGTTGCAACATTATCTGGATTAATATTCATTCGTCTTGAAAGCAGAATTACAGCAACCATAATTAAGCCAAGTAAAAAACTAGTTATAGATGCTGTTACTAATGAACTAGCACATAAAAGTAATCCATGATGAATATCAAATTGTGCTTCAGGAATCCATCCAAGTACTACTGCTGCTAAAGATGCTAACATACCAACTACCATGGCTTGACATTGTATTAAAGCTAAATTTCCGACAATTAAACTCCATTGCTGCTTTTTTGTGTCCATATGGCCAAGATTAGCTTGTGTAGAAAGACGAGAGGCTAAAGTCATTTCTAAATTACCTTTTAAACCTAATAAAGCTGGAACTAATATATAAACTTCTGAAATTTCTTGGTATACTGGCCAATGCTGAAAATCAAATAAAATTTTTTTATAGTTACCATCAGTAATATCATTAGTATTATCATATTAAAAAATTATTACTTTCATTCACCATTTACCTGAACAACATCAAGAAGTAAACTGGCTGCTACCATACCAAATCCTGCTAGTAAAAATGGAATAAACATCTGAATAGAAATGGACCAAACACTTTCGTTATCTACTTCATTCAAATCTTTTATATTATCTGTTTTATTAATAGATCCATCGGATGCAGTAGAAGATATTAATTTTTTAGTATCAAGATCATCATTTATATCATCCTCTGAATTGAATTCAAATGAGCTCATTGTAATATTTGTCAAATCATAATCAAATACTTCTCCATTGCCTGAACCCACCATTCTTTTTCTTGTTTTAGATGATTTTTCTTTTTTATATTTTCTATGTCGTAGTTCAAAAAAATCTTCTTTATATTTTGTTTTAGATTCTGCATGGTGCATTCCAATGTATAAAAGGTCTCTTGCTATGGTACAATTCTATAATAATTATGAAATTTATTTTACTATCTTATAAAACATGCTGGATATTTTTGTAGGCATAAATACTCAAAAAAACTCATAAAAGAAAGCAAAATATAAGATAAATTACAATTTAATTGTTAAGCTAAATAAAAAATGTCCTAGTATGTTAAAAAATAAAAATTTTAATTATATAGTTCATGTACAAAATACTAATATATTTTTAAAAACTATAAATTAAAATTCAATTAACAAATTTAACATCAATAATATAAAATGTTTATATTAAATTTAACTTAAACAAATTATTTACTAATTACAAATACTATTGATGTAATGAAAAATTTAATTTTGAATTCTTAATTATTGTATTTATTTTAAAAATTGAAAATATATTCAAAATAATTACTGAACATATTTTAATTCTACACAAATTGGGGGTCGATAGTTTGACATAATAAAATAATTAAATTATATAATGTTAGTTTTCCACATTGAATTTAAAATGTTTACAATTATACAATGATATTACTTAAATTATTATACAATACTTTATAATAAATCTTCCTAACATTAGACTGAATAAAAAAAAATTACACATAAACTTTACATATTTTTCTTTCTTTAAAAAATTTGTGTTCAAAAATCATAAAAAAAGTAAATATTTTTAACTTTTTAAAATATAATGTTTACAAAGTATTTTATGTTTACAACTTATAATTATTCTTTATATGCAGTACAAATATAAATGTCAATAAATTTTTTATAAAACAGTAAATAATCGTTAATAAAACGTATAGTGATTTATATTTATAGTTAATGTAATGAAAGTTGTTTTGTATCATCAATAAAAACGTTTATTATGACTAACATTAAAGTTCAATAAAAAATCTAATTTGTAATGATATTCTTAAGATAAAACAAATTTTTAAGTGAAATTAAATATTGATAAAATATTTATAAAATAAACGAAAACAAAGTTTATATAGTTAAATTATTTTTGCAATTTAATATTTGTAGCATAATTGTAACGAATAAAAAAACGACTTTCGTTGTAACGTTTTTGTACGAATTGTGAGTTTTGTAATATTAATCATATACTAACTATTTAAGTAGATTGTACATTAACCTTAAAAACCAATTTTTATCCAGTTTGAAAAGGATTACCAAATTCTTTCTAAATGTGTATGGAATCCATTTCAAATGAAAAATGATTTTCCTTAGAGGTTAGGGCTGGTTTTTAAAAAACAGTCATTACCGAACAACGAAATATTACACATAAAACAAATATAGTAAGAAAAAAATATAAATAATTAACGATAAAAAATTTTTAATAAGGAACAGTCGTATAATTTGAATTAGCAGTCCCATGATTACTAATTGATAATTTGATATTCGAATTTAAGAACAATTGCCCAAAATTTTACAGGCTAAGCTCACCTCGAATTACCATCCCTTCTTTTTTATCGACCAAGTTATCCCCGCTAAATAGTGTTGCACGTTGCATTTGCGTGCACATGAAGGAAAAGAGGCATCCCCGAACATCAGAATTAGGGTAATAAGGATAAATTCGTGTACAGATTTAAACTTATTCACCGTATCTATATGATCTAATAAAACACAGGTTAGCAACGATTCCTCATTTAACCATTAACAATTCTTAATGTTTTTTTTACTACCACGTCAATCCAATTACCACATACTGCATTACTGCATATTGCACGAGAAGAATGATATGTGGAAGGCATAAACAACTTGAACTCGTGACACTGTGCGTATCGCATTTGTCGCCATTGGTAGAGCGCATCTCTATACAATAGCCACATTTCTACGTATGCCCTACACGCGCAACACGTACGTAGCCATGTTTGAGAACTTTTCAACCTACATTAATACTGATTTATGATTGGCATATAAAATCGTCACGGGAGTCTTTAATCCAGTTACTACTTGACTATGTGAAGAAAACATTGCTCTGTTACTTTTAATGCGTTTTACGAAAGTTCTCTAGTGTTTATAAATAAATAATTTATAAAAGCAAGAACTTTAATTCATTTAAAATTTGTATAATTTAATATGTTTATAATTGTTTTTGCCAATCCTATTATTACTAACAATAAGACAGCCATAAATATCTCTACAATATATTTTTGCTATATCAAATCTAATTTAAAAACTTGCTTCTAAATTATTAAAAATGAAAAAAGTTGAGTGAACTGTTTTAAATTTAAACGTTCCATTATCAACATTCGATACTTTTAAATACATTTATTAGATAATGAATACTTAATTAGTACTTAATTAGTATTTAATTTTTTTTTTTAATATTCAATGAAATATACAAAAAATTATGATGAAAATTGTCTATTTATACTTTCAATTAAACGCTATATTCTGAATACGATAAAATTTATAATTGCAGATCGATGAAGACAGATAAAAATGCTTGCTACGAATATAAGGGAGATTAAAGATTAGAATTCAACCCGTTTTTACGTATATGATAAAAAAACCTTTTTTATGATAGAAGAATAACGACAATTAACAAAAATTTTACAACACTATAAGAGAGTTGTATATGTATATAATTTTTAAGGTATTTAATTACCTGCATATTAAAAATTTGTGACTTAGACTAAGAATTACTATACCGATAAATATACTTTACTAAAAAACTATAAATATAAAATAAATAAACAACATGGAATATGATGTAAGAACTTTTTAAATTTATGATTTTGTTGGCGAACAATTTAAAGCAAATTGTAAAAAAACCAAATTTTGCGTAAGTAAAATTATGTGTGAAAACAAGGTATTTTAAAATAAAAAGTAATTAAATTTGATAGAGTAATTTTGTACAATTAAATATAGAATAAGTAAATTAATCTTATTTATAATACTTAATTTATAAATAATATAATACACTTACACTTTCAATTATCATAATCGTGGTAAATATGAAAATATTTATAATGAATACCTTTAAATTAGTTAATTTAAAATAGTTACAAGTTGTATGGTAAATTCAAGATAATGGTAAATTTTTTTTATTGTACGGTATTTTAATATAAAGTACAGTACAATTACATATTAAATAAATTAATTAAATAAAAGGTAATCTTTGTAAAGTAATACTTTGAAATTAATGGAACTGAATTTATAAAATTATAATTTAAATACACCTATATAACAAGATGTACATGATATAAATTACCTGAATATATAAAAGTATCAGAAATAGTTCTTGAACAGTCTTATGTCAAATAAATTCCAACATATACCAATTTTTTCTGATTTAGAAATCACATTTACTAATCAATACGGATATTATTTTTGTTCAAAATTTATTGAGTAATATTTTTTACAATAAAAAGTTATGATCAGAGACATTTTGGTATCTGATTTTTTAAATTGGGTATATTTATTAAATTCAAAGATAATTTAGATAGTATTTATTCACAAATTATTATATTAATAAATTTTTTATTTGTATGTATTTCCATAAAAAGTTGTTTCGACGTAAATTTTACATTTAAATACATTATGCTATTATTAACTTTCTTAAAATGAATCACATTCATACGTACTCAAAGATTGTTGTAAGATATTTAGTACATATATATTTTTATTTTTTTTAATATAATCTCAATTGATTCGATACAATATGAGAAAGGGTTTCAAAATTATAGATAATTTAAAAAAAAAATAATCTGCTTACATTAAATAATTAAATAAAATAACTTAGGATACTTAATATATTTTTAATTTTTTTTATTGCATTACATAATTCGATGCATATATCTATAATTTTACAATATCTTTTATAACTATATTAATCTTTTATTAATACATTTTATAACTATAAAATAATCTCATGAACAATAAAACAAGAATAGAAATTTATAAGGTTATAAATATAAAATTAGGAAAATAACAATATAAAATTAAAAAAATTAAAGTAATTCATCAGCGATCCAATTTTATTTATAGCAAGAAACAAATGATGTATCGGCTAATAATGATAAAGGCTATAATTGACCAATCTTATTGGTGTTATGAAATCTTTTAGTTCAAATGACGTATAATTCCATTCAAGAGTGGAATAAAGACATGATCGGTGTAAGACAAAATTCTAGTAGCTAAATTAGACACTTACACTACTACTGATATAGAATTAACTCTTCTAATCGGTGATGCCAAACTGCTGCTGCCTTGCATTCTTCTAGCAATTCGACACAGAGTCTGATTTGGGTCTTGAAGATACATTTATCTAGAGATGTGCTTGAATTACATTTTATCAATTTACGTAAGTACGAATATAAATGAGAGAAGACTGGTTACGGTGAATGTCGAAATACTCGAACTTTCGATGCAATCTAATCAATATAGCAATGCGTTACCGAATAGTTGTGTCCAATCGTGAGTGTGAAAAATGATAAATGCTGGCATGTTTTTTAAATATGCGACACATTATAATTATTTTGTTTATATCTATGAATTTATTTTTTAAAGTGTAAAAGACAGAAAGTAGTTGTCCCTTACATTGATACTACTATATTATTAATATAAATTGATTTTTTTAATAAAAGGAAATTAATGTTTTTTTTATTAATGCTATATTTGGATCAGATAATCTAAATATATAATATTGATTGAAATTTTCTTTCGAATAGAGATTAAAGTATTTTTATAGTATATAGCAATATTACAGTAACAATCTTTATCATAATAAAATAGGGTCTTTTAGAAATATTAAAAAATGCAGTATAAAAAATAAAATAATTGGATTTTTAGATATAACTATAATAATAATAATAAATAATTTATTGTATAAAAATTAAAATTTTTAGTAATTATATTTTATTTAAGTAATTTTTAAATAATTTAGTTTTATTTTAATAAGATTTTAGCTACCTAATATAATTTCCTTCGCTTTCAATAATACTTTTCAGTAATTCGAGACTGTAATTAAAAAAAAATGGAATGGAAGTCGAAACGTAAATTAAATGAAGGCTTGCAAACATCATCCGTGTCTGAACTCAATACTTTCAAAAGTCAAAATCCAAAGAGCACCAATGAATCCGCATTGATTCTTATAGGTGATCGACTCTTATTGCCACCATACCGCAGCAAGGGTGAACTCATGGATACAGAGCTACAGCTAGATATCCGCCCACGAAAATACTTTGTCAGCGGTCTCTGTTATGTTTGCTCAAAGCCTTGTGGCGTCCCGGAGCTTCAATGCGAAGGCTGCCGGATGGTTTCTTACTGTTCGGAAAAACATCGCCAGGATAGCATCGAAGCTCACGCCGCTATCTGCAGTCTTCTATCAGCCTTTAAAGCATCCCACGCTTCTTGTCACCTTGAAGCCGCTGATTACCGACGTCTACGTGTTGAGCATGTACAAGTGGCAGAAAAAGTTCTAGGTCGTGCCTTGGAGCTTTGCGAACGTGAAATTTTATTATATCCGAGGTTGTGTTTTACGTGTCATGCACTTGAAGGTCTCGAACGCTGTCCCGACTGCCTTGTAGTATACCATTGTCCGGGCAAACATGCTGACGGACACCAAAAGCATTGCACTCAATTCCGCGTTCTTGGCCGAATACTCGAAATGGAACAAAATAGTGGTTTTATAGCACCAGAATTACCGCTCTTTTCTATTAGCCGATTACCTACAGACTTCGACCGGCTCGTCAAACAAATCTTTCAGCTTAATTATAAAATGATAGACTGCGCATCTTATGCAGCCCTATCACAGACTGCGACCACACCCCTTACTACGCTCTATGTAATAGAGAATTTACCATATTGCATTCCACATACTGTGAGTATATTTTGCGTTTGTACAATATTTTCTAAAAATCTTTTAAAAAAAAAAAAACTGCTGACGCCATTTTTAAAACCCTAAAAATCAATAAAAAGATAATTATGTTTTCTCATCAGAAACAAAAGTGCTTGAAAATTCATATAATTGGCGCAGAGATGCAATTTGAATGCACAAATCTCGCGCTATGGGAAAAATTGTTCTTACACCTACTACCTAATCTTGAAGGTCTGAAACTGGAATTGTACGGTCCCGAACTCCAAGTGCCGGGTAATATGGTTACTGTCCTCGGAAAGCCTACGCTTTGTAGTGAATGTTGCAAGTCCCGTAAGACCCTTAAGATTGTCTTTCACTGTGGCAAGCTGTATCATCAAGTAGAAAACGAAAAGCCTGATATAGTTTGTTTATTCAACCCGGGCCTATACCGTACAACTGGTTACTCAAATCAGGTACGTGCATGTATATTGTTATTTTAATCGTCACATTATTGTGAACTCTGACATTTTTACTAATATTTAGTTAGATACAAAGTCTTTATTTTCCATAAAACCAATATTGTTTAATAACTTCCATATTAAAATGATATATAAAGAATATTAATGGCTGCAGTTACTACAATTACTAATTTAAAAATAATATAGTTACTTGTATTCACATGATTCAAAACCTTATTCATAAGCAAATCAAGCTCACAAAAGTATCTGAAAATGAAAAAATTTCACTATATGTATCTGTAAAAAGTTAAAACTTTTATTTTACAATAAAAACTTTTTTTAAATGCAATATAAATACCATTCAAATTTACTAAAATAGAATAGTAAAAAATCTTATTATTTACGAATAGAACTTATCAAGAATTTTTAAATAATTCTTATTTTTCTATTTACGATTTTAATAACTATGGTTTTTTCGTAAAATATATCCGATTATATCCTTCTAAAAATGAGATTGAACGATCGATTGCTATAAAAAAATACAGTATATTATAAATTTTGTTCATAAATATTCGATCAATGAAAATTTCTTAATAATACTCTATTATATGTTTCTTTCAATAACACATTCGTGTAAAATATATTATAGTATAATTTGTCAAGTAATAGTTATAAATTTGTTTCACTAATTAATTATATATTTTTTAATATTAACCTTCATTATTATTTTTAATTGTATATAAGAAATTGAATTTTTTTTAATACAGTAAAAAGAAAAAAAATTTTAAATAAAATTTCACTCCCATTTTGTCTAGTGACTAAGATACCTGGCTTTCACCAAAGACACTCAGGTTCGATTCTCAGTATGGAAAATTCATTTTTTATTAAATTTAAAGAAAAACAACTTAACGGATATTTTACATACGTAAATTATAGATTAACAATAGTATTTTTGGACGCAGAATGCATATTGTGGAACGTAAATAATACATAAAAAACCTTATAAATAAAAAAATTCATTTAAAAATTATAAAAAAATTTTTTTGCAATATGAATTTTTATTACAGTTAAACATATTATAAGCTTCGTATTGTATATTTCGAATAAGATATTTTTTAAATCTTTGCAATCATTATCTATATAAAATAATAATAATAACATTTTTAAACGTATTATGCAAGTTCTAACTTTTTAAATCAATAAAAACTGATTTAAATTTTTAACATTTTCAAAAGATCAAATGATTTTTTATTTTTTTTATCTAATGGAATGACTCAAAACAGCACGTTCATTACAATAAATCTGTCACTACCTTTTTTTACTACCATGTTTTTTTTCGTTATCCGTAAAAATAAGGACAAAAATTCGCAAGAATACAAACAGTAAATCGTAATCGTAGAACTAATCTTCGCTTAAAAATTTATAATTATTAATTTTTTGTTTTATGATAGGATACTTGGCTGCGAACGATTCAAAAAGTTTGCAAATATCAGGTTCCAATAATCGTGACTTCATATACAGAGATGGAATTACCTCTGGAACTCGAACGTATGAGCAAGTTAGAAATGGTCGATATTTTGTTGGAACCCCAGCAGAATCCATTTGCTTCCCTTAGACCCGAGCGTAATTTTATTAATGACGACATTGAGCCGTTCATCTTCAAAAACTACTTTGTGGGAGTCGTTAAAGGCACAAGTCGCTGAAAATATTTTTTTCTCCGCAACTTTTCTCACATACAGATTGCTTTAGATACGGTACCACAAAAATGGTTTATGGGTACGCAAAAATAACTGTAAAATTCAACATTGACATAAATTAATGGAAATACCTATATGGTATTTTAAAAATTAAGTACTCAAGCCACTATAATTTTTAATTAATATAAAAAATGTAATTTGCAAATTTTTTAATTATTAAGTAAGATTTCTGTTATTTATTTATTAAATATTACGAGGAATTTTGACAACAAACAATTTTAACAACAAAAGAAATTTTTTAATAAATATTGAACAATACTATAAACTATTGTGATAAGTGTAATTGAAAGATGTTTCGTGTTCATTCGTTTTGCCTTTTTCTTTATGCACCTGGCTAATTGAGTTCACATGTAGCTGTACGTATACCTTTTAATATTTTTTACTTCAGTTTATTTGTCACACAACTATAATTGTTCAACGTTCAAATTTTTGTTAGCGCTTAGATTCTGTGCACTAGCTAATAAATATTTCACTAACTTACTGCATTCAATATTGTGAAATTGTAAAACTTTCAAAAAATGAAGTACTAACAAAGTAACAGCGTAGATCATTTTAAAAATTGCAATCTTGTGTATTAATATATATAGATATCTCACCAATGAAAGAGTTCTCTTTAAAAACAAAATAATATAATAATTTATTATTATTAGTTTTTTATGGATTTTTATAATAATTTTTGGTATAATTTGCAAAAATAAAAAGTGAGACTATTAAATGCAACATTAAAAATAATTGTATTCAACCCAAAATATAGTTTGTTACATCGCTATAGGTGTCAAACCTAATCAGCGATATACTTGGGTTTTAAAATATGCATAAAATCGCCCTCACGGTTGTTACCATATTGCATTAAAACATTTTAAATAGAAAACAATAATATAAAATATTATTCTGGATTACACACAAAAAAATCCATATGCTTTTTGACTTTATATTAAAAAATCATTTGATCATTAAAAAAGGTGAATACGTAATTAATACTGTTACCTTTTTTGTTAGCTTTTACGAGTAATCCAAAAACTTGTGTTTCCTGAATTTTTGACAGTGAAAACCTTACGCTGATTCGCCTTTACCTTGTCGTTGATATTAAAAATTATTCAGTAAAGGTGACAAATAAGAACGAAAATAGGTAAATTATACGATTGAAGCAATATATATAATATTTTGTCATAATTTTTAATTGAAAAAGTAATCGAAAAATATCGTAAAAGAATAACTTAATTAATTTAAATTATTATTTTTTGAATATAATATGAATTATGTTCTAAAAAATAAAATGCTAAAAACATTAAATTAATATATATTTTTCTGCAATAAAACAACAAAAAATGCATAAAAAAACACATAACATATAAATTTTAACAGTTTGCAATAATATGGCATAATATTCAGTAATAACATTGTTTTAATTTTTATTTTCAATAAGTCTAAAAATTTTCAATAAATTTAATTTATTTTTCATAAAATATGAAAAATTCTATTTTTTTGAAAAAATATATTATAATTCATCATACAATAATTTTGTAACAAATTTGCAATACAACAATTGTAACAAATTTAGCAATATTAAAAAAAACATTGCTCACAGATTTTCGTAGATTTATAGATGTTTCGATCGATATTATGATATTTATTATGGATATATGCAAAGTGAGATACTTAATTCCCTGACTTGCTATTTCAAAATTTAAATAAGAGCGAACTAATGAGCATAACGATATTGTTGCACATAATCCAAAAACCTTATTTCTCTCACATTACTAATCTAATATTTTTATGAAACATAAAATTTTATTCTAAAAAAGCGTAAAGCTATAATAATGAAATGATATTCATTTTTTAAGTTTAAACTTTAATTTTAAATTTACTGTTTGTTTGTTTAATGTTAGAATAAATTTAATTTATAAATGTAAAATTTTAAATTAACATATTTATTAATTTTAAATCATTTTTAAATAAAAATTGGGTTGTCATTATTAAACCTTAACGATTAGTTGAATGTAAATTCGAAATATGCTTATAGATTTAAAATTCATAAACTGTAAATATAATTTTTCGCCCTCTGTATCGTATACATCTTTAATAACAATATTATATAAATATGAAAAGAAATATGAAAAAATAACGAAACATCATTTATATGGATTTGTATTTTTTACTTAATCTAGTCGGAATTTAATGAACTACACTGTTCTCGCGTATTAATTTAGGCTTCGGTTATATAAATTAAAATTAAAATGTAAATATAAAATGAAATATTTTGTATATTTAATAAGTAAACATTAATTTGAATATATTTTTATAAATATAACTACGCTAATAGATATTTAATTCTATTAAAAATATAGAACTTTCGAATGTTAATTTTATCATTATCAAAAACATTTATGAAGCATAATTTTTAAATGATTTAAATTTTAAATGCGCATTTTGATATTTTGCCTCCTTGTGTTTATTATTAAAACAACATTTTTTGTTGGAACAAATTTAATTAAAAATAATTTTTTGTTTTTAAGTTAACCTAAAATTAAATTAAATACATTTATTTACATCTTTAACAAAACTGGTTTAATTTTAAATTATGGTTATAATAAATTAAAGAATATAATTAATTAATTTAATTATTAATTAATTTAATTAATTCTTTCGTTTGATACGTTATAAAAATTTATACGACTGTCTTAATAATTCATAAAATGCGTAATTATATAATTTAACATTATCTTTTTTCTATTGCAGTAGGTATGTACGGAAAGATACTTATAATATATAGACGATGTGTACATTTTTCGTTCCATAATAAAAAGTATGAATACCATATATCTGTTTGTAATAGAAACTAAAATTTTTCATCGGAACATAAGTTTTTTTTTTAAATTGTTTAATTATTATTCTAAATAATAATACAAGCTTTATTAAAATTTAATGTATATACGCATGTTCTATTAGGGTTAATCTTATTAATATGTTTTTACAATAACTTGTTTAATTATACATTTAGATTTAAAAATTAATTAATTTTAAATTATAAATTTTATTAGATTTTTTATCTCTTTAAACCAAAAATATCTTTCAAAATATATTAAGATAAAATAACATATTTATATCTAAATCAATATTTCTCATTAAAAAATTTTTAATACATAACAATCGCTTGTTTAGTTTTAGTAAATTTAGTACGCTATTTATAATTAAATTTTAAAATTATTTTTACAATTGACACAGTATGATTACATATTTGTATAAATTATTTTTCGCAATACATTATTAAAAGTTTTGTATTTAAAAAAATATTTTATCTTTAATGCATATATTTTTAGGAGCGTGCGAGTGAGAAATAGTAAAGCAAGGAATGAACGAATGTAGTAAAGGATAAGATAAATAAAACTCACTACAACAGGAATTAAGAAGAAAATATATAAATATTATTCAAGCTTTTAAAATTATTATTGGTTTTGAATTTAAGTAAAAATATTCCCATAAAAAATTTGCTTTTAACGTTTATGTTTATATGAGTTTTCGACCTCTATTAAATTGAGTAATGTACAAGTTTAATTTTTTCAAGATATCAAAAGCTAGTTTATACAATATTCAGGCGTTTCGTTTTTATATGGTTAGACTTTGGAATCTTAATGTGTCAAATTCGTGTTACTATATTTTGTTGATGTAAATGCAAGATAAAAGTATAGGTTAATGATCAATGAAAAAGGCATACCAGAAGCCCGAGCAACATCAACGTGACACCAGCGTAGTTCGCATTCGTTGCACTACGAGTTTGGGACGTTACCTCGTAAAAGTAGCGATTGTACGCCTGGTCACAGTGTGAAGGCCAATCCTTAAAACAGGCAGCATAAGCTATCACGTGGGCAATATAATTCTGCTCAAATGTACTACGGAAGAGATGTGAATATGGACCTAGAAGTCAAAATATACGCAAAAATTTGGTTTACTGTATCAAATGATCATACTTTAATTACATGTTTTGATTTATCGTAAATTTATTACGCTTTGATTTATCATAAATAAAATTACTAAAAAAAGTTCACATATTTTCGTTTAATGTAAAGTGGTTTAAATTTTATTTTTCTATTCAACAATAATATATAATAATTTTGTTTTGTAATTTTAATTATTAATAATATTTTTTTTTACTCTTAACAATATTGATTAATTTATATTTTAATAACGCGTTCGTCTATCAACATATTATTATCAAGTATTATTATAACCATGAGAAAAATATGATAAAGTTCTCGTATATTAGGCATAAAATAAAACAAAATTTGTTTTCAATTGTCGAGCATTTTTACTCTCCTCACTTTCATTATTAAGCGAAAACAGATATTTAGCATTATGTGAAAGTGTTATGTTCACATTCATAACGTTCACAGTATTATTTAGTTCACGTTCACAAATTATCATTCAGTTTCTACGAACGTTGCAGTCACAATCATCAAAATTTGTACATTATTTGTTAGAATTTAAAAAAATTTGTTTAAGTAAACTTAAGAAAAGCATTTGAACCAAACTGAGTTTACCGATGGCATAAACACCAACATCTTCGCCACCGTGAGTCTCGTCCTTCGTGTACCTTGCAGCAAAATATCTGTAGAAAGGCTCCTTTCTGTTTCTGTCAGATTCAAGATCACGCCACGTATCATTAGCCTCAGTACTATTCTGTCTGTGGTAATAAAAGGAAGGCCCATTGGCGTAGCTCAACGTCTCGTATTTCTGGTGGGTACCCAAACTTTCTGTCAGACCTAAAATGTCATTTCCGCGTTCTGGGTAACCATTCATTGTAAACGCATGTGAATGATCCGCTGTGACTATTATCAAAGTTTCATCCACATTCACGTTCTCTAAGGCCATTGTTACGGCATCATCCAATTCTGACATCTCATGTAAGGCCATCCGAGCAAAATTCTGATGATGGGCGAGATCGATCTTACCACCTTCTACCTACGGTGATACTTAAGAAACTTTAAAAATTGAGTTTAGACATTGTAGTTTTTTATTTTTGATAATGGCTATTATAATACAATTTCAACACGGAGCATTGATTATTTGTTGCAGAAAAGTTGCACTATTTGCTTTTTAAAACCATTGTGCATTTGTTCGAGACTGCACAACTAAAAATATTTTAAGAACTGTAAGATTTTATTAATTTAAACCTTACAGATTCATATTTCATAATTCACATATTTATAATTTCGTAGTAACTTTATATTTTTTAAAAACAAAACGTATTCTAAATAATATAACAAAATTACTAACGAATGCGGTATGATTCCATCAAAGTTAGACTCTAAAAAATAGAAGATTCACTATCAGATACCATTATCAAGAAATATCGAAAGTAAAATGAATTAAAGACAAGCCATTTCTTCAAGTTAGCTCTTCGAATGCGTTAAAAACTACGATATATAATGACCAGACGACGCACAAAAATTAATTTTTTGGTGATCATACCTAATACTAATAATACGGTTACAATTTGAGTTATTAGTAAAACCATTTAACAACATTAATGGGACAAAAAAAAATGAAATGAAGACTGCACTTATAGAGGCGTAAATAAATGGTTAATTGTAGGTTCTTTCGTTGAAAAACTTCTTCGATTTCTTTCATAACCTACAGATGACGCTCAAAGATAGTAAAATAAAAAAGGAATCCAAACTTGTAGGGTTGAACTTCAATAATAAAAAACAATCTAGAATATGAGCGTATCTCGAAAACTCTACCAATAATTTTAAGCGCCCAACTAATGTATTCTGCTCACAAGGGTATTTTTTGTCATATCTGCAAGGGTGCGCATTTCACATAAGCCTGCAATATTCTATTAGATAGCGAAGGGCATATGAATTTAATAAAAATTACAAAACTCCGTGCGAATTATTTAAGATCCAATCACATATTAGCAAATTGTCAGTCCGTTAGATGCAAAATTTACAGTAATAAAAATCGCAAAATCTTGCATAAAGACGTTAAAAAAATTTTTCAGCAATTAAATAGCGTGAATATTTTTATATCTTAAAATTTAATTTTATCAGTCATAGCGATTGTTAACTTTAGTGTTAAAAATAATATATTACGTTTAGTTTCCCTACTATTATATTCTTGTTCACAAACTAATTTCATGACCAACCAATTAGTGGAAAAATTAGATCTTCCCTGGCAAAAAAGCTATTTATTTTCGGTATAAATAAATTCAACAGATATTATATGATCGAAATAAATGTGAAAATTATTTTAAAGTTAAATATTTATTCTTATAAATTGCCGTTTTCATTTGAAGTAGCTTCTACAAGGATATGCTGACGACTAATATTAAAATAGATTTTTTTACCGGTACCGCCAAATGTAACATTTGCAAATCATAAGTTCCTACTCTAGCGCAAATTGATGTTTTACACGGAGCGAAGATATTCTACAAATTAATGCGTATGAAACAAATCGTTCGGAAATCAGCTAATGCATTATAGTTTGCAAAATAATTGGATAGTTTTAAACGAAATACCAGTGATATCGACAAAACCAGTGTTATGTAATATTGAGTCGGAAAATTTAACTGATCAGGAGAAGAAAATTATTAAAAAGACTACCCACGTACACAAAGTTGTAGTACGATGGTCTGCAATGACTTCTAACCGTAATACAATTAGCGAAAGTATCAGAACAAAGAAATATTATCAATTTTATTACTTTCGTAATTGATAACAACGCAGTTTTTAAATTTTCAACTTTTGGGCAAATAAACCGCGTAATAACTTCCTGAATGAAATTTATAAACACCTGTAAAAAGCAGGTTAAAGTGGAAGATAGTTTTTAATTAAAAATACTAGTTAATTTTAGCAACAAAAACCATTATAAAATGCATTAATTCGAACATGTTCCAAAAAAAAACAAAAATGTTGAAAAGATAACAGCATAATAGTGGTAATCTAAACGCGCTATTGTCCTTTTTCGACAATGAAAATTCAATGTACGTGGACGGACGCATTAATAATGCAAGAAGTCTTTAGTATGTACGTCATAAAATCTTATTACCAAAAATCAATCACATAAAAATGTATTAATTAAAGCTCATATTCAGAGACGTTACGCCGGAGCACAAGATACTATTAATTTGCTTTAAAAAAATTATTAAATAATGAAAGATTTAGTATCACAGCTCTAGATCAACATTGACGAAGTGTAAATAGCATTTCTTATCATTTTAATACAAGATAATAAATATGAATTCTACGGAAATTGTATAAATTTTTAATGAAAAATTAATTAACATTTGAAAAACAATTTCAAATAAGTTAAGAATCGCACACGTCAAATTTGAAATATAATCAAGCAAACGTAAGCTTAAAAAGTGATTTTTTAATTTCTAAATCTTATTGTATAGTATTATAGTATTTATATTTTTATACGTACAATCTTAAATTTTATATTTTTAAAAACTTTTTTAGAAACTAAGGAAAATTAATATTAAAATAATCAATTGTTTTATAAAATTAAAAATCTAAAAATAAATTGAATAAATCTATTCATTTGCTATTATTTTTATTACATTTTATGGTATATAAATTAAAATTTTTAAATTTTGCTATAACAAAGTGGGTGCAAAGGTATTATTAAAATGTTTGAAAAAATGTCAATTAAAATGTTAGTTGATTTATCAATAAATAAATTCTGAAATAAAATAAAAAATGTTATGAATATACATTAAACAAACAAAAATTATAGAAATAATCGGTGGTGTAAATGTAATTTATAAATTTGGATTTACGTGTATCTTGTAATAATCAAAGTTTTTAGTAAACCATAATAATTAAATCATGAAAAATTAAAATATCAATTAATCAATTGATTAATTAGGATATTAGAATTCTTTTTATTATTATAATTTATTTAATTTCATTATGCTTAAAATTACTATATGATGTTATGTCAAATCACGTAAGAATTATTTTCCAGGTAAGTTATAAATTATGTAGTAAGTAATATTATTAAGAAAAACCTTTAAAAATTTTCAAGTAACTACTACATATAGCAAAAAATTTTGTTACATGGACTATTGTCTAATGCCAAGCATATTAAGAAATTAATTTGAATTTTTTTTAGAAATGTTTAAAACTAAAAAAAATAATAAATAATGGGAAATAGATTTAACAGTAACAGAGTCCGGAAGCCACGTAGCACAGAGATTTAAGAAAGCTGTGACTCTTTAAAGAGTACGAGTTGCATAGGAGAAAGATAGCTGGAAGAGATAAGAGTTACTATTCAGGGATTTGGTGAAAAGATGATTCTGGAGTCAAACAAAGATTTGCGTGTAGAGAATATAAGAGCAAATGAATGGTCTGTACAGAAAATGTATAAAATGGTGTTTAGAACTTGAGAAAAAACTTTAATGTAACATTAATTTAAACTTTATTGTTGTGGAGAAAGTCAAGGGAGTAGAGTGAAGTAAATAGCCCTACAACAGGCAGTTGAATTTGAGAATAGAGCGGGAATAGTTTGCACTACAGAAAAAAATCAAGAAAAATAAAGAGAGAGTATAATCGTTAAAGGAAAAGGTAATAGAATTCATGAAAAAAGGCAAGAGAGGAGAGAAGGAAGAAGATCGAGGAAAATAGCTACTGTAAATTTTATAAGGAGATACAGATGGAAAGTGGCCTAAGTATCTGCACTAAAAATTGAAAGGAAATGAAAGAAAATCGATCCTAACATTCAGGGACAGGAATCAGGCAAGAAATAAAGAGTACTGGAAAGAAAATGAGTAAAGGCGCAGGATTACGAAAAGTAGCAGGAAAAAATCGAACATATGTTGATATAAAACATAGAGTACTGAAGGACAAAGAAGAAATCAAGGATATTCTAAAAAAAAAGAGTAATCAGACGTGAAATTGTTGAAGAGAATTAATCAGTGAGAAAGGGCGGGAAGAGGAAAGAGGAACAACAAAAGAGCCATTTAGAAAGGGTAGTAAGAGAGGCCTGAATTTTATAAACGTTACGTATTAAACATTGCAAAAACAAATGCTGTAGTCGTTGTTTTACACCCACACCACAATTTTATTTATATCTTCCGAGTTAAAGTAATTAACGTATAAAAAAAAAAGACTACTTATGAAGTTATAGTTACTTATTTAAGAAAAAGTGACAAACAAGAATAGACAAAGAGGATAAAGAATGTTGAGAGGGACGAAGAGTGAGAACGAGGAATTTATGTTGATGAACGAAAATGGAAAGTCGACGATTGTTTACGTGATATATAATGAGCAGGCATATGGTGAAATAAAGGGGATAAAGATGAGATAAAGTAGACTCAGACCATTTGTAGGTAGAGGTGAAGGTTTGAAAGGATAAAGAAGCATAGGTGAACGGGAAAAAAGAGAGAGAGAGGACCGCTCGACAAGAAGATAATGGAAATTAGAGGAGATTTTAAAATATAAAGAGCCTGTGGAGGAGTAACTGAGAAAAGAGGATCATGTAAAGAGAGTGTGGATAGAGATCGCCAGTGCGCAAGAGAAGAAAAAGGAACTGGAGAGACCAAATGAGTGGATTGGGAATGGGTGAAATAATGCCTAAGGAGAAAAAATGCTAGCCTAATAGGAAAAGGGAAGTATGTAAAAGAAAACAAGTCACAAAGAATGGTGTAGAAAGGGGAAGACGTAACACGCGTTGAGACAGCTAGAAAATATGTGCAGCTCAGGATGGGAGAAAGAAACACGTAGTTACATCAATAAATTCAGTAAGACAGAAGAGACGTAGGAGATGGTCAGCTAGAGGAGTGGGAAGCCTTCTACAAGGAAAAATTCCTACGAAAGGAAATGAAGGCAAAAGAAAGGATTAGAAGATTGAAAGGATGGAAGGGATCTTATAAAATAGGAAAACCATGATAGAAAAAGTGAGATGGGTGGTGGTAAAATTAATGGCGGGGAAGCAAGCAGCATGGAACAGGGTTGAAAACGAATTTTGTATCCACGTGACAGGTGACGTGGAAACGAAATTATTCAAATTGTTCAATTTGGTATGGGAAGGATGTGAAATTCAGGAGAAGTGGAACAAGAGGGTGATTATGCCCATTTATATGGAATATGGATAGGAAGAAACTGGGGAATTATAGGCTGGGGAATGGTGCTGCTGATAAGGTTTGCGTATAAGATATATGCCTCAATTTTAAACGAAAGATTAGCGAAAGAGATATTGCAAAACCTAGGAAATAGCCAGTTCAGTTTCAGAAAAAGAATGGGTGTAATGGATGCCGTATTCGTCATAAGTCACCTGGTGGATAGGAAGCTGAAGTCCAAAGGAGGAAAAGTCTACGCCACATATTAGAGCTGGACGAATCGTATGACAGTAAATAGGGGTATGCTAGAGAGGCGGTGTCAAAGATGGAGCTGAGTTTGGAACTAAAGAGAGCGGTGTTAGCGACATATGACGAAACGGTGTGTGGTGAAATTCAGTTACGGTGACGGAAAAGAATTCGGGACAGACAAGGGGCTCAGGAAAGATTGTTTAGTGAGTCCGATATTGTTTAATATGTATATAGTGGAACTGGAAGAGGAGGAGCAGTCTGCAGGGATAGTGTTTGGGAAGGAAAGGGTCTATTCGATAGTGTTAGTTGCCAGCTCGAAAGAAGAGCTAAAATATTTGATTAAGAGGTTCAGGAAGTATACAGCTAAAGAGATTGTGAATATTATAAAAAAAAAACATTGTGGTGTTCGAAAAACAAACAACTAAGAGAAAGGGAAGGAGATGGAGGTGAAAAGGAAAGAAAACAGAGGTAAAAGAGGAAAAATGTTTGGGATATGTTTTGCAGAAGAATAGAAAAGTGGGCAGTCATGTGAAGCAAATGCTGAAGAAAACTATGAATATCTTGAAGAATACTATAGGGAAGAGGCTGTTTAAAAACAGTTGATTGAACAGAAAAACGTTATTCAGGGCATTGGGGGAAAACGTGAACTTTTTTGAGGAGGAGATGTTGTGGTGGAGGAGAGAAGGTAAACTGGACAAGCTATTCAGAAAATATATTCATTGGTGTTCAGGGCTTGAAAGATTGATGCTGAACTATGTAGTAGTAAAGAAGCTGGAGCTGAGCGAAAGAGGTCTGAAGCGGACATTAGAATCCGATGACAAGGTTTTCGAGAAAAGGTTAGTGTAAGAAGCGATGAAAGAAAAAGAAAGATCCAGAAGTAGAGGCCAAATAGGATTAAAAATAAAATCGAAAAAAATTAGCAAGTTAACAGAAATTGTCTCAGTAGAAGAACTCAAAAGAGATGAGAAGGAACAAGATCTAAGAAAGCAACATTGCAAATGGTATAGAGATATATGAACGAAAACAGAACCAGAGTACCCGGAGAAGAAAATGAAAGAAAAGAGAAGAAGGTTGATAGTAAGGTACAGATGCGGAATCAAATAAGAAACAGAGAGTAGTGGAAAGACTAGGAATGCAGAAGATCCAGAATTTGCTAAAGAGGACATGAAACAATGGAGTATTTGATGATGGAGCATGGAGGATTAAAAAAATAGAGAGAAAATCGGAAGGATTCTAAAAGTAAAAGTTCCAGACATGAAGTTGAAACGAGAATTAAAGAGTAGAGACATCAGATGGTGAAAAGACAAAGGAAAAGTGTTGCTACGACTAGCAGAAGGATTAGGTAGGAAGAGGACCATGAGTGTAGTACATAGGAAAAATGTCGGAAATGATATTTGTAGTAATGTTGATTAGGTTAATGCGATAGAAAATTAAATTATTCTAGATCAATCATATGTATAAAAATGTAATTAAAATATAGATCTGCAAAGTTGAAAGGCATAGTGTAAATGTTAAATAAATAAAAATTATAATATCTCAATTTCTGAATCTGTATTCGTATTTAACCGTATTATAATTATTATGACACTACAAGAGAATTGAAAAGCAATTGTCTTTAGTGACAAAGGTTTGTTTTTATTATTTATATACTTTGGATATCTCTATTCTTATAGATATTCACTTTGCTTAATTATAAAACATAGTTTGGCAATTAGAAAAAGCCTAATAATGTATAAAAATATATTTGAATAACTCATTGAGTAAATATGAAATTAATGTGCAACATTAAGTGTCGTAAATAAATGCTCGATACGATATTTAAATTGTGACCCACTCATTAATGCTGTAGAGAATGAGTGTGATATATGAGGGAAACTTGAAATTATACTATGGAAATTAAATTGTATTTGGAAAAAGTTGTTCTCAAATTTTTGGTACCTTTTAATCTCCTTTAAATTCAAAAGTAAAATCAATTCATAATTAAAACTATTATTGAAATCCTTGAAATTAAGTTGAGATTGGGATCTGCCATAAATTGCTAGTGGCTAAATCAGCGGTAGTATGAGTACATTGGCGAGAATTTTTTTCATATTACGAATCAGTGAGAAGGAACTCACCATGAGCAGAAAACCATTTTTGTTCTTGCGAAGCATTCTGATGGCCTGGAATGTCATATTCGCCAGGCTAGGTACACTATCTGGTTTGACGGCAGCATAAGGCAAATGGTCTGCCGCGAAAATCCCCATGACTTTAGTAACATTGGCAATATCAAGGGACATGAGCTCCTTCGCACTAGTGACAAGCTTTGCACTGGGGTTTGATTTTAGCCAGTTATGAACTAGCTGACGACCATCCTGGCGCTGGCAAGCTTCCACTACAGGGGTCGCAATCCTTAGGCCCAGCACACTAGCTCCACCACCCATTATAACCTATCGTTAAACATCTCTTTTATTTTCTGTACAAATCGAATTTAACTTGATAAGTAGATGCTCAGCAGGTTTAAAATTTTTAAACAATCTTATATTTCGAAAATTTTATGACAATGCTTTTTTACTTCTTTCAGCTTTCTCACAAAAAAATTGTTATTTATTATCTATATTAAGTTCTTTTCTTAATCTTTCTCAACTTTTTTAAAAAAAATTGCATGATTTTATAAATAGAAGTTTAAAAAAAACGTAAGAAAAGTTTCTTATAAATTTTAGACTATGGTATTACAAATTAAATTAAACTTGATTATATGTCAACATTTATTAGCAAAATTTTTTTAATGTTATGTATTTTCTTCATTCTTCTCTTCTGGAACAGCCAATTGATACAGGAACAGTTTTTAAAATACAATAGTATTATTTTTCATACAATAATAAAACTTTTCCTTATAAGTATGTACAAGAGAATACGAGTTAACTATAGCTTATTATTTACGAAATTTTTTAGACTACTTTTTTCATTGTCATTATCATACAAAGTTTTTTATGAATAGATGATAAATAAAATGATAGTGAGCAATGAAATTCTAATTTAATAATTGACTTCCCTTTTCAAGGATTTATAAGTCCAAACTTATATAAATTGCATTAATGATATTTAAATTAACCTTAACCATAGATAACCCCAAAAGCTTTTTTTAATCTCAATTTATTAATAATTAAAATGCTAGTAAAGGATTTCCAAAAATTAGGTGTATAAATAAAATAATTTTACACGCGTGAGGGATTAAAAGAAGGAGATATGTAATATTAATTATGCTTGTTTTAAAATAATTTAAGTTGATTGTTCGAATTCATTATTTACGTATAATAAATTTTTAAATAATCAATAAAAATATTAAAAAATTGAATAATCATGAATTTTTTATTAATGAAAACTCATTAAATCGTTGCAATATCGTACGATGTCGCCGATCCACTATTTACTATTATTATTATTTTTTTTGTAGATAAAGAGAGAAATCTTGAATAAAGATATGTGTGTAATCTTTAGGGAAAGACATACCTTAAAGTTGTTACCAGGTGTATCTTCAACAAGTTGTCTGGCAATATCTTTTACGCATGTTCGATGCTCGATGGGTACCGACGAATCACACTCCCATTCGCGGTTGTTAACGTGCGCATAAAGAGCACCAGGCGTCGCATGCGTTACCCGCGTGGTAGTTACAAACCCTATAGTATTGAAAAAGTTATACGAAGCTTGCTAAAAAATGAGTAGATCTTTGTAAGTAAAAAGATCTCATAAATATTACACGTTTAACAAAATCTACGTTATGGTATACGATCTTTTTTCAATGGAAATCTTATTAGATACTTTGCTTTTATTTCCAGAAATAAGAAGTCAGACATCCTCTTCAAGACAATAATGTTAAAAATATCATGATACACAATCGCAATAGCTTGTTAATTCAAAAAAAAAAAAAATAAAACAGAAATAAATACATCAAATAAAACAATTATAGCAAATCAAATATAAAAATAGTAGAGACAAATTCTTTAGTTTTTAAATTGTAACTGTGATATCTAAGCTGCACAATTCATATAAACATATTCCAACCACTTCCTTGATTAAAAAAAGTTAGGTAATTTAAAGTTTTTAATTAAACATCAGTCAGGTATGTACAGCATGAATAATTTTTTAAAACTTTTTTTTGTATACGAGTTTAATCATACATGGATGTTACATATAAACATCCCACTATTGCCTTATTAAAAAAATCTTAAAATAAAAATACAGATTATCAAAAAACTTTGTTTATATTGTCTTGACAAAATTAAGTAAATGCCTTGTAAAATCACAAAAACGTTTTTCAAATTTTAATTATTCTTAGACGTATCAAGTAATATATTTTTCTATTCATTTTTTTGGATATTCATAGTTTTTTGTATGTACATAGTTTAATGGTTTTAGACCATGTCACGGTCTAATAATGACGAATAACTAATATCACCTTTGAATTTATTTTCATCCTCTTTACTTCACATATTATAATAAACAATGTAAAAACGATCAACTTGAACATTTTTATTATATTTTTGACGATTATTATACTCTCACGACTAAGATAATCATTGTCTAAAAAACGAGCTCTTACAAACAATATGGTTGAGATTTTCTTAATTTATATTTTCTACAAAAACAAAGAAAATTTCGTAGATGTCGAATTTCGATTTTATTTTAGGTATTTCTTTTCGAAGAATTGGTTTCAGTTTAATAATAAATGATACAAATGTATGCTTTACTTGTTGAAAATGAAATTATAAGTTTGCCAAATACTCTATTAAAAATCTATGCACAATTATTTTTTATTTTGCATACGTAACTGTGAAATTATAAAAAAAAAAATAAAGAAATAAGGAAATTGTAATCAAATGTATACGTATCAGACTAAAATATTTTACAACTTAATACTATTTTTTACATTTCTGTATTAAATAAAAGGAAGAAAAAAATTACTTTGGAATTAAGATTAAAATTTTTATTTAAAGATTAATAAAATGCTATATTTAATATTTATTTAATTTTTTAGTATTTATTTAATATCAATAAGATTAAATGTCTAATGAGAAAAGTTATTATTAAAAAAAACTAAATTATGTTTCTTTCTAATCTCATAAAAATAGTTAAATTGTAATTAGTTTAAGTAAAATAGTTTTTGAATTATATGACTTTTCAATTTATTACAATTTACAATTACTACAATTGTCAATAATATTACGTCATAACGTTTACGTTCTATATTGCCTTATACTATTAACATTATCAATTTTTTTTTATATAAAATTCCTTGAAATGATTTCTAAATAAATAAAAAAATGAATACAAAAGTAGTGAGGTCGAATCTTGATGTGCTTGAATGAAAACGAGGACTTTTTTTTAATATCCGTAATTTTTTCACTTACAGATATACCCAGATAGAAATTTTCAGTTCCAGGTGATTGACATAAGGGAATTCACGAAGGGAAAAAAATGGTTAAATATTATAAATGTGTGAAAATATGGCAAATCTCATTACTTATATCAATTGGCTATTAAATTTTATAAATAGATTACTCATGTTGTTTACAATAATTAGTGAATATTTATTTATTATTATTAGCATAAACATATTTTACTATAAACAGATGAATTAGAAATAACCACCTAAATAAATATGTGTTTTACAAAAAAACAAAAGGTTGTATAAGTAATTTTTTATGTATTATTTTATAATATTTTTGTAATAAAAAAGTGAAATGTTTTAAAAGCGAATTTTAAGCGTGATTAAACGAAAATAGCATTTTTTTCATTTATATATAATTTAACACACTTTTTCATTAAACAATAAATATAACTAAATTTACTAATTTTAAGAAACTAATTTCACTCCTCACCTGATAAAATAAGACTTCTAAATTAATTTCATATGTGTAAATAAATAATTTGTAAGTACTTAATCTTACCTATCAGTAAGTAAAGGATTATATCTTTGGATCTTATCATTTATTAGTAACCAAAATCACCAGTAACTGTATAACTTCATTGAATTTATCTACATATTGTTGCACAGAGCTAATTAAAAAACATTCATTCTTCACAAATATATACCAGTATCCATGCCGGATTCCTGGGCCCAGGTGGCAATGGTTGTAAGCCGACTGTTCTCATTTACTACTTTGTCACACGTATTATACTTGGCCATATTGTCGAGACCTAGCATTCGGTATTGAGCTTTCACCCCGGTGAAAATTGCGGTAGCAGTACCAGCCGAGTCTGGTACTTGTCTGTCCACATTATACGTCTGAAAAAAACCAATTTATAATCCATCCCGACGTCGATAATTGGAAAATCATTTCACGTGAAATATGTAACTTTTAGAGCTTTTGTCTCTTTTAAATTATATTCTGCCATTAATGAAACATTGTAAACATTTTTCAAAGCAACATTTTAAATAATCACTAATTTTATGTGCTACAAGATCCAATAATAATTTAATTATTTAACAGTGTGATTTATAAATATTTTACAGAGAAAAAATTCAATTACAAGTACTTATAATTAAATTTTTATGCGTAATTAATCTAAAATTCACCATAACAGAATATTAAACGGAAAAATAAAAACGCTGATATAACAAACATCATAAGCTATTATCCACACATTCACGTGCAAGTTGTCCATATATTCTTATATTTATAAGTATAATATTTTATAATAATATTTTTAATTTAGCCATTATAAATTATATGCGTGTAATAGTATTTTAATATTAAACTTAGGGGTTATAAATGTTATATGTATAATAGTATTTTATCTTAAATTTATGGATTTTAAATTATATGTGTTAAGGCAAGCTTATGTGATTATGAATACTTAAATAATGCATTACCTTTGAAAATCCAGTATTAGGAAATTGTTCGAAAACAAGTTTGTACTCCTCCCCAGAATCGCCTTTCTTCTGTCCTTTGTAAATCCTACCAGATGTTATGGTCGACAATCCCATCCCATCGCCAATAAAAATGATCACATTTTTCGCACGATTTTGATTGTTTTGTAACGATAAAATATGTCTCAGATTTTCTTGTCCAGATTTCATCCAAAAAGATGTCTCTGTAGAATTTTTGTACTTTCGTTAAATGTCGATTCACTTCCGACTCTTTAAATTCGATGACAATGATTTTATCAAAAATACATATGTATTGGTATAAATGCTTTTTCTAAGATAATTAATATTGATGAAATGATAAAGTCACGAAGCATTTATAATTCATATTATTGTTACATAAAATCTAATGACCATGAAGTAACCGTTTTGAAGATTTTTTGAATTACAATTTTCCATAATAATAATTAGGGGATAAAGGAAACCATACATTTGTGTACATGAATGCTCATTGCCTTGAACATGATGGTACGTTTTCAGTCAACATACATGAGATTTATATTATGTGAATAGTATGACAGGAAGTGCCATAAATATTCTTGAAAACTATTGGTTT
Source organism: Kradibia gibbosae (assembly GCA_018907135.1). Taxonomy (NCBI): domain Eukaryota; kingdom Metazoa; phylum Arthropoda; class Insecta; order Hymenoptera; family Agaonidae; genus Kradibia; species Kradibia gibbosae. The sequence continues at coordinate 37,466,286 of JACCHX010000001.1, forward strand.
AAGAGACTAATAAAGTGTATATTAGTAAAGAAAATACAAATAAGCTATTCGATCAGGAAAAGGTTCGTTGTGTCCGTTACTAAAATCATGCACAAACAGGTTGAAAATTGTTTTTCATATCTAATGGGCTTACAGGTAGTATTTTTAAAGGTGTCTTTTGGTATCAAGGAATAAAATTTCAGTGATGTATGCATTAACCTGTTGTCAATCATTACATTTTTGTTAATAAGAGTACAATACGTTTTTAAAAGAACAATTTTTTATAATAATTCCATAGAAACGGAGAAATACACATTAACAAATAATAATAATAACATAGAGCACTAAAAAATAAAGTATTCTTCAGTTTGGGACTTTATAATCGCGTAACCAAATATCAAGGACAATAGAGCGTAAAAAATATATCAACGATGATTAAACAATGGCATATTTAACGATCAAAAAGTCACAGTTTAAACGAGTGTGTAAAAGAACTTTAGTGTGGCATGGACAGAATTTGTAATTAAGTAAAATTTTTTTTTGTTAATAATAAAGAACAAAAAATTTTAAAAAACTTTGACTTATTTTAGAAATATTTACTTGGTTGTATTAAATCAAATATTATAATTATGTTCTTAGAAATTAGAATGCATATAATTTAGTTCAGACAATATGCTATTTTTCACATAAATAGATATGTTTATAATGATTAATTTTTTTTTAATTATTCACAGATTAATTAATACAAGTTCATCACTAATTAGTTATTATCGATCCATAATCATTCAAATAAAAAAAAATTTCTATTAAAAATGAGAAAATAATTAATATTGTGAGATAGTAGTGAGTTATGTGTAGTATATTAAATATATTTTATATAATGTGATATACCTTAGCAGTATCAAATTCGTGATCATATATAGAAAAAAGTGAAAAATAAGATTAATATTATTTTAAATCGTGATTAAATTTTCGATAATTACTTTTGTGTTCTTAAAAAATTTGATTCAGCAGCAAATATTTACGGTTACTAATAAAAATATAGCCGCTCATAAAAAAGTTGAAACAAAAGTAGGCGACATCGAAATCAATTTTGCTTGTACTTGTGAAGCAATAAAACTGCTGCGAGCCACTGGGATTCTAATGATGTAGGGTCCAAGTAGCGTCCGGTAGTTTGCTTTGGTAACTGCGAAATCAAAGCCAAGGTCGTAGTCGATAACACGAACCTTTATGTTTTGACGGCAGGCTGAATGTGGAACAGAGACTCACGAAAACGCCCAAAACTCCAATCAACGTAAAACCTGCCATTCTGGTGGTTACTTCTAGTTTTCCAGATAATGTATCCGTTGGTTCAACAGTCAAGTCCTTGTTAATGATGCTGTCACTATACCTTCTCTTCGGTTTGAATAACGCTTTGAAAGAAGAAGAGGTGATTAAGGTGCGATAGCGTTTTTACGGGTCGTATGCATTGGTGGATTGACTTAATTCTGAATGCTATTTTATTCGAATGCCGCGCGCACATTGATATAATTTCTTAGCTCTAACGACACGGTTCACGATTGCGATTTATCGGACGTATAGCTGTAACGAAACTGCGGGGCGCAGAACGGGATTGGGGAGGGGGGAAGATTCGCAGCAGCGGCTACTTGCGTAACGTTCATGAGTGTATTTCTCTGCTCTGTCATTTCTCTGGGACCCAATTGTTGTCGGAATTGTGACTAAGTCGCTTCACCAAGGTTAGCAAATAAGCCAATGATACCCCAGACAAAGGGATACAGCAGGGGGGAGGAAGTTAGTTATAGTTAGCTCACTATATTCATCAGCGTTAAGTGGCGAAGAAGACATTGCACTTACGTAAAATTGAGGCAAGGCGTGGTATTGTCGAGGCAACTGCATTCACCACCGCCTCGTTATCCAGGCAAATATATCTCGAACGAAGTGGTAACTAAGCTCGGTGTAAGTCGAAAGTCTCGGATCATGGACGTGAAAAGCTTGTCTGACACTGGTCAGAAAAGAATGATCACCCTCGTGTTTCGACCTGTTGACCTAATTACACACGTTCGTCAGCTGACCCGTTAAGGGTCACTATGTGCGCACTAGGAGTCCGAAGAGAAGAAGAGAATGCAGGAGCGACAACTGATAGTTGGCCGGCAGCTAGATTGTCACTTATATAGTTTTTGCTCGAGGTGCGAACCCTACCTCCTCGAAAGATTGGGGGGGGGGCGCCCCTCCCTAGTTTGCGGCACCGATAAAATCTATGTAATTGTCTCGCGCGCGACTTCTGATCCCCGCATTCCACTTCCATCAACATTCATTCATTCTCTCTTTTACACACTCTCTTTTTCTTCCCCTCTCTGTTTCTATCTCTATTTTCTTTTAATCTTTACTCTCTTGTTCTCATAGAAATATGCACACCTGGATGTGTACTTACAGCGGACGGCAAACCCAGCGATATGAAACGATCAAGTATGGTATTAATAATGAATTATCGATCGTGAGATAGAACTTATCGCTGCTTTTGTCTATCATCATGACTCCTCTTTGTAGTATTACCCAAGCTTCCTGAGGAAAACGTTGAGTTATTATTTGAAATTGCCGAGTTAGTTTTAGCACGCGGCCATAAGCTAGAATTACCTATAACTTTTCGCCATTTACGTGTTATAAAGTTGTATTAATTAACTATGTTAACTATTTTAACAGTTAGAAGGTCTATAATCTCTGACTCCTATTACCTTGTGAACCTAAATAATTTAATACAATTTATTTTTTAAGCACATCAGTAATATTAATACGTCTTCGGCTTACAATTTCGTATAATCTATCACGATGGTATCTATTCACATAACGAACATTATGGCTAAAGAATAAATAAGTAAGTATTGAAATCGATTTCATCTTAATATACGTATTATACTTTATTCTATTTAGCATTTTAATTGAAAACCTTCACTAAGTTATTAAAAAAAAAAAAAACAAAATGAGATGTATGCATTTATTGACTTATTTTTAATATGAAAGATAAATAAAATATGCCTTTTTAGCTATGCTTTGCTTTATTAAATAATTCAGTTCCACATTATATAAGCTTCTACAATGTGGAACACCAACAAATTACTATGAGATAAATAAATATTTATATTACACAATTTATTTCTTGAAAGGTTAATTTTATTTTAAAAATAGCTACATGAAAACATTTTCTATTTCTTATTAAAATCTTAAACATTATACATACAACAATTATATATAATTAACAAATGAAATTGTATAGTAATTTTCAATTTCAATACAATTAAATTTTTAATAATTTAATAACATAATAAAATTGATTAATTACGTACTTACGTACTTACTAACAAGAAATCAACTGCAATATTTTTACAAATATACAATATACTTAGTATCTGTCACATAAAACAACCATGAATTGTAAAAAGTAGTTATTTTCATTGAAAATATAATTTATAGTCTATATTTTAAAAAAACAGTAATACAAACTTTTTTTTATATCAATTTTTTTATTTGCCTTATAAAATTATTAACGATTTATACAATAAAATATCTAAAAAAAACTCTTCTCAAGTTTTCGATAACCCTAATAATTATCTTTTTTTCTAAAAAAATTTTGAAGCAAATACAAAATATATTTCATATACACTAATTTTTTTGTAGTATTTTAATATTACAAAAAAGTTTTTACCACTCTTTCTAATAATGATCTAATAATATTAAATTCTCTTACTAGCTAAATGTCCTGCAGTATCGAGTAAATTTATTTCGAATGTAATTGATGATAATCTTAACTTATCATGAAATACATTCATTCAATAATATAATCACAGTTTGGACTCTCGTACTTGCGTTCTTACTGAAATTATTAAGTATAAATAAAACTTTATTTCCATCGCTTTATTTCATATTATTAAATTTATTTTTCAATAAAATAATTTACAATAAATGAATAATAATAATAACTGCTAATATTTTATTTTTATTCCATGTATGTAGTATAATACTCTTTTTATCTAATTTATTATACCTAGTATATTATTCTAAACACGCGTAGTTTTAAATATAAATTATTTTCTAAATAAATTTTTACAATTATTATAGTTCATAATATTGTTTTTTTTTTGTTTACAAAGCTTTTACAATTTTGAAAATACACATACAAATATTAAAAGTTCCATTACAGATTTATTTATTATGTTTACAGACATATAGATCTATTTAAAGCATATAAAAAAATAAATATTGCCTTACTTATATTTAAATTATACAATTAATAAAAATACAATTAATAATATTACATATATATAATCTATATTACATATATATATATATATATATATATATATATATTATCTATATTAAAAATACAATATTGATATTTTCTTTTAAAAAAATTAAAAAAAAATACTATAAAAAGAGTTTCGTTTATGCATTAACACGATATTATAAAAATAATTATAAATATTTTTATTTCAGATTTTAATAATTATATTACAACGCTCTTATCACATAATGAAAAATGTATAAATTATTAAGAAAATATGATGATAAAAAATGTTTTTCTAATATTAATTTAATATTTCAAAATGTATTGATGCAGCTTTAAAAGTAAAAAAAAATTATATAAAATAGGTATTTAGAGTGCAAGAAACGTTTTTTATTTAATTATTTCTCATTTCATTTAACAAAAAAATGAATCGGACACAAAATTTTTTGAAGATTATGCCTTAACTAATTAAACTGTAATATGTTTTTATAGTATAATGTACTTAATATGGTATTTACAGTAAATTGTTTTAAAAAATGTGAAAAATCATCACACGTGTTTCAACCAACAACGTTATATAAATGACCTAAGTCTTTTAATAGAGAATACAATAATCAGTCATTTTATACTAGTATACTATAATAGTACAATTTTTTATCATAAATATTATTATTTGGATTTCATTCTGTACGTTGAAAGTATTATATTAATACTTCAAAAGATATTGCTCTAATAAATATATTTTTTAATAAATTCAGTGAAAATTTAATTACGACAGATGAGTTAAAATCATCTTGTTTTAAAAATACTACAACTGGTGATGAGAAAAATCTTTAAAAATCTGCAAACATTTATATTACAACTTGGAAATAGTGAGCATTTTCGGATATTATTGATTATTCAGCACTTATCGTTTACAATTCTTATCTTATCTAATATAAATTTTTGCAGTAAAAAATACACCGTTTACTCTTTTTTTAATATATATTTTTTAATTACTTAAGGATAATATACAATTTCATAGTTAAATTGCCCTTAAATAAATTTAAAAAATAGCAGTTTTACTAATTCCGAAAATTTCTATAAATAAATTACATTGTAAAATTACATACATTACATTAATCATAAACTAAAATGCAACCAAAAAGGGTCTTAGTAATTTAAAGAGTTAAGATAAGAAAACTCCCTTATCGGTAAAATAATAATTCAAATTTTGGATTTTAAAATATATAAATTATAAGTTCAATAATAAATAATTTAAAAAATAGTAACTTATTACTTATAATTTAAATATAAATGAAATATAATTAGAATACATTATAAATCAAATTTTATGTTGATAAAAAATTTCCTCATGTTTTAGATTATTAAATTGTATAAGTTAAGTATAAATAATTTCGTAATTTAATTTTTATTGTAAAAATCCAGAACTCTAAATTTTAAAAAAATATACAATTTTTTTATAATATAGTAAGAATCTAATGGCTTATAATAAAACTTATAATATTCAATTATTCAATCATTCAATCATTGTTTACTTTACATAATTATTATTAATTCAACAGTTTATGTAAGAATAGTACAATTAAAAATAAAAAGTGACAAAATTTGAAAACAATTTATTTCAAACAGGAGAAGGTTGTTTTTATAATAATACATTAAACCTTTTAAAAGTAATAAACTTATGAATTCTATAGCAAAAAATCGTGAAGCTTAAGAAATATAAGCCATAAAAACGTCCGCGGATTCACCCTTTCGCATTTACAATGGCGTTCAGCAACCTCTACTCGCACGTTGATGACATGGTCAACACGTGTGACTCTGCACGTGATGGGGCACGTTCTGTGATAAGAATTTGCGGTTGCGAGAATTCGCTAGGGCTCGTGAATCCCTCGTGTGAAGATGATTATATTTCACAGATGACGTTCGTGCAACACGTGTCTGCCCCAATCGGATGTTCTCATCATATACACTTATCTCTGGCAGATAAAGTTTAGTTACCTTTCTCTTATGATTTCTCTTTTAGACCATAGAAAACTTTTAATCCGAACAAACGCCAGTACTTCCTATGAAGGTTTGGGGACACATTCAATACACATCCTAATCTTCTTAGTTTAAGCCTTTACTGGTTGATAAATACTCATGAAATATATTTAATATTATACAAAATTAACTCCTCATAAATTATGACTGAACAATTCTATATATTCAACTTGAAATATACTAAGAATTTTAATTTTAACCTGCGTTTTTTAATCTGACAAATAGAATATGTTTTAAAAAATCGATGCTTATTTTAATATCTAAAATCGTCACTGAACAAATCCCAAAACTTCTTTTTTTTGTATATCTTCAGTAAATAAGAAAAATTACTTGAATATTGAAATTTATTTAACATTGACGGTTTCAATTTACTTTTATAATTACTCAGTGATTTATTAACATATATATGTATATATAATTCCATAACTTGAAAGTAATAATAACCACAACTAAATAGAATTCTAAGAAGCAAATAAAAATAATAATAACAATAACTAGACACTAATTTTTTATCTTAGCATTAAGTCCGTGAAATCAATTAATTACCTTTTTTACATAATTTTTCATAAAATATTTAAATCGATAAAATATTTTAATTTTTTTAAATTAAATTAATCTTAATTACTTAGTTGTTATTATACAGAAGCGCACAAGTTTGTATGTTCATTTACATAAAGGCATTTGTAAATACGTTTTTTTTTGAGCAAATGGTCTTTTTAATATTTTTTAATTTAATTAGACCTTGATTAATTACTTAATTATTATTTTAAAAATTCATAACTGTTATATTATTAAATACATCTTCTACTCATTTATATTTCAAAATTAGAAAATGTCAAACAACATTATTGTACACTTCTTACAATCAATTATGCACTAATAATTCAATATAGTATAATAATGTACAACTGTTTAATATAGTGTAATTTTGATTCGGAATTGTACAATTTTTCTGCATGTCGTCTTACCTTTAGAAATTGTTTTAAACTGAAAAATAGTAAATATTTATATGTATTGCAATACAAATATTTTCGGTCTTAAAATAATCATATTTATCAAGATAGCTATAATTAATAATATAATCTATTATATAAACTACAAATATTGTTTTCAAAATAATATGCTTTTCAATTTTGCCTTACATACAACGTAATACAGAACAAAAAACCAAGTATAAATAACACTCGATCTTTTATTCAAAAGATTTTATAAATTAGAGATAAATTATTAAATTTTGGATATATAAAATTAATAATTATGAATTTTTTAAATTTTTAAAGCTTGATTAATTATTATATTTTCTGAAAAATATCAAAATAACAAAAATTAAAAAAAAGGTGGTCGTACATCGGATTATTATTTTTACATATTCTATGAAATGTAGGATACATCAATCTTTTAAAAAATGAAACCGAAGTTACCTAACTGAAGCCAATAATAATTTGATACAATAATACTTGTTAATCATTTAGCTTCTTTTTTTTATTATATTGATATTTGCATATATATTATATTGAAGCATTATTTAATACTCACATCAATTTATATTTTTTAATTGGTTTAAATGATAGCCATTACTATTTAAGGTAAATAAAGATTAGTTTTTAATTATCTGTTTATCAGTGAATTTTATAAAAAATTTTCTTTTCTTGATAATCATTATATCTAGAATATCTTTATAATTAATTATTTAATCTTTTTTATTAAATTATAATAAATAATATAATTAAGTATAAGTATATAGTATTATACGTTTTGACAATAATTTTTTAAATCTTAAAATTCGAAAAACTTGAATTAAAAAGAAATTAGTTCAAACATTTTTAAATATAAAAACTGAAATAATTTAATTCTATTTTTTTACTTACAAACAATTTTAATTCAATCAATGCAAAATGTTAAAATAGTGAGACATGTATTTACACAAGCTTTATTTTAAAATACTTGTAGGTTTTATAACATCATCAAAACATTAATATAAATGAGAAATTGCGTTAATAAAAATAAAAAACATGAGTAAAAGTATTTCTATTAGGCTTTGAAAATCTAAGCTATTTGCGATCTAGAAAAAAAGTCAATTTAATTACAACAGAAGGATTTTAAATTACTTACAATTTTTAATTTATAATAATAAAATTAACTAGTAAATTTTCGCAGTTTACAATACTTCGTATTATGATATATTGATTCAATACATCAATTAAAAATGAAATGTATTTGATTGAATTCTTATAGAAGGCTACAATATTATTTTAAACGCTTACATGTAAGAAGAAAAAATGATTAAATTAGCATTTTACGTTATTCAAAAACTAATTATGAAAAAGTCTGAATTTTTTAAATGTATTAAACATTCTCATTATAATTTAGTGCTTTGTTTTTTCAAAATTTTCTTTTATAGTTGAGAACATATTAATATTATGTGGGATCAAAATATACATATTTATCTGTTTCTTTTTTAAGCATCTATTATTCAAAAGCGTTTAAAAATTTACTCTAATAGAATATCTAGTTCACAAATATAAAATCGACTACTTCGTACCTCAATTTTTTAATAGTTTATAAATGTATGAATGATATATTTATTTATGATAAAAAAATATATTTAAATTAAAAGTGTCTTTACAATTATGGATGGCTAGTGCGATTGGTGTTCTTTTTTTAATTAGTTTTTCTACAAATTTTTTTTTAAATGCTAAGTTTAGAAAATGATTAGAATTACTTGAGATGATAAATTATGAATCTTTTGTTAAATTTTTTATAATTTTATGACACAAGTTGTATTTTTTTTTCAGTAAAATGAATGAAGGGTCAATTAACTTTAAGCATTTGTTAATGCAGTGTATGTCATAAATTTGAATATTTGTTAACTATAAATAATTATTTAAAATAATAGTATTATAGTTATATTACACATTAAAAGATCATAATATATTATAATAATATTTTATAGTAAAAATAAAGTAATTTTGAATCAAATTTATTTTTGAGAACTTTGTACGGGAATCTTCTTTGCCAATAATTTCATAAGTTAGTTCCATTTTAACCACTAGGTGTCGCTTCCACTTGGAAAAGAACCCGATCAAAGCCTTATCAATAATTTTTATATAGATATTTGATTAAAAGTGATTAGAAATATCAGTATATCAAAATTAGTCATGTAAGTAGTCGTTAAGTTAATCATGTGTACGCGAAATAGTCAAGGTAGAAGTAAGAGACATACCCATTTGGGATTGTGCGCACTAGTGATTTATAGCTTCACTAAAAACGACAGTAGAGTGGGGTTAATTAAAAATGTGGAATAAATGTCTAATATGAAGCAATTTCGTAGAATTGAAAAACACATTGCCCTCTTGTCTAGAAATTGAAAAATTTGTTGATCTAAACGAATCAAATTATTCTTATAAAATTTTATTTATAATAAATATTACATAAATCTTAATAGTCTATCCCTGATTTATAAAAGAAAAAGAGAAACTTCCATCCTTAATGTTTTCTAGCAATAAAAATTTGTTTTATTTAACAAAATTATTATTCAATTTCAAGGCAAGAGAGCATTAAGTTATTCAATTCTACGCCGTTGCTTCGTCTTAGTCATTTCTTAAATAATAATTCTCGACTGCTTCACTCTACTGTTTTTTTTCAGAGCCGCTGGCTATTAAAATAAAAAATCACTAGTATGTACAATTCAAAATGTTAAATAAAACAAATATATTCTTCACACGATACAAATATTCATTTTAATTGAAGTAACCAAAGATTAATTGTTATGCAATATATTATTTTTAAAATACCATAAAACAAAAATATTTTGATTGCAATCATTTATGTATATTATATTCCAGTTCTTGACAAACCGAATTCAACTTTTTAAAAATATTTACTATTTTTAATGACAATATTTCAATGTTTTTGCGCCATTTCCCAATGGTGAAATTCCTCTATTTTAAACAATAATTTCAACCGCTCTGTATATATATTTACCTTTTTATTCAAATGTGGAAATTAATTTGTTTAAACCTGAACATCGTTTTGATTATGTATTTATTATCGTAATTCATTAAAATGAATAAACTTTAATTTTCTTCTTTTTAACAATTTTCTTTCTTATATGTGCAAGTTTTTTAAGTTTAACTAAAAAAATTTATTAAATCATACATTCTATACTATTGGTCAGAAAGGTCGCAAATGAGCATCTATTGATGATTATATACCATGTACAACGTTCTAAAATAAGTTCTAAAACTTTCAATACGTATACTTCTGTATTTAATATTTTTATTTAAAATTAATATTATTTGAAAAAAGCATACTTTACATTTAATAATAAATTCTATTGATATTGTTAAAAAGTTAAAGAAACCAAAATAATCTATCATTTTATAAACATTATTATTATGTATATATCGAAAAATATATTAAATTTTTTAGTTACTATCAAAATATTTTTACAACAATCGAAACAATTATAACTACTATTTGTAGTATAAATTGTTATAATCATAAAATGATACTGAAATGTTAGGCAGTTTTAGTCCCAATATTTATTCTAAATCAGGTAAATACAGCAGTAAAAGTATCTGCTAAAATAGTTTTATTAATCCATAAATAAATTCTCCTTTTTCATTTCAGCATACTATCCCAAAAATTATTTAATATCCTTAAAATATTTAAATGATAAAAAATATTAGATTGATCTGGTTATTTAATAACATCAATAGCATCATATGTTATATATCTTTATTATATTATAAAAATATAATTTTCTTTTTTTACGCTGTAATATCGCCTTTATTTATATTTTTCTTATGTCCATTTCGAACACACTTCAGCATTCCATTATTTCGAATTTCATTAGAGACGAGCTAGTGAAACGTAAATTGCTTCTGTGCTGAATTTAATGAGTTATTTTTTTGTATTTATGGTTTCAAGATGCACTAGCTTTTAGAACATCGAACGGCATTAATTTAATATTTAATTTAAAATATTTTAATGATAGCATAATATATTTGTATACATAATTTAATTAACGACAGAATGCACTCGAGTAATCTTTGTATAAAGAATAAAACAAAATTAATGCAAAATATATAACGAAAATTTATGAGTTATACATTTATCAGTATGTGTTCAGAATTGTTCAAGGTAAAGAAATAGATGAGATACGCGAACATAAATACTGAATATTTGCTTAATTACGAAAGGTTTTTCATAGAATAGATCAATTGTAAGGCTATGGAAGTTAATGATTAAAGAAAAAGTTCAGATGTTTTTTTTACGGAAACATAATAATAAGCATACATTTTTCTTATAAGTATGTATAATACTTACGATAAGTTACATCCTGTATGATTACTTATAAGTTATTATAACTGACATTTTGATCACCAGATCAGATGTAAAATTTTTTTGTACAGGTTCCTATATTAAAAAAGTATGTAACTAATTATATATTATAGTTTATTGTTTTTAAATTTCTTTCTTAATTTGAACTTATTGTAAAATGTGAAAAGAGTCCTATAATATCGACGTAGTACAAATCACTGATACAAAAAATAAATTCGCAAATATTCCGATTGATGTCTCTACTGCTTAAACTTTTGTTATCTAAAGTTTAATTTTCGTTTAATTAAACATTGTTTGGAACATTCAGGCTACTTTCAATGATTCTGGAATAGTTTAACCACTTAATGATTACTAAAAAGTACATCCACTATCACTATTTACACAGCCCTAGAAAGACAAAACCACTAGAAGATTCGTAATTGTTAATATATTAGTCGCTACCGCTACAGCTCCATAATTTTATAAAAATAATCTTGATGATTTTTAAAAATCTTAATATTGCTGTACCATAATAATTTATTCAGATTCGCGTATAGTTATCGAACGACTGCTTCTAACAATATAGGTATATAGATTATGTATAGTATAATTTTATGTCAATTCGTATCAATTAAAAATGACTATTTTTAAGATCAAAACATTCATTATAACACTCTTGTTGTTAATATTACTACTAATAATACTAATAAGTAATTAAAAATATAATAATGTAATCATAACAAGAAATTATAGAAATAATAACTGGTTCCAGTCTCTTCAATTTTAACAATGAAAGAATTTCTTATAATTAAAAATTACATTTTTAAATTTATATAAATGTGTGAAATTCGTAAAATATGATTCAATTATCATATTTTTTTCAATCTTTATATATAAGAAAATTTAATTATGAGATATAACAAATTCTTAGATTTAATAATATGGTATTCATTATTTTTTAAAGTACAATTCTTTTATTGTAAGGAATAATAATAAAATGAAATTGTTACCTTACAAAAGTCTATAGAATGAAAGTCATAAAGGAAGATTTTCTTAAGAGAATGAAATACAAATTTTTTAAGAATTATCACTTTTGTAGTAGAACACGTAGTATAATTAGAAAATTGATAATATTTAACAAATAAACTAATAAAATTACGTGTGATATATGTTTATATAATTTTATATATGTTTATATAATCTTATAATATCAATGATTACGATTTTCAGATGAGTAAAATTTTAAAAACATATTTTTAAAAAAAATGTTGTTACAATTTCATAGAATGTTAAGATATACGTACTTTGAAAGATTAAAAAAAATTTGATACCGATTTGTCAAAAATATGTTTGTGTGTGTGCGCGCGTGCGTATATACAAAAATGTATTTATTTATTTTCTAATTTAAAAACATTGTTGATTAATATTGTTAAAATAATAAATGATTCAATATCATTTATGATATAATTTTGAACTACAATACTTGTACAATATATTTTTTTTGCAAATATTATATTTATATGAACCATCTCTATTAATTTAAACATACTTTTCGAAAAATGACCCGAACTTCTAAAACAATTTTGTTTAATTATAAAAATCATAACTATTTTAAATAAAAAGTATACAACAAAGCTAAAAAATCTTTTGTTAATTGAGAATTAATAACTATTTATTTTAATAATATATTTAGAACCATGTATAATTTGCTACTTTTTCATTAACTATATATAAAATATATTACATAGATACGTTAAAGTATTTTTTTTACTTTATGTTTCTTGAAATAATAATAAAAAAGACGTATATGAAATTTTCGAAAAATGAAGCAGCTGAAGGTATAACGAGAAAATCAAAATTTTCAAAATTAAAAATGTTATTATAATTGAGATACAATGAACGGCTTGTTTATAACCTTATTAATAAAAAAACAATCAGCAAATATTAAGATTTGAGAAAAAATGTTATAGTAGTTGAATCAGTATTGTATTATGTAACCGTGTTTTATCCTTTCACAAAGTTTTATTATACATTTTTTAAAATTACTAACAAATTAATAAAAAGAAAATTTTTTGTTCTTTTAATATATTTTTTATGTGATATTATTATGAATTACATAATATTAATATAAGCTACAGTACATATGATATATATGAAAAATTCTTTTATGGTCGTTTTTATACAGGGTTAAATTTTTATAAATTAACCGTAATCTTATTATTTTCTAACATAGTATGTTGTTTAGTTGGTTATTTGCGAAAAAAGAGTGTTTAGTGTATTAAAGTTGCCAATATAATTTTAAACTTTGACAGTTTAAAAAATATTTAACAAAATTAAAGACATGGATATGTTTCAAAATAACTTAATGTCACAAATATGTCACTCTATTCATTTGCAATAAAAAATGTAGATATTATTAAGAGAAGGATACTATTAAGATTAGGTCAAAAATTGAAAAGGATATTCAAGTTTGAGAAAAATTACTTAACGAGAGGGTAAATTTATCAACTCATTCAAAATCCAGGCTAATTCAAACATATTCTTGAGGATAATTTCTGTATAAAGGATGCGACGAATGAAGTCCCGGCGGCATGAGTCGAAATTCCACGCATGCGCTTGGTTGTGTCTGGAGCGTCATGTCGAGACTCGTCTAAACTCAGCCTATACTGCCAACTTGTCGGTCAGTTATGCTTGGTGACACTTGTGACACTGATTCGTGAGAATTCAAGAAATGAGTCCTAAGAAACCTAGCACTGAGACATTAAGTAGTAGCTTCTGATACTTATCGCTAGTGCCGTTAAATGGTGACGAGCTACTCATCTCGACTGATCGCAAGATTTTTGCCGACTAGCAGTAGCAGTTGCTAACGACGTCGTCACAATAATTACGCACAGTGTAAGAGTCCAGTGTCTTCATCTCCCAGTGTCGCGTCGCTCTATCCAACATATATGCACTCAGTTATGCACACCATTCGGTAGCACGCATCGCGCCGACGCGGCCCGCGTACGTGTTCACACTAATACAGTTTTTAAGGAATCGAAGCGAACCGCAGTTGTACGTAGTAGTAGCAGTAGTCATGATATAACAACTATAAGTGTCGTTTTGACAGATGATTACGTAGTGAGCACGTTCTCATCGCCGAGAGCAAAACTCCACGCAAGCGCGATAAACCCAAGGGTAAGGCGTTGCGCGCTCATAAAATGGCGAGCGCGAAGAGCCGCGTCAAGGGTCACCGAGGCCCTGACTAGCAGCTTCATAGCACGTGTCCCAATAAATTACCGACCCTTCATTCCGCTCGCTTATTTATTTTTCTCCTTGAATCAATAACGATCTCGATCGAACGATTCAACTTGACAAGTTTACGATGAGTGCAGTGCTCCAGCAACAACTCCAACAGAGTACCGTCGAGGAGCTTGAGGGCGTGGACGCGATGATCGAGGAAAAAAACCAGTTGATCAACCGCCAGTACGCAGAGATAGAGAGACTACAACGCGAATTAGCGGAAGTCATCGGTGAACGGGACGCGCTACTCTGTGATGCCTCAAAATTCAAGTTCGAGTTAGAGATGGCCGACCTCAAGCGACTCCAGGACGAGAGGTAGGCATTACTCTCGACGATTATTCCTTTTGCAGAGTTTTCCATCTAAGGATCATCCTCTGCCTAGTGCACTTGAATCCTTCTCACTCGAAATGAAACTGATGGCTAATTCAATGCCTCATAAAGAAGTGTTTGAACATTGCTAAAACAAAGATTTGTGCCATTATTATCTTTAGTGTTATGAAATCTAAGATATAAAATACATCTCTAAGTATTTTCAACAAGTCTATTTGTATTTTGGAAAAATAACTATTAAGCTTGTTTTGAAATATCTTTAATTATAAATAAAAATTAAACCCATGCTGATTTTGTATTTTAATCCTACAAATGGTACCGAAATAATATAAACATTGTCCCAAAGCTAGCCTTTTTTTAATTATTGGATTTTAAAGAATTATAATCAGAATATTATTCATTTATAACTTGATAATTAAAAACATCTGTACCCATGGAAATCTTAGGACGCTTGCTTCAGTCTTTTTATAATGATTTATTTACCTTACGTAATCTTCAGTTTGTTTAATATTTTATGGTATGTCTTTTTTTGGTAATTTAAGAAGCAATTTACTTATCTTATGTTTCATTTTGTATTTTTCAATAATTTTTTTTTTTAATGTTTTTCATTTTCGTACTTACGTTCTTTTTTAATATACGATATAAATGATAAATATCTTAAAAATCTTGAATTTGTAAATTGGCAAAGAAAAAGTGTTTACTGTCTTAGGTTGGAAAAAGAATATAAATTAAGGTTGGTAATGAAGTAAATTATGAAAAAGTGATGAACAGCGTTAATCCGTACCTAAGGTGTGTGAATCATTTATATGATCAAAGGTATCTTAATTTTATTGTTACATTTATTAATCACTCATTTAGTATCTCAATTCTTCAAATAATATATCTCTCTTAGGAGATTAAAAAAGTAACTATAAACTATGTATTTAGTTATGTATAAGTTAACTATGCATGGTTATGTATTTTTATATTTATTAATGAGAATGATATTTTGGTATTATATACTAACCAGCAAAAGATCTTGAGTGATATAGGCACATATCTATTATTTTTCGTGTTTACTTTACTATACCAAAATATATTATAGCTATTCAAGGGGAGCAACAAATCATATTTTAAGTATTAAGCTTTTATGTACAGACAAAGGGTGTGCTTACGTACGTGTGTATGGGAGAGATAACAAAGCGCTTAAATCTTTGATTTCCCTACCCTTTATTTTCCGTAACGGTTGCATTAAATATAGAGATTACCAATAGCTACATGGTAATCGTTTCGAGATAATATCCACGGTTCAAATAACAAATATGATAAGTCGTTATCATACATGTGTAATTTTTATCTCATGCACGTGTTTACTAATTATACGCATTGACAAATATCATGAGAAAAACCCTTTTGTGCCTTCATTTAATGATGAACTGAGAACAATGGCTCTCTTTGAAAAAAACAAGGTCACGTGAAACAATTTCTTTTTTAGTACCAGCTAACTTGGACAATTGATATATTCTATATCCCTATACCTACGTAGAAAAATATGTCAGTGGGCCTTTTTCTTCGATCAATCGCTACTTGTGACTGCTCATACACTTGCATTATTGAGACACCGGCAGTGACCATTTTCTTAATGTTTTTTTTCTTTGATGTAGCAAAATATTAAAAGATGATACGGTTATGTGCCATCATTCAAAGTGAGTTGCAATCATTCAACACAGCATTCGTCTTACTTTCAGTCTTAAAACTCACTTTTAAATGGGTGTGAAGAAATGCGAGAGAAGAGTTCCTTGTTACGTGGGAAGACACGAGTATGTAATGGCCTTCGGTAAAGTAATGCACTGTCACTGAGAATACGAGCCACGCGCACGTTGTCCCCGGAGAGATGCCAAGATTGTGCGCTGCTTTGAAATTTATTCGTAAATCCAGTGTTGTAAAACACTTTTAACAATGTCTTTACGATTCTTATTAACCGTCAGTGTAAATCAGGAGCTTAGAGCTCTCGCGATTTTCCTCATATTTTCTCGTTTTCGCATAAAACATCATAAGTATTTTAAATGTGCGTATTTTAAAAAGGAGTCTTTCGTGACTGGTCCCTAATGGAATGAATATGTATTTTATATAAATTTAAAAATTAAAGAAATGCGATTGCACCTCTGTAGACTTCATTATATATAAAAAATTAATGTGTTTTGAAATTCCAACTTTTTTATATTTGCAAATAATTATCACGTTTTTTTACCTTTTACAGCTAAGCCAACGATTATTCATAATATATGTATTATAAATAACATATATAACATGTATAATAATGGGGCTTCCATACATTATAAATAAGCAAAACGGTATAAGGTAACTTTTTTTAATAGTCTTCGTTAAGCTATGTATAAAAAGTAGCAATTTAAAATATTTTGTTCATGAAAGTGCTTCAATAATAATAAATAAAGGTTGTTAAAAAAATTTCTTCAGATTTCAGGCACTATTGCTTCAAGACGATTGTTTCCAGGCATTGAAAGGAGTAGGTCTAGGTAATTTCAGTTAAATCGTTTCGTCTTACGTCTTAATTAAGCAACCAAATTACTGAAAATAGTGGCTAAGTAATTGAACTCGTTTAAGATTTGAGACTTACGCCAAGAATTTATTTTCTCTATTCACGCCTTTACGAAAACTTAAGTTTTGTAATCTGTACTATTTGCGACAGTTATATTTTAAATATGGAGTAATTAAGTTTTTCATGCCTTTTGAAATACCATTTGATCTACCATTGCTATCGAAAGTACACACCTAAATATGTTTTCCTTACAGAATTTACCTCAAAGGTCTATTATTCTTTATGATATTAGTTTGATCCATATTATGATTAAGCTAATAGTTCAGTGATAAACAATTTTACTCGAATTTGAATTTTATCACTCAAAAACACAGATCATATGACGACCTCTAATCTCTAAATCAATATATATTGAAAAATGATACGTAAATACGTACAAGTACATTAATTTAATTATCTACACACTCATGAATTGATATGAATCAAACATAGAAGCAGTTTTTTGCACTTACATGATAATTGTTAATTATTATTTTACATTGGGCATTTTGTATTATATTAGATTTATTCAACCTTAACTTTATAATTATTATAGTTTATTATTTTTTTTATTATTATTTTTTGATAAATAATACTGCATAAATATATGCTGTTTAAAAGATGTTTGAAGATGGAGTTTACTGCTCACTCTTTTTTTTACTACGTTATACTCGACAGCTTATTGCTAACTGTATCTATCAACACTAATATTTTTCTATATGCAAAGTTAATATGCGACATAAAAATTCAGTTGAGTACTAATATCCGCGTAGGCATTTTTTCATGATCCTTGTTTGCTAAAAAATGAAGTTATAAATTGAATTTATTTTATTTGTTCATATTATTAAATTATTTAAATTATTTATATACTCTATAATATAAACTAATTCAATTTAACATATTATTTACATAATATCTTAATTATTGATCTAAAATATTGATTTAATTACTGATTACTTTATAATCTTAATGAAATAAATTTAGCCTTTAAAGTTTTAATAATCATTTGAATAAAAGATGACAAATTTGTTCAAATTTATTTAGAGTAACGTTTACAACGCGTGCAAATAAAATTATTGTACTTGTGTGAGAGCTATTAACTATTGTATTACATATTATTAATTTGCATGGACTTATTAATTAAATACAAAAAATTTATAGGACAAAGTTTTTTATAAATCTGATTAAAAATAATAAATTAAATATAAATAATATTAAATATATTTATTAATAATAATTATTAAATATGAATATTAGATTGAAAAATCATTTGGTGACTATTCTATTTTAATTAAATTTTAATTGTTATAATATTAATAACTCTTACTAAAAAAAATAATTATAATCATAGATATATAGTGACAATTTAGATTTGTAATTACTATTTGTATTCTTATTATAACATCCTCATATATAGTTACTATCTCCTACATGAAATTGCTGAAAAAGATATTTTTATAGATATACAAAATTCAAATGTCTATAAATGTTTAAATTTAAGAATAAAGACATGTGGATTCACGTAGAAAATGTCTTAACCATTATATAACATAAATATACGTTTCAAATTAAATTATAATTAATATTCAATTTATTTGACCACCATAAAGAATATATACGAGGTAATCGAAAAATAATAAACTGTTAAGAAATTTTTTACCACTGTAATTTTCCTCGTTTTTTTAACTTTTATCCATCTATTTTATTCGATAAAACTAGAGAATATAAATTTATTTCTATAAATTGATTTTCGATGCTTTCTAATTTGCACAAATTAGGAATTTTTTAAAAATTAACTTTTTTATTGTAAATCTAGTGATTTAGTTACATGTAATAAAATTAATAAAACATTTTTAATATTTACTGATGTTATGTTGAATTCTATTGAAATATATATTATTTAATGATTATAATCAGAGTGTGAAACAGTACGTAAATCGCAATCTTTGTATGTAATAAACATGGCAATATATTATTTGTAACAGAACCCACTGACGTTCTGTTAGTTTTTTGAAGAGGAAGCATAACATCTGCGCAGACGCCATTGTTACATAAATAGTATTTATGGATTTCAAACGACTCCCGCATAGATTAATAGATGCGCTTTCTATGTCTTTCTCTCTCTCTTTCTCGCTCTCATAATCTGTATTATTGGTTGCTTTTTGTGTTTCTTTAAAAGTTCTGAGAAACGAATTTTCTTTTATTGTCAATGAAATAGAATATTCATAATATTCTCTGAAGCTGCACCTTATTACTAAATTTTGAATTTAAAATTTTCGATGAATTGAAATTTTTATAAGTCAGAAAAATTTTTCTTTTTAAAAATGGTTTGTTTACAATTAATCTCGAAATAATCGATAAAATTTTATTTATTGAAATATGTGTTGAGTAGTCTAGAGTACTAAACATTTATGTATACATTAATTAGAAAATATAAATTATGTATTATCATATACAATGTAAAAACATTATTTTTTTATTTTTTTGTAATGTATATTTTGTATCGATAGTTTTAACATTTTTAAAAGTACATTTATCTCTATAATATATGTACAACTCGTCACTATTAGAATGTATATAGTTTATCCGTAGTAAAGAATCGGAAACGAAAACTCATTACTTTAATAGAATGTTCAGTAATCATTATAATTTTAAAAAGATAATTTTTTCATGCTTGATATATTTTTCTTTTCTATATTTTTTTAGCTTTTGCATTATTTTTACACGAATTTTGAAGTCCAATAAATTGATTTATCACACTCGAAATGTTTTAAAAGCTTTCGTAGTCAAATTACGATGTATTTAAAAAACAACTCTTTTCTAGTTTCTTCTGGTTATTAAAATCCTTTTTAAATAAAAGAATTGAAACTATGTAAAATTTGTTCCATTTTGATTTCGACTAACTGCTGAATATGCTATTGTAAGTAATAGTTTACTTTTAGTAAACGATCACTATAATTGAGGAGGCCATTAATCAGTTGCAAGACTTATAATATAAAAACTATTATATATTCCGACAGTTAGGATAAAATTTACAACTCACTTTTACTATTGAAAGGATTATAAAGTAATGTTCGAGGATTAAAATAAGTAATCTTTGCGGAAAAGTGCGCGTCAACGCGTGGAGCGACGAAAAAAAGAAATGGAACTATCAAAAGTTTTTTATTATATATATATTTATGATATATTTAGTAATTTTTTTACTTAGAAACCATTATTATAATTCATAAGTTTGTAACTTGTGTGTAATTAGTTCACGGTTTCTACGTAAGTTATAATTTATATTAATTAATAGCACATGAAAAAATAATGCTTTAAAACTGAAAGCGTTATATCTTAAAATAAAATATAACTACCAAAATTAAATTTATACAATATAAAATTTTCAATATTTAATATAAATAATTCAGTTTGTTATATAAAGTTAGACTTAAATATGGATTGAGACGCAATTGTCTATAAATATCAGTATTTTTATAATGTTATTATATTTTTTGTGAGTGATTATTTTGTTAGGAGAAAAAAATGTAAAAGAATGTAATATTTGTGAAATTAAAAACAAAACATCACAAACGCTGATGAAAGTATCGTTAAAGAACCAATTTTTTTAATTTTTAAAACGTTATATGTAAGTCTATAAATTTATTTGAATGAACATTTTATTTGGAAAACAAGAAAGTTTTTGTATTATACAGTGCAAAAAGGATGGAATTTAGACATGCGTCGTGTTCAGCAGTAACGAATATAACGAAACTATTGCAGAAGCTTTAGCATCAAATTGGCCTAGGTAAAGGTTTCACTCATGGTACATACATAATAGCAAAACAGGGTGATAACAAAGTAGAAGAAGAAAACCAACTTATGGTTAATACTCTAGCATCGAGAAGAGCCAAGAGCATTAAATAAAGTATAAAAGAGAAAGAGAAAAAAAGGGGGACAGAAATAACTCAGTGAGAGTGAGAGAGGAACAGAGGAAGTCAATGTCTGGGAGAGGAAAAAATATCGAGCTAACGAGGAAGCAAAGGAATACTAAATAGGATATATACGAACGTAAAAGTTGATAATAAAGATGTATTGATACTGTTATATCTATCTCGTGACTTCTCTAACACGTGTTAGCGATGTTGAATTTGTAAGAATAAGAGGTGGTTAGGCAATACGGAAAGAAAAAATTATGGGAAAGAGAACTGTAGCGACGACATCGTTCCACAGACAACATTTCTCTAATATGTCATTAATTTTTTCTCTGTTAATTTTTAGAAGAAAAGAACAACAAATGGACAAAAATTTTGTGTTACAGAAAATGTGATTCTCCCTTGGATGGAACAGAAAGCACAATCTTGATAATGAATTGTTAAACTCCAAAAATCAATATTATAAATCAATTGAATTTAGAAATATTAATATTAATTTAAATACTTTTGTTATTTAAAATACATGTATAGTATTAAATTTATAATCATAAGCAATAAGCTCTTGATTATTAACATTTCAATATACATTATACTATATGTACAGTGTATTCATGACTCGAGAATTAATGCGCTAAATTAATAGATCATTCATAATAACAATCTTCGTCAAAGTTTATTGGACTTAACTTCTGCAACTTGCAAATTAATCTTTATACTTCTTGTAATTAATTATACATGCAACTATATTATGAATGATATATCCAATAAACTGATAAACCAATAATTTAATAATAAATTTTAACCATATTTAATTTCGCCAAGTACTATTTGTCGAATCATGTAAGGATATAATTGAAAAACTTATAAATTTTAATTTTTTACTTGAATATTGTTTATATAGTTGTTTTTTTTTTAATTTGAAACTTTAGATTAATTAATGAACAGCATGAAATGTTATACTTATATTATATCTTAATTATTAATTATTATTATTATTGTTGCAATAAAAATTATATAAAAAAAAACATTTTTTTATTGTATTTTTAAATATTAATGCACAGTTTTTTCTGCTTCTATAACTTGCTCATAGTATCATTATATTTCTTACAAGAAATTCCTAATAAAGTTAAATTATTAATGATTTCACAAGGGAATATTCAATTTACGTACTACATGTTGTTAACGGAATTTATTTTCATTGTAGCGATTAATTTATAATAAACAAGGTTCGCATGATTAACAAGTATATAACTGTGTCTATTACATTTCATTATATTAAAAAATACCGAAATTTTATGGCTTCTAATCCACGTTCCGTTTTCTTGGAAGATAAAATTGAAATTACAAAGTGAAGGGATAGAATACTACCCCCTTTTGCTAAAATAAGGTCTGTTATGAAAACTGCTATGAAACATTGATATCAGTAAAGCATGTTAATAGCGAAGAGGGCGAAAAAATCTAAAGAAATGAATTTTGTTTTTTATGAGATCAACACGCTTTCGAAAAAATTACATTTTTAAGACTCCCTTAGTGTACACCAGAACCATGTCTTTTAACTTTGCTTCTTTAATGGAATAATTACAATAATAACGAACATTTGCTTTTTTGCATTTTTAGAAAAATGATGTATATTATAATTATTAAAAATCATTTTTTAGTTTACTGTTGTCTTGTCATCATTTTACTTTTTATTTTTTTCTTGGACGATCTACTTATTTCCTAGACACTGTATCGTTCGAGAGCATATGACATATCACCAAATTTTTGTGATATATAAAATAGTTGTGTAATTATAAACATAAATAAAGCTATATTAAAAATACAATTATATAAATATACAATTAAAAGATGGATTCTTGATGGCACTATATTTAAAAAATTGTTTTTTTTTTAATAAACGAGAAGGTATTTATAAAATACGTTATAATGTAATTGAAATTTCAACAAAATTCTTTTTTTTTAATTAAAAAAATTACTTGTATCTTTTATTTAGAACATTTTCATTAAAAAAATTATTTCAAATTGTCAGCCCCGTTTCCGTCTTGCCAAAAAATGTATTTTTTCTACAAATTTATTGCATAATATTTTCTTTAAGTCCTATAGCAAATGATAATTAATTTTAATTATTATCTTCAAATTTATTTGGTTCAATTTTCTGCTTTTCAATATATATGAAAAAAACACGATGTTTTTATGTTATTATCGTAATTATTAGCATGCTATTCAATTTTATACGTGGAACTTTCTGCAAATTTTTTATTTAGGAATCCTTTTTAAATTTTTTTAAAAATTAATATTTTACAGTTTTTTGCCCATCTCTCACTCGTATAAATTTTTCAAATATTCTTTTCTGCAATCGTTTATATACTTAATTCCGAAATCATTGCATTATTCTACAAGTTGTCTTAAGTTTAATGTGGTCAATTATTTAAGATAGTGTACAGATCTAATATTTGGGACAGAAAATACTATTGACACAAGCCTATATTTATTTAATCAAGGTGTTGAAGCAATATTTAATAGGAATATATCCATACATTATTATAATTAATCGATAATCTATGGACGGATTGTCGGAATAAGAGAATTACATAACGATTGTATAACGATTGTATATCTGTACTTTCGATTCGAACATGACGAATTGAAGTTAAATTAAGTTATAGATAGATTTTCTTCATGTACAGATTTAAATCTTTTTTTAACGTAGTTTTTTTCTTTTGTCGTTTAGCATAATATGGTTTAATGTATTTCTAAATTAGTTATTCTATTTATAATTTAATACTATTTAGTAAATAATTTAGACCGTAATACAGATTTTTCATATCTATAATTTATACTGTATAATACGGAGATAAAGATTTTATGACACTCTTAATCCTCTTAGTGCCCGGGGAATCATGAAAAATCATGCCTTTTCAATTCACCCGATAATTGCAAATTATCATTTGATTACAGCTCGTAATAAACATTTGTATACTTCGTAACTACTTACAAATTACAAAATCACAGGCATCATCATATTTATTATGCATTTAGTAAACACAAAATGTAGCATCCATTTGATAAAAAACGCTGTTTTAAAATTTTTTTCGTCAAGATTTAATTTAATAGTTTAATTTAGTTTTAACATGTATGAAAATATCAGGATCAGCAGTAGAATTATGAGAGAAATATTGAAAATTTTATTGTAAGAGAAAAATTATGGATTTTTTCAATTCGTAAGTGCCCCAGAAATGTTTGATAAGATGTTTAAAACAATTGTCAATTCATTGTACTCTGTATTCATTAAATACACTTTAAAAAAATAATACAATGTCTTGTGAGACGTGTGAATCAAATTCAACACTCGGATTTAAAACATTATTTGGCCCATTATTTTATATTTTCAAATTCGATATCTAATTCGATTCGAATACCCTATGATATGGATTGAGTACCAAATTACGAATTGACTTAGGTTTTCACAAGTACTTGTCAAGTATCGTAGCACAGAAATTTTGAATATATGAATTGGTGAGTGAATGAATTATAAAAGAGAAAAGCTACTGTTCTAGAAAAAACAAGTTTTCTTGTTTGGTATTTTCTCAAAATATTCACCGTTGTTCTTCCGGGGAGTATTTTCATTTTTGAGGTTGATATATTACTGCATCGCTTGTGGCACTTATTCACTTTTGGTATTTACTTATACGTTCCCATGCATAAACACTTACATTGTCCACAGTAAAACATAAAACTTAAAGTAGGAAAATTAAAGAATATATGTTCCGAAATTACAGTTTTCCTTTCTACATTTGAGTAATTCGAATGCCTTACCAATCCAATTACCCTTCTGGAAACAGAAATATTGTGCTTTCATTAGAATATGGCTGAGCAAAAGTAGATTTTCCACGAATTAAAATGACAACAAATTTTTTTTCACTTTTTTATAAAGGAAATAATGCAAATAAAATTCGTAATTTGTGTATAGTTACAATCTACTTCAATAGCTTTTGAAGATTTTTTTTTTTAATTTTAAACCAAAATATTTCAATAAATAAT
This sequence comes from Kradibia gibbosae, assembly GCA_018907135.1. NCBI lineage: Eukaryota > Metazoa > Arthropoda > Insecta > Hymenoptera > Agaonidae > Kradibia > Kradibia gibbosae. Next base: position 37,492,057 of record JACCHX010000001.1, read on the forward strand.
TTGTTTTTTTTGTAATAACGCATTTTTAACTGCAATTAAGAAAGGAGTCTCATTAAGAGGCGTTTATAATCGATTTTTGGCTAAATTGGTTTAAAACGATTAAAAAATTCTAAATATTTTTTATAGTTTTAGTGGACGAACATCGAGCAGGTAAATGCGAAAAATCCTATATTTATTTGGAACCAAAAATTAGAAGCGCATTTAATTGTGCTTTTATAATAGTGACCTTTACCTAAATTTAAACTTTTTTTAAATAGTTTTTCTAAAAGATCGTTACAAACACTTCTACACTAAAAGAAGTTAAATAGAAGCACAAAACACCAGTTAGCTCGTATACAGTCATAAAATGACTCAAATTCAAAATTTTTTGCATGCAATACATTTCAATTACAATGCGTATGGGTATAAATTTATGCATGTTAAATATAATATTTTTTTAAATGCTTATTTTTAAGTATTTTATAGTGTTGTTTCATTAGGGATAAAATATTTTATAATAAATATTATTTATTACTTTATGTTATTAATAAAAAATGAGTAGTAATGCCAAAGTATTCAATTAAATACTTGAGACAAATAATATTTTTTGATAAATTTTTTCTTTTTTTCTATATTAATAAAACAGAAAATTGACCTTTTAAACATTTTAGTGTATATTGAAGCTGGATAGAGATAGAGAACATCCAAAAAAACCTACTTAATTTTTTTCTTTAGTTAAGTATATTCTAGTTATCTTTTTTATAAATCTGCGATTTTACAAATAATGTTAATTAAATTTATTCTAATCAATTTGTACAAACTCATTAGTTTCTTTAAGAATATGTTATATATAATGTACAAAGCCTAGAAATTGCATCAATAGTCCAATATGCCTAAAAATTATCTAGTACATATTTCCTCGTAATACGAAACTTCCATAATATTTTTGTTAATAATATATTTTATAAATCTTTTTTTTTGAATAATTGACAGTTGTCAGCATTTTGTCAAATACTTCTAGGTCCACGTGTCTTTGTAATTCATGAAAAACCTCTACATGAAGATATGATATGATAAAGTCTTACTGCTAACAAAAAGTCCTTTTTTACCTTTCCATAGCTTTTCATAGTTTTTCGTACGTCTTGATTATTAAATAGAATCATTGTCTTAATTTTAAACATTATTTTGAACCATAAAAATTGTTTTATGGTATCTTAATTTTTCTTTTCTTTAAATTAAATATTAAAAACATTTTTATGTTAGATAGTTTATCATTAAAATTAAATATTCTTATCTCTCTTATACGTAGTTCTTTGCATTTCTTTTATTCAATCACTCATATTTCTTACTATACAAAATGCTAAGGACTTTAAAAGTTAATGGATGTTTTAAAAATATACTTTACAAACATGATAATGTATTTTGTTTAAATTTTCTAATTATTTTGTAGTAAAGTGTTATTCATTAGTAAATATATGTCACTTTATTATAGAAAAATTTTTTTTTAATTCTAACAAAATTAATAAATAACAAAACTGTTAATCTTTTAAAATGTTACATCTATAGTGGTTTAAAAAGTTTTATGACAGAGGTTAAATTTTCCTTTGAAAAGTAGAATATAATGCTTTAAAATATTCAGCAATTATCACATTTGAATAAATATGTTAAATCATACAAATAAACGTAAAAATAATTTATAAATAGAGAAAGTAAAAATGGAAATACCAATGGAAATAGCAATTGGATTTACAGTTTATTAAAAAAGTCTAAGTGTACTCAGCAATATATTTAAGCAAAAAATATACGTGTTTTTAAATATGAATTTTAGCTAGCGGTATAATACATTACATTTTTATCAAATAATAATTCCACTTTAAAAATTAAACATGTATTAAAAATAAGCATGAACACTGTGGCTTCTTTATTTTGTCCATTCTCGTAACACTTAAGGTGGGAGTCTCAATTAAGAGACCAAAAGTCGTTGTTTCGGTAATTTTTTTAAAATGGAAGGAAATGTAACTAATAAACAAGTTTCTTTTCTATATAAACTCAGAAAATTCGGAAAAATTGCAAAACTTATAATTTTTCATGTTTCAAAACAAATTTAATTTTAAATGGCAAAAAAATTGTTTAACAATGCGTTTGCAAAATGTTCTTAGTTAATATAGAAAACAATGAATTATAATAGACGTATTGAATCTTCTTTGCTCTTAGATAATCTTATTCTTAAATTATCTTTGATCGGATGCATAGTATTTTGCATACCTATCATATCACCTATGCTGGTCATTAAAATTGCTATAACTTAAAAAATATTTAGAATTTGTCTCTAAAAATTTTACCATATATTTTAAAATAATTTTAGGACAGATCAATTAAAAAATCAATTTTTTGAAGCCTCTAAATGAGACTTACCCCTTAATTAATATAAATAATTTATTTGTCCATCACCTTTTGTTCTCTTCACGTATGTATTACAATTTCCGTCTCTTTTTCTTTTTTGCGGCTTTCTTTTTTATTGTATTTTTTAAATCATCTTCTACACGTGCTCGTGATAAATGTTCTACAGCTTCAAAGGACTACAACCGAAGCCCTACGCAACATTAGCATGAGACAACGCCAATACTATCAATGTATGACTTCTACGATGTTCTTTTCTATTATCAACTCATCCTCAAGATTTGCCGCAGGCGCACGACATCCTATAGGTAAATTCATGTACATTCGTCCTGATTTCTAAATTGCCTTTTGAAGTTACTTATGTCTAAGAAGCAAGTCAAAGTTAATTAAGATTACGCGATACCTTACATTTATATTAATAATGATAAAAGGAATTTAAAGGTAAGGAAAGAACTGTTTACAATTTGTCATTTTTATGACAAAAAAATTAAAATATAAACTGAATTTACTTAAACCTTTTAATTATATTTCGAACTAAGCTACTGAATAACTTAATTGATCTTACGTATTAAACCAATTTGAAAACTTCCTTGAGCAACATTGTTTGTGGATTTATTGATATCTGATTGATTTATGATTTTTAGGATCTACCTTCTAAATCCATTTTTTGATTTTGCACATATGAATAAAAGATAAGTGTGATGATTTGTTGAAACTAGGAAAAAAATTTCATCCAATTAGAAATTTTCTTTTTTTATGAAAAATTTTAGAAGTACAAACTTACACTACATAGTACCAATACTCTTTACTACAGTGATTATCATAAGCGACTGTTTTTTTAATGCAAAGATCGTAGCACTTATGAGTTAAGTTCATTTTTACTTAAGACAGCAATGGAAGACGTGCAATCTAGTCAGTTCCCTAACAACGTTTTACTTTGTATCAATTTACGACCGTATGCAACGAGACATATTTCCTTTCTGAATCAGCACTGATATTCGTTTATGTTTTTGTTTAATTTTTAATGAGCAATAATATTGGTGCGGTGCTTCCCAATCATATGACTCATCTTATTACGAAAAATAATTAAAAAAAATTATATGGGTTCTTGGCAAGGACGTGACATTTTTAATACTATAATATAATTGTTTTCATATAAAAAAGGAAGAGTTGTTACAGACTAAATAATCTCATATAATTCGATTTTATTGTAAAAAAACTTTTAATCTTTTGTTTAATTAAATTTGTTAAATTAAATCTTTTGTTAAATTTAAAAAGATTAAATTAAATCTTTTGTTTTTTATAATATATCGATTATTACACAAATGATTAACTATATTCATATAAAATAAAAAAGGTATTAATAGTTTTCTATATTTACAATATTTATTGTGTAAAATTATAAAAATAATTGTATAAGACTAACGACATTAAAGAAGGAAAAAATGTATAAAGGCTATATAAAAATGTATAAAAATATAATCTACAGTAATGAGCTACGCAACAGTGGATTAATTTGAAAAATATTTAATATAAAAATATTAAATACAAAAACTTACAGGATTAATAAATTATTGGTTGGATGTCATACATTTCACGTTGAAACGTAATTCAATGTTTTTTTTAGCATCCATCCTACATTGCTTATGATAATTTCATGAGAAAAGAAAAGTTTGTTACTGATTGTAGATGAGACTGGAAAAAAACGAAGAATTCTTACTAACTAATTTCTAATCTGTTATTAAAATGCGTTTTATAACAATTCATGTTATGATTATGCAATCTCACAGATTCTGTTGCCTTCGCAGAAAAATTATCTGCTTTATTAAACTATAGAAATTATTACTATGTATCACAAGCATTAATTTACAATAGAAAATTTTACCCATACCGACAGTGCCTTGTTTCTATGAAACTTTAACATTTGATGTCTAAATTAATTTTATCATTAATAATACATACATTAATGTACTATACAATTAATTAATTTTTTAAAAATTTTAAGATAAAATTGACACCTAACAAGTCGAATATTTTGTGCGCTTATATTGAACGGCTAGCCTTAATTCTTTAATACATATTAATAACCATATTTTGTATTAGTTCAGATTTTTCCACCATAAAATAAAAAATTATATAACTACGATAGGAGAATACACAGGACGTATGAAGTTTGAGTTTTGTTTAAATCGGCGATTTGACTATGCGTTCTGTTTTATACTTTCTATTAGTCCAAGTTTCGTAATAACTATGTAATAATCCAAAGAAATAAAATACAAATATGCAGAAACAATACTTTATTTATTTCTACTTAATTACTGTAAACGTGAGTGTACATTCTCTATTTTTTTATAAAATTTGATACAGATTAACTGTTCTATTTATAATTACTTTGCACTGATTTTTTGTTGCTATTTCACTAATTTACATAATGCTTGTAGTTCCATTTTCATAATATTTTAAGATTTATATTATTTACATATTCATATATTACAATAATTTCATACATCTATGTATGACGATTGATAATATTTACAGTACGGTACTTTATTTACGAAATTTTTGAATTATTATTTGCAAAATACAATTAAAAACTTATTTTTTTTAAAAAAACTCTTATATGCTTGTTTCTTTACGCCAAACAATCAAAATATTTTTATTATATAAATCCATTTTTGATGACGGATGTATAACATACTATAATTATTAATCTCATATATTTAAATAAATCATCTATTATTTTCTGATTTTATGAAATATTAATGTAATAAATTTTCTAATATTTAAAATATTTTAAAGATGTTTTTATTAAACGTTAATCTTTAATTTTATAATTATGTAAAAAGTAAATTAATCAATTAAAAATTAAGCTCAGCTAGTCTATATTGGCTAGATTTATACCTTATTGTAGTTAATTGATTAACATTTTCTTCATAAATTTTTTGTTTGATTTTTATAAAGATAAAACAATAGAATTAGTATTTGTGCCATATAATTTTGAAATTAATTGTTTAATATTATTTATATCTTTATTTTCATAATATTTAAAACTGTTATAGATATCACATTTTAAACGCATTTATAGATATTTTTTTGTATCACAACAATATATGAATAGACCACGCAATTGATGTTTCTAGTGATGCTTTTCTATGATGATTTTCTACTGTACCTAATTATGTCATTCCATTTATAACTAGTAGTTTAGAACCTTGAATTCCAACTTTGGATAGTTTAATTAATTATTTGATTGAATATGTAGCTATAATAAAAGTTGCTTAAAGAAATATCAGTAAAAATTGCTTTTACTGAAATGATGCTCATTAGAAGAATAGTGAATAGCACATTGAGATAAATTATAATATTCATGGTTGTATATTAATTACTATTCTTCTACTACTTCTGGTCGGTTTTCGATACCAATAATTAACTGTGTCGATATTCACTTAAGTAAGCGGTTATTGAGCCATTAAAACCATGCTAGCGGTACAAGTTAATGAGGTTAAAAATATAATTTCTATGCCTCGCACTTGTGACGCGAAGCTGTTGAATTTTTAAAGCATTTTACATTCCTATCTATGTGATACTTCTCTCTCTAAAGAGGAACTGCATTATGTTTTAATGTCGAACTGTACTTTTTTCTTAATCCGCAATATGAAATGTTGTTGTCTACTGTAGAGTTGATTTCTAACTTGAATTTTATAGGTATTATTCACCTCGTATGCATATTTATGTGTTCACAAGTAGCCACTGATAATAAATTTTCAAAGTCTTAATGAACACATTTTTATTTACTGCTATATTACTACTGTATAAGTTGTTGTCACATACTTAACAAAACATTCTTTTTAAGTTTTGAGATGAACATTCAAAAATTTTTAAATTGTATAATATTAACGAGTTTATGTAAGCCTGGTATAATTTTTTTTTTTTGTCAAACACAAGAATCGGTAAAATGCGGAATTTTTCATGGCTGTTCGCGCAATTTCAGGCCTCATCATGCCGCGAGTTCGCGAGTAGGTGAAGGAGCGGAAGATCGGGTGCGAAATAATTTAAGACACAATTTGGCCTCATTAACAATTATTTATTAGCCCACGTGATTTACAAATGACATAAAAAAAAACCCTTTGTGTAGGAAGAAAAGGCCTCGCTAATGTATATACGACGCCGCCACCTTCCAATATCATACATACTTACACACACGCACATACCATATCTCGCTGCCCCATATACCCTTCATACCTAAACTACCTTTCTCGGTTGGCCAACCACCGCTTCTATTAGCTTGCCCTCGTCGTAGCTCGACCGCTCATGGGATCGCCACGCGCCGAGACCGTTGCCCAGAACTTGCGGTACCACAAGCCTCCCTGGGTTTTGGATGGATCGTACAAGTCCAATGCCTTTTTCTTCTCTGCTCCCCTCCGGCCTTACGCCCACACACCATCACACACAATCTGCTGTCCGCCGCAGCGCTGGATTTGACTCGTCGTCACTCCTTCGGGCCCGGTCGCGCGGAATTCTCCCTGCTGAACTGTCTCTCACGCCCTCTGGGCCCTTCCGACATCCCCATTTTCCCCCTTTCCTCCCACTACTTACCCTTCGCCGCGACGCTTTCCTTCGCGCCACCGCCACCCGCTGTTCATGCGTCTATCAAGTCTTTTTTGCCCGAACATATAATAATTTTACAAAAAGAGTGCAAGAAGTACCATATTAGAAATTCAAAAATTTTCCAGGCTAAAATGTAGCTGATATGTCAAGAACATAATAAATTTAAATTAAATAGTGAGAAAATTTATAACTGATATCATATCAGAGCACTACACTCATGCAGAAATATGGAAAAATTTTTCAAACTAGTATTCAGTCGATAGCGTTTAGGTATGCGTCTTCTTTGCTTTCTTAATAAATATAATAAATATTAGGGAAGCTTTTCCGATTATTATAGGTACAGTAAAATAACGATTATGTATAAATGAAATAATATTTTAACATATTATTAGAGGGATTTGAATAGATATATGAGAGGCTGGAGAGAATTATTAAGTATTCATACCTTTCGTATTGGTAGTACATAATATTTGTACTCAATGATTTCATTTTTATATTAAAACCGGATTCTATGATATTTAATTATATTATTTTATAAAATAAACAAATTGGAAGTTCTTCTATTTTCAATTAAAAAAAACATGAATTTTGCAAAAAAATATTGTTCGAATGAAAAAATTAAACAAAAAACACCAACAATTCTAACATGATATTAAAATGACAACGATATCATAGTAATACATTATTGATTTTAGAATAATTTCAGAATAATTTTACGTTGTTTCAACTTCTAATTGAATATTATAATTTTTGTGTAGTCTGTAAAGAGCTCTTATATTTATTTATAATAACACAAAACAAATCATTTATTTCATATATACGTGCAAAAATTAATATTTTCATTCATATTTTTGTGTAACAATATACTGTCTACGATTGAATTTTTATCAAAATAAATTTAACATTTTATAATAAACACGTTAATATGATAATTAAAACTTTAGTTTTGAAACTTGCAATTGCTACTAAAGGTATTTACTTGTGTTTAATTTGCATAATACGAGATATATAATCATTTCCATTAAATTTTGTATTAAAAAAGACAATTATATAAAAAATTTTATATTTATATAATAAAATCATTCTTTAAACGGAATATTATATGTTTCATAAATTTAAACAAAATTAAATGTCGAAATTTTGTTTATCATTTTTATAAATCATGTAAAAAAATGAATAATACGTATTTTTATAACTCAAATTTTGTTCTAAAATATGTGGGAATTAATGTATATGAGGCAGTGTGTAGAGCGGAGGGGAAAGAATAGCATGACCAGTGCACCAGAATGAATAAGGCTACGATGGTAGAGAGATTATTGAGTAAAACAATTTCGAAGGTGAGAGGGAACAGAGTCAGATATATACCGTTTATCCGAGAGTGCCATCATAGTTATACCATTGTAAAAAAATATTTAATAAATTATGTTTTCGAAAAAATGATAATATCAAAGATTATAATCTGAATTTAATCTTATTTATTTCGTTAATATTACATCATTGCCAATTTAAAAACTAATGCTTTATAAATAATTTCTTTAATAGTCATAATTTATTTATTACAAACAAATTTTTTAAAAATACTGTTTGCTTGGGCAACTGTAAACATTTTCATTTCTTGAGTCTTAAGTCATATATTACAGTAAAAATTCAAATGTAGATTTTAATGTGTTGAAATTTTATAAAAAATGAGAAGATGTAAACTTCATATTGCACAAAAATAGGGGTAAAACAATGCACGGTTCTCCATTTATTGAATTTATTTATATTTATTTATATGGAATTATCGATTACACATAAGTATACATCACATCTTAATTAAAAATGTGCTCTTCAATTAGCTTCTTAAATATCAAATTATCTGTAATTATGATAATTTAATTCTATAGCTTTCCATTTGAAATTAAAAACGAACTGTCAATAATTTTCTCTTTTTTATGTAATCAATATCAATTTTTTAAAGATTCAAATAGAAAACTGTAAATGGCATTTTACCACATATATAAAAAAAATTTATTCTTGCCCTATATAAAGAGAATGATAAAATAACTATGCGCAAGTAACTAAATTTTAAATTATTGCTACGAAGAAGAAATTTTTTCTTTTTAATGTTTTTAATTAGTAATACTTGATATTTTTCTATGATTGTAGCTTTAATAAGTTAAAAACACGTAAATATATATATTCTAAAAAGTTATATACAGACATAAACATTTTTTCCATTTATTAAATAGATTATTCTTTGTTGATATGGTTATCGTATTGAACATTACATAGGAATCCTAATTGATTTTATTAAATTATTAATAATTTGTAGTAAGTCTAACAATCCTATATATAGCTTATAGTATTGCTGAATTAGGGATTGAAGTCAAGCACGCGCAATTGGCCCAATTTCAGTTTTCGATTTTTTTAATTTAAATTCCTTAAATCCGCATTATTATTCTTGTTTTCGATTAAATATCATTTTTTACATCAAGACATCGAAAAAATATGCTTGCTGTATATGCCTTACAAGTGTGAATTAATTTGAGCTTCCACAATTGGTTATTATCTTTTAATTATTGTTCGTATTGTTGCATGATTCATTATATATTTACTAAAACAGTATTTATTTATTTATCTTGATTGGATGGATTTTTAAAATTATTACGTGAAAAAGTAAAAAAAATATTTAAAATATTTATAATAATTTTTCTTTACTCCAAAAATATTATTTGTATAAATAATTTCTTTTATTATTCTCAAAAAACTTACAAAATTGAACTTCAATATTTTCAATTATAATAGTATATAAAATTTAACTTTACAATAGATAGTGAAGTAAAATTAAAAAATTAATATCATTAATAAACTTTACTAATATCGTGTAAGCAAGTTTTTAGCACCATTTATAATAATATATAACAACTCTAAATAATATTTATAAAACAGAGTACATAATAAAAATGGAGAACATTCTTTATTGTTAACAAGATCATTATTTCCTTACTTCTTAATTAAAACTACTTGCGTTTCATTTCAGATTATTTCTAATAATTATTGATAAATATTTTTTTAAGTAATATCTACTTACTATTTTTTATTTTTTTAAGAAAAAAGTAATTTTTATTTTATTGAAAAAAAATTTATCCCTAAATTTATTATACATAAACTTTTTACGAAAAGGAATTAATTTTATTGAATTTTAATTTAAGGTGTGTATCGTGAATTTGATATTAATTAATTGACAAATACAATTGGTTTTTTCGCTATAATTTGTAGTTGTAATAAAAGTGTAGCCATGGTTTAAGTACATATATATATTACTCTTATGTTTCGCAGATCCATTTCTGTTTACGTGCATATGGGAAAACATAAAAAATCGAGGTCACTTTCGTCGTTTATATTGTATACATTATACAAGCCATTAATTATAGTAATAGTATTAGTTGAGTAACGACTTAAAAATATCCTGATTTACTTTTTCAAAAATGTCTTGTCCTTATTGTTGAATTACTGTATTCGTAAAATAATGAATAGAAAATTAAATAAAAAAAAAATTTTGATTTATTTCTAAAATACAAATTATCATTTGTAATTTTTCAGTGCCATTTAATTTGTGTGATTTAAAGTTTTTTTTGTAAATTACTAAAAATTTAAAGCATTGATAAAATAAAACTAACATATTATGTTGCCATACATACAGAAATACTTAAAAAAAGAATGACAATGTGATAATTATAAGGATGAAATGTCATGTGAAATATAAAATGAAAATTATTTTTTTTCCAAAAGTGTGTGAAATAAATAGAAGAAATTAAGTTTTTATTTTTTTCGAATGTATAAACAATGTTAAATACTATCGTATTAATAATAATCGTATTAATAATTTATAATTATCAAACTTATAAATCGAATGATCATATGGTTTTTATTTTATTTTTAATTTATACTGGGAATCATTATTAAGGTAAATTGCATAAAAATTAAAGTTTTTTAAAATTTATCAATTATACAAATTACAAAAATTAGTAGATAGAATAATTGAAAATTGATAGATTTTTTAAAGATAAGACTTCCATAAGTATATGATTAATTATTTTCAATTGAAAGTAATTCGTCATTTAATTCAAATTGTAATTCATTGCCTTTTTTTAGAATTGTGTTGAATTAACTTGTGTATAATTAAGCAAATTTATTTTTACTAGATATTTATTTTTGTTTTTTATTATGAGTTTTGTTCTTGATGCATTTAATAATTGTAAATCTCATAAAAATAAATATAGAAATTTGAAGATTATCGATACAAAGGCACTAAAATGTAAGCAATATTACCTCATTTGTAGTCATTAACGTGTTTACTACAGAATTTTAATGGATTTCCTAAATAACTCATTCGATTTTCTGTTAAAATATTTTTTTAATCCATTTAGTGGTATTAAGTATAGAATATCGATAATATTTATTTATAATTTTTCTTTAAACAGAATTTTACTAAATTATGAAATTCGATTAATTAAATTGATTCATTTTTACTTTTTTGTATTGGAAGATTGAACTGAAATACAATTATTGGATCTATGAGCATTGAACTGTTAAAACATACTTTGGAGATAAAAAATTGATAAGTACTACGTTATTATTCCTTTTCCAGCACGATTTATATAAATATCTTGAAAAAATTGTATGTAATTTTTCGCATTGAAAAAATTAATACATTTTTTTTTAATGAAATATTAAATAATATGTATTGTACTAATATTAGATACTATGTATTATCCAATGTACTAATATATAAATATTTATATAATTAAAAAATATTGCTGTTTAATTAGCATTTACATTTAATCTAAAAATAAAATTTAAAAATATTATTTTTTTGTAAATAATAACCATTTTCTATATTTTATACTAAAGTTATGTCTGAGTACTATATTTATTGTAAACAAAAATAATTTCTTCTGGTATAGTTTATTAACAGAATTATGAAAAGCAGCAATCACGTCGATTGATTTCATAACTTACTAAAAATTGTATAATACTTGAAAATAGTATTTCGTTATATAGTATTTAAATTATGTGTCAGATAATTTAAAAAAAAAAATGTTAATTGTCGTATAAAAAATCTTGATTATATGTCACTTCAATTTTTGGAATAAACTGAAAGAAAAATATCCTATAAGTAAAATTACGATCTTTCGCATATGCAATTGATGAGGGTGGTAACCATACATTCACATTCAATAATAAATAATCAATATTTCTAAATGTTTAACACTATTAATTTGCTCATTTCTTTTTTTCTTTAGGCGTAAATTTATTGACTATTCGATAACAGTAAAACTTGGAAAAAATCGAGTGTGATAGTAATTATGCATTGTTTGGATCTCGGAGTTTTCCAATACGTGGACAGAGCATAAATAGAAAAAAGAGAGATAAAGAGGAGAGAGAGATGATAAAAAAATGATGGAATCACGTGGCTGAAACATTTTGCTCAGAGAGAGAGAGAGAGAGAGAGAGAGAGAGAGAGAGAGAGAGAGAGAGAGAGTTGGATGGGTAGAGATGGTGGGATCTTACGAATGGAGGAGCGTGGTTAGAGTCCGTGAAGGAAGAACTGTCGGTCAGTCAGAGTTTTCCAACCGAACAACCGAGCAAAACTTAACGGACGCGAGTTTAGTCTTCAATACGTGATTTTATCCAAAGTGCGACGCTGTTCCGTTCATTCCCTGTGAAGGACTTAATGTGTATCGGGAAATGCTATAGCGTTTTGTTAGATGATAAGTGCTGCGTGCCAAATCCTTATGAATGTCGTGTGATAATTAAAAAAACGTGTATTGAAATAATAACTCTTATACATGTGTAACATTTTATTATTTTATTATTATTGATAAGAAGTATTCCTCGATTGAAAGCAAGAGTGAAAGTGAGTCTTAGAATCAGTTGAGACTACGATTCCTCGCCGAAATTAGATCTCTATCTATTTTACTTATTCCGTCTCGATGCCCCTTTCATTTCTGCAGTTTTTTATTTTTTATTATTAGCAGTAGCTATTATTGCTCAACTGGTGACTTATTTTCAGTAATAGCCAAGCTGATTGCACGTGTTAATTACGTTCGTTCAACAGTTACTCGCACTGACAAAACCCTCGATGTACCGTAATTCATAGACACATGCTTTTCTATTATTTTTTTTTAAATAATCCGGCAACAAATATGGTCGACTGATTCTAATTTGAATGTTAATTATCAAGTGATACATTGCTTCTACTGTGAAGCAGACTTTGTAATCATACCGAAAATATTACATAATATATGTATTATTAATATCATTACTCTGAAAAGTTTTCTATTTTAGATTTCGTAAATTCGTTTTTAAATATGTTTGAACAATTTGTTTCATTAAATCTTAATAAAAAAATTTATTCTCTCTATCTGTTCCTCTACATTTGTCTGTCTGATGCTTTTCTATTTTTCCTCTTACTTTTTTTAACTTAAAAAAATTGATATTTAATCTTACGAATTACTCGAAAAAAAATTAATTTTAATAAATAAAAAAAGAACTCTTGACATTGAAGTTTAAATAAATAGTAAAATATTAGTTAGAAAAGAATAAAAAAAAATTTCGATACACTTTGTTCCTTTAGCTTTTTAAATAATTACGTCGCGTTTTTTTAATGATAGCAATTCATAAGTAATTTATGCTTTTCAATCATGAACAACTGACCCAGAAAATATATTCTCAGATGAAATAAAAAATATTGTTAATTTTGAGGCAATTAAACTTACGATATGAAAGTATTTGTGCAACATAATAAATCCAATAAACATTCGAACTAAACATTCTTCTATTCTATTGTAAACACAAAAATAGAGTATGTAAAATACAGAGTTACAGAAAAATACTGTTACAGAGTATGTAAAATTAAACGTGAACAATTTATATGAACTTTAGTTCCTCTTACTATTCAATTTTATCCTGAACAAATATTTGTTCGAATTTACAAAGTAAATTGTAGATGAATTTTTAAAATCCTAAAGTTTCATTTAGCACAAATAGCTTTGACCGATCGGAGTCAATTATATACGGACTGTCAACTCGCAGGAATGTCCTAAAAAAATTTTCTTAACAAATGGTTCACATTTCAATCTATGTGTTTTGAATTTGCTAAGAGGTAAACACGGCTGCCTTCTAGACGTCGTAGTTATAAAATCCGCTTGAGCCACTTAAGATTTTGATCAACGTACTACTACCTCTTTGTTGTTTAAAAAAATCTCAATAAAGAAATAGGGAACCCATCAAATTCTGCATGGCTTCTTTCTCTTGAGAAAACTTTTTTTACATACTTTTTACATTAATGATAATGTATAATGGAACGTATTGAGGTTTTTTCGCCGTTTAAGATTGTTCTTAAAACTTTTTTTATGTCTTCGATAAACAACATCAAATTTAATAAAAAATGCTTTAAAAATTTAATAAAAAAACGTTTCAAGTACGATTTTATAGTAAATGTTACATTATTAAAATGATTAACGGTATTACGTCGCATTTATATTTAAGCCCACGCTTAGTAAAGAAAATTGTATTATTAACATATTAATATCCTGAAGTATGAGTATTAATGCTGATTGTCGTTAAAATACATTTGTGCAATAGTGAAATGCACCACGTCGGGATATATGAAAGTAGCTTTCACATATTAGATTGAAAAAATGTAGAAATAATGCTTTTTATTATGCAGAGTGTATTTAATGAAACTTAGTATTTTGAAAAATTAATCTTGTTACAAGCGTGCTTTATTTATTATTTTATTTTTATTTCATTATGAAATTAATCCCCTAAAATAAAAATTACCATTAATGAGAGACTTTCATGTGCTTACGTGTAAGGGGAAAGAGAAAGAGCACACGAAAGAAAGAACGAAAGAAAAAAGGTAAACCTAATTTCACCGGCGCGCGAACTTTCACAACGCCACGAGATGACGCGTTCTCTACAATCGTGGGCATAAACAATTAGAACGACTCCGTCATTATCGTTGTAGATTGGAAGACAAGACTGATATAGAAGAAAGCGCAGACACCAATCCGACCGAATGAATGTGTACCGATAATGTTGCGCAATGTCAAAGATTCTAGAATGGTGCCGGATTGTACATGATGATAGCTTTAACTCTAGAAATTCTTCTTATAAGAATTGAATTAATTTTTTTATCGCTTCAATAATGTATAGAGTGTTTAACAAATTATAGAACGAGATGAATTATTGAACTAAGTAGAGTTTTACATTACAATAATAAAATTCCATACAGAGAATTTATTGGTGTATCCTTTTAATTTTTCTACGAATATTAATGAGTAAAATTTAATCATTTTTACATATGAAGGAGAAACCATTTGATGTGATTGCTTTATAAGACAAAAGATAGAAAAAAATAACTTGCAAAATCTTCTGTAATAAATATTATTCGCTTATTTTTTTTAAACTACTTCTATAAAATTCCAGCAATCTTTTATATGCATACACGTTCGGCAAGCGTGTAGTTAGAAATCATTTGTAGTATTATGTAACAGTTATCATGGCTGATTCGTTGCATACATTACTAATCTTTCATTTTCAATTATTAAAAAGCATTTTTAATATAATATAATGCATAAAATTTCATTTTTTAAATATTTTTCATATTATTTTTCATAATTGTACTTAAAATAGCGATTCTTATAAATTTTTAAAACGTTTCCTGTAGTTTGTTGTCAGAGCATTGGAAAACTTACTGGTTTAACAAAAATCAATATTACAGACATTCCACCCCTTGCCGAACAGCAGGAAAAATTGTGTGCAGTTTTTAGAAATCGTATGTCCACAACACATTAATATATTCAGTCATTTTCAGCAGTTTTTGATGCATTTTAAGTCTTATCAAACTATGACTTCTTCAGCAGTCGTTCGAAAGACTAAGTAGAAACTTCTTTTTAATGATTAGTCAAAAATAGTTTTTTATCAACTCTTATTACTATTATTATAAAACAAAAAGAAAAGTTTAAAGTTTTTAGCAAGGATAATTTTTTCAGTTTTAAAAGGTTTTTTTATGGGATCTTTCACGATCAAATTCTTTAGTATTTTACAACGAGACTCTGGACTTAATTTAAAATTGAGTAAATATTTATTTAACGTATTTAGTGCACCTTTTAATTTTCAAATAAAATTACAGTTTTAACATTCTCTTCACTTCACAAAAATAATAAGATTTTGGATATTTTTTAAAATTCATTATAATGCTTCATTAATGTGGACCATTCAATGTACATATGTTTTGTTAAATATACGACGCTTATAAACTACACTTTATGGTTTCTGTACATTATAGGTTTAAAAAATTTAGAAGTTTTTAGAAAAATTCGTCGTCATTTTGCGATTGAAAAAACTAATATTAGTGAAAATAATGAAATATTAAAATTTAATTAAAAACTCATGTAGAAAAATAAAGAAAATACCATTTTTAGTATTATTGTTTAATGTTTATTTTTTGATCAATTTATTAAAATTTACTTATGTTCTGTATTTACCAAATTTATAACGCCATTTACTACTTTTTTTATATATAACAATACTGTAAACTATTCTAGATTAGGTGGCACTGTGTACTAAAAAGCCGTAATTTTTATGTGAATAAGCACATCTATATCAATTAAAAAAAAAACTATTAAAAAATGTAGGTAATATGAAATCTGTCAATATTATACGAACTTTTATATGTCTTATTATTATAGTATAACTTTAATATAAATTTAATAGTTTTTGTTGAAAATGTATTTTGTTATATTTATTAAAAAATCACAATACAGAAAAGCATAAATTGACCTAAAAAAAATTTTAATTTGTATTTTAATAATTGAATTTTGTAATGTATATGTAAAAATGTAATAATTTTTCATGTACTTTTTTTAATTCAACTTGATAAAAATAAATTATTTTTACATCTATTTATCTTTATTTTAATTTAAAAATGTTGAGAAATTATTTTAAATTATAATTTATAATTTCTATTCTTTCTTTTTTAAATTTTAATATACGTATTAAGAAAAAGAAATTTTTCTATTTTATAACGTAGTCTTTCATGAGAAAATTGAAAGTAGATAAACATAAAAATTAAAATTCTTTATCGACTAAGTATATAAGTTTATTCGTTCAACTTATTAAAAAGCTTGCTCGTGCTGATTGTGAATAAAATTGCATGAAAAACTTGAATTTCATATTTCAAGTGACGTTTTTTTAATCTAGATTAAAGATTCATATGTATCTCAGAAAATATTTATATTTTGATATAAATTTTCACATCTTCATTTTTCATTCAAATCAGGTTATTTAATTTTAAATATTATCGGCATTTTGTAAACTAATAATAAAATTTTTGCGTTCCTCTAATAAAAAGAGATATTTCATTACCAGTTTATTACGTATTTCAATAAATCAATTTAAATATCGTTTAAAAACTAAATAATACCAAGCAGTTAGTAGAAGTACGATCAAATAATTTAATACCCTTTTTTTAGCCCTTAACAGAAGACGAAAGAATAAACGACAAATTTGATTAATAGATGCATACATGTTTCAATATTTTAATTTCTTTCCTAAATTCTAATTTAATAATGCAATACGAATTTGAAAAATTACGGAAACAAATTTCAAATAGTGAATTAGTTTAATTTCGTTTGACTACGAAAGTGAATTTTCTGATAATAATTATCAATATGCTGATTTGTAATTAATAATACGGTTTCTGATTTTTTTATATTCAATCTCATATAATGGGCTATTAAGTTAAAGTTCTGATAAGACTTTTAATAACTATTAAGTTACATTTCTGACGTTCTAATATTTTTTGCGACTGCAAATTAATTATTCTATTATTTACTTTTTTATGGAAAAAATATTTTCAAACGATATTGTTAAAATGTATAAGCCTTCGCGATAATAACAGTAGGTAGTATTTTTCATTTATTTCAATCCTTAAAATTAAGATAAAAAAATATAATTTATCATTTTATGACTATATAATTTTACGTTATGTCGACTTTATTGTGTGAACATCTTATAGTTAAAAATTTTTATATTTACAAAGGTTGTAAAATTAAATCACCAAGCGTTCAGCGTAACTTACGACTAGTTAAATAATCTTGCATGTATTTTCACTGAAGCTAATTATGTAAAACGAAAGATAGTGTAAATTTTTATAAAATAAAAAATATTCAATAATTTTAACTTTCAACTCTCAATAATTCAACTTTCAATAATTTCGTACATAATTATTACTGATTCTAAAACGTTAAATTTGTACTTTTCTACTTAATTTTTGATGTGAGAGGTATCGTCCATCTCGAAATTAAGTCGTACCTTTGTACATAGCAGTTCTACATTGCTATTAGCAAAGCCTTTTAATTTAAAAAAAAAAAAAAAAAAAATTTTAAGAAATAAACGGAAATATATATATTAACTGAATATCTGCAGATTGGTTTCTATGGCCACGAAGATAGGAAAACCTTGCAAACGTTTTTCTGTTAACTGAAGTTTCCTATACATCAATTATCTGTACAAACTAGTAGAAAGTTCGTTGTGCCATTAGTCGTTAAATGCACAACCACATAATCATTTAGATTAAGCAGAAATGATCTAATTTAAGTGGTTGGATTAGCAAACGCCTATTTATGCAGAACATCCAATTATTTTTTAAGAGCAATAACGGTGAGGAAAAATGATGGCTTTCTTTTTTTAAAGAGTACACGCGACGGGACTCGATACTTCTTGTATTCTAGAAATAATTATTATTTTAATTTAAGAAGTAATTTAAGAGTCTTGTCGAATTTCCTTGAAAAAAATTGTTTTAAAAGCCATTATTTAATGTGTGATGCTATTATGGGTTCATATAGTTATTTTATATAATATGATTGACATACTAAGGAAATTTTTATAAGCTTATAATAAAAATAAGAATATACTTTATATTTATAAGTATGTTGACTAACACAATAAAAATAAATCTTAAGATGTGGATAGTGTAATGTAATTGAATAAATAAATAGGATTAATAAAAAATTGTGCTGAAAATTCATTATAATGCGCAATAAATATTGTTTCATTAAAATTGTTGTGCTGCTGTGCTTAAAATTCAAAGAAAATTTATTTTACAAAGTAAATAGAATATTTGAGTAGTGTTTGGTATAATTATTTTAATTATGATATTATAGAAACTCAGTGATTATTAATATCGCAATTTTCAATTAAATTCCTATTTTTTATTTTTACAATTAAAATAAATATGAAGAAAATGTTCTTATTTGTTTAAAAATCTTATCCTATTAATGTATACAAATGTTCAATTAGCATTTTAATACAAGTTATTGGAATGATACTTGCGATTTTAAAAGCACGAAGAAACAATTTAAAATATCTAATAAATTATAAATAAATATTTTTATTAATTAAAAAAAGTAAGCATGTATATAGCACTAACGCATTGTAAATTATTTATACCTTGACGTAATATATATTATACAACTTTTTTTAAACATATTAATCGTATACGAAACAAATGCATTCTTTATAATTCACGGCCCTCAAATAAATATAAATAAATATGAATACCAAAGCATAAAAAATATATTATAGAGGTTCAACTACTATAGAATTTTCATATTTTATAGTATTTATCCTTATAAATAAACGGCATTGATATGTTTAATTTTTATACGGGTAAACTTTGAAACTAAAATAGTTTATTAAGGTAGATTAATTTTTTATTTATATTTATCTGTTACTATTAATGTGTAAATATGTATAGTAAGGACGTATTTAACAACGGTATTTTATTTCACTTCGAAAAGCATTAACTACGACAATTGTATGTGGCTTTTAGGTATTAGCCAGACAGCACCAATATTCATCGATTGCCAATAATTAACGTCTGGTATCACGTCATAGATAGGTCTTTTTTACAAATGGAAGGAAATAAATAAATTTTTATAATTTTTAGATGATAATTATCCGAAACTTAAAAGAACAAATCTTTTCGAAAACGAAATCAAAATATATCGCCTCTACTTGATTAATATCAACTACGGTATTCAATGATTGATAATCTTTGTATTTTTTTTTATGATGATCAAGATAAATATAATGATCAAGATAAATCTTCTAGAAAAAAATCTGATTTTTCTAATTCATAATATTGAACTTATATTTAATATAAAAAAACAGTTCAATGTTTTGTGCAATTCGTATACTAAATAACTTGGAGAGCTATTAAACTAAACTTTTTACTTTTCTGTAAGTACATTATTTCATAATCACAAAAAAATTCGACTTTTTAATTATAATTTCATTATAAAAAGCGTTCATATGTGTTTTATTTTTATTAAATGTAATATTTTCAATCAAATATATTCATTTTAAAATTACTTATTTTTCTAGCTTACTTTTATTTATTCATAATTCTCTAAATTTTTTAAAATTTAACTCAAAGATTTAAATTTTAAAATAACACAGTTTCAAAATTGTTTTACATTTAATAAAAATTAAAAATCGTCTTTTTTTATATCGTTTTCATTTTTATAGATCTAAATAATTTAATTTCACGAAGTAAATTATTAATAATTGAATATATTAATTACTTATACTTTAGTTCAATAATCATCCTTTTATACAATCATCTTATATATCTTATAATCTTATTATAATATTTAAACAACCTACTACCTTAAGTGTAATTTTTATCCTATTTGATCTTTGATTTATTTCATATTATTAATTTTTATGAAAACTATTACAATTTTATAATTAAATCCTTTTTATTCATTATATTGCTTATATTGAGTAATTTTTTCTACAAGTGTTGTATTTACTATTCTATTGCTTTAATATACGTATGCATACATATTAATTTTTTGCATAGTTGAACCTCTTTCCTTCCAGATTTCCATATTTAATTAAATAAGTTACCTTATTATTCGACTTTAATCTTAGGATAAGTCTCAATTATACTTGCCACATATTTACATAAATGTGATTAACGCCATAATGTGATATCACGTTATTGCACCTACAAAGAATCACATAAATATTTTCTATTTTTATTCAATATTATGTTTATTGACTTCTATGTTTGTGTTATACTTATTGGATAGAAACAAGAAAAAATTTATTACGAATATTTCTATTTGGCAATCCTATATTTGCATAGAATTTATGCGTTTGAATCTATTTGATCTACTTATGATTCGTTCTTTTTTCTTTTAAAATTCTATTATCATAAGATCAGAAGATAAGTTTATCATAAGATAGTTTTTAAATTAAAAAAAAAATATGTTATAGAACATGTGAGAAAAAAATTACAGATACAAAATGTAGTATAGTAATCTAATATCTTTGACTATAAACATTGAAACTATCCTCTTTTACACCCGTGAAATTTAAATAATCATGTTACACTATTTAGGGTTTCAAAAAATCGATCAAATAAATATTTGAATATTTGATTTGGTTAGGTGCAAGAATATTTAATAATTTTCAATAAAATTTAAATTAGAATCATTCATAAAGGTTTGCAATTTTTAAGAATTAATATTTCATATTATGTGATAAATTATAATCAATTAAACTATTTTTATATACAGTTAACTTTTTTATAATGATAACATAAAAGCTTTACAGTTTGTTGTAATTATTCTTAAAACCCTAATTGATCAATATTTTTTAAACTTTCAAGGTAAAGTAAGTGAATAGATTATGCTTAGTCGATGATGGTATTTAACATAAACAAATCTTATAATTTATAAATTGGTATATCAATAATTTTTCTTAAAAATAATTTATTCGTACCGTCGACTTGAATAATTGCTTTTTTATGAAACCAATAATTAAATTAAAAATTTTTCAAATTAAAAAGCTTGTAAAAAACGTTTAATACCTATATTTTCTATTTCAAATGAATTTATTGATGTGTTTGTTCGATTTTTTATTAATTTTTAAAAAAACTTTTTAATTATTAACGTTTAATCCATAAAAGGAAACCTATTACAATAGTTATTTTTTTAATAGTTACAGTAAACGAGCTTCTTTACTGTGAAGGCTGTAGTTACGAGGGCAGAGATATTATATACCTAATGAATCATTTCTAACTTTTATGATTAACGCTTAACTTAGGGAAGCTTTTAAAAGTGGAAGATAGCTTGTGCCAGTATTTTTAAGGAAAATGTCCTGTGAATGCGTCAAATAAAAATTCTATAGAATACATAATTTTACAATGAAACCTTTTTGTATACAAATTATTTACAAAAAATTCTTTTATCCTTGCGCCACATTGCTTTTTTTTATTATTGTTAATCATTTATCAAAATTACATTTGATATAAAAAATTAACTATTTATAAAAGATCGTGATTAATAATATTTTTTATGATAACTTAGATTCAACAGATTTTTTCAAAATGCTTATTTCGTTGATTGAATTTTTTTTTAAAAGCAACACAAAAAAAACTTTAATATAACTTATTGGGGCGGTTTTAGTTTATGTAAGAGGAGGGAAAGGAGCGAGTTGAGATTGAAGAAGCTGGGGTAAAAAGTAAATAAAATACACAATTTATAACTAAATAGAAAACAAATGATTTAACTTTATTAAATCCTAATTCCTAATGCTATTAAAAAAAATCGTGTCCTGCGAGGGAAAAAAATTGTCGCACGTCGATACATTATAGTAGTCGCGCTCGCATTATTATTTAATTCCCCCCTGCACGGTGTATCATATTATCGGTTACGCATTAATCGCACGTAGGGTACTTATTTCTCACCTAAGGTCTCTAAATCTTAATTACAAAACGTTTGATAATAGGCCCACAGACCGTAAAAAGCATTTTTAATCATCAAACTTTCTAGTTGAAACTGATAACAACGGTTTGTGATTTAAAAAACTGCAATATTGATAAGTAGATAAGTCTTATTATGTGTTTTCCAATAAAAATTTAATATCTGTTGATAGCAATTAATAATTATGATATAAGTGTTAATTTTAATGAAAGTTATACGTATTTGTGTTTTTTTTTAAGTAGTTGATTCTTAATCCTTACAAAAATATTATAAATGTTTCTTAATATTATGAATGTTCTTAAATGTAAATCTCAAATGAAATAAAAAAATTAATTTAACAGGGAATCAATATTTTAAAGTGATCAACAAATCCTTGAATATATTATGGTCTACTTAATTAATGAAAGTAATCTAATTCGTTTAATTACTCTAAAAAATAAAGCAATTGATATCAGTGTAGTCATCAATCAAGCGTAAAGAAAATTCTTGGAAAAACTTTTTCATACATACATGGATTATTAATTTATGTACAAATTTCTCTGGCACGTATTTATAGAAGATTTAAGCTAATTTTAAAAATCAATGCTAAAACGTAATAATAATTTGTTCTCAGTGGCTCTTCTTAGAATTTACATATAAGATAATGAAGATAAATCAATTTCAAACAAAAAATGATTAGAAGTGCTACGTTTTATTCAAAATTAAAAAAAAAATTGAAAGGGAAAGCTGCTTTTTCATTACTCTGATCGTTATTTCATCTTCCTGTAAGTACTTGATTCAAAATCCCGAAAATTCTTCTTTCTCTGCTAATTTGAAAATTCTCTGCTACAATCGACTTTTTTGTAATTCAATAAACGTTAAGCGATAGAAGGCGAAATGTAATGAAAACCCTTTGTTCATGAGAACAATATGTACCGATTTGATTTTTCGGTAATGCCCATCTTCGATTAAGTGTTAAGACTAAGAATGTACGAAACGGCTATATTAGAAGCCCATGAAAGGACTTACCACCAGGGCTCTTCGTCTTCTCCATCACAGTTCTCACAACAGCAGTATCAATGTCAGGTGCAGCGCCAGTATCAACGCCAGAGTTACCGGAATTATGTGATAAAATCGACGCTTGTGCACCACAGTTCACGTTCCACACG
Organism: Kradibia gibbosae; assembly: GCA_018907135.1. Lineage (NCBI taxonomy): Eukaryota > Metazoa > Arthropoda > Insecta > Hymenoptera > Agaonidae > Kradibia > Kradibia gibbosae. The sequence continues at coordinate 37,516,022 of JACCHX010000001.1, forward strand.
CGTTGTTACAGTGCAAGAGAAGGTCATTCGTTCTAGGCTACAGCTCGGCTACTCCACGCCTACCAACTATATTAATCGGTATACTATACATAATTATTTCGGTTTTAAGTGACCTCAGACAAATCAGTTTCACTACTCGCACATTATCTTGCTTGTATATTTTACTAGGCCAGGTCTAGATTTGATCTATGATCAAATTTAATTTTTGAGATTCAGATGCATTGACAACTATTATGTCAATTAACTATATATTTCTTCTAAAATTCATAATTTAAATGTTAACATTTATGACTTACCAATTAACATTAATTTATTTAGGATAAATAAAAGATAAAACCTTTCTTATTTCATAATGTTATATTATGAAAATTTATTTTGTTGTGCGTTATATTTCATAAGGCTAAAACACCACAATTTTTAATTTCAGGTACTCAAAAAAAATGACAATAAAATCATATTTTTATTTCCTTTGTGTTTTTTTATGTATAAATTTAATAATTAAGAGTGATATAATATTATCATAAAGTAAATGAATTTTAAAACAAATTTTGAAAAACTAATTAATAAAAAATTACTGCAAGTTAATTAATTTGATTCAATTTTTTAGCATCAAGCCATTAAAACTATTTTTCGTCCAAAAATTATGAATATCATAATGGTATATATATTAATATTATCAAAGAAAAAATGTTTTCAACGAAAACGTTTTTTATTCTTTTTTTAATATAGCATGTACATAATCTACATTCTAATTTGCGTACATAATCCATATATTATACAAGTAAATTATAATATTTGCTTACATCTTGTCATTGCATAAATCCTCAAAGCAGAATAAGTATTATACATTATTTTTAAATGGTATAATAATACTAAATAGGTCATTCAAATTTATGCAATGCATATACGATGGTCTTGTAAGAAAAAGGTTTTCATATTAGATCGCCAAATGAAATAAAATACGGTCATAAATCATTAAAAATTTGTATAAAGATTTAAAAACTGTTTCAAGCATAAATAGAAGTTTTTACTTAATTTGTGGTATTTATTTAATATTGAAACTCTCATATTAATTAGTAAATAAAATATGTGTGCCAATGAATGTTGTAAAGAGATTAAGAAATTTTAATATTCCAAAAAACTGAATTCAAAATTATTGTTAATAATGTAGACTGTTCTCATGGTGCTATATATCGTTTAAACCACTTAATTTTTACTTTTATTAGTACATTACAAAAATAATATTATATAAGTTTATAATATATTTATCCTTGAAAGTCATAAGATTAATGTACATTACATTTATCATTAATTTGAATTTGTAGTTTTACTAGCTTAAAATTAATAAAATTTGTATTTGAATACGACGTAACCAATATAATTAAAAAAATAAATGAAATTGTATAATTGTACACTGAAAAACTTCATAATAAGTTTTTAATAAAATCTAATCTTCGTACAAACTTCAAAAATTGTTGATCTAATGAATAATTATTATGGGAAAACTACCGATAAAAATATAATTAACATTTAAAGTTATTAAGCAAATCAATTATATTTACAAAGATCAAAGACATTGTATCGATAAATAATACTTTAGAACTAACCTTGTAAAGTAATAATATGTTTTTAAGTTAGCATTTATATAAAAAAAAAACAGAAATAAAAGAGATAAAATTTAAATAAAATAGTGGTTTTGTAGATTTTTAAAAATATATAAGGATTTTTTCAATAGATTATTTTTTAATAATAATTTTTTACAATACTTTTATTTTTAAATAATAAAAATTTGTGAGATAAGATAATTAGTACAATTTTTTTTTTTTTAGTCTCATAAAAATATTGTCTAACCAAGATAAAATGCATCAATTTTTACATATATAATGCCAAAAAAACATGCTGACAGGCAATAACTGAAGATATTTATCGAAACGCATTGGTTAATTTAAAAAAAGTATATTTTAATTAGTATTTTATGTCAAAGAATCCTAAATGTAATCGATGCCCTCACCGAAACATGTGAAACGAATAGAATTTACCTATAAATGTAATGAGGAGAATCTTATACAAACAAGGAATACAGAAAAATAACTAGGACACTGGACAGTAAGAAGGAAAGACACTGAACAAGACACATTTATAGCTGTTGTGCATAAGAAGGACTCGGGTATAGGTTGCATAATGTTAAAGCGCAACGCTTGCTTCTATATATAGCTGTAGCGTCGTCGTCAATCTCTTTCGGAGTCCAAGACGTTTCCGGTGCTCTATCACAAAGTGCATCAAAGCGTCAGTTATTCGCATATCGAAAATTGTTGACAAATTTCCGAAATCGATAAATACAATGACACATATATGTATCAGGAATATGTATCAAAGTAAATAAACTTTCCTTGTGCAAAAGAGCATAAAAAATTATGGTACCCATTTAAATATATTTTATATAATCGTTAATAGTTTAAGTTTAAAAAATTACATCTGTGTTTAATAATTTATGTAGATGGAAAGTAAAAGGACATATTATTCTTTATTAATGGTGTTTTATTTTCATTCATGAAAAACCAAAGTAATTATTATTTTTAAAAATTAAAAATAAATTTAAATTACTATAAACTTTTTTTCAATTTTTCTTTTTATTTAACAATCATTGTTGTTAAAAAATTCCCAAAAAATCATAAACTAATACTCATGCATAAATTATTTAATCATTAATAAATTTGAAACGTCGTTGGTTTGAATTTATATTCAAGCATTTAATTTATATATATAATTAGTTAAGCAATCCAAAACTATTATTAGTATTATTATTAGTATTATTATTGAAAGTAAAACTATTATAATCGTATGAAAAAATTTTAATCAATAAAATATTAAATCATTATCATGATTAAATTTTATTTTTTTTAAATTTTATCATTATCAAATTTTTTTTATTAATTATATACATAATACGCTAGAAAATAATTACACTTACGACAAATTGGCCATTGTATTATTCTAGGGAAGAAATTATTATTAAAAGCAATTACTTTACAGTTTTAGAATTATTATAAGCAATTTATTTTTCAATTATTACAGTGATAAATTAAATTCCCTTCCTATTCTCACGTTTCTTTATTTTACAAAAAATCAATGTTTTATTCATTCCTAATTTTATAGAATGTAGTTATAAAAATATGTGCTACGAACATTTTATTTACCTTTTCTCGTGCTCTTCTTCCATTTTGCCTACCTCATTTTACTTTGTTTTTGCTTGATACTGTAATCACTTTTATTATATTTTTATATTATTAGCTGTTTTTAAATTATGTTCTAAAAATAGCTATTTAATAATTTTTTATACATGCCATAGTAATATGGTAAAAAAATATTTAATATATATTTATTTTATTTAATATATGAATTAACTTTGACTACTGTTTTATGACATTAAATTATATAATTAGTCAAGATGATTTTTTTAATATGAATACTTTCGATTGTTTTTAAATATAAATAAATTTAACTAAATTCAATATTTAACGGTTACATTGAAATATTGAGAAATATCAATGTAATTTCTAATTTTTAAAATTATTAAAAAATGTAACTAATGTCTAAATTAGAAATACTATCATCAAGAAATCTTTAATGTATCAATAAACAAAAAAATGTAAATCATCATTATTCATTTATAATTATCCATCACTTAGCATCGTAGTTAATTTCATATTTTCAATTTACTCGCAGCATTAATATAAAAATTTATCTAAGAGATTTTTTTTACATTTCAAAATGGTTGATGGTGTGGTTCTGCACACTTCACGATGTTGTTTAATAAACGCAATTCAATGATTGAGATTTCGATACACAGCTATTACTATTCTTTTCTTCACCGTTGTATCCTAAAAACTGAAATGAAAATAAAACGAATAAAACGATTAAGGTAGCCAGGTGTAGATAAACAATGACGCATGAAATAGAGGCCCCAAACATCTTAAGATAGGATATGTGTAAACAATTTGCATTTAATATCTGCTAAGAATAGTGCAGGTGTTTTTAAAAGGATTTTCATTACAAACATTCTTTTTTTTCATTTTAATGATATTATGAATGATTTTATTGGAATGATAAGAATTAATGTTTTTTATAGGACTTGTGATATTATTCAAAAAAATTACGCAGGGAACCATTCACATCTGTGCCTTGTGAAGTCCTTGTATTACATTATCTTTTTTTTTTAAAAACATAAGATCGGTTTTTACTGAGATTTTATTACATGGAAATTATTCAATAATTAGAAAATTATCTTTTAATTTGTTATTGTAAAATAAACTTAAAATTTAGAAAATTGATATTTTTTATTTGATTATCTAGTACTGTTTCGATGTGCTTCAGTTAGATTTATTTATTACAAGAAATATTATCCTAACATAACATAAAGATTTTTCATCAGAAGTTTTTTTTATGTATGTAATAATTTAACTCTAATCCATTAAAAACTTTTTTTTTATAATTATTAATCAATTAGTGTAAATTGATGAAGTCATCATTTTTCATGATTCTTTTTATTTGGGATTGTATAATTTTTTAAATATTTTTAACTTTTATCATAATTATTAGGTTATGTGCGTGATTCTACCAAACAAATCGATTAAACTATGAAAAATCTACTAAAACTTGACATAAAAAACAAGTCTTTATTTTTCAATACCTAATAAATCGATATTAATTTGAACAAATTAAAAAATAACTTGTTTTTGCCATTATGAAAATAACTATATATATACTAATTATTTTTATTTTTATTCGCTTTCCCACTCTGAATCAGTTGAGCAGGACTTAATTTGCATCACATACATATGCAAAATATAGGTGTGATTTAGCCCAATATAACAAAATCACTTATCGTCTCATTAAATGACAGAATATTTAATTAAAGAAGGATTATAATTATAACGATGGAAAATAAGAAATAAAATAATCAAAAACAATTAAAGTAAAGAATTTATAAAATACGAATTCTGTCGATTTAGATATCTAAAGGCGTTCATCTATCATGTATATTATTTTAAAAAAATATAATTTCCATTATTTATAATACTGGAAAGAATAAACCGAAGAAGAGGGATTATTGGTATCTTTCGCTTGGCAGCCCACGATTTTTTATTGAAAGTATATATATGAGGCATATCCTTGACTCGACCGTGTAGTCTTTTCTCCCACATGGACAGTATAAGCTGTTTTTTTGCTTAGCAGCACCTGGTACTCTAACTCTGGCACTGCTGGACACATCCTTCAATGACCTCAGTCGTTCGACAGTGTTCGAATAGAACAGTTGGTTATATGTACCCCTTTATGAGTTTTCGATATTATCGGATCAACATTGCAAATTGAATTTGGGTAAATAGTAAATGAGTGACCAAAACACTGAAGGAAGCTGATTAGATCTGAAGTTTACGCAGCCACAACTATTAATTATCTATCATCAACGCCATAAGCAAATACGCCAACCATGATTATTTTTATATCTGGATTTTTAGTGGGGTATGTAATGCTTAACTTGCATCGTCACTGTTTCTTACACTACATGCCTATTTGGCTATGCCTGGTCGTGTCTATTTGGGTATGCCTGAACGTTCTAATTTAGCCGATACAGGAGCATTCCAAATACTAGTATTCTTCAAGGGGCAGCGAAACTATCCCTTCAATACGGGTCTGGCCTTTTATAAAAAGATAGAATTACTTTTAAAATATATGCTCGGTATTTTTTAATTGTAGTAATCATTTATTTAATTTTTTGGTTTTATTATTTTAAGTATATTATAGTTCGATTTTTACACAGATGCCTACAGGAATATTAAACTCTTTGGTTTGTACAATATATGTTCTAAATTAACAATTATCACTGAAGATTTTATTCTCTCTCTCTCTCTCTTTCTCTCTCTCTCTCTCTCTCTCTCTCTCTCTCTCTCTCTCTCTCTCTCTCTCTCTCTCTTTCTCTCTCTCTCTCTCTCTCTAGCTATCTATCTATATATCTCTACCAATCTTTTATGATGTTTACTCGTATTAAAATTATAACTACGTAAATAAATTAATAACCTCACAACTACAATTTTTTGAGATTTTTTCCCACTTTAATATGTACTTATATTTTTTTTATTATTTTTTATTTACAAACTAATATCGCACAAGGTCTCTATACGTTTTTATTAAAGTAAAAGGTTTTTTTTTTATTAATGAATAATTTTTAAAATGAAATTTTCTGAAAGTGGTAAAACTTACGTAATATTGTCTGATTAAATAATCATAACTTATTTAAATAGCAAAATGATATTAAGTACTCTGTTTTCAAAATTTATATTATTGTAGTATTAGTATTTATATATCGTACAAATTTCACTATTGACTAAAATGATATTAAGTACTCTGTTTTCAAAATTTATATTATTGTAGTATTAGTATTTATATATCGTACAAATTTCACTATTAAAAATAAGTTTGATCGTGCCTGTTGTTTAGACCTAAGAGTTATATGCTTAGCGAAGCTGGTTCTTATTTATGAATAATATTGTAAACCTTTTTTCTGTAATGTATACAGGTATTGACTTATCTATGAAAAACAATATTTACTTTAATATTTTTATCAAATTTTGCCATATCTTAGAAATTACTTAATGACGTAGCAAAGCTCACAGGCTATCGTATACATTCTTGAATTTGCATAAAAGCATTTTTTAGCACAATGTCTCGTCATATATTATAGCGTAAGGTCCTATATATAATAATTTAAGAATCAATGAAAATTGATCAATACTATTAATTCCGAATAGTATTTTCTCGACATGTTGAACGCATGAGCAACCATGCATTCTTCGGACGAACTTTCAGTCCACGCTCTAAATACACAATGATCAGGTACTTAAACGAATTGTCGACCAGAAGCGTAAAGGGCAGTGTATTACAAGCCGGCACGCGTCTTTCCAAATACACCTGGTGTGTGCGACCCTTTCGCCAGCTGCCGACACGCCTCCCTCCTGCCTATTTCATTATCTCAGCAGAGCCGCATTCCAAATGGGTCCCAGCTCAACAGGACAACAGCCTATGTAATAAAATAAATGCAGGTCAGGTGTCTCACGAATGACTAATTAGGAATTCTGACAGATCAGAAGATATAATTATTCTTTCAGAGCTGATTTTCAACTATCTGAGTTCGTGATTAGCGGAAAATTCGTCGGTAATATTAAAATTATTGAAAAATATTTAAACATCTGGCAATGCATAATTGTCAAAACGAGTTTGGCAATCGGTAATCGATAGCGGAAAAAGCATCCGTTAATTTAGCAGATACACTCTGTCCAACATTGAACGAGTCTTCCCGTCGTCTTCAGTTCTGTTATTTATTGATTGAAGGATTTCATATTTATTTAAAAAATCAATGTGATAAATTAATTTGGATAATGGTGCCTTGTTTTCAAAAAAGTTTCTTTTTTCATTTCAATAAAAAATAGAAAACCATTGATTCATGGTTGGCTCCAAAAAAGTAGACAATATGAATAACAACTAATAATCGCATAATGAGAAAATTGCTAATGATGTAGAACTTCACAACAAGCCTTGACCATTCCCTCCCTCTCGTCTCATTTTCTTCCTTTCTCGAAAGGAAAGAAGGTTTTTTAAATACATAATTATTTGTTGAAACTTTATCATTATTCAGAAAAATTTCGAAATTTAATAAATAGAAAATTTTATTGTCAGTAAAAAAATGGCTAATTTAGTAATAAACTCCAGCATATTACGACATGATTGAAAGGAGCGAATGAGTCAATTCATGGTAGCCTTATTATTAACTGAAACGAATACAAATAATCCAATCGTAGAAGTAGTATATGTCTGGATTAATAAAATATATACGCTTTTAATTTTTCACCGCTGTATATTTAAATCAATTACCAGTGGAACCAAAACCCATGTTTGTACTCGTGTATGAACGATCTAATAAAAGAAAAACGATTGAGTGGGATGATAAGGGGAGGGGATGGTGAGATAATATATAACAGTGTTTATAAAAACACCAATGCATGTATGCAATATAATTAATCATTATGAAATTAAAAATTTTTCAATTAAATGAGGTACTGAAATCATATTGCATGATTAACTTTCACTATTTCAACATAAAATATATCATTATCGTCACACTACTTCGTTCAAAAGTATATGAACTTTTATTAAAATTTTATTGAAAAGAAAAAAAATGCGGGTTAATTTATTGATTACACCGCTAATATAATTCTAACTTGATTATCACGACTACCGTTTATGTAGATAAAACCGAAAAATTTCAGCGAAATCGACAGACAAAATAAAAAAGAAACAAAAATAGATTTGACAATAAGTGCGTCCGGAAATTGAAGTAACTACTATAAAAGTCAATATTGACGAATAAACTATCTACTGACCTTCCGTTAAAGGTGCTAATAGTAATTGTTTCATTTTCAGTTTTCCACACAAGATGGAGAGGCTGGGAAAGGGCGTCTGTGGTTACTCAGTCTCAACGCAACCGGCCCTATCATCCTCCTACATGACCGGTCAGTACATGTATAGCCAGAATTACGCACACGGTTCGTACTCCCAACAATACCAACAGCATGGCTCTTACGGACGGACTCAGAGCTATGGATTTCATGACCAAGTTCACGGAAGCAAACAAATGCAATCATCTTATCAGCAGGGCTGCCTCAAGAAACTTTCCGCGCGAAATGGAGATGTACTAAAACGGTGCCGACTGCAGGCTGCGTGAGTTACTTTGGTTTCCTTTACTTTCTTCTGGCGTCATCCTTCTGAAATCATCATGATGTTAAATTAGTTTGTACTCTTTGTCACATTCATTTCATTCGTTTTGCCTTTTTTCCTCGTTCTGTGGATATTATGCATTGTTAGTAACCGTTTTTTACAAAGTGATACGCATTTTTCAAAGAATAATTGATCGAAATAAGGAAATATTTCTCCTCAAATATTGTGCAAATTAATTTTATACAAATTCTCATACAAATAGCATAATCGCATATCTTTAGTTCATGAATTACTTCGTATATATCGAAATAACGAGAATATTAAGCTTTAGCATTTGTTGACGTGTCATTCGTTACAGGTACGAATTATCACAAGATCTACTTGACAAACAGATCGAGATGCTAGAGCGTAAATACGGTGGTGTGAAAGCTCGCAATGCTGCATTAACAATTCAACGGGCGTTTCGGCACTACACTCTTCTGAAGAAGTTTGCCGCAATCACAGCAATGGCCAAGGCAGAAAAACGTCTGAGCCACAAGCTCCAAGATGCGGCCAACTCTCAGGATCTTCAGGCACAACGTCTCACCTATCATAGCCATATCTATGTGCATCAGGCACAGCACGCGCAGCAACAATCACAACACTACTATCAGCATCACTCACAACAACAGCAGCACCAAACAACGCTTAATCGACCAGCGCCGACCCGCAGTATGTCCTTAAGAGAGAGGCGACATGTGGGTGCTGTTGTCGTTGATGGATCTGTACACAGCTGCTCCTCACCCATAGCCAGAAATCAAACCGGACGAAACGAAATACAGATTACTAATTATCAGGTGAACATTTCTATTCTAATTATCTTAATAATTTATATATACATATTAGTAATTAATAGCATTTGCAAAATAAATGATAAAATATTGAAATAATAATTGAAAAAGTTTAAATAAATAATTATTGATAGTTTATGACATATTAAATGTTCGTCAATTAAATAAATAGAAGGTTTTTAATATTATTTTATAGAAATTAAAAGCTCAGTGTATCATGATGATTTCTTTTATTTTCGAGACATATATATAGCGTGAAATACATCTAAAAAATTGATTTAAAATTAAACAAGTGAAATATGTTTGTTAAAGAACCAAATCACAAGCCTCGCGTCTCAGCAGCTGATGAATCATGGAGCTCATTCCCTCGGTAGGCACACACCGTCACACATATCTAGTCCTTCCGGTAGACATCAGCAACAGCAACAACAGCCACCACCCCCACCTAGCCCTTGCTGGGATTCAAGCTCGCAGGAAAGTGGCTCCAGCATTCATTATTATAATCCTCAAGTATGAAACTCCGTGTTTTCGATTTAATTATTGTCAATATTGGAATTTATTATCATGTTATTTGATCGTTTTGAAAAAGCAAGAAATTGCTTTTTTCCGTTTTTTCTTTCCGATCAAATACATTATTGCCTAATCCTATTTTCAATTTATTTCACTCACGATCGTACAACTGCACTGTGTACTTTTCTTTTTTAATACTCAATTTTAATAAATTTTTTTCATACTTATTAACTACTTTATTTCTATTTTTAAATTACAGCGACTATTTATAGGATGATTTATTAAGTTTCTACATTTAATATATACATAAAATGTAACATCAACTTAATGTTAATTATCCGTCAATATAGTATGATAACTTGATCTTTTGATAATAATATACTTTGCATAAAAGCCATAGATTTATAATACGAAAAAAAGTTTAAGTAAAGAAAAGAAAATGTGAATAAAATTCAGTAATTTAAAGTCATATTATTTCATCAAGAAAATATGATGAATTTTTAGGAAACTCTATGTGGTCTGAGACAGGAGACGCCACCGCGTGATATTCATCATTTGACACCGTGTACGTCCCCCTCAACATCTGTGAGTCTCCAGATGCAAATGCATCAGCAGCAAAACTGGTCAACCAGCAGCTCAAGTGGTGGAAAATCAATCGGCAGAGGCTCGACCGGCTCCTGCAGCAAAAAAGTTCCCCCTGAGGTACCGAAAAGGACATCTTCTATCTCTTCAAAGTCTATGGAACAAAGGCACAATGGACTTAGCAAAAGCGTGGAGAACGGGAGCCTTAGTTCAGTGCAGAGTTCCGGAAGTGACTCCACCAATTGCGAGAGCTCCGAAGGTGATGCGCAAAGAGCATCACCTGTCTGGAAACATAAGCCTATCGTGAGTCTGTACTTTTTATCTAAAAAAGATTTTATCTAAATTCTTTTTTTCTCGGTATTTAAAAGCTATCAGGCTCGATTACAAATCCAAAAATAAGAACTTGTTGACAATTTATATTTATTAGATTATTTGCTGACATCAGTAGCATAAAGGGTATTCTGAACAATAATTTTTATATTTAATTATTAATCACATTACTAGATAAGATTAATTGTAAATTGAATATCATAAATATATATTTAATGAAACTAAAAATTTTTAGTGTCACAATATTACCTTAAAAGTAAAAATTTAATACAGTACAAGCTTTTACATTCATTGCATTCAATCAATTTTAGTATGGGTAATAATTAATTATTAGGAAAAGAAAGCTGAACAATGTTTTGGAGAGCTTACAACTAATAGCATGTTAATAAACATCAACCTGAAGTGAATAGTAATTAACTGAAATTTGATGAATAAAAGACAATAAAAGATATTATGTTTCGTTGCAAAGCTACAGTGTGAACTGTAGAAAATTTTTAATAATTTCGCGTGTCTTATACGAAACAAATATACATATGCTGTATATTTGCTACCTCGTTGCAATTGGCAAGGAGATCCGTTTTTAAAGGATAGAAATTAATGAACTGATAACAAATGGTATCAGTAGTAAGTGCTTTATTCAAATTCCTCGGTGGAACTGACTTTAGTCTTACAAATTGTCAGTGTTTAAAGTACTCGATAGTACTTATTCTTATATTTATTATTACTTCGCCGGAATACTAGGCATAGGCGAAATCTTAGGAGGCGGTCAAAAAAAACTAAGCGTCGATACATAAAATATCTACGCGGCGAGCATCGAGGCAAGGACATGTGCTATTTATCGTGTTACATTTGTGCACGTGCAGCTAGAAAAATAATGTTGAACTAACTTAAAATGAACTAAAAGTATTGTTCTTATTTAGCGCAAACTCGACGCGACATATAATAAGGTCGAACAGCTGACAAAACGTGGACATTTAACTAGAGACAATTTTTATCTCAGAAAATGATACTTTTTTCTAAACATTATATGTTACTTGTAAAGTTAATAATAGTGTTATTATTTGTATATTTTAATCATACTAAATCAAATGATTCAAAAACAAGTATTAATCAATTATTATGGATGTATGAGTTTTATAAATTACATAAACAAAATAACATTTATTGTGAAATTGAAGATGAGACAATTAGTCCATAACTTTAAACTGCTTTTAACTTGCAGTCGAGCTCCCCAGAACATCAGGATATGTCCCATTCAAATGATAGCGGCTCTTTATTAAATAATGTGAAGGACCTTGGTCACTCACATGCCTCCTCAAGCTATCGATTGCCTCTCATGGATCATGCTGAAGCGATATCCCAGACTAGTTATAAGGTCTCAGAGACGGTGCGTAAGCGGCAATATCGCGTAGGACTTAATCTCTTCAACAAAAAGCCTGAACGCGGAATTGGATATCTAATACGTCGCGGCTTTCTTGAGAACTCACCTCAGGGTGTTGCACGTTTCCTAATCAGCCGCAAAGGCTTATCCAAGCAGATGATCGGCGAATATCTCGGTAACTTGCAGAGCTCATTCAACATGGCTGTCCTGGAGTGTTTTTCACACGAATTAGACTTGGCTGGAATGCAGGTAATGTCGCATCTTTACAAATCAGATATATTTTCACTTGAATGAAAAACTAACGTCGATTTACGTCAGTCCTATTTCACTTACCTCTAGAATTCTTTAATTTTGAGTGAGCGTCTACTTTCAAAAATAACTTAATGGGCTTAAATTTAAAAATATAGTTTTTAAATATTTAAATAGTACAAATATTTTTAATATATAAGAATTTTTTTACATAAAATTGATTAAAATAATTCAAATTAGCTTCGTACATTTTTCTAAGCTAAACATAATTTAAAAAATACGTAAGTGAAATTTTTAAATATTTCTAAATAAAAAATGTCTTTAATATTACATTTTGCATAGACATAAAAGCATACAAAAATAGTCTTTCTAAATAAAGTTTTAAATTGATTAATTTATAAGTATTTGAAAATTCAGAAACTTTTTGCATGAGTTTAGACAATAATTTAATATCTCGAAATACATTAATATCTAATGATAAACTGTTATATTTTAATATTATATTTTGAAAAAATGACAGTGTATGTATAATGAGCTTATACAAATAATCTGTTTAAGCATTTTTTATTTCAAAATGCTTCTTTACTAGACTTTATTATGTGTTAAATAATATCTAATAATCAACGTAACTAAGTGCGCATACCTTAGCATATTTGTGTTCGATGTTAATTTTCTAAAAATAGGTGTCTAAAAATTAATGGTTATGTATTACATGACACTTTCATATTTTAATCATTTACAAGTATTTTATTTTTCTCGTGATTAGTTATGTATTTTTTGAACAGTCTTGTGACTAAGAAAACTGTTAATTTGTCAGGTGGATGTGGCACTGAGAAAATTTCAGACCTACTTTCGAATGCCAGGAGAAGCCCAAAAAATCGAGCGTTTAATGGAGATTTTTAGTCAACGCTACTGTCAGTGCAATCCTGAGGTGGTCTCAAGGTTGCGTTCGCCAGACACCGTATTTGTGCTCGCTTTCGCAATTATTATGTTAAATACAGACCTCCATACGCCAAACCTCAAGCCTGAACGGCGTATGCGAGTTGATGATTTTATAAAGAATTTACGAGGTATCGATGACTGTGGTGACATTGATAAGGATATTTTAATAGGAATTTACGAACGGGTGAAAGCTAATGAATTTAAGCCCGGGTCGGATCATGTTACGCAAGTGATGAAAGTTCAGGCGACGATTGTCGGTAAGAAGCCCAACATGGCGTTACCTCATCGGCGACTCGTTTGCTACTGTCGATTGTACGAGATACCAGACATACACAAGAAGGAGAGACCTGGTGTACATCAGCGAGAAGTCTTCCTTTTTAACGACCTTCTGATCGTTACCAAAATACTGTCCAAGAAAAAAAGCAGCGTCACTTACACGTTTAGACAGAGCTTTTCACTTTGCGGCATAATTGTCACTTTATTTGAAGTTTCCCGTGAGTATTATGTTTTCTTCATTTAAAAAAAAAACACATATTGGCCTGAAATAAGATGGTTGTATAAAATATCCTTAAAAATCGGAAATCGAAAAAAATGTATTCATATAAATATGTTTAAGATAAAATTAGATCATTAATATTATTATTTTACATAAATGATGTCGATGTGACAGATAATTACCAATACTCTGAACTCCTTAGATTATCCGTATGGCATTCGACTCTCACAACGCGTCGACAACAAGGTACTAGTCACATTTAATGCTCGCAACGAACATGATCGTTGTAAGTTTGTGGAGGATCTAAGAGAGTCGATAAGCGAAATGGACGAAATGGAGACGCTTAGAATAGAGACGGAGCTGGAAAGGCAAAAGAGTAATAGGGGTGCACGAGGAACTGCACAGGAAAACCGTGATTCTGGTGTCGCAGATGTTGAGGTTTGCCCATGTCCAGGATCTTGCTCCGAAAGGTCGGAGGCTCCTGAAGTGGATTTACAACTTAAGCGATCTGCATTGAGCAATTCGCTTCTCGATATACATGAGCAATGTAAGAAGTTATATTAAATTATTCTGCATCTGCTGTTTTAACTCGGTTAATATCAATATCAGCATTATTTATATAATAGGTTGTCTGTAAAATGCTATCTTTATTTGAATTAAAAATATTTTAAGTTTTTTCTATTTATCAATCCGAAAAAAGTCTTTTAAATACAGAATTCATAACTATTACTTTTTAAAAATGTTCAAACACAAGAAAAGTTGATTAGGTCTATTATGACGGGTTTTGACCTATCTCATGTTTTCTTATTGAATTTTAAGGCTTGAAAGTAGTAACTATAATGTTAATGAATATTAATTATACGATAAGTTATATAAAACAGTAATAAACAATCTCTAAATTTTTAGTCGCTGGCGAAAAACCGCAGCGTCGCGGTAGTGTTGGCAGTTTGGACAGTGGGATGTCTATATCATTTCAATCAACGTCCGCGAGCTCGATGAGTCAAGGAACTAAGGGAGTAACAATAAGCGGACATCAAATCCTTTTACCCGGGGTTCTCCTGGGAAGTACAATTAGTGGTGGCCTTAAGCCCACGACTATATTACAACAGCCTTCATTTTTGGGTAATCTATTCAATAAACGTGATCGTAAGATTTCACACACCGATGATCCGATGGGGGTGTCAACCGCAATCTCAACGGCACCAAATGAACCTATACCTTACGGCCGTACTACAGAGGTTTAGATGCGGTCTAATTAAATGTACTGTTTTTTTGAAATGTCACGTTTCATATGATGACATTATTCTGCTCTTAAACTTATACTGACGTATCACTGGTCCTTGTATATATAGCTAAGAAAAAAATATCCTTAGAGAATTGAAAAGCGACAATTTTTTCTATGTAAGAGCTAATATTTCTAGTCACGTAGTTTGTTATTGTTGTGTACGTTTATCGTTCGTCGACCGATTAATTACCTTGTGCAATTTATATATCTCTTTCACTACATTCTTTTATTCTTACTTTTTAAATACCGTTTTTATTTTATATTTCCACCTAGTTTTTTAAAAATTATTTTGTCCAATTGTATGTAGAAATAAAATGAAGAGAGGCAAAGTGAAAATGTACTGATCAGGCAGGATCCGATCCAGTAATTTTTCATGAAAATCATTATTTAATTTATATATTGTATGTTGACTCTATTCGTCTTGTACCCGCCAAAAAACATTGCATATTATTTATTTCTTTAATTGAGAATTTAAAATTTCTTAGAATATTGTTTACATTTAAGTTAAGCAAAAAAATAAAATTTGAGTCATTGTAACACTAGGTCAAAATTGTTTAATGCCTGGTTCATTAAAAAACGTCTTCGAATTTAATGAAAATACCTTTATAAGATTACAGCGAATTGTCATTACAGATTATAATGCATATCGGCTCACGGTGTACATAGTAGGTTATAAAATAATAGTATGATCTATATTTCTGATTGCGTATAAAGAAATACAATAATTAAAGTAAAATAGACATAAATGGAAATCTCACACTAACATGTGACAAATATATTCGAAGTATTTAGATCTATTACTCACTGCTTAAAAACGTTAGCTATTCAAGTAACTTAATTTACTACAGTATTATAAGAAAAGTTTGTTCATAAATCATGTTTTTTATATAATTTTTCCAAGTTCTTGAGAGACTCGATAAAAATTAGTACTGTTTATATTGACTACTTTAAGATAACGAACAAATGATTACAACTTGATAACATTGTAACAATAATGTGTACGCAAATCATTAATATCAATAAATACCTATACGTAATCTTACATGGTCGAGATAGGCCCAAGCATTTCGATACCTACTAATGCCAATAGCAGCTAATTGAAAAATAATTGATAATAAATTATTTGCACATTTTTAAAAGAATATTGCAAAATAATTATCTCAATGACTTATCAAACACATGTGATTCAAAACCATTCTTTTGAAAATTCAATAAAAACCATTT
This sequence comes from Kradibia gibbosae, assembly GCA_018907135.1. Classification (NCBI taxonomy): domain Eukaryota; kingdom Metazoa; phylum Arthropoda; class Insecta; order Hymenoptera; family Agaonidae; genus Kradibia; species Kradibia gibbosae. The sequence goes on from JACCHX010000001.1 coordinate 37,532,623, forward strand.
GAATTGTAAATGTAAGTAATTATTATAATAGGAAGTAATTGAAAATAATAAACCTAAATCTTGAATCTTTGCTAATTAAGCAAAATATTCTAATGATATAATTGATTTTGATGTAAGAAATATTTGAAAAGATTAAAATTTAAGGAAACAAAATAAAAGAATGTACTTGTCGAAAATGAGCGATATACTCTCGTGATTCATATATGCATACAGATGTATAATAAAACTTACTTCATGATGGAAGAAAATTTAATAAAAAATATAAATAATCGAAAATCTGATATGATATCGGTTAATTGTATTAAATATTCTAAGAACCTAGTCTACTATTGAATTAGGCAAACTAAAATTTTATCAGAAGCTTATTATTAAAAAAGCGTTGAACACTGTTTTTTTATAAATTCAGGAAAAATAACAAGAACCAAAATTTCACATCTAACATTATGAGTTATAAATAAAGAGTTAATAATTAATAAAAAATTACGGCTTAATGTTAAAACAAGAGTTTTTTCTATGTAATTTCTTTAATATATTTCTTATATAAAAACAATAAAGAAATAAACTGCTGTTTATTAAATGAATACTTTTTTTTGTAATTTCATTGATTAAAAAATATTTGTGAACTATTTAAAAAATAATTGTCTGTTGAAGTATTGTTTTTTTTTATTTTGTAGCATCCAATTATCATACAAATAAAAAATATAGTTAATATTCTTTTAGGAAATATCTTAAACTGGTACATTAGAGAAAAAAATGTTTATAAAAATAAAAGATATTCAAATACGGTATTTTATTAATTTATGCGGAGAAAGTACAAACAAAAAATTTGACATTGGCATGAAAAAGTATTATAAACAATATAAATATGGACTTAAATTTAAGTAAAAATTCTAAACTTCATATGTTATAACAATATTAATATTAAAACCAGTACGTTATTCCATTGTAAAAAATCATTGAAAAATATATATTTTATTGTTATTTATAAAATAATAAACGAAAAAAATCATTCACTTACGTTGAAGAGCATTACATAAAATTAATTTTGTGGTCATTTTATAGTTTTTAATAATAAAATATTGTATAAATTAATAATACCATGATTTATAAAACACTGTTAATTATTCTAAAAAAAATTTTCATAACAAAATATACGTTAATTGAAAATGTCAAAATTAGTGTCAAATATATAATTCCTTTTAATTATTTAACGAATTTAACGACATTATTACAGACATTACAATTACGACATTATTGAATTAAATATGAATTGTATTTATATTTAAAAATATACATTTTTTTACAGTTATTCAGATTGTTTTTAAAAAAATTCGTAAAGGATCAAGTTTAAATTTATGCATCTTAAATCTCAAAAACTATAGATTGAGAATTAAAGGAGATATATACAAAATTCTAATTATCCATAATAAGCAAAGAACCTCCAGTGTCCTTAATATTTTTTAATAGTTTTTTTAAGAATTTCAATTTTAATAATGAATCATTTTCAGAGTATTATGTTTATGTTATATTTATTTTATATTTAAAAAAATATGCAAAAACCTTTAGTAACATTCATGAAATAGTTCATAACATATTTAATTTGATTTTATTAACTTAACATTTTATAACTGTTTGAAAGCTTATACGTAATTAAAATTATTTTTAATTTATATTAAAAAATTTTTATAGTAACATCATAAAGATCTCAAATTTAAAGAATAATGATAAACTATATAAACCCAATGATTATCAAATACATAAAAAATTGTATAAAAATTGATTATATTTTATTTTTAAACATTTTTAAATCGTGATATGAATGTTCTCTAGAAACTCTATATACAAACAATTATTTAAACATATTTTAACAACATATTTTTTATCTTCCAATGAATTACAGTACATTGTAATATTATGTGTAATCACAATAATGTATTTTGTTAAATTAAATGAAAATCTTATGAAAGAAGAAATAAAAAAATTAATAAAAAACATTAAGCAGTCAAACTATAAGGTTAATATAGTTGATAAAAGTTGTTGTACAAAGGTAAAATTTATATAAAAAAACATTTTTGTAATGTTTTCAAGAAAAACAAAAAATCAAAATAAAAAAGAATGTTAAGATACATTGCATAAAATTAAAAAATTTATTCATAAATAATAATAACTAAATAAAAATAACTAAAGTAGTGATACATTGTCTACAAATGTATTCCTACTATAAAATTGACCAAAGACTTTATTAGAGTTTATTTATATATTATTTTCATATTTGCAAAGATTCATAGTTCCTAGATTGTAGTTATATCTATCAAAGGCAATTTAGGTTTTGCTTTCAAATAGCTATGAATTTAATCCATGAATATTGAATATAAATGTATAGTTTTTAGATGCTGAATATATAAAAAAAATATATCTATTCATTTTATTACAAATTAATAAGTACCTTTCTCTGAATGAGAAATGATGCATAAGAATATGGAAGAGTACAGAAACTCAACTTATCAATAAGTAGAAGTGACATTAAATATACTAATATTGATGTTAATAATCTTGTGATGATCATCAATGGATTGCTGGAGTTAAATTTTTACTTTCAAAGCAATTAGTATTTAATTTATAATCATACTAACAGATTCCTGTGTCTTACATAATAAATAAAATATTAATTTTTTAAATTGCTCTATTTATTTGTTTTACTTTAAATAATAAATTATTCATACGTGTTTAATTTTTAAGAATACACAGTACTGTACTGCATATATTCATATAAAAATGAATGCAACTTCTAAAAAATTTTAAAATAGATGTGATATTATATTCCCTATTATATTCCCTAGATAATATTAAAAATTAATTGATCCAATAACTACAGCTGTACATAGTACAATTTCGTACAAATTTATAACTTTCATAATATACGCATGAAAAAACTGTAGCATATTATAATTTGTATATGTCAGAATTGTTTAATAAGATGTATCAGAAAATTCATTTTAGAAAAATCTGATTGAGGATGGAGGGGGACATAATGTATCTTAAATGCAAACGAAATTTTGAGTGACATTTGCTTAAGCGTATTATATAGAATGGAATGTTTTACCATTTATAATAGACTTATAGACGAAATTAATACCTAAATAGATTTTTGAATAATTCAAAAAAATTATTATTATTAAAAAACTTCTAAAATAACAAATTAAAATGCTAGATTATTTTGTGCAATGATCTGTTAAATCGAACCCAAGTCAATTAATATGTATTAGTACGGTCGGATATGACGAGTATTTTTACCTGTTTCATAAATTGAACTGCGTTACAGACGAGGAGGTTCAATGTAATTTTAATAATTAAATTCAATATAATTTTATTATGTTTAACACATTAAGTTTAACATAATTTTTTTAATGTAAATTTTATATGTATTGCTATCTTTTTGGTATGTCTTTTCAACTTAGTGAATACATTACGGTTACGGGATACAGTTGTTTTTTTCTTGACAAGTTAATCATGTGTAAATTTTTAATGGAGACGTTGATCGTACTCAACCTTCATATTATTTTTTTCAAAAAGCAATATTTTAGAGAAATTATATTTCGACAGAATATTAATTTTCTTTGTTTCTAAATTTATTAAAAATATGAAATCCCAAAATAACATAAATTAACATTATTATATTTATTATAATTATATAAATAAATATTCCTTTAAAAATTTATGAATTTTTTAATTTTCTCCTCTAACACTAGTAAGAACTACTATTTGTAGATTATTATTTGGTATAACCATAGGTAAAATACGATTTCGTATCACAGTTTACATTTGTATACAACAATTTGCAACTAGTTTATCTTCGTAAAAAAAGCAAAGTAAGTAATCAAATGTTATAAAACTAATACAATACATCGTTATTTTCAAAGCATGGAAAAATAAATTATTGCTTGACATTGAATTTACTTTATCTTTCACATTTAATTACAATTAAAAATCAATTTCTTGGGAATATGTAGAGATTATGTGGAATACTATTGTGCTTGTTAAATAATGCAAAAAATCGAATTATATAAGTCAGGTTGTAAAACTTAAATTTAAGGACTAATTTTAAATTAATTATTAGTTTTCTATTAAATTCATAAAATTCGGTCGTTGATATTTTGATTTTTACATATTATTTATACTAAATCTAAGCCTGTTCAAATCTACCGCGCACAATGCATTAAATCCAATAAACCACCATTTTAGTATCATAAATACCTAAATATTTGGTTAATTGGGTATCGTATACCTAAGTTATCGTGAAAAATTGAGTAATTCCGCGCGAAAACGAACTTATGATTAGAATATTGTTTTGAATCTATGTAATGTTTTGTATTTAATAATCATAATGAATAGTCAATTTTTGGATTCTGACGATGAGTTTTATTTGCAACATGAAGACGAATATGAAGTGTTGCGTGATTTAGAAGGTAATACCTAAATCTGAAATCAACAAATTTATGATATTATATTTCACTTTTTAATATATTTACTAATCTATTATACATAAATATTGGTAATAATTAAAAACTGAATTACTATTTACTATCAGAAAATGAGACGCAAAATGTATTTAAAAATAATACTGTATCTAACAAACAACAAACACCAAATGGTATACCTCAACAGAATATGTGTAATCACGAAAGTACAATTAAATCTATGCCTAAAGACGATGAGGAAAAAGTCCAAGTATTGTTTACGACAGAGAATAAGCAAAGTCAATCAAGTACTTGTACTGAAATAACTAGAAAGAGATTAATTGATCAAATTTCACAAAATAATTCTGAAGATATATGCAATTCTTTAGATTTTGAAGATAATGGTAATAAGAATATTTATGGATTAAAATTTTAATTAAAAATTTAATTAAAATTATTTTCAAATTTTATGTTTTTTTTGTCTTCTATAGATTTGTTTCATATACATGAAAAAAAAAGACCTTGCTGGGATCGTCCACAAGAATTGATAAAAATAATACTTGATAAAAGAAAACCGTTATTTTGTAATGATTTAAAAGAAAATTGCGAAAAATCTATTCTTCAAAAAATGTAAGAAATTTTTACCTATAATTTTTTATGCAACAATTTTACAGTAAATATATAATATACTTACTAACTTTTTAAAGAAAAAAAAATTGTATCACAAGAAAAGTTCCTCAAGCTAATTTTGTAGCTATTACACGAAGTGAAGATGGAGAAAGGTTTTATATCAAAGTTTCAGAAAGAAATACACATATTTCAAAAATTCTTTCATTAAGATTTAATATTTTATCAAAAAATTTTTATGAATTAAAAAAAGAAGCTGATCAACTTGTAAGTAACATTTAAATTTAGTTAATTAACAATTTATATATCATTATTATATAATAATAATATTTATATAACAATTATATGTCATTTTTAACTTTGTAGTTATTAAAAATTGCTGAAAAAGCTTATATCACATCAGTTAAAAATGTTAATGTACAACAAATCGATTATAAATTGTGGGTTGATAAATATCGACCCAGACAATATATAGACTTACTATCAGATGAAAATATTAATCGTTCTTTACTCTATTGGTTAAAATTGTGGGATAAGATTGTATTTGATAATGATCATACTATATATTCTAGAAAATTTCAAACATCAAAATTTAAAATAAAATTAAAAGATGAGGTAGAAAGTATTCCATGTTGTGATATCAAAGGCTATCCTATTCAAAGGATAGCATTGATTTCTGGTTCTCCAGGATTAGGTAAAACTACACTTGCTCATGTAGCAGCAAGACACGCAGGATATAATGTTGTAGAATTAAATGCCAGTGATGACAGAGGACCTGAAGCTTTCAGGTGAACATTTATTTAAATTAAATTTTAAATTTTATTATTTTTTGTATTCATTTATGTAAGTTCTTAGGGAAGCATTATTAGCAACAACACAAATGAAAGCTTTGTTAGATAAAGACAGAAGACCTAACTGTCTTATTTTAGATGAAATTGATGGAGCTCCAGCTACTTCCATAGAATTACTTTTGAAGTTTATTCATGGTCAATTACATTCAAAAGGCAGACACCAAAAAGTCAATTCTCAAAAATTAAACGATGGATGCCGTCGACCAATTATCTGCATATGTAATGACTTATATACACCATCATTAAGGTATTTATCTTTTTTTATAGTGAGCATTTTTAATAATTATTTAATTATTTATACAAAATTCATTAAAGGAAATTTTCAAAAAGCTTATATATTAATAATCTATGTTATATTTTTTATTTATTAAAGAATACTTAGTTTTAAAACATTATAATGCTCTTCTTATAAGCAAGGTAAATATTTTATTTCATTCTACAATTTTACTTGTACGTGATGATTAATCCCATACAAAAGCATTTGTTTTTCACAAATTGCAATTGGTGTGAATTTATTTTAATGACATACTATTTTTAAATATATATTAAAAAATGGTTAGTAAGCTTTGTATGTTTTTATTATCTTGAGCTTAGTGTCTCATTTTTAATTCATATTAGTTTGTTTTTTGCTAACAAAATTTGTCAATAATGATAAACCAAGTTTATACATATTAAATATATATAAATATTTAGGTCATAATTAGTCAATTCTACATAAAATATGATGTAAATATGTATATAAATATAATTAATATTTTTGTGCTTATCATTTCTACAACAAATTAGATTTCTAACTTCATTATTAGAATTTTTTTATTTAATCCATATCCTACATTTATAATTTTCTGCATATATATTCGTATCATAGCTTATAAACTATTTTTCATTTATATTATTATAAAAAAATTTTTATAAAAGGTTTAATTGGTTTTAATTTATTATGAATAATGTAAAAGTTATTAGTAAACTTTCAAATTATGGAAATAAAAGTATTGAAAATAATTACATATCATTCGAAATTTTTATAAATAATTATAAATATAAATATAAATACGAAATATTCTACACATTCTATTTAATGGACATTAAATCTGTTAAATAATTATTAATCAATTGGTTTGTAATTCAATTTTATATTCATATTTTTTAAAAATTCTTACAATGAAAAATGTACTATACACTGTACATAATAATAAAAAGTTTATAATAAATCTTTATAATATAATGAATAAAAATTTCCAAAGTTGTATTAGATAAAGATTTACAATTGAAATAAGAATATAGATTTTTCATAGTAACTTGAAATATTAAATGAAACATATTTATTACAGAGTTCTTAGAAATACAGCCTTACTAATAAATGTACCAGAAATTATTCCATCTACCTTGGCTACTAGATTATCAGAAATAGCGCATAAAGAAAAATTAAATGTAGATTCCAGAGTATTAATGCAATTAGCAGAAAAGTCAGGTTGTGATATTAGAGCTTGCCTTGGTATTTTACAATATACTGGAGGAGGGCCTATTATGTTGCAAAATATTGAAATTGGTTTGAAGAATGTGAAAAAAGGTCTTTTTAATGCGTGGAAAGACATGTTTCAAATACCTATTAATAAGCGTGGTATTTTAACTAGCTCCGAAAGGACTCAGAAAGTGATAAAAATTCTTCAACAAAGTAAAATCTTGTACAATTGAATCAGTATTTATATTTTGTAAAAGTACTTATGACCAATACATAGGGAATTCTTCGATTCAGGTGAACCTGATCGTCTATCCCAAGGAATTTTTCATAATTATCCACTAATTTGTAAAGACAATATCGTGCCAATCTACAAATCTCTAGGCTGGTTCGAGTTCTACGACGAAGTCAACACAATTGTAATGAATCGCCAAAGATGGGACCTTATGCCATATTTGATGTCAGCTTTCGTTGCCTGGCATGTATATATGGCTGGGCTGCACAATCCGCAAATCACATTCCCGACAACGGTATTTGAGGTAAACTTATTCAGGTTGGTCATTACCTTGATGAGCGGCGACGAAACAAGAGTTGCCCCAAGAAATAATAGCAATTCATATTTGTAACTAAGAGGGAAGTTTGCTAGGCATTGCCAACAGAGATATTTATCTCTGTTGTTGAAGGTAATAATGATAATGGGTTTCTTCTCTCCCTATCACTCATTAACACGCATTGTAAACAACGAGTGTCCAGCCTTGTCTCTGTCTTTTTGATTTATCCTTGGCTAATTAGAAAGGCTAATAATTAATGCTGGCGCACATTGTGTTAATTATCAGGGGAGAGCCTTTTAAGAAATGAGGGAATATTTGAAATAAAATGTAGCTCTTGTGTGAGTACGCGCTGCACAGATGTGACAGGAGGCGCGAGAAGTGAAATCTCGCACGCACTATACGCTAAGGTCAGCGAAGCAGTTTCCTACCGGCTATTCGTCTGGCTGTTTTTGTCACCCTAATGAGTCCCTGAATTATTCAAGCCAGAGGAGTCCTCTCCCAGGTCAACGATCGACCCTTTTTGTGTTCTAGTGCTTTCCCTTTCCCTCCATGTCACAGACTACTTAACCCCGTCTTTATAATACGTTATTCCTTTTCGCAACAACAGTGCAAACGAAAAAATCTTATGATTTTGCGAATTTTGCGTCTGTGCAGTATCCCAATTATGGACTCTACTCCATAATTTCATAGTCGACTTTACTGAGTTCTCAATTTTATTTTTGATCACTTTAGAAGGTATACATAAATTAGTATATACATCGATATAGATTTGCACATTTTTATCATTAAATAATACATTTTTAAAAAAATAATGGAACTCTTAAAATGTCGTGCACTTAGAGTACATTCATGAAAATTTTACTTTAATTTTACTTTTTGTTAAAACTATGACGAAAAGAGTTATAAATTAATTACCGCAACAAACTGCAAGTTCTATGCAGATAATAACACAAATATTCTTTGTTTCATTATTAATTTTCATATTAATTTTTTTAAGCTTATAATTAATGTACAAATTATTTCACTTTTATACATGTGTAATATATTTTTTATAAGATTTACAATATTTTAATAACTCATAAAATCTAAAAATTCTTAATTATCGAGAAATTAAATATTTCTCCGAACGCCAAAAACTTTTATATGAAGTACATAATTTTTTTGTCATCTTAATATTAAAACAAATTTTAATTGATTTTTTATATATAATCAGCAATTATTGAAAGTAACATTACCAATTATTAATATAATATTGATATGGTCATCATTAGATTTTAAGAGAATATTTCATTTGAAAGTTAAAAAGAGACAAAATATTTAGTATTAATTTCATAAAATATGTTTTTTTTATAAAACTTGTATATTATGTCGGCAATGGTATCATCAAGCGAATTCTAAATTTACAATATATATTCATATCTTGTATAATTTATATTTAAAATGAGATGTCATCATTTCATTCATGTGAATGATCATTTTGCCACATTTTTACTTGACTATCTATTGATATTGATAAAAATTCTTCTATAAAACTAATGCTTAGCTTGTGTATGATGTACAAAAACAATATTTGGTAATTGTACGGCATTTCAGAATGTTAAAGAATAATTGAATACGAATTGCATTATGCACTAAAAATATATATGAAGAAATTAGGTTAGTCAAATAGATGGTTGAATTATTAATTAATTTACTTTAAAGTTGATCATTATAATACAACAGTGAAATGTTAGATATTATTTAACAATTATTCGTTTGAAATAATTCTTAAGTATTTAATTAATTTGTTAAGATTGTCATTAATTATTTAGCTTAGTATTAATAATAATATGAATACTTAATTGTCTTTAAAATTAAGTATTAATATTTTTTTCTTTTTTGAATTTTATCAAATAAATTTAATTAAATATTTAAAACGCAAAAATTAATCTGCTTAATCTAATTGTTAACATTCATCGTAGTAGTAATAGTTTTAAAATAAATTATAAGGATTTAAAATTTCAATTGAGTATATTATAAATTACTATTGAAAATGCATAGATTTTATTTTAATTTTTAAAAACATAAAAATACATAACGAATGCTCACTATAAGTGTTTTTTTAAAAATGCATTTTTAACATATTATAATGAAATTATAATTATTATAACATATTATATCAAATTATAATTAATTGAATAGTTTTGTATTGAGATGTAATTTGCCATTATCATTATAAAATACTACAAAGAAATTAAATTATTTATGTTTTATTTTAGCATTTCTGACGTTGTATTTAAGTTTATACTAAAGTCATTGATGATTTTAGATCAATCAGAAAACAGAAAGGAACCAAGCAATTCTTTTAATTATAAAAAAGATGTCAAAAATAGATACATTAACACTCGTATTAGAAGTGTTACCATATTTACCTGATATTTTATCTCCTAATTTGCGTTCAGTAAATGTTCAACTGTATTCTGAAAAAGAAAAATATGAATTAAATCGACTAGTTAATGTGATGCTTGATTTTGGACTAAAATTTACACAAGAAAGAAAATCTGAAGGCGGATATGATTATTATTTAGATCCGTAAGTAATATATTTTTTAAATCTGGCGATAAGTAAAAAATTTATGAATTGAAAGATGGTCATTGAATTATTTATAGTAATATTTGGAATATTGGAACTTTTCCTAATTGTAAAATACGAAAAATATTACCTTATGCAGTTAAACAAGTACTTATTCAAGAATTAGAAACTGCTAAATTGCAGAGAGCTGTAATTGTGGCTAAAAAAGTGATCAGAAACCCTACAATAACGGAAAAGCCAAGTCAAAAAAAAAATTTCGAATTAAAAACCAAATGTTTGTATTCTAAAGATAACACAATTTCCAATCATTTGGAAGAGCTAAATCAAATACAATGTGAAGAAACTATTGAGAAGGTAAGTAATTGTCTCTAATTTAATGAGTTACTATCTTTTCATATTCGTATTTTTTATATTCATTACATTGCTCAAGATGTACATCCAAATAATATCAACTCTTGCATGTAATTAATATAAATTAAGCGAACTTAAGATGCACAATAAGTATAATTTTAAAGAAATTCATAATTTCATAACGAAGATATTATATATTAGGTATAAAATTATTAGATATAAAAAAGTATAAAATGTTAGAAATTAATATAATAAAAATTTTGATGAGCTTAATATTATAAACGTTACTAAAAATATATTGTATAACATTTAGAGTACCACAAATAGCAGCGTTATTTTAGAATCAAAAAAATTATTTTTTCATTATTAATACAAAGGCTTCTATTTATTATTGAGCATTTTATACTATCAAACACAAGTAGCAGCCAGTAATAAATCAAATTGCTATTTTTCTAAACATGAATTATTATTTAAAAATTCATTCAGAGCTTCTTCAAATTTTACTTAGATCGAAAACTCAAAATAAATATTTTTTTATCTATAATTTTTAAAAATATTTTTGTACTCGTAATTAAATAGTTGTTTTTTTTAAATATACTTTACAGTTCATAATAAATATAATTTATTTCAATATGAAATGTGATGTCAATAGTGGTGTTTATGTCTTCTACTTATATGTTTAATTGTTTAAATATAAATATTAAAAAAAATAAGTTTAAAATAAATTATCTAAAATTAATAATCATAAAAAATGACTGCCATTAAATTTGTCTTAAATACATACAATTTAAAAAATTTTGAAATAGTTAAATTAATTTTTTTTATGAAAACTTTAAGTATTTGAAAACATCCTTACATAAATTATATAAGTAGAAACATTTTAGATTTTTCGTGAAAATGGGTTTTTTATATAAAAAAATCAACAGTAGCATAAAACGAGATTTTAATGATCTATAAACACATATATTTAATTTAAAAATTATTTCTTTAAAAAAATTCAGTAGTTTTCTAAATCAATTTTCGTATATATTTATAAATATATCTGTGGTTCTTATACAAATTAGTATATATTTATTGTACCACTTTTACTTTTTATATATGATTAATGATGGAATTGTATTTTCGAAAAATACAACCTTTAAAGACATCATAATATGTTTTTTTCGTATTTATTGAATTTTCTTATTTATTGAAGATTTAGTTATTAAATCTTAATCTTATTATCCTATAGTAAAAGAATCATTATGTATATTATATATTTAATTAAAATACCCGATTTCTGTCACTAAATTTTTCATATTCAATTCTTTTATGTTCTAATTAATAAAATTGGTTTTAATTTGACTTAATTTTAAAAAAAAATTTTAATTGAATAATAGAAAAAATGAAATTTACTTTGTACATTTATACAAATAATTTATACAAATAGTTTAAATTTTGTAGTCTATTTTGGTAATTTATAAGCGATATATACATTAGTTTTAAAAATACAGTAATAATCATATAATTGTTTTTAAATATTGTTGAATTTTACTTCTAAAATCTGTAAAAAATGGCAGGAAAAATATTAAACTATTTCAAATAATTTTTTTGTAAATAAATATCTTCAAAGTCTTATCATATAAGATGCGGATGTATGAATGATAAAATCAGATATTAAAACGGACAATAAAAAGAAACACGTATCATTTTTTATAAATCAACAGATAGCGTTATGATAATTTGGAAAGATATTCGTCAGTATTTCAAAATTAAAGTCATGATGTAATAATTTGTATTTATTAACCCATTTTTTCCAAGTCATCATTTATAATACACTACTTGTGATGATAAAGATATTTATGTATTTATTAAAAGATATTTTATTATGATATTAAATCAATAAATAATGTTTTTGTATTCTTAAATTTTATAGATCTATCTATTTTATTATCTATGTATAATGAGAAAACAAAAAAATAAAAACTAGAATGTATTAAACATTATAATATTTTCTTTATATAAAATAACTAATATATTAATATGTTTATACAACTATTGAATAGTATTTTTACCAATTTCAATTTTACTAAATTCAAATTTATTTACAAGAAATATTAGCGTTGCAGTAATTAGTTATAATTTTTCATACTTGATTGCAATTATTAAGAAGAAAGTTTAAAGGTGAACAATATTATACGATTTTTTAAAGATGTTTGCAGGATTCCATTTATCAATTTTTTTATTCTAAGGTTATAAAATTTTAGTGTGAATCATGTATAGCCTTAATTTTTATTTTTCTATTATTTAGCTTGATTTCTTTGATTGTACTTTCTGATTAATATTACAAATTATTAGTAAAAATTGTTAAATAAAAATGATTTATAGAAATATTTAATAATCAAAAATGTAATGAAAATAGTTGGTTGTTAAAGAAACCATATTTTAACTTGATAAATGCTATGCACATTAAGTATGGATGGCAGCTTATAGTATTTTTTTACATTTAAGATATTAGAAATGAACGTTTAAAAAACATTAAATTTAGAAAATCAATAATTTGATTAAAACTTTGTTTTTTAATAGGATAATAAAAAATTAATGATAATTAAAACAAATATATTGGTATTCTGAAAAATTAAGGTTTTGTATGTTAAGTTTGGGTGTTTGATTTAATACCATATTTATTTGTAGATATAGTAATTTTTAACGAACAAACTAATTTTATAACAAATAATTAGAACATATAAGTGAACTTTGAAATTGTTATATAATAGAGAAACAGAGCATAAAATGCCCATATTGTCATAATCATGCGATATTTTAAAAAGTTAGTTTTCTATTTTTCGGCGAAATTTCCAATATGACTTATCAAAGATTGTTCATTTCACTAAGTAATATGTTTTACGTATACACTGATCATCGTACATCATTTTGGCCACTAAATCGTTCCTTCCAATTCTTCTTTTGTAGAACAGTTTGTAAAGGTTAAACGAGCTCAGGCTTTAGTGGTTTGATTTCAAGAATAAGCTGCTAACTAAATGATAGACCTGCGCTCGCTCATTACTTTCCTAACAGGAAATGCACGTGTATTCTCCTAGGGAGTAAAAAGCCAGAGCCAAGAGGAAGAATTACTGCTAGTACTGTTGCTGAGGTCAAAAGGCGGGCAAATGAGAAAGAGAGAGAGAGAGGGAGAGAGAGAGACATAGACAGTATATCCGGAAGGCTATTATAACCGCTCAAGCGAATCTCTATTAAAACGTGTTTACACTGGCTTAGGGGTTGACTCAGCCCAGCCCTTCTGGCTGCAGCACCCAGCCAACTTCTAATTCTTACTTCACTATACCAGCGTATATACGCTCAAGTAATGCCTATCTAATTGTCGCGTGTATGAATAGTGAATCTCGAAGCACTTGAGGCTATGAACCAGATCTGAGCTAACGCAAGGGGAGAACCATATGAGCTAATTTATATTATGATAGCCCGACCTCTAGGGGATGTCCCCCCCCCCCTCAAATCCATCCCTTCAGCCACCAACGTCACTATTATCTGTATCGCATCACCGCCGATCTCATTCAACGGTCTCTTACGGCCTTTATCCCGTCTTCTTTGGCGCTCTTGTAGTTTCTCCCCCATCGTCATTATCTACTTTATGTATTTCATCTTTCCATCTTCTATCCGCCCACTGTCGTTGCTTTATTTTTTTCTGTTGTTAGAACATAAGACAAGAAGCGCTTAGTGATCAAGTTAATCTGTTAACGCGGACAAAGGCAATCAAAATATCCATTCAACAGTAGAAGCCTGCTCGTACTTCCGGTAGATAAAAGGGACTGCATTAAGGATTTGCTTGAGTATCCTCGGATATATACGGCACGCGACCAGCATTTTGCTCTTACTCGCCTTCTTTAGCCTGATAATCGTTGGGGCGCCACTCAACCCTAAAGATTTTGCTATCTTGCTGTCTCTTCATTATTGTCATGTTGATTCCCATTCGACTGTCATACTTAAAAGAAGCACACAGTCATCGAAATTTATGGCATCCGAGAATACCGTCAGAAAATATCGGTTCTGTCTTTTGTGTTCGTAGATTAATAATCTTTGCCTTTGTATTTTATAAATTGCCGCACTAAATCTATCAAAAATATATTTAAAATATTATATATATAAATAAATAATGTTGAAAATTAACCAACTTTTAACAAGTGTTAACTATACAAAGATGAATATAGTTTATCGTAGTTTTTTTTTTTAATTTGTGTATTTAAAAAAAGAATCACTGTATAACATTAAAGATTAAAAGAATCTATTGCTGACATTTTTTGAAAATTAATCCTTCAATCTATGCATTTACTATCCTTTCTTCTCTATCTATTTCTCTACTCCTTAAAAGCTTTAAAAAAAAATAAATTTTTATCGTTGAAAACAACAAAACATTAATTTCTTGTTATTTTTTATAGACTGTATTTATTAAGATTAGGTTGATATAAAACACTTAGTTCTTTAAAATTTTAAAAATAGTCGTATATTTTTAATTAAAAATGATTTACTTTTTGAGTGCACGCAAAAAATTCTTTTTTGAATTTTATTTCAATATTTAGTACTGATAAATTACAAAATTACATTTCAAATTAAAACATAGTTTACTATTAAAATATATGAACATAAACATAGGAAAATATAAATATATTTATATTTTGTTATAATATTTATTAGTCATTTCATTTACTTTATAAATTGTTAAATATTATTTGTATTAAGATATTTTATTATCTTTAATCCAAATATATAATTATATTTTCATAATTTATTTTACTTTTCAGAAATCTCGTAATTACTTTCAAGCTTTTCAGTTAGCAGGTCAAGCAAATTTGAAGAAAAAAAGAGTAAATGAGGAGAAAAATGGTGTTTTTAAAGTTCAGACTACTTCAAAAATCGAGGATAAATTAAATAATACGAAAGAAAATTCTTTATTTAAGAGTGATGTATGGTTCCAATACATTGGAAGTTGTAGTAATGCTATAAGACGACCTGTTTTAATGGAAGATCTGTAACAAAATTCATTAATCCTAAATATGGCTTATTTGTATATTTTATATTTTTAAATTAAAAATTTTAATCATAATTTTTTAAATATTTTAAAAATAGCATTATAAATGTAAATATGATATATTTTTTTAACCGTCATTTTGTTTTAAGTAACTAATTTAACGGATGTAATTTATGTTTTTTTTTAATGTCTTTTTAATTATAAACAAGTGTTGATAATAGAATCAGATACAGATATTTTATAAAATATAAATTAATCTAACATTTCTATAAGTTTTTAACTGGATTTTTTTAAATGAGAAATTTAATAAAAAATAGTACAATATATTTTTTAACTTTTTCAATATTTGTTATTTATGTAGTAAATTTTTTTCTGTTTCGAATGCTTCAATAAAGCTAATAAATTTTTTTATATTGCAATCGATTAATGAAATGATAATTATTTCGAAAAGACCTAAAATATTGATGTGTTATTGGAAAGTATTTAAATTTGTCTGTATAACTTGATCTATTATTGTTGCGGTTTTTTAGTCACTAAAGAATGAGAAGGAATCAAAATATTGTTTATGATCAGAACAAAGTATATCCAAAATTGATCAATGATTAAATTTATAAGTTTTTAAATATTCTATAGTATTTGTACATCGATAATGTGAATCCACAATTTATATATTGGTTGAAAATATTCGTAATGAATTCAGTCTAATATCATGAGTTGCCAAAATGAAGACTTTAATAGATTACGATAGTTCCGATGAGGAAAGCTTATTGAATAGTGTAGCATCAAATCATCATAGTTACAAGAATCTCATACCATAAAATAAAACTCGCTTAGCTCTGAAATTCTACTCTTCCTCCAATCACACTAATAGATAAGTATTTGTACGACGAACATTACAAGTGATATATACACCAGTACAGATTGGCTTTGATGAATAACTGTTTGATTATGATTTTTCATTTATTTGCTTTTAATATGGCATACACAAGGATTCCGATAAATTATATTTATATCAATTCATTTATTTCATGAAAGTGGGCATGCACGCTATAACATCAATCTTTATAAGTGCCCTGATATAATAGTACCTTACCTGTATTGCCACCAACCTTTTTTAACCGCACTTATCAATTGCTTTTAATCTCATGAACTTTTATTTTCATTCCTTTCATTCCAAATTCAAATGTAATTTCACCGAGCTTGACAACACTCTTCCGATCCTAGCACCAAACGTTTACCACGGTTTCGACCCGCATTAAATAACCGTGAATTATGTTATGCCCAATTAAGATAATTGTGTGCCAACGTCTAACTTTTTTATCAACCTTTCACCTTATATTTTCCCTGAGAGTGCTCTTATCGATTCTGAAAGCATTTGAAGAATTATGTACATTTTATTGCTCGAAATTGTAAATTGTTATTCACATTATCTTTCACGAATTTACTTCCAATGTTTGCAAAAATTGAAAAAAAGAATCAGCACAGATGTATTTATTATTCATTCAAATTACATGTACCAATACTCGTAACTTGTCTCGTAAATGAAAATTTTAATTACAAGATTTTTAATATATTATCCTTAAAAAATGTAGTTAAAAATATCCAAATTAATTGTTGCTTGTTTTGAATATGTTTTTTAATAAAAATGAACTTGTTGAATAATTTTTAGGT
Organism: Kradibia gibbosae; assembly: GCA_018907135.1. Taxonomy (NCBI): domain Eukaryota; kingdom Metazoa; phylum Arthropoda; class Insecta; order Hymenoptera; family Agaonidae; genus Kradibia; species Kradibia gibbosae. The sequence goes on from JACCHX010000001.1 coordinate 37,550,187, forward strand.
GATAGATTTTTAAAACAATAATACGTATTTTAAGCACAAATGCAAGAAAAGTACAATTTTGCTTTTTAATTGCTAAAGTTAAAATACATTATACTTTTATTTAATCGTAAAAAAATTAAAGGTACCAAATATTTTAAAAAGGTTTAAAAAAAGTAATAAAAATTAATTAAATTTAGTAAAAAAGTGCTTTTAGCGAAAGCTTATTCTATATGAATTTTTTAATGTATTTCTTAACACTTACGTATAGTTATTACTTGTGTACTGCTTACAAAAAATCGTAGTTAAAATATGCAATAATTCATTAGAATATTACCAAATTATTTGATGCATCTTATTTATAAATACTAAGTAACTCCTAATTACTTATTTCATAAGATATATTATTATTTGATTGCAATTTTTATATGCAGGAATAATATCGTATTAATTTTTTTACATACTTCAATTAGTTTGATATTAAAAAAACATCGATTATAAACAATTTTTATTAATAAGAATAATTTTCTGATAAATTTACAACTTTATGTTTACTTCCGTAGCATAAAAAGATTTATCAATATTAAGAGATGAAGAAATGGCAAAACAAATCCATTAATATACGGTGTAACGAATTAAATTTAACTTCATGCTAATGGTTAACGTGATTTGTATAAAAATAACTTACATTGTAAGAAAGCGAGTCTCAAATTTGATATATCGTAATTATCACTGTATAAAATAATAATTACGTACGAGTATACTTGTTCGATAGAAGCTCTGTGAATTCTTACTTTTGATTACATTAATATTGCTTCTACTGGCAAAACATATATTACTATATAATATAAATATGACAACTGTTCAAAGTTTGCGTTGATTTTATTTTTTAAGGTAATAAGCCTTTTTTGTACATAAAAAAGAGTTACAATTTCGTATTAGCTTTTTTTAATAGATAAATAGACTAAATCATATTTTTAAAGAGTATGTTTAATGTGTATATTTCAAATAGAATTATAACAAAATTTTTTATAGTTTTTTTTTTATAGTATATATCACATTGTATTTCAAATTTATATATTCTAACGAAGTGGGGAAACTGCATTATTTATTCTTAGAAAGTGGAGTCTTTTATTTAATATAATTGACGGTTCACTAAAAAAATATATTTGTACAAGTACGACTGTTTCTTGTTTAAATAATAAGCACTGTGCCAACTGAATTAGCAAGTTATATAAATATCCATAGAGTAATTTATAGACGTCTGTTGTAAATAATTAAAAGATTACTTATTACAAGTGACTAAGATATAGACAGAAATAATTATAATAAATTATTACATAGAAAAGTTTGTAAACTAGATTAAATTTTTATAAAAATTGAATGGTTTAAATATTCGATGGAATTGATACCAAATAAATTATTAATAATATCGCATTCTATACTCCTGCAGTAACTTTTCACTAAATTTTTAGAACTATATGCATATAAACAAATAAAAAATTGAAACAGTTTTGTAAACTATCTTTATGATCTATAAAGTTTTCAAAGACAGTTATACAAAACTATTTTGCAAGACGGTTTTATGCAGCAACGCAGCGATGTCTTACAACGATATTTTTATTCAAATTTATACAAATCTAATAAAAACTCATATGATTCAGACTTATAAAAAATTAAATTATAGTATGGTATAATTCTAAGGTTTTATTACTAAAATGAAGATTGAAAACGCTTAATATTAAATCTTCCCTTTTAAATTTTACAGAAAGTAAAAAAAATCCTTATATATATGTCTTATCAGATCATTCGATTAAATTATGAATAATTAAATAATATAAAAATAAATATAGAAATTTGTATTAAAAGTTTATTAATATAATTTAAAAAAGTAATGAATTGCAAAAAACTTTTTACAAAACTTTTTATAAAACAAAAGGACACTAACTATTTCATACACTAAAATAAATTTAGAAGAGAATGTTCTAAACAAATTTAACTTATACGAAACAATTAATAAACAAGATTTGAAAAAAAATCTATACTTTAAAAAAATAGTTTATTATTAGATATTAATTAACTATACTTACTTTTTGTAATAATTTCGAATACATTATGAATTATATGCATTATAACGAGTGAGAATACATCTTGATAATATTAAATGATTTTGTGTAGGTATATGGTAAATAAACATCTTTAAACATTCATTTAATATGATTTAAAGTAGTAAATTGTATAGTAAAATTAAAATATAACCAGTTAATGGTAAAATACTAGTACATTTACTCAAATTTTAAGTTTGCTTTAAGTCGCAAAGATTATTTTAAAAGATTAAATTAAAATGAATTAGTAACAAAAATATAATACTTAACTATAAAATATTTTTTTATATGTATGCTTACAGATATTTATTAAAAATTTAGAATATACGTAAACAACTATATATTGATATTACGTATAAAAGTACGGGTTTTAAAACAAATAAATACAAAATTTATCAATATATATTTCCTTCTTTTTATCAATATTATATTATATTTATTGTTATATACAAACTAAAAGTTGGGAAAATTAAATTTCACAAACATATTGTGTTATTTTTTTTTTTTTTGAAAACTACACTTTTTCAGTTACTTATATATGTAAAAGTAAGTTATGTGATGTCTTTATAATACACTGGAAATACTAATTTATTTAGAATCAATCAACACCTTGTTTGAGATAAGTAAACGACCAATATATCAAAATTCTTAAGTATTATCTGTGCTAAAATAAGAAAATAAAATGTTGAAGGATTTGAAAATTTAAGTATTTTTATATTGCAGAATGTGATAAATAATTTAGAATATATTTTCTCTAAAGCCTTTATTGAAAAAGACAATTTAATGTACATAGGAAGAGTAGAATATATTTCGGTCATATATCGCTTGATTATTAATCTAAAACTAGTTTAAAATAATGCATCATATCTTTGTTCTCTTTCTTAAATCTTTTATTCGTACTCTTAAATATTTTGGAGTATGTCATATTCGCCAAAGAGCACTTGAAAAAGCACCTAAAAGTGCATTTACTTCAGTCAATTTAAATATATTATAGATAAATTTTCGTAGAGAAAATGTATAGTATTTAATTCTAGCGAAGTAAAATAGGGTAATATGTTCTAATTACTGATATTTTTTATTAATAAATTATTAACACTATAAGCACAATGCTTTAAATTTATTACTATGATCATATTTTTATCATTCATAGGTCTAATATTATTAATCGGTTCATTGTGCTATTTTGACGACTTAACAAGCAATTGAGTATATATATTACTTAATTTTGAAATAGTAACAATGATTAGGTTAGTAACTAGATCATAGATCCTAAATAAATAGTTAAAATGAGCACCAAGACTAACGTATGAACTTAAAAAAATAAACATATGAACATATGAACAAACATATGAAGTTAAAAAAATTATAATTTAAATTTAAAAATAAATGTAAAATAAAAATAATTTTAATGTAACATATTATTAAAAGATAATGGAGGTGTTTTGACTTTTGTGCAAAATTATTTTGCAAAGAATAATTAATATCAAACTGATATTTTCATTATCTTTTTTTAAATATAAACTACGTAATATTACAATCAATTTTATACTTCTTTTTTATTCCCCATCTTTTATTGTCATATGAACATCATATATTTGCTTACGTATTAAAAATGTTCTACCTAGACATCTAATAAAGCAATGGGAGATTACAAATAATGCTTTTTTTGCTAAGTTTCTAATAAGTTGTCAGCATTGGCTTTGTAGTAACATAATCATAATAAGAATCGGTAATTACGTATCTATTTTTGTTCTTATTTAATCAAAGAAATTGTTATATAATACATAAATATTGTTATAGTGTCACTTTCATTTATAATTAAAAAACTGTAAAAGGGATTACCTAAGATTGAATTAAAAATGCATATGTACCTTTTTATTGAATTCTTCTAAAAAGTAATAGTATATTTTAAAGTATTACGTAATTTTATTACAAACGATGATATAAAAAAATTTAATTTTCAATAAAATTGTTTTTTTACGATTTATAAAAACGAAAATAGTATGTTTTATAGTAATTTAGTGTACAAAATAAGATTAGGAAACTCGATGAAAATGAAGTGTACAACAAATGGTATTAACACATGTGGCATTTATCTTAAATTATTATTAAATATAATTAATTTTATTCTAAAACTTCAATATTAATGTCTATTGCAATATATATTGAACAAAAAATAATGTGTTTATACCAAAATTCCGTAAAATGCGTATCAATATTTTTTCGTGCTACGTAGATAATATGATTAGGTAAGCTTGTACTATTAAAATAATCGTAAAATTGAAATATTTGAAGTTGCATGTTTAAATTGTTTAGAAGGATATTCAAAAGAAGAAACTCGGCAAAAATGTCCTAAGAAGTCCTGGGCTACTTGTCTGATCTGTATTGTGGAAAAGAAGAAGGTTAAATTGATGTGGTGGATGGGAGAGTAAAGAGGTAGAGAGTGAGAAATATATATTGATAAAGAGAGAATGTGAGTGAGTGTTAGGGATGGCGCTAGACAGAGGGAAGGAGGAGCTGCAGAAGATGGGAAGGCATGATTACGAGAGTGCGGGCTTATGGAAAGAGCTCTGGCGCCTTCCCTTTGTGTCGCTCTCCGCCTGTGGCATAGTAGGGATAAGCCACGATGTCGTTGATTAATACGGTTTACCAGTAAGTGTAACGGAGTGTGCAAAACGCGTATGCTCCGCCATCGTCGTTGACGCCGACGCCGCCAACGCTGAGGCTCCCCTTCTTTAACGCGCGACGAACCAAACGCCGGCACGTGCCGATCAATGGCGCCTCTCTTGTGATTGGCCGCTGACTCGAACATGGAGCAAGGCTCTTCTTTCAGTCTCCCCTCTCGCAGTCCCATCCCACAAGCCCTGTCCAGCCGCTCATCCACTCGACTTACCACCCTCTAGAGGGTTCGTTCTGTAAGAGAAGCAAAGCTTTTCTTGTGAGGCGCATTGATTGCTAGCGAACCCGACGGTCCATCCTGCGCCTTCTTGCACCTCTACATCCTTCTTTCATCTGCGAGCTGCTTCTATTCTTTCCAGACTTAACAGACGCCAAGGAGATTGCAAACGAAGCAATGTAACATAATTATGACGACATTAGCCCTCTTTCTATTGACGTACGCTGCATGTTTCTATTGAAGTTATATTTATGTATTTTCATACTATACATATTTTTTATTTTTGCATAATACATATACGTATGTATAAATATATTAATGTTTTTATATATTAATGGATATATGCATCTTAGCTCATTTTATGTACGTGAATACATAATCATATAAAGGCGTGAAAATGGATGTATAATTTGTACATTGGACGGATACCAGTGTATGGTTTTATATGTTCATATTTTGAGAAAATAAAGTAAAGTATCATTGTTTTGATCACGAGGACAAATTTATTCGAAATACATTTACGTCAAAGAGTACTACATTCCTTGCTAAATGTGTGTGCATAAAACAAAAAAAGTTTTGATAAATATTTTTAAGCACTTGTCGTACAGCTTTCGTTTGCATACAATCTACAGACCGTGTTAGCAGCATGAAACAGACACACATTTTCTCTCCCTATCTCTCTCTCTCTCTCTCTCTCTCTCTCTCTCTCTCTCTCTCTCTCTCTCTCTCTCTCTCTCTCTCTCTCTCTCTCTCTCTCTCTCTCTCTCTCTCTCTCTCTCTCTCTCTCTCTCTCTCTCTCTCTCTCTGTATGTCTTTTTGGCTCTCAAGTCACGTATCTGCTAACTCGTATTAATAGTCAGAGGCTTGGTCATGAAGCCACGCAGATTTGTCCACTCGCCTCTGCAGCAACAATCAGATAGTCACAGGACACAAAGTTGCACCTATTAATGTGCGCCGCTATTGTCTTGGACAGGCACAAGTTGATCCTATGGTTCCTCCTTACTCGTTGGCTGTATTTGTTGCACGATTGTCGGGTGTAGATGATGCTGCTGATGATGGTGATGTTCGGATCGACGAGACAGACCTAATAGTGGTGGCAGGAGTGGCAGGGGCAAAGGTGGAAAGTGAAAGCCTGCAGCTAGGCCCCCCAGTAGAGCCGACGCCGTCGTGTGTTCTTGGGCCTTACGTCGAAGCTCTGCAAGGCTATTGTTACGCTGGACATCTCCGGTTCCGGTGCCTCCTTTGCCGCAACAACCACAAAGGGAACCTGAACAGCTAGCCCAGCCTGCAGGCGACCACGACAGCATGTCCTGAAGACTGTTTCCTGTTCCCGAGGCTACAGCGCGGGATTCGACCGCGGTGCTCCAAAGGGAGGATCCACCCGTTGATAGCGAGTTGGGGCTACTCACCTGGAGCTTCGAAGCAAACAGTGGAGGTGAGAACTGGGCTGCGAGATGTGGTGAGAAGAATAGACTCGTAGCCGTCGTTTCCACGGGCCGAAAGCCTCCGGTTCCTGCACTGCTTCCCAAGCTGCGACCATAAAAACGAAAAGCTTGTTAAGTGCTCGAATATAGAAGCAGAGCTTGATCTGATCACCTTCACGAATGAATAATCGTGATATAAAGCTTTAAAACATAGAAAGCATATACAAGGCTATCGTTTTTATAAAATTATCCTTAAAAATAAGAATACGTATTTATCTTCTTTTGTGTGCACATATTTTTTAAGATATATTAGATTTATCAGTCTAAATTATCTTACATGCGTGTATTTCCACCAATAATAATACAAACAGTAGGGAATTGAAAGAAATATGAAATTTCTTAGTATATGAGCAACATTGTTTCTAAAAACATTAATGCTAAAAATATGATTACTTATTTGGGATAGTTTTTACTTAGACTGGTTTTAACTAAAATACTAACTTTATTACATGGTGAATAAGAAGGAGATGAAAAGGTAGAGATAGAGAGAGAGAGAATGGGATAAAGCAATATGAAGGGATGGAAAATATTTCGTAGCGAAATCGAATAAATTTACCATGAATGCGTAATTAGAGCATTTGCATAGATGATAGCCCCCGGAGAAAAGTTTGTTTCCACGCGCTTCCGATAACCCACTAGACCAAATTCCGAGGTGTGTGTGTGATCACGTGTAGACATATGTAAGTGGAAGGGAGAAAAGATAGGCGGTGGCAACAATGGTGGCAAAGGTCACGAAAAAGCATCCGATGATGCATAAGTAAAATGTCGATGATTCCACGAATATAATGGTCAGGCTTAAAGCAATGTCGACCAAGAAGAAAGTCACCTAAGCAAAATAATAACAATATTATGACACTCCATTTAAGAGGAAGTTAGTGACATTGGCGACATTAGATCCAACCTAATAAGCCATAGAAACGCATTTACGGGTTAGTTTTTATGTGCATGTGTATACATTTTTTAAATAAAGTATCCGGATTGCGGGTAAATGGCGCGTAGCGCGCATCCGACAGCTCACCTATCCGTGGGTGGTCCGACTCCAGCAATCTGCTCTGTTGGGGGTGCCACCGTGGTTCGGTCCTGTTGTTGGGGGGTCGGCGTCGGTGTTGAAACGGGCTGGGGCGATACTGAAGAGGATGTCGGTCCATGAGTTGGTCGTGGGCTCACTGAAGCTGAAGTCGTGCTCGGACTGCGCGAGCCGCTGAGCACCTCCTGGGAACATGGGGGGCCTTCTTCGAGACCAGACTCGTGTGGGTGCTGCTGCTGCTGCTCCTGGTCGTTCATCGATGCGCTCTCGCGTTTCCTTTGCTCCTCTTTTAAACGTTCGCTTTTCCGCCACTTGGCACGCCGATTCTGGAACCACACCTGCAGCCGAAAACACAAAAATTCATAATCTACGAGGGTAGCTGATACACTAGAATACATCCTTAACAGCACCTTTGCTTCCTTTTAATTTGGAAAATTCTTATCTTGTCTTAACAGAAATTTTTATTTTACCTACAATATAATGACAGATCATAGAAAGTATTAAAAATATTCATTCTCAACTGTTAATATCCGTATATCGTCTACATATTGTATAAATTTTCCAATATTCGATTCACGTCCTAAACATATATCTTTCAATAAATTTATAAATATTTTTTTTATTTATTAAAAAATATTTTAACTTAAATTGAAATTTATGTGAAATCTTTATTTTCTTTGTAACACCTTCAAATAAATAAAATTTAATATAAAAAAAAAGAAACAAACATTCATATATTTACGAAGCTTTATTATTATGTGCTTAAAAAATATAGATTTTTTTAATAAAAATTTTTAAAAAGTTTTTTTTATATCCTAAATTCAAAATCAGAATAAAAAAAACAATAAAGTAAAATGTTTATAATTTCTTAGAGAATGATCCCATTATACATTTAATTTAAATTTAATAAAAAAAAAATTAAAATACCTATATTTAAAACAACTATAATGAATAATTTATTATCGTTATAAGATTATATTTATTTAAGAAAAAGATTTTATTCGTATAAACTGTTTTGAATGAACATTAATTGAATTTAGTTTAGTTAAAAGTTAAATTTAGCAAGACTCTTTCCATGAAATTTATCACCTACAGCTTTAAAAAGAGTATAACCGAACAACTGCCTGTATCATTCAAATTTGATTCCTTGACTCCTTGAAAGGAGGTAAATTCTTTAGCTCTATGTAAAGTTTCGATTTGAACTTTTTTTCGTTCTACTAAATTTTCACCATTGTATAGAATTAAAAAAATTGACGGTGTAATCCGACTAGAAACAAGCCTTTTTAAAAACATGTTTAAATAAAGTCATTGAAGGTTAAGGTAATACACAATTTCTGTTGTTCATTGTTTTTTCATTATGATACTTGAAAATATATCAATCCCAAAAACTGATATTATTCAATATGTAAATTAAAATAACGAATTCAAAGTAATAGAAACATTTTTTTGCAGTTTCTATTATTACAAAAATTGTAGCAGGATACAACAATTTTATTATATCAATCTGATATAATAAGGCATAACCACAAATACAAAAAAAAGTGGCGAAAAATCAAATAAAAAATGGTTTCACGTTTAAAAAGTTTCAATGTAGAGTTAGCAAATGGCTTAATAAAATAAATATACGAGCTTCGTTTTTGATGCGATGGCTTTCCGAAGTCACAACCTAATCAGCCTAAAGCAGTCTGTAGGCGAACTATGACGGTTTATCGAGTAAGAAAAAAAAAGAAAAAAAGTCGCGTGGAAATGGGAGGGATACGAAAAGGAAGAATCAGAAGGGAAGGAGAGAGAGAGATAGAATAAAAGAACGATGAGAAGATATGAGAAGGAGCTCGAGTGGCGCTCACGCGCCGCTACTACTGCCAGACGGCCAGATATAATAATATCCTAAGGGTTGCTGGGACGAGTAATAGCTGGGAACAAAGCCGCGAATCCCCAGAGATCGACCGTAGAACGTTGAATTTTTACCCTACTTCGGCACTTATCCATCTTTCGTCCTGCTGTTATTATTTTTTTTCTTCTTTTTCAACGTGAGTTTAATCCTAAATATGTCTAAACCCATTCGATCTACTAAGTTTCGACGTTGTAAAAAATCTTCAAATTTTACTTACGGCTTCTTGCTTCAAAAATCATATATATCATACAATCTGTTAGGCACTTTTGTCAGTAAAATATTACCTTACACTGTTTCTTTGTTATTAGAAATTGCAAATTAGATTATCTAATTTCTTGCTCTATGAATAAAATATTTGAAATCATCGTTTGTTTTAATAATTTTATGAGACAAACATTGAATTTTTTAATTTAGATAGATATTTATAATTTTAAATAAGTATAATTCAAATAAAAAAGTAAGCCTTCACTTTTTGGTTTAAATAAAAGAAGTGAACCTTTTAATAAATAAGCTTTAGCGAATTTCAGATATTACACTTTTGTATTCTGATTTGGTAAGCTCTGTTTACAACCCCTTGTAGGTGATAATAGCCTATGCTAATCATAAATAATAACAGAGTATTATATATATTCTTATAGATTTAATTTACAAAGGTATTTCAATGAAGAATGCACTTACAAAAAGATTAAATATATTATTAAACAGTTGATAATGTGTAGTTTTTAATAAGCTACTTATAATATAGATTTTTTATATTTATTAGGTTCATAAAAAATATAATAACGATCTTGCAATATAAAGTATGAAGCTTATTACAACAATAATTACTTTAGTGTACATATTTTAGTAAAAATTTTTATTCTAATTTGTGATTAGAGAATTAATATCGTATGGTATATTTGTTCTGTTACTCATATTAAAAAAAAAATCAAAATAAATAAATAAACAAATGCAGGCACAAACATTGAGTACTTTAGAATTTAAGATCATGTATTGATTTAAAAAATACATCATTTATTTCTTTAAATTCGTCGTTTTATATTTTCAATGCAATAATAATCGGCCTCTAAAGAATAACACTCGACTATAAAAAAATCCATCGTATAAACAGCTAACATCAACTCATTTAAAGTCAAACAAAATTCTATCATATTTAGGGGATACTTACTAACGTCTCACTGAAGATGTCCTCCGGGAACGCGAACTTGTGTGATAAATTGTCGTAGCAAGGATTGCTTTCTCACGCTTACCTTAATCATCTTTCTATTATAATATTGATACTTTAAAGGGTTGAAGAATTAAATTATTGAATTTTTTTAATAATTCCTCTTTTTTTAATAATGCGTATACCATAATTTATAGACATTAAAATAAAAAAAAATTTGATTAGATATTTGTTTAAGTTAATTAAAATAATTATCAGAGTAAGTATTTTTTTTTAGCGTTATACCATAACCCAATTATCGTAGCTCCGTCAACTAGCATTCGGCAGTCGTCATATAAAATACATCTTGTTATGCAAATAATTGCGTCTTTTAAAGTTTAAACGAAGAAAGCTTTTGTTCATCAAATCATTAAAGTTTAAGTTTTTCGTGCTAAATAACAAATGTTGGCCGAGCAAATACGAAATATACAGCAAAGTAAAATGTAAAAGAATTGAAAAGAATCGGAGTGAGTGGCTCTAATATAAAAACCTCTATCTACGTCCTTTGAAGGAGCGTGAAAAAAAGTCAAGAGTGGGTTCAGAGAAAGGGTAAAAAGAGTGAAAGTCGCGCTTGATGATTGAAAAGTACATGTTTGAATGAAGTAAGTACGTATGAAACGTGATTTAAGTAAAGTGCGCTCAAGTAGATTTCTCGGTACGAAGCGAAGTATTGTACACGCGATTTGGCTGGAACGTGCCTTAGAGGCCCCCCAGGAGATTCTAATTGGAATAGGAAGGAGAACGAAAACGAGACAAGAAGGAAAATACGACCTGAGAAGTGAGAGCAAACTACTAAGTGGACGACCCTCCCGAGTAAGTGAGAGGGGACGTAGTTGTGGCAGAGGGGTATGGGATGGATTGTCACAGTTGGTGGGGTAAGAAGAGAGTAAGCTTGCACCAGTAACGGTACTATATAAATGCGCCAATTTGTGCATTATTCCAGATTCTCTTTGTCTTCATTAATGAAACAATGAGTCTGCGCGGTAATTGCGTCATACCCTGGGCACCATTTGCCTACATGCATTACGAACCCCGTATCATTCTTATTGAGGTCGCTCTTAATAAACCGTTGTGCACAATTGTTCGATTTTTAAACCCTTTCTTACACTAACACTGGAGCTTCAATCGGTTCTGCGACCCCGGTCTAATCTAATGCTTGATAATTTATTTATGACTTCATGGCATTCCGCTATCACAATTATCGAGTACTTTCGAATAAGTCCATATACTGAAACTTAATTATCTTTAGAGCGATTATCAATGAGTAGATTTATTTATGCATCATTACAAAAAATAATAAAAATTATATTGATGCATAGTGAATTATTAATATTCACTTATTAAGAGTAAATGTTTTTGTTTTTTTATTTTAATAATATAAAGCACGTTTTAATGCTACTTGAGATATAACTCATATTTTCTACTTTACTGTTGAGAAAATTAAAAATTGCTTGAAGCAATAACTGGTAAGGAAGGGAAAAACCAGCACACGCGGATAAAACGAACATGACAGAGGGTGTCAAAGCATTTCAACATACACCATGCAACATATATACCGAAATTAAACTTATCTATGGAGCAAACGGTACATTCTGAAAAATATAGATACGCACAATATAGTAACTACGTTAGAATGAGTAGTTAATTCTTGTTAAAATCATTAATAGACACCCAAAATGTAATCGATATCTTTACTCCTGTTATGCATTTTATAACTTTATCCAAATATCTTATAGTAGTTTTTCGTACATTTAATTATATCACCATGAAAAACTAAAATATTTTATAATTATTATACGAATTTAACTCATAGTTTGAGAACAAAAAGAACAATTTTAAAAAACAGAGATATAGATTCTTGTTTCTTCTCAATTTTTATATTTTAAATAAAACGTAAAAAGCGTACAGAAGTTTACAGGAAGTCGTATTCCCTGAATGAATTAAAATTTGTTATAAAATATCAATATTTTGATAAAAAAAACTATTACTTTATTGTTTTGATTTATTTTCCTACTGTATTTACCTTTTTTAGTCAAATTATTAATTTATTTTTAAAGGCACTCAATAACTTAATCTGATATGGTAGTAAGTTGTTTGCCAAATAAGCATATTAATTTATACAATAAGGTAAAAGCATTTTTTCTCACTGTTTTAATAATAACGTATATTTATATAGATCTTATTTATTTATTTTTCTTACCATAAAATTCATGGACAGTAATAATTAAACATTTAAAAAAAGATAAACTATTTATACTGGTTTTGCAATGGTATATTGCAATAGCTTAAATTAATCTTTCATGTTAAATTCATATTTTTACAAATTTTGGTGAGTATTGTAAATTACACATCACTTTCAATAAATATGAATTTTCTATTTACGATTAAACAATAAAAAATTTAGTAAAACATTTGGTTCAATATAGGTAAAGATAATTAAAAAAAGTATTTAAAAAATTTTTATAATGATTTTAAAAATGACTTCAACATTCACTTTAGGTTTTTAAAGTTAAAAAAAATCCTAAAAAAATTAAAAAAAAAAGATAAAAATTTATAGAATCATTTTAATCCATTCTGCACCCAAGTAATGTAGAAACATTGATAACTAGAAGGAAACAAGTGTAAAATGAAAAAAAGAGATATGGATAAAGGGAAAAAAAGAAAAAAAGAGAGAGTGAGAGAAAGATAGTAACAATCTGGCGAATCAACGGCTTAGTTCGTCAGAAGATTACGTCAGGTCGAGGGTGTCAGTGAGACCCTAGAGGCCTAGATCTTTGTTCTCACGCTTGCCCATGAGGTAAAAGCTGTTACTTTTTCTTTTATTTCTTATCTCACTTTACTTCCATCATACCAGTACTGCGTCACCTACATTAACCTACATTATTTTTACACTAAAAATAGTAACCTGTGATCGAACAAATAATAGGAAATATAGATTGTATCCCAAACGAAATTTATCACATAAAATTATTATAAATAATAGAATTGAAATTTTTTAAAAAAATTTTTGGTCTTTGATAGTCATTAAGAGTAAAAAGGTTCTTATCGAACTAAATACCATACCACATTATATAATTTCTATCTATTACCTATTATTATGAAAATCATTATATGATATAAAACTCAACTTGTTGAGAATTCAGAAACAGTGCTTTTCGTATGATTTATTTATTTTATTTGAATTCATTGTACGAAATAAAAATATACAATAGAAAATAAGAAAAACATTATTTGTCAATTATTAACAAGCTAGTAATCAATTATTTTTTATCATTAAATAAAGTATTATCGCCTACTAAAGTAAAAATAAAATTCATTAAATAAAAAAGATATTTTAAAAAGTGGGTACAAAAGAAACCTTTATAAAGATACAATGTTTATTTAATCTAATACATGACCTCTATTTAACAATAAAGTAATTCATAAAAATATCATATATCAGTTTGTATAAACATTTACAAATATTTCAATTAGTTAACTATAAAAAAATGTGTATAAATGCATTAATTTTTTTTTGTAATTTTTATGTGTAACGAAAAATATGTTTATATTTTTTATAGAAAAATATTTTGTATAATTATGTTTATAATATTTTAAAATAATGTATGTTTTCAATTACACTATAAAAAAACTAGCCATTTATACAAATTTAATTTAAGCGATTAAAATTTTATTTACAATCGTCAATTTTTGTTAATAATATAAAAGTAAAAAATGTAGGAAAAATCTTTTTAAAACACAAGTAAAGACCAAAGTATTTACCTGAACTCTTGCTTCAGTTAAGTTAATTTTCATCGCAAGATCCTCTCTTGTAAACACATCTGGATAATGAGTTTGAACAAAAGCAGATTCAAGTTCTTCTAGCTGTTGTAATGTAAATGTTGTTCTATTTCTCCTTTGTTTTCTTCTAACAAAAGAATCTTCTCCAACACCGTGAAGAGCTGGATGATAGGCTGAATAACTTGCATCTAGAACATATTTAATTCAATTTTTATTTCATAACATAATTCCATATATGTTTTTTATGTTAGATTATAAAACATAAAATTAAAATTAACCTTTTTAGGTTAAATAAAAAATTTATCTTTTCTTTAAAGTCACTGTGAAAAATTAGATTTAAAGATTTTTGGTAAAGATCTAAATCCTGTATTTATTGACTAGATGTAATTATATATAACAATATTAAATATCTTTATCTTGTTTGTCAATAATTAGACTACCCAAGATACCTAAATATTTACTTTACACAAATTTTTAATCATGTTTAATTAAAAATATGTTTTAAAAATGCAAAAAAAATATTTTTATGATGTTAGAGACAGAAATTTGAATAGATATAATAAAACCTTTTTTTTGAGTATGTTTATCAACAGTCTCTAAAAGAACATGTGAATCTTAAATTGTATTTAAAAGATTTATTCTTATTTTGAAGTATCATTTCTTCAATACAATTTATGTTTATTTACGATTACAATACCAAAAGATTATTTGAAGGATTAAAAATAAAGTTTCATATATTAATTACTGAAATATTATAAAATTAAAATGAAAGACTAGTAAAATAACATAACTTTTTATATTTAAATAATCTAACATTTATTATTAATGATTTAGATAAAGTATTGAAAAATTTTTTTTTAATTTTTTTAAATAATACATTTAAATTTGATTGATTATATTTGTGGAACAGATTAAACAAAACATCTTATAAAGACTTATAATTACAATTTACAAGTCTAATATACTATTAAGATGCTTGAATTTCAAAGAAAAAAATTTTAAATAATAAGCTTAAATTCAAACAAAAACACTAAAATAAATTATGAATACACGTCTTATTTCCTTAAAGAAATTTCTTGTATTGAGTCATTTACTAAATTTCGTATTTCAGAAAATGTAGTAGTATTTATGATCTTTATCAAAACTGAATTTGAAAAAAAAACAGTAAAATGATAAATTAACTATAAGAATTATGCTTTTACTTATAAAAATTAAAAAAAATATTCTTAGAAGTAATCTAATTATTTTTTAATATGTTTTAAAAATTACATTTGTCTTATAATATAAATTTTACTTAATATAATTTACATTTTAATTACAAACAGACAACTAAATGAGTAACAAAAAAAAAATTATTTTTTCTTATGCTGCTTTTAACTAATATATAAATAGAATCTTTTTTATTTATGAATAAAAATTCTTTGTAAATAATTATTTATATATATAAAAAAAAGATAATTTAAATTTTTTAATTTAATTATATATTTATTAAATATATGTAAATAACTTGATCAGTGTGATAAAATAATTAAGGCTAATTTAGTTCTGTTAAATTTTCTAACCGTCTGCATAATTCATATAAAGAGTCTAATTGATTATTACATTAAATGAATCTATTGGTATCTCAAAATAAAATTTAATAATATTTTCGTAATTATAATATGATCAAAAAATATTTTTTTAACTCTTGCATAAGAAATATTCATTTAGAGATTTAACTATAATTATTAATATCAAGACAAAAATTCTTGTTGTTAAAAAAAGTACTATATTTTACAAGCACTACATCGATAAATGAAAAAGAAGATGGTTAGTTGAAATTATAGAAAACTAAAACAATTGTAAAATATTTTACATTACATTTCATTCATAATTTGATTACATCATTTTTACGTTCAACAAGGATCGTAATCATCATTTCAATTCATTATTAATTTGTATACTTTTTATATAAGTTTATAACCTATGAATACTAAATTAAAATTTACTCAAACAGAAATTATTATTAAGTTTTTGAAATAGTTAAGAAAAACATTAATTTTCATGTTATCGGTTATAAAATAATAGAATAATAAAATAATGGAAATAATCTTAGATTGAATATGTAAGTAACAATAATATTAAGAGTGCCTCATTTTTAAAATTATTATACTAAATATCACTATTTAATAATTTCACATAAACGCTACTAACAAAAAATATATGTATCGCATATTTTGGTTTTTTTGTTTATAAAAATAATATTAATATTTATTATATAATAAAAAATATAAATCGTATAATTAAGTTTAAGAAATTAATGCCATACTTCTTATGTTTAGTAGATTATATACAGTATAGTTATAAGAGCAACAATTAAAACGTATTTTTGTGAAACTATAATGAAAAGGTAATTGGATTGAATAAAATTTGTAGACAAATAAGAAATGAATATGTAATATAGTAGCCAAAAATATAAAAAAAAATTTTGAAATACAATACTTTTAAATGTAATGGAATCAATAAAAAAAAATTATTACAATATAAAATGGATATCTTGAAGAAAGAATTATAAAATTTAAATATTTAACTAAAAAAAATTAAATATATAGAGAGCAAGAAAAATATAGAGATAACAGATATAACGGCAATGAATAAAAAAATTGATTTTATTTTAATCAAATTGAAGATTCTTGAGGAATATTGACTTTATACACTTCTACGTGAAATTAAAGTTAAATAAATTTTTATAGACTAATAAAGTTTCAACAAATATTTTTTAGTAAAAAATCGTAATATTAAAGTAACGTAAAAAGAAATTTGTATAATTTTTTAAAATACTATTAATATATTATAATTAAATTATTCATAATCAATATATTATAAACTACATATTATATTTAATGTTATATAAACATATTTAATAAAAATGTATAATATATTTATTTTTAATTCTTAAAAAACTGATGAATCTCGTACTAGTTGCTATACAATTGATACTGAAGTTTCGTAAATAAGCAAATGCAGACGCATTTTATATGATTTTAATAATTTTGTTTTGTCTCATATTGTCTGTTTTTTATTCAAGGGCAATATTAATCCCTTCTGTCAACAATAAAATTCAAAATTTATGTCCAAACTAATTAAATATCTAAATGAGTAAAAATATCATTAATCTGCATGCAAATTGTAACAAAGGAAAAAGCATGACTGATGATAATATTTGATTTTTGAATACCTACTATACGCAAGAGTAATTTAGAAGGACTAATTCAATAAGAAGAAAACAAAAAAAAATAAAAATAAAAATAAAAATAAAAATAAAAAAATTTAATATTGCAATAAATTTTAATTAATGAGCCATCATTTTGTAAATAAACGAATTTCAAGAATAAAAAAGTAGAAAAAATCAAGCCCGTAAATACATTTCAATATATGATCGAATTTAATTTGTAGGTTTGGACGATGTCGAACATCGACAAAGGTAAAGGCGTAAACGTAGCTTATTCTGGAGTAATATTGATGAGAGAGGAGAGCTCTGAAATCAGTTTTGAAGCATGGCATAAAATGCACGAATCTCATTGCGACTCAATCCTCACAAAATAATTGGATGTTCGTCAAGAGTCGGATGAAAAATAACAATACCATACGTCAAAAACATGACAAATTATCGATTACCATGCTCGTAAATAAATTTGCCGAAGTTAGAAATACACTCAAGAGACAGAATTAGAGTCGTAACGAGTAGGGCTAAGTTCGTTGCTGTCGACTTATCGTCGCGCGAAAATTCAATTCATTAACAACAGCTGAGTTGCTTTTTGCACTGGGCACGCAAGATCGGGCGCGCATCCTCTGGCCGAACAGAATAAGAACGTGAGCACCACTAATAAGGATAATGAGATAGTTAGATGTCGGAGTAAATTTCGGTGGGGTCGAAATTCACTTGAGCAAGCGTCTTCCATGTGGCCCGAATGAATTACTTAGTGACTTATCACGTAGTTGCTAAATATGTTTATCTTGATAGTAGTGTAGGTGGAGCATGGTGACTAGGGGTTGAGAGGTAGGGGTATGATGTCTACGCGTCCCGAGGGCCGTCTTCGACGGCTCACAGCTGTGAATATTTGCACCAGTATTGTATCTTTCCCCTCCACTCCCTTAATCCTAATTAAGTTGACCCGTTCACCTATCTTCTGTATGGTAAATGCCTCAAGAGCCTAAGGACGCGCGAAGGTCACACATAGCCTTATCGAATGAGATCTTCATACTCACAAGGATGCGTCGGGGCGAAAGGATATTCAAGCGACGGAGGAAGTCTCGGGGCCGGCAAACCCGATGGGCAGTGGTAGCAAAACATTCCTCCAGCCCTAGCGGTCACCCCCGCGCCGACCCCTGGTCCACCAGCCAATTGCTGCTGTTGCCCTGTTTGTTGTTGCTGTTGCGATCGTTGCTGCTGCAGCTGATGTTGGTGCTGTTGTTGCTGGACATTAACCGAGCCGATCTGCAATATTAATTAAATTTCAGTGAATAAGCATAATATAATAAAAGTTTGGTATTAGTTCTTCGTTGAAAATCGATCTCCTAAATATAATAGCGTTTACTTTGAAGCGAATTTAAGTACCGTACCATAACCATCGGATTATAAATGTTCTAGAAAACATTTTTTACATTCTATAATTAATTTTATTAGATAATTCTTGTATACATTAAATGATATGATTTAAATTAGAAAAAAATTAAAAAGAAATTTCCTGCTATCTCATTCGTTTAACGACTGAAAATTGATACTGGCAAATATAGAGTAATAGGAGTAAGAAATTTATATCCATAAATAGAAGCAAGCAAAAGTGACTCCTTAATTAAAGAGCTTCGAGAGACGGGACGCAAAACAAATCCATGAATTTTTTAAATAATCCGTGACCTGTGCTTGTTTTCTTCAGGGTCCCTTGCTTATCGATAGTGAGGACTTGTCGATGGAGCAGAAGGGGCTCGTACGTGCATCCGATACGAGTTATAAACAAAATAACACGTCGATTCCCATTAGGGACTGGGATGGAGCTGTAATCGCATAGCTGAGAGGGAATGGACAAGCGAGGGGAAGGCATTCTAAAGTTGCGTAAATAAGTAATGAGGGTATTGAAGCCATCACTCGTGGAACTTAATAAGCCGAGAGTCGTCAATTTGTAATGCGATTGCGCGTATGCGCGGGCGTGTGCACAAGGCAACCAACCCTTACGTAACAACGTCCATGTCAGGGCGGTTCACCATGGAAAGCGTCGACCTCGGATTTAGAGGGGCTTGGCACTACGAAGAGACAAATTGAATTTTAGATTGAGCATGCCTCGCGATCTGTCCCTCCCACACCTCATTTACATACACACACAGATAGTCGATTGTACGTGTACATATCCTTGCGACATGAACATATGTATCGGTGTATGAAGACGCAGAAGGAGCGTTCGGTTGCTCACGCAGATGATGCTAATTGAAATTTGAAATTGATATTAGAAATTATTCCTACCCTACGCACAAACGAAATTATACCAGCGGGTCTCGAGTACCCCGGTATAATTGTCATCGTATTTAACGAGGGCCGCGGCCGCGGCGTTGCTGTTGGTCAAAAAGGGAACTGTTTTTCTACATTGTCGCACCCTTGGCGGCCTACAAAAGCTTGTCCCGGGAATGATCGGATTATAAACCTCTAGCAGATGTTCAATTTGAAACAGGAGACGTAGCTACACGTATCAAAGGGCCGTTACTTCGCAGCCTCTTGCGGCCATCATTGAGGTAAAATAATCATGGGGTTAGACAAGGGAAAAAAGAAATGGACCAGGATTAATACACGGATGGGTCCTTGTTGGCTCACTGCCCTACCAATTTTATCCGATTGGCCTGAAAGAATTCGATCACAAACACTTACATTTTAAGTTGGTACAAGTCTGTAGCTGAAGAAAGAAGAGGAAATACAAACTTGCTCGATTTTCGTGTCATTTATGAAAGGTACACTTCTCAACTTATGTCAAGAGTTCCGTATTTTTAATACTTTCTATGATTTGTTATCTTGTATTAGGCTTATAAAACACATTTGAATTTTATATTCTAAATAATTAGATTAGAAATCAATTCATTTGACCAAAGGTTTTTAAATCTACACAGAATTAAATAGTATTTGTTACTTTAGATTTTTAATAAAAAATAAATACACGATTATACGTATAACATTTTCTTAATGAAGTAATAAAACGTCTCGTTTAAAAATTACGTTATATTTCTAAAGATAAAAAGTAGATCGTCTGAATTTGATCTTAATAACCCTAAATAACTTAAGGCTTTATACAACAATTTTAGAAAATATATTTTAATTATTCTTTTTAAATACAAATATATTTGCATTTGAAAATAGATATAAACAATAAAATATACTTTTAATTATGATGTGTACTATGTTAATATATAAAAATGTACTAATTTCAATATTAATAAGGTGATCGATATATTATACTTTCGTAAATACACAGATATAAGAAAATATTTATATTACGAGAAACAAAATGTAATACAATAAGATGACTAATAGACATAGTAATGAAAAAAGGAATATAGTTGATGTCGAATAAAATATAACTTGACCACATATTGCTATATAAACTAATTTTCTTAATTAAAATTATTTTATTCCAAGACATAATAATCTAAATCAATTTGTTATTATATAATTTGCTATAATGAAATTTTGTTTTTAAATGATAAAATAATTAAGTCAAGAAAATACGTATAATTATACATAACTTAGTATTTATATATAATCAATATTTATTTAATATATTGCTATAAAAATAGTTTTAAATACAAACAGTTCGTAGTTTTGAGATGGTAAGAGAACTTTTATATGTCTGTTCTTCGAAACCAAATTTGTTAAATAAACTACGCCGTCTTGTTAAACTCCCAGCAAAATATAAAAAAAAACAACATTATTAGGAAGCAATTAATAAAAATCACCGTTCAAATTTTTCGTTATGGCCTCGAGGGTGTGAAAAAAGCTCCAGTAACATTAATACGAACAGCAAAGTAATTAATAATGACTGGAAACCCTTCCAATTTATGCCTCGATAACATCTAACTTTCACGAAAGCCATCAATAAACACGTTTGGATTCAGCATTACAGTTCGGGCGTTGATTATTGAGTCGACTAATTACATAATTGTCGGTGGTGATAAACGAAACGATATTTCGGGACAACGACGACATCGGCATCGGTGCTGCTTCATACCATGATCTGCTCATGTCAACATTCAATAATTCGCGATAGTATTGCGAAAGCAATAAAACACTATCACATCTCTATTATGCAACTTTAAATATTATGCAATTATCCTAACTATCTACGTAATTAGCGCTACATTTTTTTACAACCTACTTCATTTTAACAATTACGCAATCAACCAAAAATTATGGAGTTACCTTTTTCTATCGTCTATTTTCATGAAGATTTTTAGGGACTTTGGTAAACTGTGTTATCCAATAAAAGATCATAAGAAAATTCATAATAAGCAAGTGCAGATGTTAGAGTTTGTTAGATGAAGCGAAACAATTCACATAACCGCATTTCTTCCCTATATGCCTTGTCTTTTTTTATTTGAATTTATAGCATATGCCGCCATTTTAGACTTACGAATTAATCTCAAATATGATATCTAATTGTGAATTTTTATTTTTAACTAAAAATTCAATAGTTTTATCAATTACTTTTGAAAATAAGGAATTATTTCGTAAATACTATATCTCTATCAAGTGAAATTTATCACTAAAAACTACTTATTTGAGTCACATAAATATCGCTTATAAAGCTTTAAAATTTTAATCTATTCGTATATGAACATTATTAAATATTATGCCTACTTACCTACAGCTGACTATAATAAATTATGCAATATGCTTGTATTTATTACTTATAAAAGTGATTTTCTCATATTGCCAACAAAGATAATTTTAGAATGTTAACACGGTAAAATTACAATTATTAGATAAAATCTAGGAATGAAATTAAAATTGAAAATTATGTCATTGAATCTCATACGTATTATATAATTATTAGCGTATTTCAGTGGCAATAAGAATACGATAATCAAATAATCGGAGCGTTAGGATTATTAAGAGAGAATTATAACAGAAAGTATCAAGATTAATCGGGAGAAGAGACGAGAGCGCTTTGAATTGATTTAGACAGCCAATTCGGGTAAATATCTTATCATGAATTGTCCGTCGTGGTTAATTCTTTGGCGCTAGACTCGGAACGGACTCACAGTATCAACAATTCACTTAGCTGGTGATCGTAAGCAGAGAAAGAGAGAATGCTTATAAGACCGCGACTTGATTAATCATTCCATAATTGGGCTTTT
Source organism: Kradibia gibbosae (assembly GCA_018907135.1). Taxonomy (NCBI): domain Eukaryota; kingdom Metazoa; phylum Arthropoda; class Insecta; order Hymenoptera; family Agaonidae; genus Kradibia; species Kradibia gibbosae. The sequence continues at coordinate 37,572,929 of JACCHX010000001.1, forward strand.
ACGAGCCTCGGTGTTCTTCGCCGGGAAAGAAATCGACCAATCGAGAGAAATTCGGCGACCCCGAAGGAATTGAACACTTCATTTATGGTACGTGGTGATAGATGCCGCCGCGCCATCCCGTAGTAACTAACTAAGGAATGCGCTTGAATGTCGAGCAGTTTTATTAATGCCAAGAGCGCGGCTGTAAACTGGGAAGAATTCATCCAGTCTGTACGGTAGTTGAATTCATGTATATTAGCCCTTATTTTCGGATGACACAATTCAATAAACTCAAGAAGCCTTCCCATTCTCTAGTTCCATAATCTTGTAGATCAGTACTCTCAGCCTGCCATCACACCTTATTTAATACATGATAACTAAATTATTGGAACATTTTCCCGCACGCGATTTATTTTATCGACGCTTAATCCATATCATCCTGATATACATGTAAGCCTTGGCCCAGACAACTAGCCTAGCATCTGCTCTCACTCATCGATGTCTATTGAAGCTTTATACTATGGTTTTTAGAGTCCCTGCTGGCAAGTTTGTAATATGTTGCGAGATAAACTACGTTACGTTGTATAAATTCCTCAACGATCAATTAGATAAGTTAGCTATTATTTACTTTACTTCTCATTTTATGGCAATATGTCAGATCTACTTTTCCAATATGTCTGAATCATTTGCTTATGCTGCCAGCGACCCTTAGATATTTGCCTTATTTACTTTAAGATACGGTTAACTACATTAGTTTACTAATCAAACAATTCAATTCACAATTTTCTCAATGCAAAGACATGGGCTATTGAAAGGAAACAACTAAAAAACTATACTCTCCATTTGTTTTGAGAATGCCGAGAGCAACATATTAAACCTCAAATTCTAAATCCATCCACAACATAAAAAGCTTTCAATCCACTAATCATAGTGCTGGCTCCTTACATACACTTGTTGGCTGTCAATGAGCTTATACCCCAACGCCCCTCGAAGCGTCACATAATCGACACCATGACTTTCATCGCTCATAAACCACAAATCTATCGATGAATAGATAGAATTGAAATTCGTCAATTTAAAATCACTATCTAAAAAAACAACTTTTCAATCAAATTTCCTCGGACTTTAATTTTATTAAAAAATCAAGTAATATATCTTGTTAATTGAAACACGCTTACTTTTCTAATGACTTTTCTACATATTTTGTATAAAAAATTCTTCTAAACAATTGGATGTTACAAACTTAATGCTAATTTTATTTTTATATACAATACAAACTTTGAATTTATATAGTTATTAATAAATAAGGATTCATTTCATTAAAAAAATTTGTTGTAATTTCTAGATACTTGTTATGTGAGTATGAAATTCTTTTTCGTACACTTGCATTATAATATCTCTTAAATATTGTCATGTTTTTATGAATATTTTGGCTTTAATTATGTGTGTTTTTAATTAATTCATAAGAATTATTAGCAGTCATAAATAGTATTATTATGAATTTTTATTGAATTTTATTATTAATTTAAATATTTTTATACTTTCTTTGAGATCAATCATTACCTAATAAATACTTACAATTTTATAACCCCATATACATAGAATAATCAATTTTTGAAAGCCTAATATTATCAAAATATCGTAATATACACAGAAAATTGACTAGTAATAAATAGTAAAAAATATAATAAAGTACTTGCTGAGTGAGGTAATTTATTTTTTATAAAACTTATTTTTTTATAATGAAAACATTTTTGAATTAAGTAAATTTTCATAATATCTAAATATTATATCATATATTTGAAGTCTTTGCAATATAAAATATTAAATACTCTAAATTGCTATGAAAATATTAAAAGAATTTTTTTATAATATCATAACTCTCCTTTTGAGCCCAGATTATGTATTAGGATTTAACATGACTATCGAAAGAAAGTTTTAATCTTGAATCCCAAAAAGATCCATTTATTTCAATATGAAACATTGTAAATTAATCATTACAATTATAAATATACTTTTAAATATTCTAAAAATATAAACGTTACATTCGAAATATAAATCACTATGTGTCTCATCATGCTCTATATTGTAATTTAATAACTCGTTACAAGAGCCCATTAAGCTAGGAGTATTTGACTAGTAAAACGAATTCATAATTAAGAATAAATAACTTTAAATGCAGCTAATTTACTACGGTAATCAACGTGTCAGAATTTCGTAAATTAAAACTCGTTGACTGAAAAATACCGACAATCCTCATTAAATAAATCTCACTTTTATGTTGTTGCTAGACAAAATTTAATTGATCAAAAAGCATTAACATCAACTAAAAGTTTAGCCTTAGCTGCACGTTTTACTTTTATTCCTGGGTACTTTTATTCCAGGTGTAGCATCAAATCTTCTTTGTTACCAATTGAAGTAACTTACTCTGCAATGACTTTCCACGTCATGGATACACGTGAGCCTACCTATTTATAAAGACAGTTTACAATATCCCTTACAGTTAAAAAGGTGAAACTCATGTATTTTTTAAGCAAAAAAGAGTTACAATTTTTAAAAAAGAATCCAACATTGTATGTATTTTCTTGTACTGTTTTTAAACCAAATTAGAATTTTTGAAGATTTGTGTTGTAAAAATAACCACAAGTCATATAAATAACATTAACAATCATTATTTCCTATTTTTTGGAAAAGATTGAAATACACTCTATTATATTTGATTTATTTAATTCATGAAATCAAAAACTGCAGTTACAATTTCAAATGTCATTATAATTTTGCCTATGAACTGAAGTCTGTCTTTAACATCTTTTACACAGTGTGTAATTATGATAAGTTAATTTATTAGTGTTATAATTAATTTATATTTAAAGTTATGAATAAGAATCGATTTAATTAATTAATTTATCGAATAATTAATTTATCAAACCTAAAAAAACGTTTTTGTATTAAAATAAATGAAAAAAATTAATGAAAGTTATGAAATTATATACATTTATGTACCATTAAATTTTATAGCGTAATTTTCAATTCTAACGGCAAGTAAACCATGTAATTAAATTAACGTCTTCACTCAAACAAAACTTGTAGGTCATTGCCTTCTGTACCGTCATGATTTAATTTAGTATACTTTTCGCAAAGTTACATAATACATTAATGTCGATCTTGGTTAAGCGAAATTTATATAGCATTCATATAGCTTCGTGAAATTATGTAAGTTTTTATTCTTCTAAAAAAGTGCTTAAAAATAGAAATATTATCTAATCACATCATAATAATACAGATATTATAATAGATATTGTATTGTAGTGTATTTGAAAATTTTTAGTAATTAAATACAAATTTTATTTAATAAAAAATGAATATAGATTAGACAAAAATTTGCTTTAAAAATTAAAAAGAAATTCCTTAAGTAATTATATTAATTTTAGTTAGTATAAATTTGTGAGTATAAAGAAAAATTTCATGTTTGTAATAACTATTCTTTAATTTGTTTGATTATCAAAGCGATGAAATTATGAATACTCTGATTGTACAGAATTTTTTATCCAGTTAATATCCAGTTAATAATTCAATGTAGTTAACATATTATATATTTGTGTTTCGTAAAAAAATTGTTTTTCATCATTAATTATTATTTCAATATACATAAATTAAGGATTTATTTATAGTAATGTAAAAATCGAAACAATAGAATTTGTAATAGAGTAACAAAAACACAACCCTAAATTAATAATTTATTCTTGGATGTAAGCAAGTAGCACAAGTTAAAAATTAAAATGAATATTTTATTAATAGAGCTAGCATAAAATTGAGATCGAGCGTCAATTTATTCTAATTTTCAATCTCAGTGTTCTACGATAATTTTACAACTAGACTAATGTCAACCTCTGTAGATCACAATGGAACCTTTAATTTCTAATTTACGCTGTTTGATTTTTTTTATTACTGGCCGTAAATTAAAAAAAAATTTGTTTTTGAAAAAATTGTTGAAGTTCAAGAACAAAATAATTCTAACCGTAACATATAGCCTTGGTCATAGTAGTGCTCCCGAATATCCTTTTAAAGCACATAGTAGCCTCGGGGATTCCGATTGACTTCCGGCCTATTCCCTCCCCTGTAGCAACAGCCCCCCACTAACGTCCGCCCTTTCAATCAAGAGCTGAAAGCGACTCTCCATTCCAGTGCATTACGCATGCTCTCGCGCTCGATCGAACCCACCAAGAACTCCGGCAATCTAGTTCTCGACAGTACAAAACTGCAGAAATAAGCACCGCTGCTCACTTTATTATCACTTTATTCGACGACTTTGTCTCTGGCAACATTATTACATTGGAGTCGGTTACCCATTCAAAGTAAAGGTCACAAACTAAACATTTTCTTTAATCTTACACATCGTTATCCTTATAGTCCTCGAACAAATATCAGTCACAAATCTTCACGTATGGAATTACATTAGATTCATCGTCAAATCATCTTTCACCTAAAGGATACAGTTTACCATAGTTGCGACTGTTCTCTATTATTCACTTATGATCTTTGACTCTAAAAATCTTCCAGTTCATAACTTGATCTAGGTCTAATTACGATACGCCTAAAATACGGAAGCTCATCTTCCGAAATTAATATAGAAGACGTTTTTAGACTACAGGTTGATAAATATTTGAAATCAAAGTATTTGCCTGAAACACTGCGTTGATTTTTAAATTAATTAAAAAATGATGTTTTATACACTTCTTGTTTATTTAATATTTGCTTCTTTACAGTTATTCGAATAAAAGAGGGCAATCACCTATTTCTCCTTAATTTTCTTGAGTATTAATAAACAAAATTCTTTAAAAGTCTGTTTAACACCAAATCTCGGAATTTTTATTTAAATACTAGCACAAATATCTAATTTATCTTTAAAAATTAATATATTAAATAACACCAAAGACTTTATCCAAACTTGTATATTATATATTAATTCACAATTACTTATAAATCGTTAATAATTAAGTTAAGTGTCGTAAATAAAGTAAATTAATTATCTTTTCCAGCATATTAATATAAATTTGAATTTTATCAAAAATAGCTTAATTCAGTCGATCTTTATAAAAAAAAATAGTTAGAATAATGATTATTAATTTTGTATTCCACAATAATTACTTAAGATTAAACTTTTTTTATTAATTAACGTAATTACAACTCAAATGTTAAATTGCTAAAAAAAATTTTTATTTCATTAATCATAGGCGAATTTATTAACACTTTGTACTTTTGGTATAATCGACATCTTTTTTCTTATTTTCAATTATACCTAGTTGACATTTTTTTCTTCTATAAAATCCCATAAGCTAATTATGCCATTTCATGTGTAAAAATATAATTTATTACTTATACTTGTTATTTATCAGAAGATTACTGATCATGCATTTAAAAGTATTTATAATAAAGAAATTTCATTGTTTTCAGTTTTTTAGTTATTTTCATATTCAAAATGAAAATTTGGTATTATCATTTTTAATAGTATTCGTTTTTTAATGAAACAGTCTTGAGAAAAATATAATATTACTTTTTTAATTCTTTACTTTATAATAGTTTGGCCATTGAGATTTTTTAAAATAAATTAGCTTCAATTTTAATTTTTTTCTATATATAGTAATTAAATAGAGAATAACACGATAAAAATAAATAAACATCAATACGACAAAGTAAATGTTATGCAAATGCATCCTTATCTTATATAATATAACGAAGAATATTTTAGCCATAATTATATTTTCTTTAATTGTGAAATAATAAACAAATAATATGAAGGCAATGTCATAAACAATTTACTCATGGAAATAAAACTTTACGTAAACATGATAATGATTATTTATAAATTATTAGTAACGTAATATTATTTCACTTGAATTTAGATGACCCATTTTATTTCATTCCTTATGTTTACAAAATTCAAAATATTTATTAAATTTTTTACTTAAAAAAATAGTGTAAGATAAATCTCTAGTGAAAATTTTCACCATCTTTTCTAAAAAGCAATTTTTTCAGCTCAACTTAACCTATGGTAACTCAATATTAATGTTTTACACTTTTACATTAATATTTTAATTTAAAGTTAAATTTTGTAAAATATAGATCCGGTTTAATCAATTATCGTTAAATCTTAAGTGTTCAATGTTAATTAAATTTTATTTGTTAATTAAATTTTAATCAGTATGCACGAAAAATTAACTTATTTAACCAAAGATAAAGCTTCTTGATAAAATTAAAGCTTATCAAGTTTAAATTAGGAGTCACAACGGAAAGTGTTTGGGAAATTAATGACGTTGCTTAGATATTTATGAAAACAAGCTTCTATGATATAAAAAAAAATAGTGCTTTAAATATCAAATATAAAGGAATTTTTAAATTAAAAATGTTAATATTACCCCTGCAGATTTTTTCTGTTAAAAATAAAATACATTTAATTATATATATATATATAAATTTTAAGATTTCTAAAAAACATAAAAAATTTTTTAAAAAATATAGACAGCGTTTTATTCAATCAGATATAATTTTAAAAGTCTACTTAATGGATGATTATATAAATTGAATATGATCTGCGCAATGTTTCATAAAATATAGATAACATTTTTGTTAAACAAATGTTATTAAAAATAAACTGATTGAAAATTTGAAAATCAAGAATAAAGACTACAAGTAAACATAAATTATATCTAGGTAATATAATACAGTATTTGTATTATTACAACGACATTTTATTTACAAAATATAATTTTTATCGATTTCATTTTCAATTTACGCTTGTAAAAGCAATACTTAAATTAAAATCAATATGAATTTATATATATATATATATATATATATGTATATTTATGAATACTACTTATAGTTATTATTATTACTTATCATAATTTCCAAATAATTTTGTTGGTGATTTATAGTTTTAATAATCAAAACATGTAATATGACGTATTTCAAAAGCAATGAATACAAGATAATTGAAAAAATATTGCGTGCTTTTAAATAGGTAAAAATTAAAAAATATAACTACTGGAGTTTGGCATAAGTTACTGTAACCTAAGTTATGAAATAAGTTGCAGAACTATCATCGACGGAAAATCATTATTGGCAATCACGAAGCTAACGATTTTACTACGTCTAAAGTCAGTGATCAAGTGCCTGACTACAGGGAAATTGGAGTGGTTTAATGGCACATGAATTAATATCGCGTTTCGGAAGCAAGTTAGTCGAATTAAGGTAGTAGGTAGAAAGCTTACAGCGCCGCAATTTCTTGAATGTCGGATCATGTGCGTAGCGTACAACATTGATTGAATTAATCCGCCAATTTACCAATTACGCGGATGAGTTTGTTTGGTGTGGCTCATGCGTAACAGTGCGTGCTACGTCAATTCCCAGCTCACGCGCGAGATAAGCGACTGCATCAACGATCTCACCAAGCTACATCTGGGAGCACCACCGATTCTCAACAAGCTCAATTAATTTCTAGGGCCCAGATACCGACATGCGACTTGTTTAACTGGCCCATACTCAACTTCACCTTTCCCTAGCCGTACTGACGCAAGAACGGCCCTCGATAAGTTGAGCATCCGTAGTTGATACTTTAATGACCGTAGAAAAAAGCTGGAGACTCGTGCACACACACTTAAGGTTTATTTAGCAATTCCTTCGTTGACGTCAATTAATTTAAGACACTAATCTAATCTTATTAACCCAATCAATGAATTGTAAGCTTATGAATCGCCCTTTGAGAAACATGTTACTACCAAAACATTCGATTAGAGTTTTTATCTATTTTAATCAGTATATTACTTTCAAATATACTAATGTGTGTACATATATTTTGTTTAATAAGATAAGTTTTTTTGTTAATATACCTAGTCAATTGATGTTATTGCACAATGTTTCGGCAAATATATCGCCCCCTTTTCAAGTGTCTTTAATTTATTTTTTCATTTAATATCATTTATTTTTATAATAGGTTATTAGCTCAAGTGACATAATATTTTCATTCTAGAAATAAAATCATGTTCTTTTATTTAGTCTTATAGTTTCTAACGAAATACGAATTTATTCTCAGAAATTCTGAATTACATTTTTTTTAATGTGAAAGAAAATTGATTGAATTTACTATAGTTATATAATACTTATAATAACAATAATAATACTTGATTCAATAAACCAATCAAATTCATTTTTTTTATTTTTTATAATATTAATAATAGAGCAGTGTCAATATTGGTATTATATTCTTTAGCTATTGTTTAACATTGGTTGTTTTCTTTATATAGAAATATATAAAATTCGAAGATGAAAACAAGTAAAAAAAAATTTTCGGTATTAAATACTTGAATACTACAGATGAATAACAAGTGTTGTATATCAACTGTAATCCATTTAAACCATTACAAATTTTTTCAAAAGAGGAATTACAAAAAGCCATTGTTGAACTACATTTTAATTTAATCCGCAGTTTCGAATTGTAATTAGATTAGCTTGACGTCATAGCAACTCCAAGTGGTCACTTCCATATTTTATTCCAAATAAAATTTTAAAAAAAGCAAGAAGAGAAAAGGTAGGATTAACTCAAAGCCAGGAAACTAGAGGTACACAACTATAACTAGGAAATCGGCTTGTCGTCCTCAAATACACTTCTCGTCGGCAGTATATCGGCGGATATTTTCATTTGCGAAGTACACACAAGAGCAAAATGGCAGGTGCATCCTGGAGAATGGAAAATTAATGCGAAAGCCTCACGAGCCATTGCCCAGTCGTAAATTTTGGTCAGAAGACGATTTAACAAGGAAGCGCTGGGGATAAATCTCAAAGAAGTCGAAAAGCGTAAAACAGCGGCGGCAACAGTAAGCGCCGGGGATATACGATTAAAGAACTTTCGCTCCTCCAACCAGCAACCACCCCGCGGTTGCGATGCGTGCCGAAGTCAGGATGAAGGCGTGTCTTACGAGAAAAGAAGAGGGAGAGTGCAAAACTTCTTTCCCGGAAAAAGTGAAAAATACTTTTCTCCCTCTGCCTCTTCCATCTTGATGCCGTAACCCGCGCTCGTGATACTAACACTGCTATACAACCTACCCTGCCCTCCAAAAATCGTATTTTTATTGACCTCGAGTGTATACAGTCGAAGTAACCTTTTTATATTAACCTTTTCAGTCTTTTCCTTATCTACTTTCTCTCTTTTATTACGTTTTAAAATGCCTTGTACGAGCTACAACGTTGCGATTCTTATCTAGTACATTTATTTTTATTATATAGGATCTTTTTAATCATGTAGCAATAATCAAAATTGATTCCCTTACCATTTTCTTTCACCTCGTTACTTTCCTGTTTTGCGATTATACGAGATAATACATTTGTATATTATTCTTTTTAATAAATGTAAAAAAGTTTTCTTATATTTATTAATAATATTTTTACTGAAACGAGATCTTAATTAAAATTTTATTCGATATCGCTATGTTCATTGCATTAAGAATAGAATGTATAAATTAACCGTTAACGTGAGAAAAAGAATAATCTTATGCTCCTGTTTTAATTTTTTTTCTATCTTATAATACCCGAATTACAATAAAGTACTCACCAAAATATTAAACAACTTTTTTCCTTATTTTTTATAACGTAACTTAAGTGTATAATAAAATAGCATGAATAAAATATTTTATATTCTGTATATATATATATATATATATATATATATATATATATATATATACTATATGTATAATTATTAATTATGATATCTTAGCATTATATTATATCATGACATCTTTATGATATCATTATAGTTAATAAGGATAGTCTCAATAAAATTATAATTCGTGATATACTTGACAAGCATTGTTATGCAAGTTATTCAATGAATCTCATAAATTTTTTTAATTAATTGATTTGCTCTATGAGCTGAATTCGTTAATTAAAATTGCTTACTTATATAACAGTACAGTCAACTTTATAGTCTCACTATATATGAAAATATTTTTTAACTCCGCCACTTTAAAAATTATTTCAAAAAGTAAAATTTCGATTAAGAATCGTTTAAAATTTCAACTTTTCATTTTCTGAATTTTCTCAAAATTAATTTTTATTTACACAAAATTACAATTCGAATTTCTATACAACAAAATTAAGTGCTTATATAGACAATAAAATTTAATTACATAAATGGTTCATTTGTATACACTGTTCTTTTACGCGTTTCCTCTATAATGACCTTAGACCAATATATACAATGGACAACTAAATAGTACGTGCATGGGTAATACAAAGGCTTATACTTGTAAATTTGTCATAAACAACTAATATTTTCTATAAATTATAGATGATAATCATCATAAAAAAAATTTCACAATTCTATTCGTAATTAAAATATTGTAAAAAGTAAGTATAAATAAATTTGATCGTAATTATATTAATAATTTCTAACTGGAATATTAATTTCTTATGTTATAAATACTCTTTAAAGAGTATAAATTTCGGTACTCACAAAACTATTTAGTAATGATATTGTACAAGTTTTGCTAAATTACAATTTTAACATTTAAATGTTACCATCTAATTCATAGTAATTATATGATTATGAAAAATATTATTTTATTGTTTTATTCTAGATTCAATAATTTTTCCTTAATACGATATTATAATTCAGAATATATCGTAAAAATTTATTGTAGTTACTTTATTTACAAATGTTAAAGTATTATTCTCTATGTATTAAATGATGTGTAGCATTTAATAATTATTAAATTGTATATGAATTTGTAATGAATTTATGAAAGTAATCCAGAGCTAATACAATTCGTACATATTAATTACTCTCTTTTAAGTATAACAAACATATTTTTTTTATGCATATATAGTTATTGCATTTTTATATTCACAAGTTGAGTAAGTAAAAGTAGTTGGTAGGTAATGTATTACTGACTGTGCAACAATTATTTTTTATTAATATTTGGAATATTTATTAATATATGGACAATAAAATTGCTAACAAAATTAAAATTTCAAAATTGTGAAATATATTGTATATATATATATTAAAATTCTAACAATTCCGTATACATTAGGAAAGGCCGAACAAAATATGAACGAAAACAAAGTATGTGCTTTATTGACGTGATATTAAAATTAAACTGCTTAACTTTTTATATACAATAAATTAACACTTATATGTTAAATTATTGGAAATATTTATAAATTATTAACACGATAGTTAATTAATATGTAAGTCAGATTTACAATTAATATTTAAACAAACTTATATTTAATATATGTCTTTTATTAAAATAATCTTAAAATTATATGCAAAGAATAAAATAAATAAAAAATAGAAGTTAAATATTCATACGTGCATACAAAATATAGAGAAATTATTATTAGAGTATCAGTAACAGAAAAAGTTTACTGTACTCTTTATTTATAATTGTAATCGGCGAAATCAAAAACTGTCTGAAGATCTTTATAATATACAGTTCATAAAAGTAGTTTTTAATTTTGTTTAATGCAAATTCAATTAAATAGTTAAAAACTAATATCAATTAATATCAAATTAACATTAAAAATTAAAAATGACGAAGATTGAGTTCATTTTTTAAAACGTAAAATACAATTAAAAATGAAAATAAAACACAATTTCCCTTCATTACTCTCTTGTTTACATTTATCTACGTTTATAGATTAGATATTAATTTTCAACATCATTATTAAAAAATAGAAATTGTAATATTCCTTTATCATTTGCATGTTAATATTATATTGTTAAGAAATCTGAAAATTTTAATATTTTTTAAACATAACGTCAATTGTTATAGTAATGCTTAAATTACTATAAATATGTAAATACATACACAATTTGAATATATATGTAAAAACTGATGAAATTATCAGTATTTACGATAAAAAATAAAAATTTAATCATAATGTAAACCTTTTCAATAAATTTTGAATATTATTACGGAGTTACAATCATGTACTGTTTTATCTATGTCAGAAAAATTTCTATACGTAATGAAGATTCAATACAGATAGTAACGAATATATTTCTAAGTGATCAAAAAATCCTTATTGAACCACTTATTGCGTTTTTTCTAATTTTAAATTAAACTTTATTATTAACTTTGTAATATTGTTTAAGAATCAATTTAAATGTCTTATAATTTAAATGATTAATAGTATATATAATGTGATTCGGCTTCTAGAGAAAAATTTTACAAATATTTAGATAAATAGAGGTTAAAAGACAGTATGTATTTTCATTTTTTGTTTAGATAAAAACAGCTTTAATGTTTATGTTTTTTAAAGAAAATATCAAAAACTTATATTTGGAGTATGGACTTGGAGAATGTAGTCTCTCGAGATAAAATAATAAGTAAATTAATTTATACTGAGAAATAAACTTGGTTGCGAATCTAAGAAGCAGTTTAAATTTAGGTCAAATAAGTTACTCAGTTGAAGTTGCTATGTGAAAATTCTATCAAGATGTGTAGCTGAGCCACTTTCTAAATAGTAATACAAACGGTTTTTATGTCATTTAAAATGCGCTTCCTTGATTATTTTTAATTTTAATAATTGTAGATTTAGATTAATAATTAAATTATAACAATAATAAAATCTATAAAACAGAAATTATGTGTTTGTTTTTAATATATTTTTTCATTATATTTTGATATAGAATTGTGTAACGTAAAATAAAACAACAACGTACAATATTACTATTTACACTACAATATTTATAATATTACTATTTATACTAAGCTACAGAATTTAAATTTGTTGAAAAATGAATATATGAAAATCAAATGGTTCATTTTTTACAAGGCTTTCGTATTTAAAAACTCTTAAATTAATGAGATCTTTAATAATTAACAAATGCTAAATATTATTACAGGGCATATGAATCTAGAACCGTAATGTAACAAAGATCAGTAACAAGACTTATAAACATAGCGTGAAATTTAACATAAGTGATTGGTTAGGATTTTTCTGCTCGATCTTGATGAGGTTTTAACCTCATTATAACTGCAAGAAAATTACTAGCAACATGAAAGGTGGCGAAAAGAGTTTCATAATAAGCTCCACACTGCAACGATCTTCTGATAGGATAAATCCACTTCCCAGGTCTTCAAATCCCATCCCAGATCCAATAGATTTTGTATGCCCACCCTGCGAGTATAGTTATCTTCAAGGTATAAATGTCATGAAATGACTAATTACTGACAATTTTAATCTCTTTATTGTCCCCTCTTGCAGCAAGTATTGTGCCCATTGTGATACAGAAAGCATTTATTGCGATAATTAATACACATAAGTACTTAAAAATACTTATAAATGAGTTTAAGTAATCATAAATAAATATTTAGTAGACTTTTTTTACTAATTCTATCATGTACCTAATATGGCAAATTCTAAAATGAATGTCATGAGCTATGTAAAACTCCGACTCATTTAACTTATAAATGCGATTGCATATGTTTTACTAATAACCAAATCAGTAGTTATTAGTGAGTTAAATTTTCTCGTTTTCTTTGTAAAGAAACATCATTTTATTATTCACATATTCATGAAATTTCAAAAAAAAAATTTATAATTAATTCAGTAGAAGGATTTTTACTAGAAACTGAATTTATATACTTTACTTTATAGTCAAAAATTTTGAACATAAAAAAACATTCAAGAAAGCGTACGAATATTTATTTTATTAAAGTTTATATACAAAATGGAAAAATAAAGAGATATAATAAAATAAAATACTAACATTACAGCTTATTATTGACAAGAATAAAAAAAACAATACGTTTATTAAAAAAACTTTTATAACAATACAGTTTTATATTAAAAAATATATTTAATGAATCATAAATAACAAATATTGCATTAATTTTTAAAAATATTCAATGAAGATTGTACTGTATATATATGTATCAGTGACAACGGGAAGGCTTATATATTTGAGCTATAATACGAATATTGATAGATATTATAAGAAGCGAATAGTCGAATCGTATTAAATAGTTATTAATCAATACTATTTATATAAATTCAAATTCATTCATTTCAAATTGAACATATTCAATAAATCGATAATAATTTATATAATAAATGTGTGATTCGCTAAGTTTTATTTTTAATTGTAGTAAATACTTCTGAACGCAAATATACTTATTATTTATGAAGCATATCCATTTTTACTTTATTTAATCAGAAACAGAATTAACTCTTCTTTAGTACGTTCATAAAAACTTCACAGATGTTAATTTATTAAATCAAAGTATTTTTTAAATTAATTTAACAAATTGTTTAACAAGAATTTTATTTACTTTTAAAATATCTTTTTCATAATTATTCAGATTTGATTAAAATATGGTAAAATAAAAAAATAACATTACATATTGCTTTATTAATAGATTATTATAACGGTCAATATAAACATCTTATGAAGTATATTAATAATGAAAAATTGAATCTTAATGATGAATTTTTATTCACATTAATCATGTTAGAATAAATCCTTACGTGATTGTAGTTTATTTATAATTAAAGAAAACCTTGTTTCAAAGTTGGAGTCAATATTTACCAATAGATTATTAGTTATAGATATAATTTTTTTAAAAATGAGATATTAATTGTAAGGCAGTATTTATACATTATAATTAAAATTATAAATTTTTTAAAAGACTATAAGGTTAATACTCTTTATATATGTATATAATTAATTGCCTATATTTACTCTAATTAATTTCATTTTTAATTAAAACGACGAATCATGAAGAGAATTAGTATGATTATATTAATTAACATGATTATATCTTTTACACGTATAAAATGTATTTGTAATTATATGTATATATGAAGTATTATGAAATTCACAGATCCAAATGAAATATAAGTAAATATATTATTGAGTACAAAACGAGTTTTCTATTCATAAGTAAGGCACACATATTATAATAGAAAGAGGTCAAGTTACAAAACACTAAGACGTCGGATCAACTTAATTTAATATAGAATTGAAATTCACTCTTAATAAACTAACTAAATATCTATCATTATCAAAGTGGAATTTTAGTTAAAAAAATTAATTAAAAGTTTTAAATATATTCAAGCATGCATTTATATTTATTCAAAATATGAAATTTTCTTTCACATTTTAGATATTTAATAAGATTATTAGTTTAATTACTAAGATCTTATAAAAACAAAACGGGGAATAATATACTTTTAAATACAATGAAAATCTTAAATGTTCTAATTTAAATAAAAATTTAATTAATGCATATAATACATGTGTAGGAAATTTTTTTCAACAAAACTATTTAATCATTATTGTAAAAAGAAAAATATTTTTTTTTAGAAATTGCAATGATTGATAATGATAAAAGTTTAGATAAATAAAATTTATCCATTCGGTATTACATTTAAATGAGTATTATTGTTTAAATTTGTATTTTTAACTATTTTCTTAAGTTAATAAAAAGATAATAGTTTTTATATAAGCGTTGACGGAAATTAATAAATTTTCTTGTATAAATAATTTAATAGTATAACACTTTAACAAAGTCACTGCACAATTTGTAATTTTTATGGTACGTTTAATTAATTTTTAATACTTTACTAAATTTATTAATTTTAGAACTATTCTTAATTTATTTATTGGTGATTTTTATAAGATAAGAATACTTTATCGAATGTTAAGTTTAGGATAAGACTAAACTATATATTGTGATTCTTTTAATTTATGTAGATTTTTTCAAAGAAACGAAACCGTAGGAAAGAGCAAGAGAGCAAAGAAACATAGTTTAATATGTTATACTTAGTAATCTCCGTAAACAGTTATAAACAATAAGTTCAGTCACATACCAGTTAAATACATTTTATAATACTTAATTATATGATCTATAGTTTCAAGTAATGAGTAATAAGTTTTAACAATAAGTATTTAACGAAGTAGTATACTTCGTTAATGTCGTCCATTCATGTTTGAGTACGAAAAAATTAGACATTACATAGTTCATATTGAAATAGCCCCGATGAAGAGTGTACTTCAGCGAAGGTGATAGATTGAAAGTAAAGGGGGTGGGGTGTACGCGAGACAGAAGCTTTAGGTGCCAGTAGTGAGTATTAACAAAAAGTGTCACGTGGCTTTTAAGTCGACAGAAAAAACATAGTAACTGGTTTTAGTAGACCGTAACGACGATTTTACCGAGACCAGTGCCTTTCGAAATCGTCGTACATGGTCTGAGATGCTTAAACCTTCTATGTACCTTAAGCAGCGGCGGGCTGGAGCTGCAGTCGGCGCCCGGGCGGAAAAGCGTAGTCGTAGCGCCGGTGGCCGTGGCCGTGGCCGCAGCCGGTGCCGTCGTCGTTGTCGTCGGACTCGAGGCCGGGGCCCCGCTCTCACCGGGGCTGACAATCCTGATCTCGCGGCTAAACCACAGCTTCTCGGTTAGCGCTCCTGCGTTGACGCACGCGGAGCGGCTTTGGATAACGCTGTATCAGGGATGCCGAGGGCGCTCGACGCACTGGGGGCCGGTAACCGTCATGTACTCGCGGTACGTTCCCCTGGTGGGCGGCACGCGCCTGCGCGTCCGCCCCACTCGCAGACCCGCCCACTATATGTCCGATTGGCTAAGCTGAGGGGTCGCGGCCCGACCGATAATCCGCGGGGATTGTCACTTAGGCGCAAATTGAAAGGCGCCGCGATTGCTTTTTCATTAGAAGCGCCCGGGCCGCTGACACCGATGCCGCGTCTCCACAGGAGCGACGGCCAGAGTCCCTTAGTCGACTTGTAAACAACACTTAGGTAGTTGATTTATGATCGGGAACGAACATTCTTGACTTTCTGCAGCTCAAAACGGCTGCTCTCATTCATGCTGCCCTCTGACCTTTTGTCAAGTTTACTGGTGCTTATTCAAAAAAAACTGAGCACGGCCATATTATCGCACCTACCTTCTTTCACGACAGTTCTTTCCACTAAACATCGTTATCCATTTCCCATTTACACACAGACAACTTTGTCCTCATTCTCTTAGTTTTCCCGGACTTTCATAGCAACTTTTCAAATCTACAACTACAGGCTAAAAGCAATCATTGGCAGGCCTGATCAAGATAACCTTTAATACTTAATGGCTACACCAGATATCTGCAATCTCTTTGTATAACTGTAAACTTACTCGTACAGCAGTACTTACTCCAACACAAATACTTATATAGCTATAGTATACGTATTACATCATACATAAACATGTTTAAATATTCAATTTTTAGCTCTATTTTATATAAAAATCAGAAAAATCAACTAACCAGATATTAAAAAAAAACCAAATAAAATACTTGTATTCCAGTAACTGTAATCAATTTTCAGAATCCTGAAAATACTCTCTAAAAATAAATTCATATGTATAATATATATATTTAGGCTCAATAGTATTGATAAATGGAAAGTGTTAGTGATATTAAAATTAATAAATATTGAATCGTTTATAATGTAAAATGCAAAAATTTGTACTAAAAATTTTAATAACAATGTTTTCATCTACATAAGTTCGTTTATATTTTTAATAATGAAAAATGAATTCGCTGCTTATGTTATTTGCTCATTATATCATTATTTTTTATGAAAGTGAATCTTGTTTCTTATTTACTATTACTAAAATTAAATAATGGATCGTTTTTATTATTTAAACTTTTTAACAGAAGCTTCCTTTATAAATTATATGAGTTATTAATAAACTAAAATTCAGGAAAAATTATGTCTATGAATCTATGCAAGTGCATGTAAATAAAGGCTATCTATCTATTAAGTTATCTATTACTAATCTAATATAACTGATTTTATATAGTTAATTAATGAGACATCATTTATTAATATTATTAATTGCTAGCTCAATATTAATATCATCATATGCTAATATAAAAAGATGCTTAAAATAAAATTATTATTGATATCGTAAACGGAAATTTTCGTTCTATTTATCATGGATTTATAAAATTTGAATACATTGATCGTACTAAAAAGTGTTTTTTTTCAACTAAATGGCCATTTCTTTAATTAAATTTTAAAATAAAAAAATTAAACTAAAAATTGAATAAAAGCTGACTGTTAATGGATCTTTCAAAATTATCAAAATTTCTTCGAAATTCTATTTAAGGTTAGTCACCTTTAACTTTATAATATTACTTAAGTCTTCTTTTACAAGCAATTGTTAATATCTCAGTTTATTAATGAAACTCACATTAAGTAAATGAGTTGCGAAAATGGAGTAGAGGTATAATAATGATACATTTAGCTATTTTACATTTCCCTGTTTCATTATATATTTAACATATTATGCATCAAATATATAATTCTAAAATATAATATATATATATATATATATATATTACATATATATTCTGTCATTAAATAAATAAAGCAAGTTTTGTATTTACATATGCATCATTAAAATTAATAATTGTGCGTTACAGAAAATAAACAAAATTTTTACTGAATGTGTAAAAAAATTGTAAATTGGTTATTAAATTACAATAATAAAATAACGCTTTTTTATCTCTAATAGTATTAAACTTATAACATGTTTAATACCATGACAAAGTTGCTACGTATTTATTTTTTTCACAGTATATTTCTGATGCAATTAAACAAGAAATTATTACTATTACAAACTATTATTACAAATTATTATTATTACTATTACTATTACTATTACATCCTCTAATTTTTACCTCATTCATAATAATATAACACGTGTGTATTTATTATTACATTCATGATTGTCGTATTCATTGACTTCCAGAATAAAAGGGTTGCAAGAGAAATGAAGGCGTAAGCAAACCTTAAGCTTAATAAGTCCAAAGCAATACGGCAGTACAAATAGAAATAGGCAACTAACTGCAAGAGTCGGAACTAAAAGTGTAATTAACGATGCGCATAAACTCAAGATTGTGCTGCTCCGCACTTCCAAGAGCTTTATCGTCGTCACTACTGCTTATAGGTAGTTTAATAAAATTACTCGGTTAGGAACATCAAGGCGAGCGCGCACTAATGCACCAGTCGGTGGAGGCAGCGGTGGAAACGTCAGTGACGAGCAGGGAATTAATATATAAAGTAGCTTAAAGTAGAAAATTGTGGAAGCGTCGTGATGCCCGGTGATTGCGTTACCTAGAGGCTTTGATTTAAAATGCAAGGGGGGCGACGGTCTGATAGCGAGCCGCCAGGGGTAGACGGTAGCCCTCGTCTTTCACCCTTCTCGGGATCGACCCGACAGCTGATCGAAGCCGGTAGGACTTACTCCGATTAGCCAACCTCTTGGGAACGGCCAAACCGGATTAGACAAAGTCGCAGCTCATCATTAGCTGAGACAGAATTGCGGAAAAATATTACCCACCACAGAAAACATAGTCTAGTACTAGATCGAAAGACCGACAAAACTACGCACTGACTTTTCACTTTACTTCCGACGTTCGAATACCGAAACAATTATGGAATATATCCTACGTTTCCATCCAACTAGTTAGTTAAACTCAAAACCTTCGAAATTGAGATAATCCAATGTCAAATATGGAGTGCCACAGGCATAAGAGTAATTCATATTGCAATTTCCCATTCAAGATTTCAAATTCACTTGACTATTCAACTACGCCTCATCGAAATCTGCTAATCAACTTTATTGCCGACATTTTGCATTAGCATAATGATCTCACTCCTATTTCTTTAATTAATATTAAATCAGATACAATTTTATTTTTTCACCGACCTCATTTTAAGCTTTTTATATATAATAAGCGTTTTAACCTGTTCTGTAGCTTATTTTCGATCCTGCATATATATTAAAACATCTTGAAAAAAATCGATTTGACTGCCTATTTCAAAGGGATCCAAGACAATTTCTAAAACTTAATAGAAGGCAAATATAAGAAATACTAGTTTATAATAGTGCATTTAAAATCGAAAATGCCCATTTTTATTTATTTAAAAAAAAAACACACCATACTATAATTTTAAAAAAATTCATTGTAGGATGTAAACTAAAATATTAATTAATAAAAGAAAAATAGATCTGTTAGCATAATTAAATGTCTCAATTGATAAATAAATTAAATTACAATTGTATACTTTAATAAAAAATAAAAGTTTTAATATTTAAAAAATAAATTCAGCTTTAAAAGAGCATTCCGAAATTCGAATTTAATATCTGTACAGGAACAATTTAATTAATTTCAATAAATTTTCAATCATAAATTATTAATAATAATAGTGCATATTTTTTTAATGACGACATAAACATATTTTCAAGAACTAAAATGAATAATCAAATATTAATAATAGTTAATGTTATTATACTGCATTAATCCGAAATCTTTTAGTAGTCATAATAAATTCATTTTGTATATAAGTTGAACATTAATCTATCGTAAGTACATTTCTTCATACTAAACTAGTCATTGGAGGATAGTTTACTGATATTATGCTAATACTGTACGTTTACAAAATATTCGACAAAGACCAATGCTACTATTTTAATAATATATCATATTATCAAATCTAAACACCGCAAGTCTGTATCAACTAAAATTAAATTAATAAATAATGTAAACCTTACAATGCATTTCTTGGAATCTATTTAATATTTTGGACCCATTTTGCCATTGAATTTGAAGTTTCCGGAAAGGCATTAATATTAAACACTCTAGAAAAAATTTTAAAAACATACTTTTTATATTTTACATGACGTTTATAACTTTTAATAAAAAAACAATGATTAAACTGCATTGTTTAATATCAACTCCTAATATTTTCTTTTAGTTAACAATGTCTGAATTTCACATCACTGATTAATAATAGTCGGCGATATGAATGATCAATATGATCTATTCTTCAGATCGTTGCTTTTGTACACTTTAGCGCTTTGAGTAAAGTAAACATATTTGATGGAGCTCATTAAACTTTGGATGTAAAACTTGAGTGTGAAGATCCTGTTCTGAATGCGTAATCGAATTTTATCTGTTAGTAAAAATTGACCCGTTAAAAAACTTGCGCACATCAAAAAAATCATAAAAACATGTTAGACAAACTATATTGGTGACACAATCATGTGGTTACGTAACAAGGTGGAATCGTACGGAAATGGCTATTCATATGAAATGAATAATTTATGAACTCGTTGCTTAGTTAATATTCAGCAGGAAGTATTTGAAGGTCGCTAGTAAGAGATCAAAGCTGTGACTCATGAGGCCCCGTACATCTGTCCTTGGCCGACAGATGGGGTAGTAACGAGCACACAATTAAATGCAAATTGACCAATAGGTGCTCATCGCGGCAAAGACCCGCGGGCAGTCAATCAACTTCTAACCAACCCGGATGCCAGGCAGTCCTCAGCCACACTGCTTACCTACCCCCAGGCCACTGTTCCTTGTGGCCGAGTGCTCCTGTGGGAGTGTCGACCTGCGGTAAATTTCGACCTGTTTTACTAATCGGGTTCATAACTTTAATTTTGAAAATATAATTTGTTTGGTGATTTATTATTGTCATCCTGGTTTGTCTTGGTCCAATCATATCCACATTTAGAATTATATAACAAGTACTTCTAGGTACTAATAGCATCAAAAATTATTTAACACAAATATTAAACTATTATTCTATAATAATAATAATAATAATTTTGGCATAATACAAATTATCATTCAACTATATTCATTACCGGTTGTTTGAAACTTTATATTTTTTACTTATTTCATAAAATCCATGTAAAGTTCTGAGTGTTCTTCTTTATTCCTGTATAGTATATATACAGCCCCTTTAATTTTACGACATCTTCAAAAGATTAAATCAAACAAAAACTTTTACTATTTTAAATTGCCCATTGTTTTTTTAAGTTGCCCAAGTTGATTTTTATTACTTTGTCGGAACTTCTTTTTATTCTATTGTTTACGAAATATGTTTATAAACTAATACAGTTAATTATTTATATTCTTCGTATCTTTTATAAATTTTAAATAATCGTGTAATTTTTTAATTTCACAAAATTTGGATAAACTTCTTAATGAGTGTTTCTTTCTTTTAAACCGATGAAAATTCATAATTTAGTACACAAAATTAGTATGAATGACACGGAGGTCAAAGCATTTATTTGATTTGTTTAATTTCTATTAGGTGAAGTTTTGTCTTACTATTAATAAAATTTGATCGCTTACAGTATTTTAAATCAATTTATTTAAATTCCTAACCATGAAATCGAACAATAATTAATTCTAAAAAAATATTCTCCTAGCACTGTTAAATATAAATTAAAAAATATGTATTTTTACCAAACAGTACTTATAAAAAATACTCCTATCTTAACGGTTTGGTTTTTATTAGATCCTAAATGCAGCATTTTAATAAATATGATTAGCAAAGCATATAAACATACAAATAAAATTCACCAAAACAGATTTATTACAAATATAATTAATTTTGATTTTTTGTCTATTGTTAATAGAAATTATTATTTGAAGGGCGTACTCTTTATGGGTGCTCCAAAGATGCGAATCAATAAAATCATAAAATACATAAAATACAGTACTATAAAACCACTAAATTTTAAATTAATTAAATTTCAAATATTTTATAGAATATTTCTTAATCCAGAAAAAATACTACTCCCTTTACTACATGTATATCCAAATCTTTGTGATCTAAATATTGAGGTAATATTGAAGTATAATATAGTCGTAAAAATATATAGCCTCTTTTTTCTATTTCTTTTATATTTAAAAAAAATCATACAGTGTATAAACTATATCCATATTCTATCATAAAACAGGTTCTACATTAAGCAACTATTTTAATTTTTATACAATTTAATAAACTAAAAACCGCATAATTTATTTTATTTTTTTATAATAATTCCTTTTCATTATTAAACATTATCCAGGTATATCATGATCATTCAAAAATCATAAAAAGATGAGTTATAGTACATAAAATGTCGATAATTTTATTGATTTCTACTATTATAAATAATTGAGTATTTGTAGTATTAGTGAATATATTTATAAATAATAAGGTAATTTAGTGATCGGTTAATATTTATGTTTATTAGTTATTATAAAAAACTATAAAGAATTTAATACAAAATATAAATATTTATTTAAATTAAAGATTTAGTAGTTTTAGTTCTTGAATAGCGTAAATAAAACAAATAAATTTATGTTTACAAGCTATTATATTATATTATACATTATATTACTGTCACAATATTTGAACCATAAAAATTGTCTTTAAAATAATATTTGCAGAAAAAAATTGTATCTACATTTTTATCAAACTCTTAAAAAGTTAAAATTTTCTGTTCTTTTTTCATTTACAATCGAAATTAATTATCGACTCTTCTAATCACGTTTCATATTGTAATATAAAGATTGTCGTATTAAAATAATCATAAATAAATAAATATGTGAATATATTACTGTACAAACATTTATATATAATATTTCTAGATATTTTTATATTTAACGTATTAAACTGTATATTGTCAGTGTTGAATTGTAAAAAATATCGCTTTACTCTAAGGATTTTAATATTATATTATATTTTTGTTTTGATAATTTTTAAACATTTTATATTGTTGATTTTAATATTAATTAATATTTATTTAACTTATAATATTCAAAATATTCACATAATTTCAATGAAAAAAATTGTTTAATAAATATTATTTTACATTATTGAACATATTAAATTCATAGTATGAATAAAAAATTTCTAAATAAAAATTAAAATATGAAAAATAAAACAAAGCTCTGGTACAGTTTAATTAATGGCAATAATGTTAAAAAAATTATTTGTATAAAGAAAATGTTTTAACAGTATTTTGTTAAAAAATACAGTAAATTTATTTAAAGTATCATAATACTTGTAAGTACATAATGAGTATCATTTTTATTAGCACTGTGAACAACATAAAATTTTATACTATAAAAACTCAGTAATCGAGAATCGCCAAAAATCATGAAATATCCCACATTTCGAAATACATCTTAAACGCGTATTCCATATCAAAAAGCTCTGTTTAATTATTGTTGTATTAATTTTTTTAATTGTTAAAGAATATGCCTTTAAAAAAATTTCCTTAATGCAAAATCTTTACTTGAATAAACATTATTGTTAATACAACTGAATATAATAAATACTGTGTTATTTTAAATATAGTATGTTTAATTAAATCTTTGATTTAATCACAAGCACAAATACTTTTAATATAAAGAAACTAATTTAAATATAAATTGACGAAAACAACTAATTTATAATAAGTTAATTTAAATTTAATACTATTGAAAAAAAAACAAAAATTGATTGATTTGCCTTTAAAAGAAATAGTGTAGTCCTTCTACGCTTAATCAAAAATTAAAATATCATAACTTTTCTTAAAAGCTTTGTTTTCTAAAAAACAAATTAAATATAAACTCTTTAATCAAAACCTTCGATTGATTCAGATAAATTAGTAAAGTATAATGTAATATTGAGGTATAATCGTAAAAATACCCTCATGTTTCTTTTATATTTTTTAATTTCAACTTTATTACTGCTGTAGAAAAGGTTCAAAATTGATATAAATCTTTAATGCATAAAAAAGTTTAAAAGTAAAAAAAATTTTTATAAGTTAAAAAACATAAATAAAAATATTTAATGTAATAACGAATAATACAATGTTTTATTCCTGTACACGACAAGTATAAAATTGTATACATGTAGTGTGTGAAACATTGGGTAAACTTGTACATATATTTTAATTTCTGTTTAATTGTATCGACATTTTAATAAAAAGCACTAATGTAACAATTATATAAAAACTATGAAATTTTAAAGGGGCAATCAGTAAATAAAAAAAAAAACATCCACATATAAGTAATGTTTATTAAAAGAAAATCTTTTATTTTATTTTAGTATATGAATGTTAAAATCTGGTTTGAATTTTATGTTATATTTTATATATCTAATATTATTTACAAAAAACATAAATTTATTAATAAAATTGCAAAGGATAAAGGATCAACGTAGGTTTTACAATAAAAAATAATAATTTAACTTTATAATAAATATTTAACTATTTTAATATAAAATTTCTTGCTCTTAAAATATTTTATTATTATCTACTTATATGAGAATATCTAATGTATTACCTTCTCTAATATATATCCTTCAAATATCTGCAAAAATATTTACTTAATATGATTAAAAAGTTTTTATATAAAAGAAACAAATAAAAGGAAAAATTAATTTTTTTAATTATTATATTTATGTTTCCATTTAAATTGAAACATCTATAGTTCAAGTTCTGAAATTTGAAATGAATATTCTATCTAAATAGCTTCTAGCTAAGTTATTTAATAATATTTACCGAAATTAATTAACACACAAAATATAAATAAAGAACCTAATAATTCAATATTAATTTAATTTAAAATTCTTTATCAGTAGTTCGTTGTAAGATATAATAAAAATAAGATAAATATTTTTATTACTGTTAATTTAATGAAATATGTTTTAAAGACGTTAGAAATTAGATCTATACAGTTGGTTAATGCAATTGTTTTATTATATTTAAAAAAAAGTAAAAAATTATAGTGTAAACGATTTAGATTAATAAAGTATACTCATACTAGAAATTGAAATAGACTATAAATAAATATATTGTTTTTATGTTATCTTTATTAAAAATCATTTATTATTAAGCCAACAAAAAATAAATTAATTTGTATATGTTTTTATTACTCGTAATTATTGTTTTTTGGTATTTCGCATATTATTTTAGTTATTCAATAAAATAAAAATATAATGAATTTTAGTATATATTTCTTTTTTTTTGTAATATATGTATCAATTCAAGAATCATTAAAGTAATACAATCAAATTTTTATGTTCTAAATAAAAAGTTTTCTACTACTGTCATGAAATATTTTTCAAAATTCTTATCACGGAATGGAAAAAAAATTTTTTTTATTCATGTTTTCAATAGACAAATTGTGTAAATAATTTAAACAATAAAATTATTATGTAACAAAACATAAACTAATCGACAAAGCTTCACTTTTTATTTAAGCAGTTACACGATCCTTTTAAAAATTATTGTAAACAATCTCATTTTCACTACAAGAAATTTGCTTTAAAAACATGGCAAATTTGCCGAACTGCTAATTGTAAATTGATAGTTTATAATTACAGTAGTACTGTAGCACTGCTCCTACGTAATATCAAAAAATAATAACTTAATAAATTATATTTTACTTAGAAGATTAAATTTTGAGAAACTTAATATATAATTTAAATCTTGGGAAATGAGTTGAGGTTTACCAAAAACTTGAATATATCCACAACATACGCATCACTACATACAAATTTATTAAATTAAAAAAAAAATAATCTATATTATTTTAATTATTATTCATAGGAATTTATTGTAATTCATAAAAAATTAGTATTATAGAAATTAAAAATTTAGTTTATAAACATAATATTAAACATAAATTACTTGCGTACATGATAGAATAGATAAAACATAGACTCTAGTTTTAAATTGATTGGATATAGATATTAAATCACTATTACAGTATAGTACAATTGTCCTCGTCTTCAACAAACTAACATCTAGAATTTCGAACTGATTTCATGATACGTATTTACATAAATTTATTAGATACATATTTTTTAGTGATCACTAGTCTTCCAATGAAATTGTGAATATACAATCAGTGTATGTTACAATATTACCAATGAACTTTAGTTTATTAAAAAATCTTTTATCCATAATAATATTCATTATAATATTTTTATATTTAAAATTAATTAATTTGAAATAAATATTTTCAATCATGTAATTATGTATAAAATACTGTGCTTAGAGCAAGAGTATTGATGACATATATTTTATAAATTTGTGGAAAAATGTTGTGGTTGATGGACTATTTGTTCAAATATATAAAAAATAATATGTATAAATTATAAATTGATGCGAAAAAAGTTTATTAAGATTACAAAATTAATAAATTTATCAAATTGAAAATCAAATAAATTGGAAATTTTTCCAAATTTATCGTTTAGCTCATGCTACAAAGCACAATGATCAACAGTACTTTAAGAACTATGACCCATAAATAATGCAGACCTGTTGATACTAGAAAATAGCTATATATTTCAACGATAGTCCACTCGTTTCCCATTGGTAATTTAAATTTCATTTAATTAAAGATGAGAACGTGATGGAAAGTGGTATTGTTTACATATCAGTTGGATCGTATTTTAAAATATAAAAAAAATAATAAAAAAAAATTCATAAGATCATTTGAAATTGAAGAAAATTTTGTTTTTTAAATTTATAATATTAATATTAATTGTTGCGTTGATTGGTGAAGTCTTTGCACACTGTTTTAAAGCGATTTCCTGTTGGAATGAGTGGAACAGTCAGTAGATTATACAGAAAGTGAGAAAGAGAAAGAAAACAGCATACTATTACTTACGGAGGCATATTTTTATTTTACTCAGTTTATTGGAACTGTTGGGTAATCTCGAACGCTTACCCGCAGAGTCGTGAGCCAACGAAATCTGAAGTCGGAATTGCGCCACCTGGAGGGCGGTGCCAAGCGGTCGGCAAAGTGGAACTCCAAGGGATCACGCGCTACCTATCCGATAGAGCCCTAATCATGCAATACACGTGGTCCAGGAAAACAAGCCGCCAAAACCGCCACTGTCGCGACGACTCGTCGTTTCACCGAGCACAAAACAGCTTACAGCGCAGTCAACTCGTTTAATCTCCTTAGTAGTGAGTAGTGAAACTATTGAATAGTTTCAAAGTCTAAGGTCTTGGTCCTCATCTCTTCATTGGCTTCAGTGCACCCGCGGATCTTTACCCGCGTGCATGCTCTCGCAGCAGCAGGAGCGCGGCTCACAGCTCGGGCCCACAACGGCGTGGATGGACGGGGCGGCCGAGTGCCGGCTGATCAGCGACGCCTGCGTGTCTATGCGCGTGTGCTTGGACTCGCTGTGCTTCTCGTCGCCGCAACAACGGCTCGCCGACGAGGAGGAAGAACAGCAACAGCAGAGACAACAACAGAGGCCGCCGCGACAGCAGCAGCCCCAGCCGCCTCCCTCGGACATGGCTGAACTCCAGGAGCTGCTACGCTTACGGGAGGAGCGGGTGGTGGAATTAGAGACTCAGCTGCGTCAGCGCGACAAAGAGATCCTCGAACTGCGAAGCCACCTCGATAAATTCCTTAGCGTGCTGCCCTTTAAATCGCCCCTGGCTTCTACTAAGCCGCGCCCGCGCAAACATCGTGCTCAAGGTATCTCCGCGGAGCCACCCAGGCAGGAGCTTGCCCCCCTCGTGCTCGTCGACAAAAGTGACAGGTTGGTGTCTTTTCCTAGCTTACCGTGCTTTTGCCTTCTCTTTCTCTCTCTCTCTATCCGCTATCCCTTCTTTATCTACCCATTCAACCCGAATCCTTTCCCGACTCGGGCCCCTGCAATTTCAAAGCGTTCACCCCCCTCCCCTGCTGTATTTGTTTCACGCAGGCGCACGCACACATGCGCACAATAGCCGCTCGCATGCGTGTTCAGCAATTTTTCGGGGGTGTGGTGGAAAAGGTGGCCCCGACGGAATTTCGCGACGGTAGCTAGATCTTACGGCGGGTGGGAGGAAGATGAAAGTGGAATACTAGAAAAGCACGTGCTTCATGCGCTGGATTACGCAGCCAACTCGCCTTCCGAGCTCTAGCGATATGTAAGTCTAAACACTCAACTGAATCATGATTACGACGACGACGGTGACGACCATCGTAGCACAGTCATCGTCAATCACTGTCATTATCAATGCTCGGCAACGTTCCCCTTTTCCGGCTATTTCTTACTAGACGAACTTATAGCTAACCCATAAAAAACCCGGCTCTTAGCCATTTTTAACCAACTCCTAATAATTTTATTTATCTCTCCGACTCTTTCATTTGATTTGGTTAAAGCCATTCCGTCAACTTTTTTCCCGACTTCATAAGCCAAATTTTTATATTACACCCAACTAATATCCGGAATCTGTTATCCTCTGAGATCTACCGTTTTACTAATTCTAGCCACATTCATAGCACCTCGTTTCTTCTCTGATCTTTTTTTCTCTATCTGATCACTACGCTTTAGCGTCAAATTGTTCTAAGTGAACAAACCCCGATTATGTTTATTAAACTCATCTCGTATAAAAACTGCTTTTAAAAAATTGATAAAAACCTTACTTAATACGAATCAGCTTTATACGTTGATTTCTTCAATGTGCTTTTAAATTATTGGAAATATTCAAACCAACTTTTCGTAAGATTTTAAGATATATCGTCAAAAATGACAAATTGCCTTTTACTTGTAAACAACAATCAATTAATACATTTATAAACAATAATATTATCTTCCATTATATTCACAAACACTGTTAATTGTTTATGTTAGATGGAATGATGAATATTTTTTTATATAGAGTATCATAAATTAATAGTATGTTTAATGCAAAACTAATAGTAACTTTTCAAGTTTGTATATTTTTATCTAAAAAAAAATTCGGAAAATAAATCTTTCTAATTTTAATTTTATGTAATTGATAAGAAAATAACTAAAGTTTACAAAATCACCTCTTTAACTATTATTATTAATTTTAAATTAATTTTGTTGCTTTACAACCATTTGTTTTTTATAATTCGTACTATAACGTTTTTTTACTACTGATATTTTTAGAAGTTTTTAGTTTAAATACATTATTCCATTGTTCTCGTTGATGTTAGAAATTACAATAGTTGAAAATAAGTTTTCACATTAAAGTATTAAATATTAAATTTTAACTTTTTACTTTGTTTATAAGCTATGTACAAGAATATGCATTGGTACATCTATTTTTTAGTACATATAAAATATTTTTCACAGTTTTATTTAAGACTCGATTTATTCTTAATGTTCTCTGTTGTCTCATGGATCTTTTACTTTTACTTTTTTTTTCATTTCAATGTGTGAGTCGTATTCATTAACTTGTTTTAATTACTGTCTTAATATTTAGTAAAATATGTAGTTCTGTTTTTTTAAGATTATATGAATATCAATATCTTCTCCACTATTTAGCATTTTTAATTTAACATTTGTTTGAATAGTTTATTGACGATATTTCAAGCTTTATTTTTAAAGTATAAAATTCAAAATAAATCAAATTTTTATGTATGAATTTGTTTCTTTGT
The DNA here is from genome assembly GCA_018907135.1 of Kradibia gibbosae. NCBI lineage: Eukaryota > Metazoa > Arthropoda > Insecta > Hymenoptera > Agaonidae > Kradibia > Kradibia gibbosae. The sequence continues at coordinate 37,603,163 of JACCHX010000001.1, forward strand.
TTTTAATTATGAAGTTACACATTTTTTTACTACATTTTCTTTAAATCAAGTTTACATGAACAGTTAATAAAGCATCTTCAATAATTTTTTTGTAGTAATATATTTCAATTTTTTATTTCTTATTAAGTCAATACGTATTTTTTGCAATTGAAAAATTTGTTCTAAATTTTTCTTGTATAAATTTAAAACCTTTATCAGCTTTTTTTTAATTTTAATGATGCATATTTCTTATATATTAATTTCAGTTTTTTATAAAAAATATTAATATCATAAAATATTTTTTCTTCGAATTTTAATACCTGCAGCTTTTGTTTTACAGGAGAATGAAATGGTATAGATATATATATAAACTTTCAAACTAGAATATTTCTATAATTTTATGTCATAGATCACATTCTTAATGTATATATTTTTTTAATATCTATAGTTATTTATCAATTCCTATGGGAAACCAATTTTTTAATATTTACGTACACTATATAAACATTTTATAATCTAATTACAATAATAATTCATACATGAAGAGCATGTTTGACCATACTATTACTGAAAAATAAAATATCTTTTAAACAGCTTTAATTAGTTTTTTAATTAGATAAGAAAGCTTTTCTAACGTAAACATTAAAAAATGGCAAAAAAAATACTATTTGAACTAAGAATAAATTTTTAAAGGTTTGAAAAAATCTTCGATTTTATTGAGTGGATTTAATTAATTTAAATAATCGCAGCACGGAAGTATATTTGTTATTTTCACTTTAGTTATTTGCGTTTCGATGTATGATTTTAGTATCCATTTTTTACAACAATACTTATGCTTATCCTAAATTTTGTTGTAAGCTTATATATAGATAAATCATAAATATGAAAGCAATAATGATTAAAAAGCTTATGGTAGACTTTGAAGAATTTGGATAATACATCATGTATATAATAAATTTATTGTTCTTAACATGTATATGGATTTTTGGGTAATATGAATTGGGAAGACCTTGTATTTATTCTTCTTATATTAGTCAATAATACCTAATGCATGTAAGTATGCACGCAGGTAGCATCTCGGCGTGCAGTTACACTGCAAAATATTGGCTGCCTTGAACTTATGTAGTTTAAATAATTTATAAAATTGTACCAGGTAGTGGCAACAAATCTTCTATGAGTCTCGTGTACTCTATTCTCTGTTCATACGGTCACCACTTAAATAACACCATCCGGGACAAAATGCATGGCCACTATCAGTACTAATGGTCAATTCAAAGGTGGCATATTGTTCTCCTACAAAATTACAATTATTCCAATTCTAACGCTCGGCATACGGTCTTTGAAACATTTTTTTGACAGTACCTCAATTAAATCACGTTTGAACGGCTATAAGCAGTTCACTGATAAAACAATCTGCAGGGGTTAAACCGTTTAATTTGTGGAGATTAGCTGACATTGGGATAATCGGTCGTGGTTTGAATATTAAAATTTGATTGGGGACATTTTTCTGTGTTTAATCTTCACCAGTTTTACTTGTCTCAGCTCATTGTTTTAAAAATCGGCAGTCGTCAGACACCTACACAGTAAATCGGCCGGATTTTTGGTAGACCACACATTACGCCACTAATCCATACTTATGCTATCATGTATTTTCGTAATTAGTTTTGCTACGACGATTTTTAGCAAGCGCATTGCTGTAATTATTCTACTGTAACACCAATCATGATTTTTTGGACAATAAAACTGTTAAGCGTCATTTGACAGTGTTTAAAAGCTTCATCAGCAACAATGCTGTGGGTTTTAAATACACTATCATAGACTTCGTGGAAAGTTAATCAAATTTTTTATTCCCCGATGGCATTTTTAATTTTTATATATATACGCGAACCTTATTCGCTCACATGACAAAAAGTTTTTGCATAATATTAAAAATGACTTTGGATACTTTTCCACCTATTTTTATTGTGTTCAGCTCTAGCAGGTCATTTTTATAATTCTCTCAAGACCTCTGGATGAACGTAGGTAACGGATCATTCCATCCCGTTTTCAACAACTACATTTTTTCTAATAATATTTTCACCCATATAATCACGGAAATTAATAAACGTAAAAATTCAATTATATCGCGATTTACGACAGTATTCCTCTTTTGTTAATGTTGTCATTTGTTACGAGTTTGTATGTTCCAGTATATTTCTAAGGTTTTTACGTATTTATCATCGTGTAATAATACGCGATTTCTTGTAAAGTTTTGGAAAAGATCCTACAAGAGGCTATCGCCACTAGACACCCATTATCTTAACGGTATAGCTGCATTATTCTTAATCTTTATTTATTTATCGCGTAATCACTCTTTTTTGATAAGCGAATTATTGCTGACCAGTAAGTCATCCATGTACAAATCATTTTTAATAACACGCTCCAGATCATTTGAATTATCTTTGTTTCATTATCTGCTAATTCATTTATCGTGCGCAACGCTAGGGAAAGATGCCGATGCAGTCTCCTACGCTAATGTATTAAATGTATAAGTTGTCAATTTTTTATTATTCTTTTCTCGCTTTAGAATATTTTGATGCATACGATCGTCTAGATGTAATATATTTCTCGATTCATCTTTTCTATGTATGCCTTTAACAACAACGGGTATATTCGAAAATGTAATACAACTTCGATTAATTCGTTTGATATTACCAGACAGATTTATAATTTAATGAGATTCCGTTAGTTATTTTGCACGTGGAATCAAAAACTACTTGCAGTTTTGTTTTTCTTTTCTAAAAATATTATATTCTAATATATTTATATTCGGGTTAAAGAGTAGTCAAACTACGTATTTTCCCGTCATTAAATCGTGCGGTGTCGTTTTGCGAGAAAATTTCTAGTTAAATTTTTCTCCCATTGATAATAGTGGATTAATTTGACCTTCCTAGATCTACCAAAATTTATTTGATCCTTTTTAATGCCTTATGTTGCTAAATTTGATTTCAACAGGCTGATTTGAGGTATCTACAAAACTTCGCCCAATACGATTTATCCAAGTCTAGTTTTTTGCTTTACCGCATCGATGGGGCTCGTAATTATTAGTTTTATACATAATGGTTTAAAAATATTCCTGCACCTAGCAAAGAATTAATTTTCTCACCTACATAAACTTCAGGATCTGCTAGATATACTATATAGGACTTTCATTTTCTCGGGATCTATCGATTGCGAAGGGACCAAGTCCCTAGTTTGTTTATTTTTTATTAAATACAGCATTTAGAACAAAAAGAAAGTTTTTTTTTATTTGGCTGTACAAAAATTTCTCCCGTGTAAAACTTAATCGATTCGTTTATACCCAAGATCGGTATATTTACTTTTCGCCACGGTAATTTGAGTTTTCTTGACAATCACTCGGATATAAAGTTAGTTTTAGAGCATGAATTTAGAAGAACGTGAGCGCGTGTTCTTTGCCATTGATGTCAATAAAATTTAATAATGCAATGGCTAGTAATATTTGTTGGTTAGATTTTATGTACGCGTACAGCATTATTTGATTGAAGTGTAGCAGAATTTTAGCGATACAATATACAGAATAAGTATGAGCGTAGGTAGCATTTCGTCTTTCAATGATGCCCTAATTTCGAGTAATTTATGAACAATAACAAGTAATTTAACAAATGTTTACATTTTAAGTTAATTATAATTATACTTGTAATTAATTATAAATTTACTTAGTTATAAAGCAGAAATAATTATACTTAGTAGCCTTTATGTATTAATTACTATATAATAGATCAAAAAAAGAATACTAGGAATGATAAAACAACATTAAAAAACAAGAAAAAAAGCTTTTTTTTCAAATTATTGTATAAATTTACCATTAATACTACTAATAAGTTAAACAAATAAGTTGTTCTCAAATTATTTTTCATTCAATCACGAATACGAAAGTGTAGATGTAAATCTTTTATATGTAAAAGACATAAATTCATAAAATGATGCAGAGGGAATACATAGTCTTACTGTAAAGAACAATTCACAATTCATATTTTACCATGCAATTTTAAATGACTGGAAGAAAGGCTTTGGTTTTACTTTAAGTTCAAGTTTTTCTTGAAAGTGCCATGACTTCTCAAAAATAATGTAATATTTTTACGTAAAAATATGAATAATAATACATTTTCAGTTAATTGTTTTTTAAAAGCAAGCTTTAATGTGTAAATCAATGTGTAAAAGGATTAGGAACATAATTTTGATAACTGGTTTTCAATTCTAAATTTCATTTTTTAATTAAAGTATTAAAGTTTATTTTTAAGTAGTAACAACAGACTTAAATGTACCTATTTCTACATTGAAGGAATAATTATTGATCATCTATACTTTTGTCAAGGATCCAAAATAATTACTCAAAATATAAAAAAAATACCATATAAAGACAAAAACATTTATCGTAGTTATGAATTAAATTTTTTAATTGTAATACTGCAGAAATGTGTCAATAGATATTAATATTTTAATTCAATTTAATATTAAAAAATATGTTGACTTTACAATTATTAAAAACTTAATACGTATGGTATGGTAGTTATTATTAATTGCAATTTTTATTGATTTAATTTATATCTAAATATTCAATGAATAATTTCAATAAAGAAATTTTTTATTCATATTATATGTTTATTATATCATGTTATAGTAATATTATATGTATATTGTATTATGCTATGGTAATATTATAAACCAAATATTATCATTTTGAAGTAATCTATTAAATACCAACGATTGACACAGAGATAATTTATTTTGATAAAAATTCCTGAAAATAATGAACAACGCTTTTGCGTATAAATTATAATATACATTAAAACAACTATTTTTAAACTGTATATATAATTTCATTAATGTAAATTAAAGTATTAATTATGATTTACTTATACTTGATTGGTTGGTAAATAAGGCCTAATAAATTAAATGATCAGTAGACTTGTTATAAAAATTATTGTCCCCTTACCAGATGAAATAAATGTATCTCACAACTCATAATTCTGACAACTTTAACGCTAAAAAAATACTTAGTTTCAAATTATAACTTTAAATTTGATTGATTTTATAACAAGACAATTTTATTGATTTAAGAATTTTTTTATAATAATATTTTGAAAAATATTTATATTTATATATTTTATTAACTTTTAAAATTAGTGAATTTTCAGCTCTTAAATTAAGGGTGGTTACATGAGGAAATAATCTTTTTTATTACTTTTGTAACTTAAACATTAAAATGAACGTAGCCACATAATTTTTGTTTATTATTTATATTTTAAATTTCTCAAAATTCATTACGTCTCCAACGATTGAAACATCAGACACATCACAATAGTTTAAAAATATTGTACTAAGCAAAAAAATTGTAGCGTTGCTAAATTATTAAAATCAATAGTTTTTTTTAGAATAATAATTTCTTTTTTGGTAATATTTTATCGAAATTTCATATATATCGAAACATAATTGAGACAAATCTAATATCTTTAAAAAATCGATATTCAAAAGTTTTTCTAAAAGCATTTTTAAAAAATTTTTTTGTAATTACAATAAGTATATAACATAGTTATATCATTTTTATCATTCAAAAAGTTCAAAATAACACACTTTAATTTATTTGTAAATTAAAAAGTCTTTATCATAATAAGAAAAAATTCATTTATTAAATATATATTTTTATTAAATCTGTTGACTTACCTTCTGCTTAAAACTATTCTACATATTATGTATTTCAATAATTTTTTGTTCAATATTGAATAGGTCCAAAAAAATTAGCTGCGGTTTCCTAAATTAATATAGAAATTACGAAAGGAAAATAAATAATATAAATGTTGTTTTTGCCAAAAATTTACATATAAATAGTTCTCTATTATGAATTCTTACACATAATTTACTTTAGTTTTTTGAAAAATACTTAAAATTTTTTTATAAACTAATTTTTTTACTATATATGATTCAACATTGAAAAATTTGCTAATATGTTTAAAATTTCATCATTTAGAAAAAATAAAAACTTTTAAAGCTCCTAATAATGTTAAAAGTATTAATTACTCAAAAAATTTAATTCTTAAATTTGCAAAATCTACACGTGTATATAAAATAATTTTAAAAAATAAATGATGGTCACCCATTCAATTTTCTAGATAATAGTTGCAAAAATTCATGTTTTATACTTAAGTAAAACAGCATAAATTTTATGAACCTGATTTATACTACTATTTATTATTATAAGTATTCGACAATGTTTTAATGTGCTCTATAAAAACATTATTTTATGAATACCAAGATTTAAAATATAGAAGGCTATTTATTTATTTTTTAATTAAAAATTTTAAATATGAATAGTGTAAATCTACTTTAAAATGTATTTTTAATTGACTTTTTATATTGTAATATATTTGATATGATATTTATATATATACAACTAATATTTATGTAGATAACTATTTTTTTAAACAATATCTTACACATTTTACATTGGTATATAGAATTTTGTATCATTTTTTTATATTTTTAAATTTCAATTCAATTTCAATTCTCTTTTATAATTTTGACAATGCGTGCAACGTATTTAAAATGACAGTTTATTATCAAAATATATGAATTCGACACGATAATGAAATCTCATTTTATTTTGAGACAATTTAAATATGAAGCTTACTATTCATAGTTTTAAAGATTTTACAAAAGGGTGTTTGTTGATTTTCAACGTTCTTCTACTTTTCTACAATCAATGTTGTTTGTATAATAGAAATAACGTGATTATAAATTTCGAAAACATAATTCAGTATGCTAAATAAAAATTTGCGTTTGGTTATTGACATACTAAAGCGTATTAGTTTTTTATTGTATAATTGTATAAAATTTTACATTTACTAATATGTTTATATGTAGATTATATAGATAGAATTATTAGAATATATTTATGGTAGTGAAAAAATTTGATAAAAAAAATTATATAATGATCAGAATTTTTTATAGTACATTCAAATACTCAAGCGTTTTATATCTGTTCTACTGCTACTACTATTAAAGTAAATGATTATTTATAAAACTTGAAAATTCCTTTTCATTAATAGAGTTTACTAATGAAATTTTAAAAACAGAATATATTTAGTTGTGAACAACGTATGTATGTATTATAGCAAAAATGTATTAAAAATGGAATTTATACTTATATTTTTTTTATTTTAATAAAAGATTAACCCATTTATTAAAATCTTTTTTCTAATCTTTTTTTCTAATTTTTGAGAAATCAGAACTGATAAAGTTCAATATAAACAACAGATTGTCTAACACATTTGGAATGTAAAATAAATAAAAAAAATCAGAAAAATTTACTAGACAAAGGAAATTAATATTGTTTAAACAAAAATAACTCTGAAAGCCGAAATGTATTTTTTGAGGACTCGACTAAGCCCTTAAAATGCTTTTTATATTTAAGATATACAATTACATATATTTTGTCAAATATTAAATTAAATATTCAATATGCTCAACCTATACATAGTCTACCGTGATCTATATAATATATTAATCGATAATCACTTATATTACCAGTATATAGTCATATACATTTACCTTTTTAAATACTTTTATAACTGAACATATGTGTTATAAAGAATGTTATTATGAATTATCATTAAGATTATTAACTGATATTAACTTCTCTTATTAAAATATCTAAATCCAAAAGTGTGAAATGCTTTAAAATTATCTATTTATATTTTCAATCCTTATAATTATTTTTATTGTGTTGATAATAATCTAGAACGTAGTTTGCATTTTTTGTTTTATGAAATAAAAATTTTTTCGATCCGTATTAAATAAGTAATATACTGATTAATGAAATTTAAAATGTAATAATTTTTCAATCTATGTGACAATCTCTTATCTGTCTATTTTCCTCTTGTGTATACATTAGTTAAATAATGATGAATAATATTAAATAATGTTAAATAATTATATTTTTCAGCTAAAATAAAATTTGTGTGATTTTTGTACATTTTCATAACCAATTGGATAATATTGTGAGTTTAAGCGTAATCTTTTTAAATAAAAAGAAGTCTTTTCGTTAGAGTTTACATAAATTATGCTAATATATTATGCTAATTATAAATCACGCGTAAGATTACTACTACATGATTATAATTTTTCATTATGTACTACACGTTCCTACTCTTGCTCAGTTAATTTTTCAAGAGGTTTTATGCTATAATAAGTAAATCATACTAATAAATGTAAAATTTCATATCCTGTAATTAAACCCTTAACATTTAAGAGTATACTGATTAGAAACTTAATAAATGTAATAAAAAATGATAATAATTATTAAAGATAATCGCATATTATAGGTTCTTTTTCTGTAGAGTTACGTTTCATAGCTTGTGAGCAAAATCATTGTCAGAATAAATTTCATACAGATATAATTTGTGGCAAAAATTAAGTTTGATATTTTTAAACATTGAATTAAGAGATAATTTTTTACCAAAGAATCAAAGATTAATAGAAAGCGTTAATCTAAATGTAAATTAGTAAGCTTAAACAATATTTTTTTAAAACATATGCCATTATACATACATTAGTCTTATTCTTTCAACAAATTTACGAGATAACTTTAATTCTACCCGATAGCAGATTTTTAGAACCGATAAAATAATAATAAATTTACAACAGTTATAAATGTAATAAATTTTAATGAAATCTTTACAAAATTTTTAATACTTAAAAGTTAAAAAAAATCTTTTGATTATAATACTTTTGATTTATTATAACTATCAGTAGTCTCTCAGTTTTTAAATAGTAAAAAATCAACACTTTAACAGAATATGGGTATTTTATAAATCGATTAGTGAGTGAATTAATCAGACAAACTCGAAATAAACCTTGAGTTTAAACATTAAATTGTCTGATATGACATAAGTGACTAAGGTATATGATACCTTAAACGACCGTAAGTTTATACGTAAATATAGCGGACGTCACAATCCTATTGGTACTAAAGAAAATTTGAGATTTCGTTGGTATGATTTTTAATCTAAATTTAAATTTATTAGTTTAATCACTAATTTTATTAATAATATATTTATTAATAAATAAAATTAAGATTTCTCAAAAACAAATATTAATTATTATTATTATTAGAGAAGCATTCAATGTTTAATAAATTAATAAAATTGGATATTAAATAATACACTGTAATAGTACTAATATTGTGTTTGCATATTAATACATTTTTTATTTATAAAATCTACACCAATTATTACTATTAATATAATTATAATTAAATCAACTAAATAATTTGTTGAAGATTGTAAGTTTTTAACTAATATGTGTGAAAAAATTATAATATTACATGTTCAAATACTTAATTAATATTAAGCAAATTTAATTAGAAAATTGTTTTATCCAATATGATAAAAACTTTTATATATGTGAATTAATATGTATATATATTTATATATATATTTATATTATATGTATATAGAATTTATTATATATATATATATATATATATATATATATATAATAAATCTAAATCGTTTTTATATAGATTATTAAAGCTTTTGTAAAATAATAAAATTTTAAGATCTTACAATTTTCTATAGTTCAATTAAGAAATTTTATAACGTAAATTTCATTTTTAAATAATAATCTAAAAATATTCACTGTAATACGTATGTATGATGATTCAAAATAATTTGAATTTAAATCATTAAAAGCATTTAATACAAAGCAATAATGATATTAAATGTGGTATACATATATTAAAGTATCGATTTGAGAAAGTAGTAATTAAAACTTTTGTTTTTTAAAATAGGTTGTTCAAGTATTAGTCAATTTTTTTAAAAAGATTTTTTTTAAATAATGAACCAAGTATTTTTAAAAAAATTGTTAATTATATCACTTATTCAATATTTAATAATAATTATTTTTTAAAAATATGAATTTTTTTAACTATGTTATACAATTGAAGTTAGGACTTAGTTAATAGGTTTATGTTTTATATATATTTTTATGCAATTGAATTACTATATAAAAACAATATGAATATATTATATACGTATAGTTAAAAAATGAATTTTTACAATTTTTTACTGATAAAACTAACGATATAATTTTTTGAGGTTAATTTTATAAATACAAAAAAGCTTGGCCTCAATTATCGAACAAATTAATGGTATATTACGTATATAAAATCAATTGTTATCTTAACATTATAAAAAATCAGAAAGGAATAATATCGGACAGACGTAATTTATTAAAATTATAACTAGTACGTTCTAAATACTTGACAGTACCTGTAATATTAATTAGCTTTTAAACAAAATGGGTTAACCTTGGTTTTCAATTAATTTATGAAGACGGAGGTCCTGTTGAAATCAGTACAAACAAACAACAATCATATATTTATGGATTATGCGATTATAAGTACTACTACAATTACATGTTTATAGTACAAAATCTGTATGAAATACACTTAGAAAATTCGATACTACTTCTGACATTTCATCGCATTGCTCACATAAACAAATTTCCAACAAAACTGATGTATAAGCTTAATGGAGAAAATAAATATTATTAAAGAAAGAAGCTACAAATTTTTTTTATGATTACATCTGACATGATTATTTTCAATTTTAAACTAATTCCGTCGTACTTTATTACGATACAATCAATACACCCAAAAAAATATTTTTCATCAAATGAGGTTTTTTGTAAAATTAAAAAAAAAATTGCATACTGAAGTAAACGATTTTTTCGTTATTAAAAAACTTTTTTTTATTAATAATATATATGTTTGAAAATATGCAAATATTTTTAAGATAAATATAATATTTATAAATAAATATAAATAATATAAATAAATATTTATATAAATCAATCTTTCGTCATAAGAATAGTATTTTAAAAATGATTAAATGTTATGTTTAAACTTTTTTTCAATTCTTTGCTAATTTTTAATATGAAAATTTCAACTGATTGGTCAATAATAATAATAATCTTCTGTTCTTTGTATAATTAAATTTGAATTCATTCACTTGCATATTAATAATACCTTTAAACTTAGAATTTCATTAATTTATATACTTTGTACTTGAAAAATTTTTGAAACAGTATTCTGATTATGCGCGTGCGCGAAGCTATATACCAATATAAGATTAAAGGACTTTACGCTAAATAAACAATCATTTAGCTGTATTTACATTCTATACAAAATTTTTTTAATAATAATAAAATACTTTCCCTTAATTTAACATCGAAAATATTTTTTACGAATAAATTTTTTTTACAAAAGTAAATTATTATTCAAAAAATCGTTTTAATTGATAACTAAAATCACAATTACTCATCATAAAAACATTACCTAATTTTTAATGCTATTCACAGATAAGTTCGCATTAATGCTCTTAAATCGAAAGCGTGAAATTTCTAAATCTTTAGTAAGAGTTTAGGAAGAGTAAATAAATAATAAAATAAGATATTGAGCATTCAAAATTTTACACTCTCTAAAAGAATCATATAATACATCAAATGTTTAATAGAACACATAAGCTTTGATGCTACTACAGAACAACCATGAATTACTTAATTATTATTATAACATTCTGTAAATATTTATAACTTAATTATTTTTTCAATCAGTAACGGCAAAATACTATTTTTATTATCTGTATTGTTTTTATTATTGAAATGCAGTTAATATTAAAAACAAAAAGGTTTTTTATTAAGATTTAAGTTCAAAAGTTCAATGAAAAATTGAAAAGAAAAATAGATCAGCTAATATTATAACTTCTGATTCAAAAGTACTTTTGTACTTGAAATAATTACATACTTTTAATTTAAATTGTTTATTTAAAACAATTTTTTTGTTAAACTATAATTTAAATAATATGAAATGTTCTTTTTTTTTAATTAGATAGAGTTAAAGTTAATATCGAAGACAAATTCATAGCTTTTATAAGAAGGGCCGTCATTTAAATAATTTATTTAACATTTCAGTAAATTATTTAATATAATGTTAATGAATTAAAACAGTCTTCAAAGATGGTAGAACATTTAAATTAGATTGGATTTTTCTACATCAATACATTTTGATTTTTAGACTAAGATTATGAGCAACATTGTATTCCACTCATTAGACCAAACACGTTAAAAAGAGGGAGATGAATATTCAGAGACAGAGAAATCGGAGTAAAATGTCTCAGAAAATATGTACTGTTTTTAATCTAGTATAACTAATTGAATTTAATTGGTAGTGTAACTTGTTTGTGTGTGGAAGGGGGTTATACTAACAAATATATTTCAAGCTCAATGTTGGCTCGAGAAATGTTTTGATTAAGCTTAGGCTAAAGTAATAGTTACGCATTCCAAGTGGCAATTGCAAAAATTGCAAGGTGAAATTTTCAATAGAAGCTATAAGACGAGCAACATGCAAAAAAGTCTATAAAGGAATAAAAATCATAAAAGCTCTCGAAAGGATACGTAGTTCCAGATTTTAAAAGCAGATATTTCATTTATACGGCGATACGTTGTAAGTTGTTTTTCAAAAGGCATTAAGTGACCAATAGGCTGTATTTTCAGGTACAATCGAAGCAATAAATATGTGTTCCCACGCGCACGGTCATTTACAAGTGAATCGTCTAAAATTGCATTTAGCAATTCCGAAACAATGACCTTCAAATTTCAATGGTCCATTGGCGAAGTCAATAGACACCGGCACATGTTTCCAGTTCACGTCAGAGGCCACAAAAACTCATGAGGGCCCCAAGAGCTTATCTGACCAGACACCTGCTAACTACACCGACAAACGAGGTCAAAAGGCTCTCCAGTCAGCTCCTTTGGCCCGATTTCATACTTCTGCACTACAGACAGACACGGCAGATGTCAGAAATAATTGCTTCACTCGTAGCTCCTCTTAATGACACGGTCGTATATATGTGAGACTGTAAGCCGTCCATGCGCGTCGGGTAACGTAACAGTCCCCCGATCCAGCCAGTCCGCGTCGTCTTCGTCTTCACCAATGTCGTTCTCCCTGTGTTGTCATCGTCATCGCTGGCTTTTCTCCACGCGCGCGCTGCTTATCTCGATGCCGCTAAAAATAGCCACCTGTCACGGCCAACAGCGATATTTTAAAGAGTTAAAGCCAGGGACTGGTAGACTGGTTCTCGCTCCAAGAGCACTTCCCCTTCCAGAACCTACTCGGATCGCGCCACCGTCGTAGCCTGCCTCGCTGCAACTTTGTTCGGGCTTTTCGACTCCGGCTGGCGCCCCCTTGCGACATCTAGTATCCAACTCAGATGGTAAGATTCTGTTCCCGGTCGGTAATCACCATAGACAAATCGTAGCCGGTGTCAGACAATTCCCACCAATTCTCCGTGGCCCTCCCAAATCTCAAGCTCTGGCCTAGGCGGTGACCACACCGGCGATAATACTAGGCGATTAATCGCCGTTACGACAATAATCCGCAATTTATGCATCTATGCCTGTACTACCTCCGCGTTCAAAATAACCACGACCCAACAATTATCTTACTCTGAACCAACTAGTCCCAGTCCACCTCTGATTTCCAAGTTCTCATGAGATTTGGAGGCTAAATTAAAAAAAAATCACGAAAGTATAACATTACTGTTATTACTCACTAATCTACTTAATATGAATAGTAACAACTACTTTGTTCTAAATCCTTTCAATACATTTCAATAAAATGCCGATATAAAAGCACCTCAAACCGTGATTGGCAATAATAACCTCGCGCTTACACTAGAAACTTTTCTGTTTGTTTTAGTCAGCATTTGAAGTTTAAGCAAATCTTTTCTTATAAACAATTACTCATCGTGATGAATATGAATTAATCCAGAGTATTATTTACTTCATTCTATGATTCAATTATCCTTAAGCAAATATTAAAATAATCAACTCTGTCATGTCTGAAGTTGGCAACAAATATGAGCGCTTGTTAAGCTATTTCATGGAATAGCGCGCCAATTCAAACTTTTTCCATTAGCACGCTCCAATTGTTCAAATAAAAAATTTTTCGTTTAATTTCGTACTTATCATTTACACAGACATTTTCTTAGTGACAATTTTTGAATTATGGTAGATATATAGAATAATAGAAGAATATAAGTAATTAAAGCAAGCAAAATAGAATAGAAACAATTACGGTAATAGGGTTTCCGGCAAATAAAAAAATCATAAAACCATATTACATGATATTTTAATTATGTACTTCCGAATTAATATTCGTACTATCTTCGTTTTTCGTAATACATTTGTGGATATTGCGAAAAGTATATTGCAAGCACACCTATTGCAATTCTATTTTTTATTTCAAACCTTGATATCAATACAATACTTTTACGTAATGTTTTACTTTTTCTTTGCGATGGACATTAAATAAAATAATCCAAAAACTTTATTATTAATCTTCATTGGTCATTTTCAATAATTTATATATAATTGATTTTAGTGAAGCAATGGTTACAATCTAAATGATTTTCTGACATTTCTAACTGTTGTGATTATTTTATCAATACAACCGTTATATAAACAAAACTTGGTCCTATATATAAGTTTATATGTAATATTCAATTTTATTTAATTAAAAAAAATATATATATAATAAAAAAAGGTAGTTAACAGCTTGTAGAAATTAAAAATTTCAGAACTAATTAACTTTTCTAATAAAGGAAAAAATCTTTTTCCTTATAGACTTTAATTGTGTCTAATACTAAATAATAAATAAATTTATTTTTAATTCAATCAACTGAATAAAGAATTTAATTTTTTAATTTCTCATGTATTTATATTGTGATCTAAAAACAAACCTATTTTGAAATGTATTTATGATCATAAATAAAAAAAGATTATAAAATACTTTCTAAATAAATGTAAATAAATGTTTTCCCAAACAGCATCTTCTTTATATTTTTTTAAGTGACATCTAATTTACATTATTTATAATTCTACTTTTCCTAAACACCTTAAATTAATTAATTTTCTTAGAACTTTTTAATAGAATATAAAGTAATTTCTAAAACAATATTGAATGAAAATATATTTAATCAAAATTCTACTTAAAAATGTACTAAGATTAATGTAAGAATATAAACAAACTCTTATATACAGTGAATTCAAAAAAATATTAAAAAATTTGTTAATAACTATGTATATAATTATTTAATCTATTACCATATTAAGTAATTTATTTCAGCATGCAAATTTTTGAGCCGTATTAAAATAAAAGTACCTACAAACTACAAATTGTAGAACGACCACAAATATAATACGAAGAAATACTTTACTAATTATTATCAAGTCTTAATTTAACATTACATTTACAAAATAGACTATTCAATTAAATTAATTAAATTAAATTAAAATTAAATTAATAGTTGGCCCTATAAAATTATATAAGAGAACCACAAAAAATCATTAAAAAACTTCACATTGTTTTGTTTGCCTTTATAAGATGGTATGCATTAAAATTATTATTGTTGAACTATATTTAATTTATACATATTTTTACTCACTTTCAATGAATTATTGACAAATTCTATAACCTATCTAACTTCTTGCATACTTACTTTGATTTTAATTATTCTGAACATTGGAATTTTCTTGTAAAAAGTATGTTGACAGATAGTTATTTTTACTTACATTCAAAAACGAAATTTGACGTCAAAGTATAATTATTGGCTTGCGTTACACCTGTTAAAATAATTTAAATAATAGAAAGCTAACATCTAAATTTTCCGTTTTATCAAAAGTAAATACAATTATAAGTATTATAATTTAAATTTTGTATAAGTGTATTAAATTCTGGTAATATAATACAAAACACATCCTTATCACCTATAGTATCTTTAAAGTATTGTCAAAGAGTTTACTAATTTTAATGAAATAAAATAAATTTAGTTTGAAATATATAATTAATATTATTTATAACATCCATGTAAATTAAATTAAAGTAAATATACAAACAGACACATTAATGTTCAATGAATCATTCATTAGTCCATATGCATTTTAAAAAAACAATAGTTTGAATATTTCGAGGTTTAAGGATGAAATCTCAATTAAAAGGCAATTAAAAATCTTAATTAAAATTAATCAAACGATATTTAAAAATTTTTTTAGTTTATATGGAAGACAATTTAATTCTGAAGTAAAATCACTTTAATTTGTTTTGATAGGATGTATAATTTTATTGTATCACCGGCGCTAATTTGTAAAAATTATAAAAACAAAACTCGAGAAAACGCACTTCAAAGATTTGATTCAAAATAAATATAATCTTATTCGTACTTACCTGCTCGATGCTTCACCACTATAACTGCTATAACATTAAAAATATTTTGAATTTACCTCTGAAATTTATTTCACATATTTCTGCATAGTTTTTAAATGGATAAAGCAAAACAATCGATTTCTTGAAACCTCTAAAAGAGGCTTACTTTTTTTAATTTAATATTAGTTTTTTATATTAGTAATCTAAAATCGAAAGCATAAATTTGTTGTATAAGAAACGACTTCGTTTAATACAATTTAATTACCGTCTAAAATAAAATTCAATTGGAAACTATGTCAAACATATTTAAAATAATCGATCATAAGATGAAATTTTTTAAAAATAATTCAACAGTTAAGCAAACCAAATTTATTAGCTAAGTAATTGATGTAACAAATTAGTGAAATTATATAACATAAAAAATGAAATTGTGCTGATATGTGAATGTACGTATGTATATTAAGTAATGTTGGATTTAATCTAAAACAATAATTATTATAACAAAATTTTTTATTCTTAAAACTATTTATAATTTTACGTGAAAATACGATGATATACGGTTATATTTTGAACTAGGAATTGATTCCTTAGCATTTAAAAAAAGTTCAAAGCTTATTGGTTTATATTTATTATTATTAAATTCGGAAATAAAAATTATTAAGATTTTTCTATAGTTAAACAATTTTAAAGATAAGTTAATATTGTCATTTTTTGGCCTTTTTGGTTGGTAAAATAGAATCATAGATAAATTTTTCGAGAATTATAGTATATAATTTAAGATTGTTGTGTTGTTGATAATTCTAGTTAAATTATTAAAAACGTGTTTCATAGTAATAAAATATTAATAGGTGGCAGATCCCACAACATCTCATTGTTACAATTTTTCTTCTTCTGTAGGCAATTGTTAAATAAATTTAAATTGATCCTCAATTTAAAAGCATATTTTATTAAAATTTAAATTACATCAACGAAAAGGTAACATATAAGGTATTTGTTTTTTTTTTAAGTAAAACAAAATAACAAATTAATAAAAAGATAAATATCATATAAAAGTAGAGCAATATTTAAAGCAAAATTTATCGACATTGAGGAAGCTAAAATTTTCTAATACGTGGTGGCTGTCGTGCTTACGTAATTTTTATGAATAGCTTGCTTGCTATACTTGTTACTCACAATATTTAACATTCAGATAAAATACTAAAAATTTTCATTTTAGGTGAGTCACAAATAATATTTTTTTTCGGAAATAGCAATAGTACTACTTTTTGCATTGGCATTTCATTCGATTAATTAATTTTAATTATTTAATACACTTTAAGGACGCCAAGGGGAGTAACCATGCGTTCGGGGCTTTATAGACATCACAGGGCCCACTCGCGATATAATAATAATAATAATAATAATAATAATTATAATAATTAACTTTAAATATCATGCAATCCTTAGACATCTTATTAATCTTCAAACATACTTTTTGCTCAAAATTTACAAATATCTAGTAATAATAATCTAATAATAAGCCAGATATAATTTAAAAATATATACAAAACATAGTTAATATCTTTAGCTCAAAATAAAATAGTTTATATTTATTTTATATAAAATATAAACTTCAATTTTTATTAACCTGAAGCATTATATTTTCGCGAAGAAAATGAATTTATCTAAATATAGATCTCTGTTTTAAAAAATATAAATAATAATAATACAAAAATAGTATTTAATAATAATTTGCAACAAAATTAGCAGAATGTTTTCTTTAAAATATACTGTTTTTACATTAAGTGCTTGACTTTTTTCAAAACTTTTACTATTAAAAATTTGAAACGATAATAGTCTTTAATCAATGTATTCTTTCATGTCTTTATTTTCAATTGTTATTCAAGTGATATTGCCATTAATACGGGACTACGAATTATACCGAAGACTGGCAAATTGTCTAGCAACTGCGTGATTGGTAAATGGAAAAACTGAGTTTGCGCAGGATTGTGAACGCAGCTTTCATACTATTCTGGAACTAGCTGCAGTGACTGTACAGGACTTAGGTGCAAAGTTATGAACTGACGCTATAAAGGAATATTCAAAGAAATGCAGAAGGATATAACAGTGAGTATGCTCCACCTGATTGTCGTGAAAAAGGTTTCTGAAAGTGAGATATTTGAGGAGCGCTTAGATAAATGCGTTCCGAGCAAGAATATCGCTAGCCACAATTGAGAACCACATATTCCTTGATCGGCTCCTCCATCCAGCTTGGCTTCGCCTTTTCCCCTTGCGAGCAACATCGATGACTAGCATTTGAACGAGCACTGGTATCGACTCCATTACACTGCAGAGGGTGCGAGCACTCAGTCGATCGTGACACGCTGCTGCTTAACTCGCCGCCTCGTTTAAACGTAAAAAAAAGGGAGGAAGTCTTCGTAAATGCTTTCTAAAGTTGGGATGAGCTTCATGGCAGAACTCGAGGAACTCCTTCAAAATTGAACAACTACTTTATGATAAAAGGACGAGTCCCTCGCGTTACTTAAGCGCACCCTCAAAGATCGGGAGACGACAATTCGACATCTTTAGAACGAAATCAAAAAGTTTAAACAAATCATTGAAATAGGGATCACTGAGGAGCCCCTTAACCCGAATCATAGGTTTAAGAAACTCGCAATTTCTGTGGAACCACTGAGAAATGATATTAAACCCATACCCAGATTCATCAAGCCTCATAGGTACGGTCCACGCATTCTTTATTTTTGTAGAATTTATTCTCTACGTTCAGTTCCAAAAAGCTTTTGTTATATGGTACTAAAAACGATAAGTATAACCGAAACAATTTTTATGAACGCAGTTCAGGCGGCAATTGACTATCCGAACATTTAAAGTGCGCATAATTCAATTAAAGTCTTTATTAAAACAACTTTTATTTAATACTAGGACAAGATTTTGTAGTTAACATTTTCTATTTTATCATCTTTTATTACTGTTCACCAAAAAATCTCATTTTTTTAGAACAATTTTGTTCGTTTCATGGATTGTTAGGCTTATATCTTGCGTAATTGCTATCGGTTTTATTAATCATTTTACAGATTTTATATTGGGGTGTAGTCTTACAACCTCTTGCGTACTCTATACTAGATTCATAGAGTATTCATATATTAAATTCAAGATTTTTGTTAGTTGTTTCTATGATAAGCTTGTTGATAATATCTAAGCTCACAATAAATATACCTTGATTTATTTACAATAATTACCACTATATTTTTGTATGAATAAAAATTAAAAAAAATCTAATTATACCGTTTATTACTTTTCAATCCATCTATAATAATTTATGAAAAATTATTTTTCTTTTCAATTATATGTATTATTAAATAAAAAAATTTTATGCTAATAAATCTGAATACCTCCGATTCATAAGTGATAATTTTATAAAAATATTGTCTCAACGACGTATATTTAGTCACGATCTTTTTATTTTTAGATGTATAAATGTGTTATTTTTTCAATACATTATTTGCAGACTTTTACGTTTATAAAATAGAACAAGATATCCAGTTTTTCTTCTGAAGGCTTCTGAAAATAAAAATGTAAATAATTTTAGAATATTCTGGTATATTACGGTAAAAAATAACTTTTGTCTATGTTTATAACATGAAAATTTAAAAAACACACTATTTCTGATATACTTAATTAGATCTAATTAATCAATTAATTTTTTTTTTAAATCTAAAAAAATTTTAAATTTTTGTGATCGCAGATTATACAAATTTGAAATATTATTCAAAAAGAATCAATTTACACACATTTTCTTCTAACATTCAAAAAGTTTTAAAATTATCACTGTTAAAATATATATTCAAATATCTCGATCTCAAACCACATTTGCATATTTTATCTACGTATGTTTCTGATTAAAATGAAAAAAAATTTTAATAATTACAAAGAATTAATATATCTTAAAAAATTTTAAATGCAATTTTCTATAATTATAATCATGAATTCACCCTATTTTTTAAAATTATCATTATATCGTTATTCTATTATACTAAATAATATTTTTTGTGTACTTTCACAAGTGTACTCACAATTTTCTTAAAATACATATACTTTCAAAGTCCAATATTTTTTTTACTTATATCGTTATTAAAATATAATTTGAAAATGCAGGTTCAAATTTAAGATAAATTATTATTGGAATAAGTACATGTATAGTTTTATATTAGAAGTAACTTAAAATTGAATAATTGTATATTTTACTTGTAAAATATACAATTTCATAATTTAAATTAAAAATAACACATATACATGCGAAATTACGTAGCTATCGTACTATAGTTCTCTACTTATGTGATCAACTAATATAATTCATTTTTTTAAACAAGTTGTTTATCTATGATGCACAAATACATGATAAATCTCTAATGTTAAGTCACCTTAAAATATTCAGTAATATAATTAATGAATTAAGTTCAGTTACTTTTACATAATTCAGTTATATAATAATATTTATTTTAAAGAAAAAAACATTTACATAAAAATTCACTCTTTAATAATCCATATTTACTTTTAAAAAATTATGTGCTGCACCTGCACTTCTCAATTACATTATGACCCACGTATCCCGTTTTCTAAAACGGTGGTTGCTTCACCACCCCTCTTCCCTCTTTGGCGAAGCGAATAGAGCAAAGTTATTGGAACGGAGTGTACCAAAACACTTAGTGGTGCCTAAGTAGAACAAGCTACTTAGGCGATATCTTCAACGATTGCAAGACTACCTGATTTTGAAGAAGTAGAGATTAAGGAGTTGGAGATCTTTAAAGAGAACTGCGAATAAGTTTTTCAACGCATTGACGCGGACGAAAATCAGTGGATGAAAATCTCCGATTAGGAGAGCGGTACTATTTTAGCTAGACGACCAGTGTAACCGATGAATAATATCATATGCGTCTCAAATCATATCGTCGGCAAAGTTTTCAAAAGTAAAAAGGAAGTCAGGAAATCAGGTAGTACTCGAACAAACAAAAATATTTGGCGGTGATAAGGGTAGTAAAAAAGTACTAAGCAACACAAGCTCTTGGAGGACTAGTATTACTAGTCGAAAAAAGGCAACAGGTACGAGATTACATAACGACATTTGAATTCTGTGCTCAGACTAAGGTGGTGCACCCAGCGATTGTCGGTCTAGATCAATCTCAACACCCTGAAAATCCCTCGGAAATTGTGACTATTAATGTAAAGGGCTTAATGAGAAAGCAATTTGTACTCCTAGCGACCGACTTATTTTTTTAGAGGATAGAGACATTCTCTGTCTCGAATTCCACCCCCAATATTGTAGCCCAGATAATAAAAAACAAAGTTTTTTACGTAGTTGAGTTATTCCTGGGAAATTTTTAATGACCAAAAGCAATTCCGACGCAATGGTTATCGTAATGTAGAAAGTGGGGCATCGAACGCTGGGCAACACCAGTCTATCGCCCACAAACAAATCGGACGAAATTGCAGAACCGAAAGGTAAAGAAGGAATTGCGCCTATGCTTTGCTAATATACCGGATCAACGACAGTAGGGTCCTAAAATTCTATTTACCTTGAGGGAAAGGAGAAATATTGCGAATGGACAATTGCCGAGCGATTTTAGGTTGAGTCATAATTTAAAGCACCTTGGTGAAATCAGGTTACAATGAAACGAATTGAGGATGAACGCACCCAAAAAGCTCATGAAGATCAATCAGCATACGTTCTAAAGATAAATAAACAGTTGAACGCTTTATTTAAAGTTGAAATTTCACGTATACGGAAAAAATCACTTGACTCCAATGCGAATGCTAAGAAGTGCTCCACCATGGATAGGCCTTTATTCAGTGTTAGAACTACACGGTGGCAGAATGAATATAGTGGGACGTCCAGGATCATTGCCAATGCAGCTATATTTTAACAAATTAAGGTCACGATTAGTCGTGGAGACAAGAGGAGGGATAAAAAAACGAAAGAGTTCCTTGAATAAAAGGAGAATCTTAATGGTAGAAAATGAAAGACAGCAAGAGACGAAATGGAGCTTCGCCTCAATAAGCAGCTGATATTGTAAGCCTACCATTAATAACCCCAAAGTCGTAACACCGTTGGCACCTACACTTTACCTCTCTTGAAGCGATAGGGAACCTCTTTAACAATAAGCCGATCGCCGTCGCTCTTACTCAGTTCAACACCTGTATTCGAGATAATCTTATTTCTTTCGCACCTAACTAAATTATCCAGACCTCCTATTTAAGCGGCCTCGTGAAAATAGTACCTAAGATTTGTAGCAAAGCAAGACAGAACAGAAACACGCAACCAATGAACGAAACCGGACAATTAGCAAGAACTCCGCCAGGCCGACGGTCTACAAGGTCCAGGACACCATTGAAGTTGATCCGTATTTTTTAATTAATATTTTAATATATCATGATTATACAGAATTAATTAATATCAAAATTAATATGTATAAATGAAAAGTTCATTTTTAATATAATAATTTTCCTAATAATTCAACATTGTGATATTTAGTAATAATGAAAGTTATTTTCAAATATTATATAATACCAAACTAAAAATATCTAGAAGATAATATAATTTTGTGATTTTTTTTTCCTCTTACATTGTAATACAAATGCTGAATACAAGATTTTAATGTAATAGATTTATCATAGCATTCACAATACTTTTAAAAACCAAAAAATCATCCTAAAATATATAATATTTATAATAAAAAAAATTTTTTGATAAATAATTAAAAAACCATATTAAAAAAGTACTTATATAAGTACAAGTTTTTGCAGATTGAACAGATAAACTATTTCATGTACGAAATATTTTATTTTCATAAACAGTTTATGTCTATTGAAAAAATTTTAATTATTTTAATTACAAAATTTTTTTATATCTTTTTTAGCATTTCAAATTCTAAGAATAAAAATTAATATATGTATCATTTTTTGTTTTACAGATCACGCGAGCTGATAAAAGCGGCTATTTTAGATAATGATTTTATGAAAAATTTGGAACTCACGCAAATTCGGGAAATCGTCGATTGTATGTATCCTGTCACTTTTCCTGCTGGTTCAATAATTATTCGTGAAGGAGATGTCGGATCTATCGTTTTTGTTATGGAAGGTACATTTTTTCTTTGTTATTATGATTGTTCTACTATTGTGATCCTACCGCTTATCAATAGATTGTTTTAGACAAAAATAGTCGGTTATTATATGAACCTAGTGCTTCCTTCTACGATACAAAAGGGCGGAGGGAATTGTATTGGGACTCATGCAGCGGCCTCACAGATTGATAGGAGAGTGAAACGTGGTGAAGCGAATAAAACTGTAGATAGTGGGGATATGCACAAAAATTAATGAATAATTAAATGAAATATTTTAAGTTTCAATTTTCCTTCGACCCGCCAGCGTCAATCAGTTTATTTGGTAATTACAACACTGTCAATCGCGTCAGATAAATATATTAAATTTTCTTAGCCGCAATCCCTGAAAGGTTGAGTCGCAAAAGCATCAGTGGTGGCTTGCGGAGTAAGGTAGCGGGGCGGCGTGTGAGCTGGCCTCGGCATCAGCTGATGGGCCATGTGTAATAACAACATTATTTCGCGATACTTCCTAGACTTTGGCTAAACCGGGGACAGAAAAGAAACGTATTTCCGCTTTATTCCAAACCGACGGGAAGATACGCTGAAAGAAAATAAAAAATAACACAAAAGTGAATCACTCGGAGAAGAGGGACCATGCATGTCCCTCTGAAACAATAAGTTTCGGTAATCAAATTTCGCTACCTATATTAAGGATTTCTTTATATTTTTTTATATTTAAATAATAAGCATAAACTTTTTCTTAACATTTAAATTAACTTAATCTAATGCTACTATATATGACGAATATCAATTATTAATATTATTAAAATGTATTTAATCAAAATTTTACCGATTAATGTACTGTAAAAACTATTACACACTTGATCAGTAATAAATTTATTTAGGGCTTCTCGTTATTATAAAGGTCCCTACCTATCAAGCCGGAGATCGGGGTTTGATTCTCCGTCGGGAAGCTTTGCTAAATAACTTTTTAATGAAAGTTCAAAAGCTTAAATAAAAAAAATCATCTAATTTTTTCATAACAAGTCATTTAGCAATTACAACATAATCAAAGATTGGTTACTTACTGTTTAGTTATTTGTTAATTTATTTATTAGCTATTTACTTACTGTAAGAATGTTTATCCTCAAAAGTTCAATTAGAATAGAAAGTCTATGGTTAAAATTATGAAAGAAATTATAATTTATGGTTGAAATATAGTCACAACAATTAAAACAAAAATGATTGGTATTATGACACTTTTCGGGAGATACGAGACAATTTGAGAAACTATCCTTAGTATGACTTTAAAAAGAGACACCTTTTCTATCGTACTCTGAGCCCTTTAACATCAAAGCTAACAGTGAAGACACTGGCTGGAAAGTTTGCATCTTAGAGGGCGAGTTTGTGCGAATTCTTGTCAAAAATCAAAACTTCTCAATTACCTGATATCTCGGTTTTGTCCATAAACTACTTGCGATACCACCCGAGATACTCATGACTGTTATATGCATTAGACTAAAAAACTCCAGTAGCAAAGCCCTGCTTGTAATATATTTGTTACGTTTTGGTTGAGAATGTGGTCTCCATGGACATCTT
Organism: Kradibia gibbosae; assembly: GCA_018907135.1. Taxonomy (NCBI): domain Eukaryota; kingdom Metazoa; phylum Arthropoda; class Insecta; order Hymenoptera; family Agaonidae; genus Kradibia; species Kradibia gibbosae. Next base: position 37,628,159 of record JACCHX010000001.1, read on the forward strand.
AGTTAGACATTTAGTTTTCTTATAAGGTGGTCGTTACGCCACAACAATTGTCTGGAATAACATTAAGAAATTGGTTAGTAAAGAATGTTTTAATTTTCTTAAATACTGTAGCTTTAAAATATCGTTGAATCTTATCATATACTCACACTACAATCTGGTCGAAAAAGAATATTTAAACCAATAATATGGAATGACCATAAGTAGTGAGATAAGTATCTCTCAAATTCGCTTTTGCATACTACTAATTTCAACTCAGAAATTTTAATTACTGAAAAAAGATTGACTTATCAAATACTTTTTTCTAAAAAGTAAATTCTAAACGGATAAAATAAATGTCAATAATATATATCTACCGTATTGTCTATACCGTCTAAAGAATACTTTTGTACTAACCAACGTATATATAGCTAGGGGTTTTCAACAACAAAGTCAACACTATCACCTTCTCTAGGACATATACAGTATTTACTCTAGACATTACTTATTATTAACTGGCTCCTACAAGGATTCTCCATCTTTACTATTAATATAAGATTTGATTTCTTTTCTAATTATATTGGTATACAATTTTATAAAAAACCTTTACATCCCATTATAGTCCTACAATATATACATATTTATATCTTAACCCTGCAATTATATTTATAATCTGGCAAAAATTTGTAAAATGTAACCAAAATTAATTTTAAAAAAAATTCTAAACTTATAAAAATGTAAGTAATAGTAATTTTTTTATAAGTATAACAATACTTTTTTTAATAAGTGCAAACATGTTTATTGAAATACGACATTTTGAACACGAAGATTTTGATTTACATTTGCTATTTATTCATCAAAATTATTTATTTAATTATATCTGTATATAATAATAATAATGCAATTGTATTTAAAAAACAATGTTTATTTTATAAAGTAATTAGTAAAATCTGCTGGTATTTAAAAAAAGTAGGTATACAAGATTAGGAAAATTTCCATGATTAAACAAAAGGAAGTAAAATTTCCTCATAAGCATTATATATACACACATATATATAATGCTTATATATATATAGATATATATGCTTATATATAGACACAATACAAAAATTTGTCGTTTAATGTAATATTTTAGTGTAACTTTATACTGTTTAAGTTAACTAGGAAATAGAGAGGTATTTTATCCTGATATTTTATAGTCAGCCATCCTACAAATCTTAAAATAAAATAAAATTAAAAATTTCCATACTACATTTTTACATAATACAAAAATTCGTTTTAATCATTAAAAGTAAAGTTGATAATACATGTAGCTTATTTAATTTTTCTCTACCTTTTGAAAAATTGATTGAATTTTCTATAAATTCTAGCAATTAATTCATAGAAAATAATAAAAAAAAGTCAATATATGTTTGAGGAATGTAAAAAGTATGTTTTTAAAGCAATATTTCAATTAAAATTTTAATTACATAAATATATTAATTAAAAATCTGATAACATTAAATATATTTTAAAACAAATAAAAAAGTAATTTATGTTATGTATACAAGTACGTATATTTTAAATAAAATTTATTAGCTTATATAGATACAATTAGTCTAATAAATTAAATAATAATTTTGAAGATTTTTTTGGCCATTGATTGAACTAAAGTTCAAATTTAATTTTTCATTTTTACGTTATTTGAGTTGAATAAATCATGTACGATTTTTAACATCATTATTATGTTGTTTAATAATATTACTTTTATTTTTTAATAGAGAATGTTTTATACTAGAAATATAAGTAAAACTTTTAAATATAAATTTTTAAATATAAAAATCAAAATATTCACTAAAAAAATTTTGTTACAAGATTTTAGATTATAATATACAAGTTTGCGTTTACGAATGACTTACTCGAAACGTAGTAATGCATAAAATGGATAAAAGGATTCTTATTATAATATAATTTAATATGATTTAAGAAAAAAATAATATAATTATATATTTTACTCGATCGAAAAATTCATAATTAAAGTATTATTGGATTAAACTTAAATCAATTTAAAGGTTTCATAAGCGAATTTTCTTATACAATATACAAAATTATATGATTTTTATACTTCTTGACGTAAAACAATATTATTTGAAATTATTTCTTAAATTTCACTTTAGGTTTTTTTCATATGTGACTTACTTGTTTTGCTTATCTCTTAAATGTTAATCGGTAACATAACTTTTTTTTTTAATGTACAACCAACAAAGTATGGTAGAAATAAATGTCCTTGCATAAAGCTATCGATGGTTTTTGTTGTGAGATCCATTGCAATGCATCATTAATATTAAATGATTCATCAGTTTTTGTAAGGAATTTCGTCGAATCGAAAATTTAGCCTTTTTAAAACTAATCAAATTTCGTTTATACGTTTTATCTGCTTTCTTGTCAACCGAGCGCCCTTGTATAGATCTTTTTATTTCATATCGAGTCATGAGGCCACCAGCATTCATCTTAGAAATCACAAATAACATGATCGATTCAAGTATATTTCATTATAAATTAGTTATGGATTTCTCATTGTAGCGTTTAATTTATCATGTTTAAAAATTGAATCACTGAAATTCATTAAAAACCTTATTGTTTATAGCATTTAATACAATATAACTATTTTTATACCTAACAATATTTTTTAAATTAATTAATTATTGTTAAAAAAAGATATTATAACAGGCATTAAAAAAAGGTAGATTGTTTAACATTTTTCGTCACATACATCAGTTCTTTTATTGTATTTAACATTTTAAACAAAACATCGAAAAAATTAGATTGTATTTCACTTCTTTCATTATAAAGATTTTTTTGCTTTTATAGTAATTTTACAGCATTCTTATTAAATATATTGAATAAACAAACATCAATTTAACTACCTTATTCAGCCAACAATCAAATCAAAATTCTTGTATTCAACAATACGGTGTTGTTAAATTAATACTTTCTTCATCAAAGTTGACGAACGTTGTTTAAAACTCTCTCATTTATTTTAAAATTTTTTGAAACAATGTTTATCAAAAACCCAACATGTGTTTTATTTAGTTTAAGACTTCTACAGTAATAAAAAAATTTCACCTGGTTATGGAAATAAACAGCTCTGAAATAATATTATATAAGTAAAAATACTTACATTGAGTAATTAGGGTGTAAAAAAATTACATACAGCTTTTATTTTGTAATTTTTTTTTATTATTCTATTCATTTTTTTTTAATAATTTAATAAAAATTTTATTTCTTCCAATTACTTTATATTGGCTTTCATTTCGGTCAAATTCATCACACTACAGATTTTATAAAATACAACATTAAAGTAGACTATTACTACTTTGAAAAATTGATATTATTACACTATTAATATGATCGTATATTAAAATTCAGCATTAATGAAGTAATAAGAAATAAAAATTAATGCAACTTTGTGTATATTGTTTGATAAAATGGTCTTATTGAATAAGCACAATGTTTTTATGTTCATTTAAAGAGAAAATGAAATAAAAGTGTTAATTTTGTTTGTAAAATATATAATACTAATATACTATTGAATATAAAATATAATGTTGAATATTTAGGCTACTTAAATATTTTTAAAAATAAAATATAAACAAGTAAAAATAGCTGTTGTTTTACTAATAGCCAAAATTACTTTTTTCATTTTTAAAAAAAATATTAAAATTTCATGTTCTTATTAATGGTCAATAGTTTTTAATCGCGATTTTCCTTTAAAAATTTACGTGTACATGTATTTGCAAACAAAGTTTTTCAATAAATGTTAATTAAAAAAACTAATTACGGTTGTTTAAACATGTTCAAAAATAAATTTTTATTGGTGGACACTAAAAAAATTTAGAGAATATCAATAATAACGAAAATAAAAAGAACAACAAGGAAAATGAATACAAAATGAAGAAAGCAAACATTTGCAGATTTTGACCAAACGCTCATTGTTGGGAAAGCTAATAAAAAATAGATCATCGCATACAAATATATAGTATGCATGGTGATTACGACGGTAAAAAAGATGTCTGGAAATAATGATAATGTTTACAACCTTAGGATTGCGTGAAATACGCAATAAATCGATGAAGTGCGTCAATTAGTACCTCACTCCATTAAATGCAGTTGTCATAAAGTTTATGTAGTTCATGTACATGGTAAGCTGGGTACACCGTCTTGTAGTCCCAAAGGCTGATCACAAAGATGGAATTTGTGGCAAAGACGCGCTCGAAGATGAAGAAACAATACAATTCTAGAGTGAGTAAACGAGCACGCATCGGTTATCAACCATAGTGGAAATGCTGCGAGTCTCGAGGCACATGCGCAATAACAAAAATGAAAATGGAAAGTTATGTGTTCAATACCCGTTCACCGACAGAATCTCTTCCTCTCCCCTCTTTCAAAGGCATATAGTGGATATGTTTTGCGGAACTCTAGCTCTCAACGGGCCGTAGGCCCTGACCTTGCTTTGCTATCTAGATCCCATGAAGTTCTGCATGAGAACCCCTGCCCTTTCTCTTCGGAAGCGTGCGTTATTAACAGGAGCAGCGATGAGTTCAGTACGGGTGTAGTGGGAGCGGGTTCATTCGTGATGTAGAGCGGGTTGGGAGGGAAAGGAGACAGCAGACCACTCGAGACTCGACATCGACTCTCTCGGCCAGCCTGGCCTCAACTCTACCGGATTCAGAGACGGCCGAGTCGGAGTTAGGAATCGGAAGCATCGGAGGCTTTGGAGCGGTGGAGTTGCGTCGAAGGGACGGAATCGGAACGTGGGCCGCTGTCAGTCGTTGCCGCGAATCGGCCTCGCAAACTCTCTATGAAAGTTCGCTATGAAAGTGCGCGGCTACCCAGGTCGCGCAGTTCTCGAAGACACAGAGCTCCTACCGGATCCCGAAACTAGTCGCGGTCGTGCCATGGAGCTCCTCTATGAGGCAAGCTGGCGGGAATGCGGTCTCAATTGGGCGAACAGTGGAAGTCAGCCCCAAAGATGTTCGAGTGAGGAGCCGATGGAACCGTGTCCTCGGACCGACAGCGAGGACAGCGAAACGGAAGAGGTCCAACTATCTCGCGGGGACTTTCTCATACCCCGGCCGAGACTTATCGTACCAGTACACACGTACGCCCGCCGACGACGCACGGGAGCGCCTCAACTTATTCGTAGACGGCAGCTCAGGCCAGGTAGGGGCACATTGGAAGTCTGAAACATAAGGAACTAGCGCCACCGATTGCCAGAGACAAAGACCCAAAATTCAAAGCCACCGCACTGTACAAGCACCGTTAAGCGTGCGCTTGTAATGATGCTCCCGCACTCTGACGCGTCACTACATCGTCTTTCACACACGCGGACACTTCTCTACTCCTATGTTCTTTTAACTCTATCATCCCCTCTACAATATGCTTATTTCACCCCCCCTCCCAAACATATGTTTGATAAGCGATTTCTAAAAGATGGAAACAACTCAACCGCTACACCTTATTCTCACGCTTTCACGCCTTCGATCGCCTAGACTCAATAACATTTAGTCATAAAACTCTCCGCAACAATAGCCCTTCTTTTCTCCTGACTATCTCGCTCTATCTTCTCTTTCTCTCTCTCTCTCTCTCTCTCTCTCTCTTTCTCTCCCTCTCTCTCTTTCTCTCCCTCTCTCTCTCTTTCTCTCTCTGTTCTTTTCTCTCGCCAATATTAACTATTTTTATATAGTTTTGTATTTTATTCACACAAGGACCTGTAGGGTTCAAACTTAAATTTCTAATATTTACAACGCGAATGTACTATATTAAAAAAAGGTTTATTATAAAAGAAACTTTATATGCAAGTGATAGAGAATTATGGAGAAAGAGTTTATACTTCGGATGATATATCTAATAGTTGAAACTCAAGGCGCGTAATTTACTATAAACATAAAGCCTTTGTTCTTATGTGTGGACGATTATAAATATTGGATTTAATTATCTTTCAAGACAGAGGTACGTAGAAAATAACGGAACTTAGCAAATAATTGGATAAAGTAAATACATATTTTTTGCAATGATGCAAGAATAGACAATGTACGGAATTCGTCGGAAAATAAGAAAATTTTTAATAAATTCACTTCAATTATCAGAAAATGATTTTATAGCTTACCTCATTAGCATTTTTATACAGGATAATAAGTATATATTATTAATTATATCCTAAATTTTTTTTTACTTGTTGAATTAATACATTAGTAGAAATAAAAATTGATCTAAGAATATCAAATTTACTCTACCACAATATACAGGAAAATACATTAAACCAATTTTACTCTTTTATATTTAAGTAATTACTAATACTATATTTATGTTAAAACATAATAAGATTACCAATTCAATTCTAAAATAAATAATTTTTATTGTTTATTCTGAATAAAAATAAATTTTACATATTTTCATGGCTTTTATTCTAATAATTCTAACTAACATTTTTACAATTTATTATTGTCATTAAGTTAAAATGGATATCTCGTCTTTCATTGAACATAAATTTATATTTTTATTGTCTATTCTACCATTTAATTCAAATTCGAAGTACAATTAATTATTCCACTTCCCGCCTATAATATTATACTTTGACAATATTTGTAGACATATTTACATAAACAAATATTATTGTTCATGTGAGTATGTGAATATAAGTTTACGTTTTTTTTTAATTTGAATATAATTACTATTATTATGAACTATATTATATCTCTAATTTTTATCTTAATTTTTTTTCATAATTTAAATTAAAAGTAAGTATAAACATAAAAAATCATATTTTCTATTCTAAGAATATATTTTAAGTACAGTTTGTATTATTTTGTATATTTTTTTTTATATACTACGAAAAAACAATATTATAGAATTATAATAATAATATGAAATTTAAAAAGCACTTTCCTTTTTTTATCTATACGTTTTATCCATTTTGTAAAAAAATAAACTTTTTTTTATAAACAAATATAGATTTAAAATATATTATAGTTATATTAATTAGTAAACTATCTTTTAATAAATTAATATCTAAATTAATTTAAAATGATTTAATTGCATATTTCAAAAGTGAAGTATAGCTATTATACTCAGAATAATTTTTCCTGTACATATTCTCTCAATTACAATAATTTAGTATTTATTTGAAATTTTTTTTAATGCATAAGGATTTGGATATTAGGAACTTAGTGAAGAAAAGATCTATATGAAGTAGTACTATGATTTAGCCGAAGGCTTAACGGCTATAAATTCACTTCCTATAATGTTTAATTTCGATAAAATTGTAAAAGGTCTGGACTTGACTTTCTTATTTCTTTATAAAGGTTAAATAAAATTCTAAAATTTTCTTTTTTAAATGACCATTATTTTAAAAACTTTTAAATTATTTAATTTTTCATGCTTAAGCTAATCGTATTTTTATTTAATTATCAGGCATTAAAAACTAAATGAATTAATTAGTTTATATATTTGTGTTTGATGTTAACTAAATTTAGAAATTAATAAAAATTCAGAAGACCTTTCAGCTTTGCTAGTGTATAGTTAATGTTGTATAATTTAAGTTTTAGTAAATATTAATGTTATATAGATAAAAAAAACTTATATACATACAAATTATCGTTTGGAATCCCAATCAATAATTTCTTCAATTATGTAAAATTAAAAATTTGTATATGTAAAAACAAATAAAATAAGTTTTTCAAATTAATTTTTTAGAGATAATAATTAATAAATGAGGTTTGTTCAATTCTTTATAAAAAAGTAATTGATTCATTATAATAGTATTTATTTAACATAAAATTTTGCTTAAGTATTTTATACAGAAAATTCTTTAAAAAGTGATATATTAAATTATAGAATAGATGAATTTTAAGTAACAACATATTTACAAAAGTGATATTGTATTTTGTCTAATGTTAAAGTATAGATTTGATTACTATAATACACAAAAATATTATTTTGAATTATTCTGTTTATTTGAATAGGGTATAGTACTGTAGTAGATCATTTAGATTTAAAAAAATTTATATGATTAAAAAAGAGTTATAAAATAATAACAAAAGTTTGTTTCTTTCCAATATTGTAAATAATGAACCATTTAACTAAAGTAATAAATATAACAGCTTTAATTTGAAATATATCTCAATACTGAAATTAATGCCAGGCTTGTAATTTAATGCACCCACTAACCAGTACATTGGATATGTACTTTTTGCTAAAAACAAGATAAGTAGTCAAAAGTAGCATTTGATAGTACCTAAAATTGCCACAATGCTAAAAAATCTCACGTTACTTAAGCAATAATTCAGTTCAGGGATATCATGCAAAGGTATAATGCCAGATGAATTAGGAGTCATCAACGCTCATAAGACTTAACTCTCAATGCTCTCAATAACAAGAACAACTTTTTCTGTAAATGAAATGACGTGCATTACAGATCGATTTGCTTTTTTCTAATGCAAATTGTAAGTAACATATTTATTAAACAATTATTTGACATACTTATTAATCTTTAATGATTATTACCTTTTTGGGCACAATATGTTTATAATAGTATTTTAAAATTATCTTAGTATATACGTAATTAGAAATGTCAATATTTGCTAATTTTCCAAAAATATTTAATATAATGAAAACAAACATTTGTAAGATTGAGAATAATTTATCAATTGTTTTTTAATTTGACTAATAAAAAATTAACAAAATAGAAAAATAAAAAGTTATACATTTTCTAGACATGCTTTTATTTTTTCATTCAACTCAAACTACTAATAATATGTTTTCATACTAAAAAGCATATAAAGGAATTCCACTTTCGAAGTAGAATTATGTACACTATCGTGAAATTTTTAATAATACTATATTGTTAAAGATTTATATTGTTAGATAACTGCTTAAATTTAATCATTACAATGATTTTTCAATTCTAATTCCTGGATAAGAACTTGATAAATTTATTTGTATAAATGATACACCAATACCCACATATAATTATGATTTAATATATATATATTTGTATCTTCATAGACAACCAAATATGACAATCCTTATTACGTAATAAGAACGCAATTGAATCGATATTTGTGTGCGTATCTAAAAAACTAAAAACGTTCCTTAACCTTTAACATCATGTGTACAATCAAAACTGCTCAAAAAAAAACAAAATATTAATTTTTTTTAAATATCGATTAAGAAGCATAAATTTTTTGTGATAATTAATCAATCCATAGGGCTATGTGAATTAATTATTGCAAATTTGATAAGAAGTATATTTTATAATATATTATAAAAAGAAATAACGGAAAAAATTAAAATTATAAGGTGATTAAAAAATTTTAACTGTCATTATTTGAAATTTTGTTAATAATACTAAATAGAAGACATTTTGTAATACATTTGTGGTATAAGTTCAACTCAGATAATAGAAGTTAAGTTAATCAACCGCATCTATCTTAAAAAATGTATCTTGTTTCTTTCATCATATCCACAATTGAATAGCCTCAAGTAAAATATTTACGCAGAAAACAGCTATTGTCATAGTTACTATTAGTATAAAAGAACGCGCTAAAGTTCTTATGTGTATAAATCATCACCTATTTTTTCAAGTTTTACGAACGATGTTCATTTAAAACAAAATGTATTATATAACGGAATTAAATTTTTTTTAATTTCTTTCTAGAATCTATTAAAAATGTATATCTAACATAAATATATTCAATAATTTAGAGCTGATTAGAAGATAACGAGGCTGTACATATTTAAAATGTTAATTATTTATTGAATACTTATTAATATACGATATATTTGTAAAAAATGTTTCCCATAAAATTTAAAAAAATTAATAAAATACTAACAAGTATGAATATAATAAATATAACGACAAAACTTTCACCAAAACAAAATTATACATTACAATTAATTATACAAAAAATGATGTTCTGTTCTAAAAATAAATGGCATTAATTATGTAATTAGTTAATTTGACTTTAAAAATTGAGTTTAAAAATAGTTTAAAAATAGTTTAAAAAATTAACCTATTTATAAAATATAGTAAGTTAAGATTTTGAAAAAAGGTTTAAAAATAAAAATTTACTAAAAGTAAATATATTATTGAAGAAGCGTATCACAATTTTTAGTTAATTATGTAATCGCTTCACTGAGGTAGGACATATAATGAAAGTTTTAAATAAATGTATTTTCAGTTATTTAAGACTACAAATTATCTTTATGAAAGTTTTTTATCAATTAAATTTAATAAGATGAAAATAAATCTTATTAAATGATTCAGAAATCACGCGATTACAAGATCACATAAGGATATTTTGATTGGTTATGTTCTGCAATACGTACACATCACATGTATAAATGTGTATAATGTATATGTATTTATAAACAAATGTATGTAACATTTGCGTTACAATGTAAAATGCTTATGCCACTTTTTACTTTATATCCTATCATCTGTTTGAGAAATCTAATAAAGTAAATATTAATTATATATTTAAGACTTTTTTATACTATTAATTTTAAAGGCGTTTAGAAATTAATTGTAATAATTTTTTAATGATAATATTTAAATTTTATTAATTTTTTAATTAATTTTAATTCGCACAAATATATCAATTAATGTATTAATTTAAATCACGGATTTCTAAAAATTTTGCATATTTTTAATTTTTTTACTTAAATCGTATTAAAGTATCTGAAGATATTTCTCAAACCTCTCATGTAACGACCTTGAATATCTGCTTCCTAGAACTTGATTCTTTCGATAGCCTGAAAATCATGTAATTTCTTACAAAACCAACAAGGTTGTCGCAATGAAGCTTGGTCTCAGAGGTATCGCTCAAAATAAAGATTAGCATCAAATCGACAGTAATTAAAAAAAGCCAATAGCGTCGTTAGTGAAATGGTGAATGCTCTTTACAACGTGAAAGCTTGGGAGTAAGCATGCTTCAGATATTCAGGGCCATTTTTTGTCCGTCCACTTTAGTTCAGCCAAAAGTTTATTGACCTCCAGATTCTAAACTGTGGTTTTTCTCCGAGTGAATACCCCCGTATCAGTTACAAAACTGGGAAAAGCTGCGCTCCATTGTGCAACTATTTTTAATATTGAACGATTATGCGATCGCACTACCGTTATTCATTGGATTGTACTGCTACCATTGCGACGAGTGCACAATTCTTCTCTTAATCCTAAGAGCCGATTAAAGCCTCAACTTAGTCAGGTACTTCGATAATTACAAACTAAATGTGTTTTATTTATATAAATAACGGATTTACAGAGAAAATCCTCCAAGCACATGCCTTGGGTTTTCTAGTAGAAAGTAAAGCAAATTGTCGGACCTTGATTGAATTAGCGAGATGTGTCAAAATCGTCTTCTTCCCAAGCACGAATTCGCCAGTGTAATTCCACAAAAACACGCGTATGATTAATTATGTTATTTCTTGGTAGCTGAATCTTTTGACTTTCGAATCACCAATTTACAATAAATTTTCATTATATACCATATAAACTTATCTAAGTATTAAAATAAATAGTCAGTATCCTATCGTCGTTAATTACATAACTTATTCTGTATTCCTTCTTCTTTTATGGGAGTGTCGTTACTACCGATTACTATATTCACTAAAACCGTGAAAATAGTTCAATGGATCTCTCTTGCTTTCAATTTATTTCAATCGAACGTCATTTTATAATTAATTACGCATAATAACAAAAAAGATATTGTATCAATCAATTGATAATTTTTTGATCGTTCAACTAATTCTTATTTGATTTCTTACAACCTTATTACGATGAGATTATTACTTCGTTTTACTTAATAAATAGAATACTTTATATAATAACGAGCAATTTACTAAAATATCATTCTTAAAAGTCCGAAAAATAGATCAACTTTTCAAAATTGCAACAATTTTTTTTATAATGCCTAAATTTTTAGTATCTACGCAGTTATTTGTATGACCTCGATAAATTCATATTTCTCATCGTATTTATTTTTATTTATACATTTTGAATTTTTTTTTCCTTTAATAAATATTATTTTAGTTTAGAATGTATTATAATTTTTGGCTTCGATGAATATTATAATAAAAACTAAAACTTGTAGAACATTTTTTAAATTTATTTATGAATATTAATTAATTGATTTAAATATAACCTTTAATATTAGACTATTACTTGTGACGCAGGTTTAGTTCGAGTTTTGTTAAAATTACTTGGGCCTATGATCCGCTTAACAATATAACCTTGGCATTCGGAAGAATGCACTTACACCGAAAGTTAAAATAAGTGCATCTTCTGAACAGCTGTCTTTAATTTATCAAAACGTTCTTTTTGCCGTTATCTCTATCGTGTTGGGCGATATACTTAACTGATGACATCAACTGAAACCAAAATGTCAAATAATACTGAACTTTAGTTAGACTCGCATTCGCTTAAATTTCTCAATTTGAGCATTAGTATTTGCATAAAAAAGTTAATATTTTAGTTATTGAAAACAAATACATTGTAATAAAGGATTGTTGAACATTTGCATATTTATACAAGAGTTTAATGTTCTACTATTAGTATATTTAACATTAGCAATACAATTTAAGAAAATATGATACTCTGAGAAGATAATTCAGAATTAGCTTATTTCGAGTAAAAATTTAAAATAAAAACTCTCTTGATTGAATATTTATACAAAAAAACGGTTAAAAATGATTTAACCTACAAAAAAAATCAATGTCATAAAAATTTTAATGAAACGATAGCTAATTAACGATAGCCGCTTAAAATCAAATTTAGAATAATATAATTCGACCTGGATGAAAATGTAGTAAAATTTATGAGTACACTTTTTGTTAATTCATTAAATTTTCATATTATGTACTTACACCGTAATATAAAATTTGATGGTTATTACAAATACATTCTTAGTAAAAATATTTGACTGCAAGTAAAGTACATATCTGCAAAAATCTCCAACTATGAATACAGTGCGACTAAAAAGCAAAATATAATAATTCTACTTAAAAAAAATATCTTAAATACTATTTATTTTCATACTCTGTTTATAGAAACTTAATAAAAATTTTACAAGAATATATTCTAAATCTCAAAATCTCATTCACAAAAACACATTTTAAATGGTATTGATTTATTATATGTAATAAATCAAACTTTTACCGTATTTATGCCAAATTTACAGGTTCATCTTTAAAAACATTACATTAAAAACAAATAAAAAAAGCTATTTTTTAAATTTAATTTTATACCCTATTCTTTAATATTATAATTTGATAAATTTACACATTGATTAATTTAGAAATTTATGTTAATGGGAATTAACAGTCTATTTAAATAGTACTTATATCAAACAGTAATAACTTTTTTTGTATAAATAATATTTTAATATTAACTTTGGTATAAAATATTTAATTTAAGTTTTACTTAATTACAGAGGGAAAAGTGGAAGTTTCAAGAGATGATAAATACCTAAGTACTTTGGCGCCTGGAAAAGTGCTAGGTGAATTAGCTATCTTATATAATTGTAAAAGAACGGCAACTATAACTGCAGCGACAGATTGTCAATTGTGGGCGATAGATAGGCAATGTTTTCAGACGATTATGATGAGAACGGGCCTGTCCAGACAGGCCGAATACACAGACTTCTTGAAAAGGTTTACTTTACTTTTATAAAATGTAGTAAAACTGTATTACTATAATTGTTTATTAGGATTTATGATAAGATATTCAATCATTTTGCATTAATTATAATGGGAAAATTATTATTTTAAATTATTTTAACAATTTCCACCACACTCATATGTATGTATATATATATATATATTATTTCCTTTTATTAAACAATTTTTTTAGTATTATTTCTCATTCAATTAAGTATTTAGTGATCTAAGATTTCGAAAATCTTTATGAATTAAATTAAATTAGTAGAATAAGATGAAATATTAAAAAAAATTTATTAAGCACATATGTTATACATATTAATAATTTAATTATCATTCAAGCTTTTTTAATTTATTCATAATAAATGATTTTTACAGTGTTCCAATTTTCAAAGCCTTGCCCGAGGAAACATTAATAAAAATCTCTGATGTATTAGAAGAGGTATGTCCTTCTACATAACAAATTTATTTTTATAAACTTAAACCAATTATAAAACTTATTCATATTTTATAAATATTAAATAAAGGCTTAGAGACATTTTATTTTATAAGTAAACGAATGTCAACATCATTAAAAATATAATAATTGAATGATTAAAATGAAGCTGCATTATCATATATCAAAATATTAAAAGTCGATAATTATAGTATAATAGTATAACGTAAATAAAAATTTAATTAATAAAATTTACTTATTGCAAGACATCTTGCAATCTTGATTTAAAAAATCATTAGCGAAAAATTGGATATTCTTAGTCTTTTAAAAATTAAAAATAAAATAAAAATTTAGTTATACGTTACAAGAACATTAAACTTAATACTTATTTTGTATTATATAGGCGTATATATTCAGTTGAATTATGCATTTGAAAAAAATACATTTTGTAACAATATTACACATTTATAACGTAATACATTATAGTTACCTATTAATAATCTTTATTTCGGTATTCACAATCTTTTTTTCTTGTATAGACTATCCATTTAAAAAAATTTCATTAATAATAAGAAATATACATTCTCCATGTGTTTTATTAAAAAACTTTGTGCGTACAATGAAAACAAAAATGACTTATCATTGAAATATTGAAGAAGCATTTGATGATAAAAATATTAAAATCACATTCGTTAAAATTACATTTATATATTTACGTATGTTGAGTAATAGAAATAATATTACATAATTAACGGTATTTAGCTTTTGTTTTATTTTATTAATCGTTAAATTGGTTATATGGAAAATGCTTTAATATCAATTCTAGACTTTCTACACCAACGGTGACTATATAGTCAGACAAGGAGCGAGAGGCGATACATTCTTTATTATTAGCCGAGGACAGGTACGAGTGACCATCAAACAGCCTCATACCACAGATGAAAAGTATATTAGAACCTTGAGCAAGGGCGACTTTTTCGGCGAAAAAGCTCTTCAAGGGTATTTTTATTTTTATTTTTTATTGAGATTTGGATTATTTTTACATTTCATCCATTCTCTACCGCCTGCATATTGTCATTCTAGCCTTTTATTTTTTTACAAATTTTACTTTTGGTTTTAATAATTCTTATCGGTAACATTAAATGTTTTTATGCACCGGTGCATATTGTTATTTAGATACAATACATTCCAAACAATATTTAATACAAACAGTTGTCAAACAGAGCTGTTATGGTGGGTCAAGTGAAATAAGAAGATATAAGTCGTAATTTTCACATCAATATTTAGCTATATGACCGACAGTAACGATGTATAATAAAAAAACGTCTAGTCTAATAATATTGAAAGAAACAAATTTTTCCAACAGTGATGATTTAAGGACAGCAAATATCATAGCAGATGATCCGGATGGAGTTTCTTGTCTTGTTATAGATAGGGAAACGTTCAATCAACTGATATCTTCTCTTGATGAAATTCGAATGCGCTATAAGGATGAACTAGTCGTACGCAGAAGGTAAATAAAAAATGTTTTGATTATGTTAAGATTTTTGTATTAATACGCAAATAAATTTTAATTATGTATGTTGACGTCCCTTCCCGTACCTAACCTAACCCACCTGTGTTTCATGCTTAACTAAAGGATGTGGACATAAGAGAAACTAAACACGTAAGTTTTTCAGGCTTTTTCTCGAGATTTGGTTTATTGTTATTATGTTTGATTTTAAATTAATATATTAATCGATTATTTATTATAACAATTGTATCTGATTTATATGATTTGATAACACATATATGAGTAATATTCTAAAGTTGTTAATGCAAATGTTTTATCCAGTATCTAATACTCAATTGTAATGAATAATATTACATATTTTTTCATCATTTAAAATTTGTTTTTAATATATTAATATGACTTTCTTTTTGATTCGTTTTTTAATAACTATTCTAAAAAATAAATTTAAATAAAGTGTTTTCTTTATTTATAAATTAAGATATTTCTTAATAGTCAATTCAATATTTGATAATAACTTAAAAATATACCTTATGTAAAAAAAATTAATAGAATAATGTATTTTTACCCACAAAAATCCAATAAAACAGAATTTCGATATGAAATATAATGATAATTTTAGATATGTGTATATTCTAATTATTTTAACGATTAACACAATTTTAATACACGATAAAAATTTTATATAACATTAGTAGTCGTCATTGAAATCGGTTTTATTATTATAGTAATTTTACAT